>CM040124.1:320493873-321204015 GCA_022559845.1 Amorphophallus konjac
GCACTTCGCAGCCCGGGGGAGTTGATGGGGACATCACCCAGGATTCCCTTTGGCTCGACACCTCTCTCCCTTCCGGAGACAGGTAGTGTGTGACTGCACGACTGGATGGGCCCACGACGACACAGGAGCTTATTATTGAGGACATATTGATGTATTTTCTCCTTTCTTGAGTCATTTTGATGTACTTGTCCTTATTTTGAGTCATGTCCCTAGGTCATTACGTTATTTATCTATGTTTGTTAGGCTAGGGGGGTCATATGGGCCCAATTAGATGGGCCTGGCCCATGGGCACCCTCTTCCTTCCCACACCCCCTTGCTTATTTGTTTTTAGCATATTCTCCAGGGACTTTTTGTAAATGTTGGGATCCCTATATATAGGAACCCAACCTCCCTTGAGATGGTTAATGAAGTATTGAATATTTGAGCATAAGTGCCCCCCCTTCTCTCTCTCTAGCTCTCTCATTCTCTCTCTCTCTCTAGGGGGCGAACCCCTCTCTCTCTTCCCCCTTCTCTCTCTCTCTCTCTCCCTTGGGCGAACTTGCCCTTTCACCTCCCCCTTCCCCTGCCACCTCAGCTGCCACCTCACCCTCCACCCCTTCACCTCCCCTAGGCCCCTTAATACTCATCAATTTCCTCCACTTCCCAAGCAACCCTTCCTATTCCCCATACCCCTTCCCCACCTCCAAGACACCCATCCCTCTTCCCCAAGCAACCTTCCCACTCCCCCACACCCTCATTCATATCCCTTGACCATCCCAATCCCCACCCCACCACAAGTTGCGCACCACCCTCACCACTACACCCATCCCCTTGCCTTGGCCGACCCCTCCACCCCCCCTTCTCCAAGCTTCGGCCCTCTCACCCCTCCACTCTCCTGCACCTGCTCCGCCCCTCTCTTCACCCCCACACACCCCTCCCACATCTGCTATCACCACCACCCTTCCCTCCATTACCAAACTCCAATCCCCCTGAACCTAACCCCACCACCATCCCATTCAATCTGTCACATCTGCAGGTGGCAGAAGGAGGCCCGTCTTGCAGAAGCTCCCCCGAGGTCATCCAGCGACATCTGAGGGCTTACCTTACCTTTCTGGAAAGGTCGTCCAGTCCACTACGCAGGCGAGAAAGAATCGTACCATTCTGAGTCCGGAGCTGCCCGGGAGAGCCATTCTCCCTCGACTGCACCAAGCTCTATCTGCAGAGAACCAGAGTTCGACCAGAAGCTGAACCACGATTCACAGTGAAGGAATCTGACTGAAGTTCCTTCTCCAAACTTCTTCCTCCCCCTGTCCCCGACCAGGAAAAAGAAGCAGAGCTACATTTGGCCTCCGGGAGCTAAAGTTCTGATTTTTCCCCTCCAGTCGCGCGGGACTGCCTTCTCCAGTCTTCTGCGACCAGCACTCACTCATCGGTGTTCCCCAGGCCACCCTGACCTCCGACGGCCTCCCCACCAGTTTTTCTGCAAAGAGGGTTCCTCCACAGTTCCATAAATTCTGACGGTTTGAGATTCGGAGCTCTGGAGCCCACGGTACAACCTCTGCATCCTACTGCATCCGATCTGAAGCTGTCAATCCCAGATTCCTTCGTCCTGTTCGAGCCTCTGCCGCGGTCAGCGACGACGTTAGAAGAATTCAGTAAAATTCAGAGGCGTCCCAGCTTCTGTCATGAAGAATTCCCTCCTGGTCTCGTCACCGGCAGAATTCCGGATTAAGAACTACGACTGAAATAGCGGCGGCCTGTCCCCTCTCACAGCAAGCGAGCAGATCCTACGTCGGCTTCCTCTCCTACAACCTCGGCGAGTTTCCCCCTCCCGCCTGGCCGGCTTAGCACCCCTCCCTGCGTGGAGGTAGTGTTTAGATGTAAGCTTGATTTCCCCACCCTTAGTCCAACCCTCCTGCGTGAGGAGTAGTGTTGTATTAAGCAGCTCAAGCTACATCGGCGCAGTGTGCGGGATCCACACTTCCCCGCTCGCCCACGTCTCCGAACGGGGTTGGTTTCTTCAAACCAACCAGGTGAGCTCTCAACTTTGCTCCATTACTATTTAGTGTCTGTTTATTTAATATCCGTAGACGTAGCTCCGTTGTGCATGCGAGCGAGTGCCCGATCTCGGAACCACCATCTTAGTGTGGTCACCGTGGCTAAAGTGAGAGAGTGGGACCTAGTGCCCCAATTGGCACCGGCCAGCCCCATAAACGTGGGCTACGTACCCTCGGGAGGGCAACCCTAGACCAGCTGGCACTCTACCAGCAAGGGTCTTGATCCATCACCTCCCCCTAGCATTATTTAGTCACCCCGGGCTCGCGTGTGTGCGACGGCGATTTGGCCCCGATTTATCAACTTAATTGCTATGTGGTTGTGAATGCGGAATAGGTCCTAAGTTTTCATTTGCTTGCTGCATACCCCATAGTGGTTTCACATCAGGCCAGAAGCTGGAGGTAGGCTCTTCTTTTATTCATAGTTCTTTAGTCCACTTTGACTGCCTCGGCTAGCTCATGCTGACGGTTGTCGACGCAGTTGCCGCGGTCGTCGGGCTAGAGGCGACGGTAGATGTTGCGGCTAGGGTTGGGGCAGAGGAAATCCCTACTGCTCCCATAGAAAGAGATCTGCCTTCCCCAACACCCATACAGAAGATAGAAGGTAATTCATAGTTTACTTGCGATACCACCATAAATCTTCATGTCTTCATCCGACTTGACCCTTTTCTGCCGTAAATTTCAGTTGATATACAACCGTCACTGCTTCCGGGCTCGGAGAGTGCCGAAGAAGCGATTATCCCGGGGCAGGGTGAACATGTCCTCGAGATCCCACCCACCGTTGCTTCTTGTGTGGAGAGCACGGGGGAAGTTCCTGCTGAGGGTGATGCTTCTATTGGTGAGGCTCCTGCTCTGATGGTGGAGCGTCCCGAAAGAGTAGAGGGATCCTCCTCCTCTGAACAGGTTAATTATGGTGGCGGCTCCAGTGATGAGGAGTTCCCACCTGTTGACACAGAGACAGAGGATGCCGGGGCGTCCTCGGCCTATGAAAGCGATCATCCGACTTTCAGCCCACCCCGGTTGTCGTGGAGTGGTTTTGGGCCGTCAGGCTCGCTCGTAAGCGGAGAGGCTAGCGTCGGAGAAGTTGCTTTTAGATATTTAAGCTTAGTACCGGCCGAGGTAAGGACTCATCCATGGTCGGTGTATGCCGCCCTTCCTCCCTTTTCCTTTCAGCCTCTTGATGTATATATGTCTTGTGCAGACTGAGGTGGTACTGCCAACCATGACGGTGCAGATACCACTCCCGGCTCTAGGCGTGGGCCATGCAACTCTCCCATCCATCCTGCGGCCTATCGCGCTGCGATACCCTAAGGACTATGCAGCGGCAATGACTCCAGCTGGACCCGGAGCACTGGTGAGGGTTGATAGTTTGGCAGCAGTTGCGGACTTTCAGCCTTTAGAAGTCACACAAGAATCAGCTCCGGAGAAGGGTGGCCCCTCCGAAATAGAAGCCGGAGAGATCGTCGAAGAACAGACGTCCCTGGCTCTTGATATTCCTGTTGTACCTCCATCCCAGGGGGCAGGCAAGGAAATTGTTGTCATTGAGGCTCCAGCCACCGTATCGGCCAGCTTGGTTGTTCCCCATAGCAGTGGACTGCAGCTCATGCCATCATCATCTTCTGGGACGGGCGACGATATCTGGGCCACTGTGGATAGCAGAGTGGAATTTGAACTACCCGAGACATCGCCGCTCGGTCTCCAATCCTCGAGTGACTTTGTGTGACAGTTCCTAGGGACCCTCCAGCAGACTGTAACGGCCAGCAGAGATCTAACTTATGTTCAGTTGAGGGGCTTGATAGAGCATCTATCCCGCTCGTTGTTGGCCTTTGGTTGCCCCATGGACGACTGGACTCCACGGGTGATCTTGCTCCTGAAGTATGTAAACCGGAGGGAATTTCTAGGCCGGGAGGCCGCTGACCAGTTGGCGGCCGTAACACTGGAGCGGGCTGAATGCCGGACAGCTCTCATTTCTCTGAAAGGGACTGCGGCGAGGATGAGGGACGACGCCGATGCCTCTTCGCAGCGCCGAAGCTTCCTTACGGCCCGCATAGCGGAATTACATGCCGAACTTTCAAGGGCAGAGGCTGAGCTTCAGGAGGTAGCGCACCTGGAGATCCAGAGGGTGGAGGAGGTAGAGATGGCCGAGGGACAGGCTGCTTCCCTCGAAGAGAGACTATCCCAGCTGGAGGCCACTGAGTTCAAGCTGCAAGAACTGACCCATCATCCTTCCCTGGGTATTCCGGCGCTAGAGGACATCTTCCGACGCCCTATGCCGTAGTCCTTTTCTATTTGCCCCCTTTTTGATGAACTTCATATATTCCGGGGAATGCCCCGCGTAACATGTATCTTTTTATTTCAAAGGAATGAAAAGTCTCTGTCTCGCTGTTTGAAAGAAGACTCCATCCTGTCGTTATTCTTTTTTTTTTCATTTCCATTCGCCGGTCAATTCTAGTCTCAGTGTGTGAGTCACTAGGGCAGGAGAGTGCTCACGCCTTCAGCAATGGGGTGAGGTGTTCGCTCCACCGCGTCGTGACTATTCTCGGGACTAATTAATGACCTATGCAAGTCGAGAGTCCGGAGGACCCCAAAAGGGTATATGGGCGACGAAGACCGCAACAGATATCGAACGACCTTATCGATGGTGACAAGGGTTGAAAAGGGGTAGACGGTCTTGCCGATGATGACAGAAACTGGAAAGGGGTAGCGACCTATCTTGCCGATGATGACAAAAATCAGAAAGGGGTAGCGACCGATCTTGTCGATGATGACAAAAATCAGAAAGGGGTAGCGACCGATCTTGCCGATGATGACAAGGGTCAAAAAGGGTAGACAGTCTTGCCGATGGTGGCAAGAACCGGATAGGGGTAGCGACCGATCTTGCCGATGGTGACAAGGGTCAAAAAAGGGTAGACGGTCTTACCGATGGTGACAAGAACCGGATAGGGGTAGCGACCGATCTTGCCGATGGTGACAAGGGTCGAAAAAAGGGTAGACGGTCTTGCCGATGGTGACAAGAACCGGATAGGGGTAGCGACCGATCTTACCGATGGTGACAAGGGTCAAAAAGGGTATACGGTCTTGCCGATGGTGACAAGAACCGGATAGGGGTAGCGACCGATCTTACCGATGGTGACAAGGGTCGAAAAAGGATAGACGGTCTTGCCGATGGTGACAAGAACCGGATAGGGGTAGCGACCGATCTTGCCGATGGTGACAAGGGTCGAAAAAGGGTATACGGTCTTGCCGATGGTGACAAGAACCGGATAGGGGTAGCGACCGATCTTGCCGATGGTGACAAGGGTCGAAAAGGGGTAGACAATAGATGCATGTAGGTGGGATATCGGATGAAGGCTCCGCCTCGAAGCTGTGAAGGGTCTTCAGTACGGAAGATGGATCATCACTATTCATCATTGATTTACTCTTTCCCTTTTTTTTTATTCACATTACTGACCTAAGCGCCCTTTTGGGTTTTCGCCGAAGCCAGCCCCCTCTTGCTTTTGCCCACACGCCCTCTCGGGTTTTCACGTGGCGGGGTACCCGATTTTGCCGGTAGCGCCCTTTCAAGTTTTTGCCACAGCTGGGTTATAGCCTTTTTTGCACTTGTCCTAATATAGGAGCGAGTCTGGCGGGGTATCTCTATTTTTAACCCCATTTTTATTTTCTTTTTTTTTTGATTTCGAATTCGGAGTACAGAAGAACTAGACCGCTAAGATGCTAACCGTCCTTGTCGATGATGACAAGGATCGATCCTGGATTCATTTCGTCGACACTGGTTAAATGTCGAAGCAAAGGACATGGTTTATTAACAAGGATGTAGGATCCGAGTTAAGAGTAGAGGTCGACCGATCTCGCCGAAGATAACGAGAGTCGAACACTGGTTTATTAATCAGCATAGGTTATATGCCGAAACAAAGGTAGGTTTACTAACAGGGACGGAAAGTCCAAGTTAAGGGGTAGAGATCGACCGATCTCGCCGATGATGACGAGGGTCGCACACAGGTTTATTCATCAGCATAGGTTATATGCCGAAGCAAAGGTAGGGTTATTTACAGGGACGGAAGGTCCAAGTTAAGGGTAGCGATCGACTGATCTCACCGATGATGATGAGGGTCAAACATGGGTTTGTTCCAAAGATTTCCGGGGCTTTTGATGATTGTCCCTTGTGGAGTTTCATTGGGTGGAGAATAGAAGAGGAATTTGAAAATTATCACTTTACTGACCTAAGCGCCCTTTCGGGTTTTCGCCAAAGCCAGCCCCCTCTTGCTTTTGCCCACGCGCCCTCTCGGGTTTTCACGTGGCGGGGTACCCAATTTTGCCTGTAGCGCCCTTTCGGGTTTTCGCCACAGCTGGGTTATAGCCATTTTTTGCACTCGTCCTAATATAGGAGCAAGTCTGGCGGGGTATCTCTATTTTTAACCACATTTTTATTTTATTTTCTTCTTTATTTCTATGAAGGGTGGCAGGTCGAAGCATGATATCCGACCCGTGGTTGACAGTAGACGGATGTTGGCCGGAGCACCGGGCCTTGTGCCGAACAGAGCAGTATATTCGTTAGCAAGGGTTGAATGCTAACGCAAAGGAATGATCTTTCGCCGATTCGGACGTAAGGCCCGCAACGGCCATATGGTGTTATCTTTTGAGAGCTCGGCCATGGCGGAGTGTCACTAGACCAAGGAAAGGTAGCTCGATCAAGGCGGAATGTCACTAGATGAAGATAAGAGTAGCTCGATCGGGGCGGAATGCCACCGGACCCAGGTGAGGTAGCTTGGCTAGGGCAGAATGCCACTGGACCAAGGTAAGGGTAGCTTGGTTAGGGCGGAATGCCACTAGACCAAGATAAGGGTAGCTCGATCTGGGCGGAGTGCCACTGGACCAAGATAAGGGTAGCTCGGCTAGGGCAGAATGTCACTGGACCAAGGTAAGGGTAGCTTGGATAGGGCGAAATGCCACTAGACCAATGATAAGGGTAGCTCGGCTAGGGCGGAATGCCACTAGACCAAGATAAGGGTAGCTCGCTCAGGGCGGAATGCCACTAGACCAAGATAAGGGTAGCTTGATCAGGGCGGGGTGCCATTGGACCAAGGAGAGGTAGCTCGATCAGGGCGGAGTGCCACTGGACCAAGGTATGGGTAGCTTGATCTGGGCAGAATGCCACTGGATCAAGGAAAGGTAGCTCGGCTAGGGCGGAATGCCACTAGACTAAGATAAGGGTAGCTTGATCAGGGCGGAGTGCCACTGGACCAAGATAAGGGTAGCTCGGCTAGGGAGGAATGCCACTGGACCAAGGTATGGGTAGCTTGATCAGGCAAAATGCCACTGGATCAAGGAAAGGTAGCTCGGCTAATGCGGAATGCCACTAGACCAAGATGAGGGTAGCTCGATCAGGGCGGAATGCCACTAGACCAAGATAAGGGTATTCCGACCGGTCACTCGGGGAATGTCGGTTGCGCCGCATGATACAGCTTTATATGCTTTCCGTTAAGGGGAGAGAACTGGATGACTCCTTTGTGGTCTACCAGGACGTAGGCACCCCCTTCATATACTCGGCAGACGATATATGGTCCGACCCAGTTTTTGACCAACTTCCCTTTGGGGTTGGAGGCCATCACTTCTCTTCGTTTGACCATCACCAGGTCTCCTTTATTGAATTCTTGACCCTTGACCAGCTTATCAAAAGCACGGGTCATGCGAGCTTGGTAGAGTTAGATGTTTTGCTGTGCCCGGAGGCGTTTTCCTTCGAGTTCAGCGAGCTCTTCTAATCTTCTCTCTGCATTGGTTTGTTCACCGCTGACTAGTCCATGCTGGATGGCGACTCGCAGCGAAGAAACTTCCAGTTCAATCGGCACCACAGCCTCTGACCCATAGACGAGGGAGAAAGGTGAACAGCCGGTTGGGGTTTTGTAGATAATACGATAGGCCCAGAGTGCTTCGTACATCCTTTCTTCCCAACCTTTTTTATTAGACTTGACAGTCTTCGCCAGCAATGTGCATAGTGTCTTGTTGAAGGCTTCTGCAAGTCCATTGGCTTGAGTGTTGTAGGGGGACGATGTCCTCCAGTCAATCTTGTATTTGTCGGCCAGCCGATAAACCTTCTGGTTCCTAAAATGGCTGCCATTATCAGAGATGATTCGGCTGGGGATCCCGAACCGGAATATTACGTTCTGCCGGAAGAATCTTGCAACTAGTTCTCACGTTACATCTCTTAGTGCTACCGCCTCTGCCCATCTGGAGAAGTAATCTGTAGCTGCTAAGATATATTTGCACTCTGAGGAAGATGCTGGTAGCGGTCCTACCACATCCGTGCCCCACTGAGCAAATGGCCAGCTTGGTAGGGTCGGATGTAATGGCACTGGAGGTCTCCTTGCCACGTTAGCGTGTTCTTGACACTTCTGACAAGCTTTGGCAAACTTGCAGCAATCATCAAATATAGTGGGCCAATAGGAGCCCAATTTCTTTATCTCAATTTTCATCTTTGGGCCAGCCTGGTGTGCTCCAGCTGATCCCGCATGGACCTCTTGCATCACCTGTCCCGCCTCTGTTGAAGACAAGCAACGAAGTAGGACTTTCCTTCGGGCATCTGCCATTATTCGGAATAGGGTTCCACTTCTCATCTCGTAAGAGTCCTTGACCCTCAGGAGCTTCATTCTTTGTTCTTTTTCTTGTGGAAGCTGCTGGTGTTGGAACCACCGCAGAAGATGTTCTCGCCAATCGGGCTGCTGAACCCTTTCGACGACTGACACCTCGATTTCTTGTTCGTCGGCTAAGACTTCTGTTACACTGGGGACTTGCCGATGGTTGATCACCGTTATATTCAGGCTTGTGTCTGGCGGGACCGCCAATGAACTGGCCAGCTTAGCGAGGGCGTCTGCCTGAGCATTCCGGCCTCCGTTGATGTGCTTAATGCTGATGAAGTAGAATCTTGACATCAGGCGGGTTTCCAGCTGGTGATAGGGGAGAAGCTCTTGCTTTCAAACATCGAACTCTCCTTCCAGTTGTTTTATAACTAGCAAGGAGTCCCCGAATGCTTCCAGCATCTGAATTCCCATGGATAGAGCAATTTGCAACCCGATTATTAGGGCTTCATATTCTGCTTCATTATTTGTGCAATGTTTGTTTATGGAGCAGGATGTGTGCACCACTTCTCCTTCTGGGGATTTCAGGACTATTCCTGCTCCTGCCCTGACTCTGGCCGATCCAGTGGCAGAGGTGTCAATTCTGGAAGCGTCGTCAAAATATAGCTGCCACAAGGAGGGCTGTACCTGAACGACTTCTAGGGTTTAATCTTCAGGAAGCTCCGGCTCCAATGGGCAGTCCCCGGGTACCGGGTGCTCAGCGAAGAAGTCTGCAATAGCTTGACCCTTGACGGCCTTACGCGGTACATAGGAGATGTCAAACTCCATAAGGATTACCGCCCATTTGCCCAGGCGACCTTTGAGTGCTGGCTGGGACATAATATATTTCAGGGGATCCTCTTTGGATACCCGGCTGATTTCATGTGACAACATATAGTGTCGGAGTTTCTTGACTGCGAAGACCAGTGCTAGACAGATCTTCTCAATGTAAGTGTATTTCTCTTCAGTTCTGACCAGTCTCGGACTGAGGTAATAGAGGGCTTGCTCTTTCCCTTCTTCATTATTCTGGGCCAGCATTGCCCCCAGAGAGTTATGTGTAGCTGCTATATAAAGTATTAATGGTCATCCTTTCACCGGTGCGCCTAGCACTGGAGGAGTCTTCAGATAGTCTTTCAGCTTGTTGAAGGCTGTCTGGCAATCTTCATCCCAATAAAAGGGGACATCTTTCATCATCAACTTTTGGAAAGGCTGGCATCGCCCTGACAAATTGGAGATGAACCGCCGGATGTAAGTCAGGCGACCTTGTAGTGATCTCAGCTCGGAGATATTCCTTGGTGGAGGTAGCTCCTGAATTGATTTGATTTTTACGGGGTCTATCTCGATTCCCCGATATCGGACAATGAAGCCCAAGAATTTTCCGCTCGACACTCCGAACGCACATTTCATGGGATTCATCTTCAGCTCATGCTGCCTCAGCCTCTGAAAGATGATCCGAAGGTCTTGCAGATGATCTTCTTTTCTTCTGGTTTTGACCACCAGGTCATCTGTGTAGCACTCGACCATGTGGTAGAGCAACTCATCGAAGATTTTGGTCATTGCGCGCTGATAGGTTGCGCCAACATTCTTTAGTCCGAACGGCATCCTCTTGTAATGATAAATACCTTTAGGGGTTCGAAAAGCAGAATGGACCCGGTCATGCTCCGCGATCCAAATCTGATTGTAACCGGACGACCCGTCCATGAATGACAGGGCCTCATGGCCGGTTGTAGCATCTATCATGACTTATGTTATCGGCACTGGGAAGTCATCTTTGGGGCAGGCTTTGTTTAGATCTCGGAAGTCAACACATATCCGGATATGTCCATTCTTCTTTTTCACGGGGACGATATTCGCCAGCCATGTGGTGTACTGGTTTTCTTCAACAAATCCCACGTCAATGAGCTTGTCGACTTCAGTACAAATTTGAGTGATGAGTTCTGGCCTCATGCGCCGCGGTGGTTGCTTCACCGGTTCATCCTCAGGGCTGATTGCCAGCTCATGTTGTGAGACAGTGGGGCTTAGACCCGACATTTCTTTGTAAGTCCAGGCGAAGCAATATCGGTACTCTAATAGCAGCTGGATGTACAGCTCTCGTTCTTCTTGGGATAGTTGGGCGCTGAGGAAGGTAGGCCTAGGGTCCTCCTCATTTCCCAAGTTGACTTCTATCAGTTCATCGATTGTGGCATGGCCTCCGTCTTCTATCTCCGGAGGAGCCGGTTGGAGGTGAACGAAATATGGAATACCGTCTTGAGGGTCGAGTACTTCGACTTCCTCGTCAGACACCACCAGAGCTTCTTGAGGTTTCCTTATTTCTTGTGCCAGTAGCTGCGCGGATGGTTTTATTAGCCAATACGCTGTCGTTGTAGCTCCCAAGGATGAGAGAGCAGCTTCAGTGTTTGTAGATAAGGTTGCAGCCGTGATAGGCTGGTAGTTGTTTATTGCCGGGCTTGGACAACATCCCGAATTTGTAGCAGAAGTTGAGGAGGTATCGCCTTCTGGAGCAGTTATACCTTCCGTGGAAGTGGCTTTTCCTTTCTTGGTAGCTGGTTCCCCTTGATTGGAGTTGACCAAGGCTTCTTTGATTGGCAGAAAGGGTGTTGAAGTCGTCATTAGTAGGACTCCGCTGGAGGGAGAAACTCCTGCTTCTTCAATATCTTATTCGGCTTCACTGCTGCTAGCCATATCAAATTTGGCTTGAAGGGCCGCTTCTTCAGGGTGGACCTGCTCCCAGCATCGACAGGGGACCGAGGTCTCTATTTCTTGATTTCCAGATCGAGCCAGTTTAACATGTTCAGCTTCCACCGGGTATTCATCAAAGGTCGCCCCCAGAGGGCTATCTTCAGTAAGATAGAAGGCAGAGATAGTGTTCACCTCGTACCGCCCACTGTAATAATATTCCTCCAGGGTGAAGCCCAACCCTGGATGTTGAGAGACACGTCTCATTTCCTTGTCCAGATTTACGGGATACCACATCTTCCGGGAAGCTTCCTTGCGCTTTTGAGACTGATCGGGAGGAATGTGTTGCTTCTGAAACATCCTGGCCATCCAATCAGTTGTAAATGCCAGACCCTGGACAGGAGCCGGCTGGTTGCTTAGATCTTCGGGGAGGCTGCAGTCTGTGTCTTCCCGAGTGGGATGCTCCTCAGCTGTATAGAACAAGCTGTTGGGTCCATCTTCTTGTGTCACCTCCCAAGTCTTGAAAGGCTCGACAGTGGGGTCATCGAGGCCGAGGACTGGCTTGATGAGGCCGGCTGGGACTCCGATGTAATTGTGCTGCCGATTGACCTGCACTTCATTAGCTTCGGGGTAGAATGCGGGAGGTGTTGTTCTGCCCACGTCCCCGGATGCTGTGATATGGGAGACCACCTTTGGCTTGACATATCCGCGCGGCGGTGGTGGATACCAACTGCTGCCGGATGCGCTTCTGGATGCCCTCGCAGGGGTCCAAGCTTCAGAGGTCTTCGGGGAAGGCCTTGTATATAAGTTGGCATCTGCCAAATGACACTCAAACACCTCGAACGGGTGGGGGTCTGCAAATATCCTCTCCTCCTTCCCTTGGAGACTATATTTGATGCATTGGTGGAGCGTGGAGGGCACCACCATGTTTTCATGAAGCTATGGGCGGCCGAGCAGTGCCTTGTAAGAGGTGCGAGAGTCAATGACATGAAACTGCACCGTCGTAGTGAAATCTGCCAGGGTCAGTGTGAACTCTGCCACTCCCATCGACACTTTGCATTTTTGATTGAAGTCGACATATCCCCGACTTTCTCGAGATGCATGTTAAAGTGGTGCCTCTCATATATTCTATATGGCAGGATGTTGACCGCTGCACCGGGATCAACCAGAATCCTGTTCAGCTCCCTTCCATTCAGGTGCCCCTTCATATACAGCGGCCTGTTATGGCTGATGGTAGGCAGTAGCATGTCTTCTAGAGTGAAGGTCATACTGGCTTCCGGTACAGCTTCAGCTATGCAAGTCTCGAAATGAGCAGGCGTTTGCAGAGCAGTAATAATCGCCTGTCGAGTCTCTTCACTCAAAGAAAGGATCTCCCAGATTGTAAATCGAGCAGGGAGCTTCTTGAGTAGCCTCATTATTCGGCTCCCGGCTCAGACATTGGAGAGCTTCATCTCTTCGGCCCATCTGGGCTTGGGGAGGTTTTGATTTGCGGGCCCTGACGGACCTGCTTCATCTTCCTACAGATGCGGCCTCGGTCTTGCCTCCCCCGGCATGGTGTGTGAAGCAAATTTCCTCTTCTTCCTCCTCTCCGGGTAGGTTGAAGAGCGCTGATAGGGTATTACAGGAGACAACATGTGTTTTATTGGCCCCAACGGCCTTTCTTCTCTTCTTCTCTTTTGCTTCTGCGGGCGGGTGCCCCCAGAATAGACTGCCCTCTCCGTCGGGTGCCTCTTCAGCTTCCTCCTTTTGTTCAAGTGAGAGCTGCTCTAAGTCTTGCCACGGGACGTGGTCCCGCACCAGCAGAGGTTTCAATTTGGGCTGCACATATTCATCTAGCCCCTCGATGAGGTTTTGCAACCGAAGGACCCCAGGGTTGGTTTCCTTAATCACTGGCAGCGGAGTTTGTCTTCTCCGATTATGTGTATGTATCCTGATAGCTGTAGGTGGAGTGACCCATACGGGTGCTACCATTGACGAAGCAGGCCGGGGTGTAACACCACGGATATGCGCCCCCTCTTTCGGGCGGGGTGCCCTCTTCTTCTTGTGTTTCACAGGGATCTGCTGCCACCCATGTTGTTCTTTCGCGGGCTCCAAGAAATGAGCTTCGTAGGTGCTCCGCGTGCTTGCTTCAGAGATCTCCTCGGGTAATGCCTGGTAGAGGGAGATCATGTTGACCGATGCCCTCCTACGAGGGGCTTCATGTGGCTGAGGAGGGTCCACTTTGTACTCTCCCAGCTCAATTTCATTCTTCTTCACCATCCCCTCGATGATATCTTTGAAAACATAGCAGTCTTCGATTGGATGTCCCAACATCTGGTGGTAGGGACAGAATCTTGGACCGTCTTTTCTTTTTAGGTCCTTCAGCCTCCTTGGCTTAGGCAGGGTGACCATGCTGTATTCTGTTACCCAGTCGAACAGAACTGGGGTCTTATCTTTTGGAAAGGAATAGGCCTTCTTCATTTTGTCCCTCAGCGAAGGACCTTCTTTGCCGTCTGGGGCTTCTGCAGGCTGTGGGGTGACTCCCTTCTTGCGTTCACTTTTCTGTTGTTCGAACGCCTTTATATCAAGAGCGTTCGCTTCTTTAGGCGACGAGCACCGGTCCACTGCCTTGCCCTTCTGGGTCATGCTGGCAGCAGATGTAGGGGTAGGTCTGGCCAGGAAAGCTTCCACTTCGGCCACGACATTATTCAGCCGGTCGAACGACCGTATTTCCATTCCGATCATCTTTTCCAAAACCTCCCTTCTGAGATTTTGTTTGCATATTTGCACAGCGTCCTCCTGATGCGGGGGCCGCTTACACCTCATTCTGAGGTTCCTCCACCTCTTGATATAATCGAGGGCTGTCTCATCGGCCCTCTGCCTTGTTGAATAGAGTTCGGCCACTGTGACCTCCCTCTCTGTGACATGGAATCTTTCCCTGAACTTCTTCTGCATATCTGGCCAGTCGTTGATCGACCCGGCCGAGAGGCTAGAATACCATTCAAATGCGAGCCCCGTCAGCAAGGACCCGAAGAACTTCAACAAATATGACTCGTCGGTGCCCAGATCACCCATGATGGTCATGTAATATGCAATGTGCTCCTTCGGGGACCCCTTCCCATTGAATTTGTCGAACATAGGTGGCTTGTTGACCCTCGGGGGAAGTCGTTTAGCCGCATGGTGTTGCGGGTAGGGCACCCGATAGGCATCAAATACGATATAGTCACCTTCACTTTTCTCTGCGAGCTTCAGCTCGATCATCCTCTCCACCATCATCCGGTTCATGACCGTGGGGTCAACTGGCTCGGGATAGAAGTGGGCCGGCTACAGGTAGGGGGTGACCAGGGTGGTCGCCTGTGGAGGACGCAGCAGCGGAGGTGTCTGGTGCGCTTGAGGGAGCACCGGAGGTAGCAGCGGCTGGAGCTGTGGTGGCCGCTGTTGCATCATCGCCATGCTTGGCTCTGACGACTGGGGCAGTGTGTAGAGTGGTGGAGGGCCGTCACGACGGACTGCTCCCCGAGATGATTCACCCTGGACTTCGGGTGGCTTGGAAGCTGAGGATTGTTCAGTTTTCTCCATCAGCTGCTTCTTCAGCAAGTCTATCTCTTGCCGATTATGCTGCAGTAGCATCAATACTGATGGGTCTATAGTGGTTGTAGCGGGGGTAACTTCTGTTGTCTCCCCGGACGTACCCTCGGGTAGGATGTCGAGGGGGACGTCGTCTTCTTCCTCTGCCGTCACCACATTAGCTGTCAGGACGGGGGCCTTGTCATCCCACTGGTGGTAGACCTGGGGCTGTTTTTCTTTAGTCATCATCAGGAGCTCCCTTGCTGCCTCTGTTCTGCGAGTACTCGGCCCCGTCCGTGCGGCCAGCTGAGCCAATTCTCGGGGATCTTCGGGAAGCTCCCCATATCGGTTGGATATACCAGCCATATTGCAGGTAAAGACCTGCATCCTTCTCCTCTGTTGATGGACCCTCCTTCTAGTTTCCTGCGGGAAGGTCAGCCTCTCGAACACAGAAACTCTTCTTCTTTCTTCCCGCTCGGGGACAGCTTCATCGGCTTCAATCTCGAAGCCGTTATCATATCCATTATCGTCGACTGACGACACCATCATTCTTTCTCCCATATCTTCTTCATCTGCCACTGACGGGCAATAGTCTTCATCGGCGGCTGCTTGCATCAGTCGCTGTTGACCAAGTGAGGGGTTACCTAACCCTCGAAAATAGTTTTTGACCAAACAGGTCATTTCTTCTTGACCCCGTTCTAGATGTAATATGGGGGATAGTTGTCGACCTCCCGTAGGAGGGATATAGGCTAGCCGAGCTCTGTCGGTAGGTTGTTAGAATCTTCGTCCCGCAGCTGGGACGCTGGCTTGACGGGCAGCAGCCCGGAAACTTTCGTGGCGCGGAGGGTCCGCAACCACTTCTTCTTCCTTCTTCGGGGGCAAGCCCCTTTCTCTTCTCTCTTCCACCCCGTCATACATAGGACGGCGGTGGATGGTAGTCAGCTGGTGGGCAGGTTGGGTCCGCTTGGGAACCCACACCTGTTTGACCTTCCTCGGCCTGGGGGCCGTTCTTCCTTGGCCATAGTGGCCGGTTTCTTCTCTTTCTGCCCTCCTTCCAGCGAGGGCCTGGTATGCATTGTGGACAGGGATGGTGGGGATGACTCGATCCGGAGCCACCCGTGTATTGCGTCTGTTGAGGAAGACGCGCATGCCGCCGACCATCATAGACTTCCCGGACTGAGATAGAGTCCCGGTGATCACAGCAGCACTCCTTTGAGCTTGGCGACGTTGACGTCCTCCAGGGTGCTTGTTGACGATATTGGGGCGGGTCCCACATATGACGTGGTGCACCAAACAACTAGCGGCCGGGGCCGGACTCTTGGATGAGTCGTTGCAGCAGGGAGCCTTCAGAGGCTCCATTTTTTCCACGGCTTCCTCGACAGGTGCCGGGGCTTCAACTTCCAGCATATCAACAAAGGCTAACCCCAAGAAGTTGGGGAAGCCGACAACGGCAGGGAAGCTACCGAACTCCATGGGCACCGCCAAGTACCCTTGTGCATGTCCAGCAACGATCGAAGGACCGAAGCCAACGCCAGTTAATCCATTGGTTGTCATCGTACGCCTGCAAAGACAAACAAGCCAACGATCAGTAGCCTTTGAGAGGGCCTCGAAGCCCAAATAGCTCGGCAAAGAGATGAAAGGTGACACCGGTCCCATCGGGCGTGCCAGACTTGTTTGCGTGCCTTTTTTATCTTATTTATTATTTCACGTGTCGATCGACCGATTAATTAACTGGTAATTAACTGACTGATTGACGACGTGGGCATGCCAGTCATGTGAGTGACGAGTTTATTATGCGCTCATTCTGACCCGTGTCGGGCGAAAGTGAGGTTCGGTCGGGACCGGCAGTCCGCCATACCATAAAGGTTATGGCGTTAATTACATCCCCCACGAGGAGGGAACAGCTTTGATTAATTGCCGAGATAGTGGGCTGTCGAGACCGGAATAAAGGATGCAACGTTATGAGCACGACAAGATCACATGCGATTTATTTATCATGCAAGGGGAGACATGATTCATTAAATTAGAGACCTTGGGTACGTGGCGGAGGACGTGGGTCCGAAGACCACCATCGCGCATAGTGAAAACTTCCGATCGGGGGTAACCCGACCTTCTGTCAACACCATTTGATATACCCGAGGGTCTATGCAAGCATGCAGGCATGATGATGA
Organism: Amorphophallus konjac; assembly: GCA_022559845.1. Classification (NCBI taxonomy): domain Eukaryota; kingdom Viridiplantae; phylum Streptophyta; class Magnoliopsida; order Alismatales; family Araceae; genus Amorphophallus; species Amorphophallus konjac. The sequence goes on from CM040124.1 coordinate 320,510,911, forward strand.
TAACTATACTGAGCATGGAAACAGAATTATGACAGTAAACAATGCTTAATCACATTCATTAATCCCCGTCAGAAGAGAGGGAAACGATAGCACAAGGGTGATGACGAAAGCAAAGTGTTCACACACATGATAGTCAACATGGTAAAGAGGTTATTCGGAGCATGAACAGCCCTTGCCTTACTTAATCTACCGCCGATTAGGGTAGTCAATATCGACCATGGGAGGCCAGGATTGCCCTGAGAGCGAACGAGATATTAGAATGGCATAAAGACGTGAAACGGCGCGAGAGATAGCTTCCACGGCGCGGTAAAGCGTAGGTAAAAGGGGTTAATCCGGCGTGGTAAAACGTAGGTGAATCGTTAATCCGGCGTGGCCTTATAACCAGCTAAAACGGCGCGCAGGGAATGGGGCGCGCCGGTCAAAGGCGCGCCGGGAATGGGCCCAAGAAAAAGAAGAAAATCGTGAGTCACATGTTAATATGGCGTGGTGGGGGGCCGCGCCGTATTAAGGCGCGCCGGCTAAGACCACGCCGTTTTAGCTTATTTTTTTTTGAGCATTTTCAAACCTTTTAAGTTTATTAAGATTCCATTGAGCATTTTAGAGTTGTTTAGACCAAATGTTTGTTTGATTGAAGTCCAGGACCCTCTGGAAACGATGCAATGAGTCAGTGCGAGGTTCCCACTCGAGCACTGAGTTGATTGAGTCCAGAATGAGCATCTCATTATAGCTTTAGTTATGCTGAGTCTGTCCAAAATTTGACAGCATCTCCCCTGAACATGAAGAGTTGCAGGGGAGAATCGGGGTCATACTCACTCGTGGAGTAAGCCCTTAAACCGCCGGTCTGCACAGAGGCATCTAGCAAAATCCCATCGGATAGGATACCCCGAGGACTAGCCTGCGAGGGGCACCAAGACTCCGTGGGTGAAGAGACAGAGGGACGAAGCCGCCGATGATGGGAGCAGCACCCCGAGGACTAGCCTGCGAGGGGTGGATAACCCACAGCTTACGGCACATCCTATGGAGGAACCGACCACCAAGAGGGTGAAGCTCCGAGGGCTGGCCTACGAGGAGGATACATCTCTTGGCCTCGATTAGGTCTCAGATTATCGTGGCTAAGCCTGTTAGGCTAAGACCCCTGTTGCTATCTGTTATGGCCTTGGGGAAACATCTACCATCGAGGGGTAGAGTTCTCGATCGCCCAGCAGCTGTGTGAAGTATTGGGGAATGTCCCCCTCCCCGGGTGATTGAAACGAAATAAAAGAATCTCGGAACGGTTCACATGACTATGATGCAGAAGGGGGTAGTTAATGCACAGGCGAGACGAGCCAAACATAGAGGCATATGCTCGAACAGTTACGGCGCAATGTTAAGTCGATGCATCTTGCAATCCCAAGAATGACTCCTACCTTGCGAGCCACAGGGCAACAGGAAGGGAAGAGTCAATGGGAGTTAGACCCTCGATAGCACGGTGGAAAGAAGCATACGCAGAAGCATAGCTCTGTCCACGGAGGGGATGCGGAGGCCCTTAAATCAGACACGAGCACGGTCGAAAGAAAAAAACCCGGGGAGGGGTGTTTCTGTAGCCCACGGTGCTTCGGGGCATGATCGGGGCTTCGGGGAAACCAGAATCAGAGAAAACACGCGGAAGACCTTAAACATACACATCGATGTAGATAGAGAAGGAGACAGAAGTTTCAAATCATTCATTCGACTTGCTGGTCCAGACATTCATATACACATTGCCATCCCAGAAATGGGAATGGGCCATCGTTTACACGTTAAGAGTCCGGTGCCGGCATCATTGCTCGGTCGCCGTTCATCGTTTGCAGAGAAAAAAAATACAGTAAAAAGAAGAAGTCGCAGAGGAGGGGAGGGGTTGGCTCATATCATTGCCATTTCTCCCCTCTCTTGCTTAGAGTTGGTAGACGGAAACCCCGAAAGAGGAAAATTCACGAAAAAGCGGAGAGAGATAGACGCCGGCGCCCACCTGTTCTCAAAACAGAGTATCGGCCCGCTTCCCCTTCTCCGGATCCAGAGGACTTCACCCAGAACAGAGGAAGACGGCCGCCGAAGGACGCTCGGACAGAAACTCCCCTCTTCCAAGAAAGCTCTCTCTCTCTCTCGAAAACTTCTCTCGGAAAAGAACCCTCTTATCTCCTTTTCTTTCTTTCTATCCTCCTCCTCTTCTTCTTTCTTTCGAATAGCCATCTGTATATATACATGATCGAGCCCCAAGCCTCATACGGCGAGAAGAACTGCGCGCCGAGAAGGGCTTCATGGGTCTTTGCGCGTCAGAATAGCCAGGCCCTGGATGGGGTTCAGCGCGCCGGGATAAAGGGCATCAAGTGAGGGGCACGTCGGTTTACGGCGCACCGGGCTAATGCTCCTCGTGCGCTTCGAGCCAGTCGATGAGTCCGGGGATGATTCCGGGGGTCACCGTGAACATTTATCTTGCCAATGCTCCTCGAAACTTCGACGAGATGTCTTTTCGAAGCTCCCAGGTTGACGTACGGCCATCCCGAGACTCCAGATAGCTTTGATTTGATCATACGGGCTTTCTGCTGACACGGCCTTTGGCTCTATGATTCGTGCTGCTGGCTCGGTCTGGCCCGTGCCCAAAGCTCATTTGGGGGTGGTGTAACACCAGGGATAGTTCCGCCTGAGCTGGGCGATCATTTGGCCACTAACGGGTCCGTCTTGGCGGGAAGCCGTACCCGTGCCGGGTGATCAGGATCTTCTGCCGTCAGAGCTTTCGGTCCTCCGTCTCGGGGAACCAGGGGGACTCCTTCATCTTCAGGAGAGCCTTTCATAAGGCGGGAATCCACTGGGTAGACCGTCGTCCTCGATCGGACAACAGGTGTAGTGTATGTGGCACGACAGAGTCGATGCCGGTTCATTGGGCAGGCTTGATTGCACTGTCGGTTGGTTGTGAGTTTGTCTCGACTCTCCAGAGGTGAAGTCCCCGTGTCCATACGGGGTGATTCGAGGCTCTGGCAGCTTGAGAAATCTTCCATATGTTGGCCTTTATCGGCTTCCGTGCTTCAGCGGGCCGGGTCATTCATCCTTATGGCTTGGTCACCGACGATCATATTTTGGGTGCCAACAACGGTATAGAGTACGGGACATGACAAGCCTTTAGCTACTTTGTGTGCTTTGTATCGGGCTATCAAGCCATCTATATTATATTTGAGTTTGTACTCACATTTACTGCCAACAAGTGTCTTGCCATGTGGTAAAGGAGCAATTGTCCAGATATTGTTTTGCTCAAGTGTGTATAACTCATCTGCCATAGCCTACTGCCAGTGGAGTGATTGTACGGCTTCCTTATACGAGGTAGGTTCTTTATCACTGGAGATTTTTATGAGAAAAGTTGTTTGTGAAGTGCTAACTACATGGGAATGTCAGTAATGGGAGATGCGGTATTGTACCTGTGTCCCTCTTGATAAGGAGTTAGGCATGTCAATGAAAGTAATTATATAATCTTTTAGATAAGTTGGTTTTGTAATGTTTCTGTGGATTCTGGAAGTTGGTGGAGGAGGTTGTGGGTCAGGGATAATGGGATTGTCATGCATTGTTATGGGTGTGGTTATTTGTTAGGTTGGGTTGATGGGCTCTAGAATAGGTTGTGGAATAATATGGGTGGCATGACAATGTGGTTTTTCAAAGAAAGGCAAAATGTGTTTGTGAAAGTCAAGGGCTGTGCGAACAACCGTTCAATTATGCTTCTCTAGATATGAAAAGAGATCATCATGATAATAGTGACATCACCCTGTACATATGGGAACCACCTTGCATGCCAAGTAGGCAGTGGGTAGCACCGTTTCCTATATCAAAGGTACGAGAATGTTCAAGAAAGTTTGATCTAGCGTCCCCCTCATCTAACCTCATCTAATTCCTCCCGGGCACTGACCACTCTCACTGCTCAGAAGTGGGGGGCTAGTGGGGAGGGCGAAAATCGTCAGGCCCTACACGGCCCAGTAATGTTAGGCCCAGTACGGCCCAATATCACCAGGCCCATAACGATCATCACCAGCCAACTCGTAGTCCAGAAACATAGTAACTCACTCAGGACTGGTCAGCCCACATGCATGATCCCCACACACGAGCATCCTAGATGTCGTGAGACTCGCCAACGGACGATCGTTGAGGCCATAGTCACAGGGCTTACCCAGACGAGTGCCGAATCATGTCCATGCCACTGAGATGTCTGCCATGATACCCTGTGGACACCCAAAAATTTTCACGTTTGTAGCAAGCTTTCAGAGGAAGAAGAAGAAGAAGAAAGAAAGTAGGAGACTCCGGCGACTAAATTTCAACTCTGGTGATGGTGGGGCCACATCCTACACACGGCACCATGCCATCACAAATTTATGTTCTAAGGAACGAATTGAATATAAAATTACGCGAGGTCCCGACGTCCTCGAAGATGTAGCCCGGAGTATAGAGGCTCGGGTGTTAAAAGAAGAAAATAGAAGAAAATAAAAAAATGAAATAGAAGAGAAGAAGAAAAAATAGAAGGGGAGAATGAAAAAAGGGGGAAGAGGGGGCTTAACCGGTGGCTCACGCGACACCGTTTCACCTCCCCTCTCTTCCCACCGTACCAACCAACCCCTCACACTTCCCACCGGATGGTACCCGCGTCCTCCCACCGTACCAACCAACACCCACCACGCTCACTATCCCTTTCTCCTCATCTGGTGGCGGGTGCCACCGGATGGCCACATCGCGCCCCCGCGCTCACTCTCTCTTTCTCCTCATCCGGTGAGGGGTGCCACCGGATGGCCACCACGCCCCGTGATCTCTCTCTCCCTATTTCTCCTCATCCGATGAGGGGTGTCACCAGATCAACCACCCACTTCCCTCAACCGGATGGCCTTCCACCTTCCTTTCCACTGGATCACGTCCCTCACTAACCACCGCATACGCGAACCACCGGATCACATCCCCCAAACCCATCCACCGGATGCTACCCTCTTTGCATGCTTTTCTATTTACCCCAGCTGCTTGGATGCAAGGGTGATGTGGGATCGGAAAATTGGCCATTCAAGAGGCTATGGTTTGGTCTCATTCTGTAGTCAACAGGATGCCCAAAGTGCAATTAATGATTTAAATGGTAAATGGCTTGGCAGTAGACAAATTCACTGTGACTGGGCAACGAAGGGTGATGTCTCCAATGAAGAAAAGTAGAACTCAGATTCTAAGGTCTCGTTTGGTTCGAGGATAAAATTGAAGCAGAATAGGTGTAAGTCATTCCAAATTATTTTATCCATATTCTTATTCTCGTGGTCGTTTGGTTCGCGAAGATTAAATATGGTGATATCCCTATTATTCGTTTGGTAAAAAGAAAGGATACGAATGAGAATAAGGGTTGGAAAAGGACTAAATTACCCTTCTTATCCTGGGTTAAAGGGCATGATGTTATTATATGTTTGGTTGAGAATCAGGGATATTTATTTTATGTTTGGTTATTAATAATAATACAAATTAACACTCCTTAATTAAATATGTATTCACAGTGAAGATTGTATATAATGAATGTAATATTTAATACCATTGATTACAAGATATTTTAACTAATCTCTAATATTATAATATTAGTATACATTTATTTTTATCATCTTTTCATTGAAACATAATTAATATTAAATATATTAATATGTAAAAATTACTATATTATTAATTTATTTATACGTAATTATAATGAGAATATTTATTTAGAGTGAATAGCATAATTATTTTCTCTCTTCAACATACTTGAGTTTAACTTTGACAATTATGTTTTATGCACTATGTTTTCCTCTCATTGAACTAGATAATAAATAAAATAAAAACTACATAACATCAAAATAATTCCTTATAATTTTTTAAAATAATCTTTGAAATTTATATTTTGAAATATTTTGTATTTGAACTTTTTTAAAATTTTTGCTCCTGTCAAGTTAATATATTTGTATCCTTTTATGAGTGATCTAACCATTATATTCAACTTTTGTAACATTTTTAGCAATAAGTCAATTTTATCAACGTCAATTTTATATATTTGAATGTATAAAATATATTTTCAAGAATAAAATATTAATTTAAAAGGGAGATGTGTATTTTAATAACCAATCCACGTTCTTCAATCTCTCCTCCCGCTGTAGATATGTTAGACATTTCTGCTATCTTATCGTTCGAACTCTTTTCCTGAAAGATGTGTATGATATAAGGTGAGTAAATTATAACAATGAGTGTAAAGTATAAGAACTTGACAAGAATATTATCAGCATACATACACCCCCCCTCCCCCCAAAAAAAAATTTCCTGTCAACATATGCACAAAAAGTCTACCATGCACACACACAATCCTGCACACACACACACAATCCCGTATCCATATATACTTGACCCATTTTGCACCTTATTTTATAAAGCATGAAAAGAATGCAAAGAACAAAAATCTGTTATGAAAATACTGGATAATTTTTCCAGAGGAGATTGGAAGCAATAGACGAATAAGTGTAGCACAAAATTGCACAAAGCACATTATGTCTCCCCTGCACACACACACAATCCTACACACATGCACACACACTATATTGGTCAGCACACACACTATGTTGGTCCTGCACACAAGCACAATCTGTCTACCCTGCACACACATAATTCTCTCTCTCTCACACACACACACAACCTATACCCACTGAACACACACACACACACACATGACGACTCCCCTGAACACACACACACGCACACACAGTCAGCACACACACACAATTCTGTCTCCTTTGAACACACACACAACCTTTACCCACTGAACATATATGCACACACCCACAATTCTGTCTCCCCTAAACAAACACACACACACACACGCACACAATTTGTCCACACGCACACAATCCCGCACACATACACACACTATATGAATCCATATTCACTTAAACATGACTTAAACATATGTCTAAATCCAACTTTACACTGCTAACTAATATGAATCCATATTCACTTTTAGGTCATGAATGCAAGCTAGATAAACCGATGAAACAAACACCTGCAAAGTGATGGCAAGAGGATTTCAATATGCTATATTTGCTAACAACACATGCTCTAAATTCCAGATCAAAGGTCAAAAGGAGACATAAATTATGAAGCCATCAGACAAAGTGAGGAGACATAAATCAGAATTGCATCTCCATGGTTTATAATGATATCGTTAAATATGCAAAGTGGAGTTGAACAGGGTGTCATAACCAAGACTGGAAATGGTAACATAACTTAAAAATAGGGCATGAAAATCTAGTGTGAGATGAGGCCAGGAAAATACTTATGCAGCATTCGAATCATGCTGAACATACACAATCCTACACACACACACACACACAGTATCAATTGGTCAGTTCACATACTCCACCCCACAAAATAAGTGTCATTCACATGAATTATGGATTACGAATAATTTGATCATTTACCATTGACATATCTGCCGCCCACTTAAAGAACCCACAACCTGCTGTTCTATCATCGGGCTGTAAAAGATATGAAAAACGTTTAAGTAAGATGCATTTGATAGCGTAACCAAAAGAGAAGAACTTAACAAGGAGTGTGACATGTACCTTTGATTGTGGACATACATAAGATACTTTCCCCTTAGTCTTACTAGTGTTTGAGGTCCGCCTCCTACATGGGCCTTTGCCACAAGGACAAAGTAATAACTCATCCACCCACATGAAGAATCCACATGACTTATCATTCCCAAACTGTAAGAAAGTATACAAGAGAATATGACATATAGAGCATTTCAACAAATAATAATTTGTAATTGGGACTAACATACACCAAGTGGGCAGCAATAGTAGGGACGTTGGAGATTCTTGTTGCTGTGGGAGATCTTGATAAGACATTTCCCTTGACCACATTCCCATTGAATATAATATTTACCATCGCCCATCATTTTTGAATCCATTTCATCGATACCCTGAAAATGGGAAGATCAGTTGTACACGGAATGTTATATGTGGTGGTGTTAGGCTCATATAGATCTCATTCATGTGGTGGTCTTAGGCGTCTTTTGAAGTATCGGCTCAGTTCTTGAAAAAAACTCCGAAGTTAAGCGTGCTTAATGGGGAGTAGTATCGAGATGGGTGACCTCTTGGAAAGTCTCCCATTCTGGAGCCGATCACTGTTAGAAAGGGGAAAAACCTTGTGGCCGGTAGGCCAAAGCGGATAATACCTCCACGGTATAGAGTACGGGGCATGACAGAATGGCATCAGAGTCATACCCTAGCCTGAAGTGTGGGAACTAAGTGCCATACATGACAAAGTGCTACATAGTGGGAGCCACTTCTTGAGTTTGTAGGGACCACCTCTAGAATCCTACCTGCCTTGGGGTTTAATTGTGGGCTATATGTGCCCAGCGACGAGGACGCCACCTATATAAGAGTGGTAGATTGTAACACCCTCAAATAATTTGTACACTATATCACCGAGGCGCCTTTTGAAGTATCAGCTTAGTTCTTGAAAAGAACTCTAAAGTTAAGCGTGCTGAATGGGGAGTTGTACTGGGATGGGTGACCTCCCGGGAAGTCCCCAATTTTGTAGCCGATCACCATTAGAAATGGACAAAACCGTGAGGTCAAAGTGGACAATATCTCGACGGTATAGAGTACGGGGTGTGATAGAATCGCATTAGCGCCATACCCTAGCCGGAAGTGTGAGAAATGAGTGCATGAAAGGTAAAGTGCTATATTATGGGAGCCACCCTTGAACCTGCAATGGGACAAAGTACTATATTGTGGGAGCCACCTCTTGAGCCTGTAGGGGTCACCTCTAGAATCCTACCTACCTGGGGGTTTCATTGTGTGCTATATGTGCCCAACGACGGGGACATCGCCTATATACGAGCGGTAGATTATAGCACCCTCAAATATAGTTAAGTTATACTTTATATCACCGAGGCACCTTTTGAAGTATCTGCTCAGTTCTTGAAAAGAACTCTGAAGTTAACCGTGCTTAATGGGGAGTAGTATTGGGATGGGTGACCTCCCGAGAAGTTTCCAATTTTGGAGTCGATTACTGTTTGAAAGGGACAAAACTGTGAGGCCGGTATACCAAAGCGGACAAATATCTCGATGGTATAGAGTACGGGGCGTGATAGAATGGTATCAGAGCCATACCCAGCCGGAAGTGTGGGAACAAAGTGCCATGCAGGGCAAAATGCTACGCTATTGTAGCCACCTCTTGAACCCGTAATGGGACAAAGTGCTAAATAGTCGGAGCCACTTCTTGAACCTGTAGGGGCCACCTCTAGAATCCTACCTGTCTGGGAGTTTGATTGTGTGCTATATGTGCCCAGCGACGGGGACATCACCTATATAAGAGGGATAGATTGTAACACCCTCAAATATAGCTAAGTTCTACTCTATATCACCGAGGTGCCTTTTAAAGTATCGACTCAGTTCTTGAAAAGAACTCCGAAGTTAAGCGTGCTTAATGGGGAGTAGTACCGAGATGGGTGACCTCTTAAAAAGTCCCCCATTCTGGAGCCAATCACTGTTAGAAAGGGGCAAAACCTTGTGGCCGGTAGAGCAAAGCGGACAATACCTCCACGGTATAGAGTACGGGGTATGACAGAATGGCATCAGAGCCATACCCTAGCCTGAAGTGTGAGAAGTAAGTGCCATACATGGTAAAGTGCTATGCAATGGGAGCCATCTCTTAAACTCGTAATGTGACAAAGTGCTAGATAGTGGGAGTCACCTCTTGGGCCTGTAGGGGTCACCTCTAGAATCCTACCTGTCTGGAGATTTGATTGTGTGGTATATGTGTCCAGAGACGCCGACGTCGCCTATATAAGAGGGGTAGATTGTAACACCCTTAAATGCCTATATAAGAGGGGTAGATTGTAACACCCTCAAATATAGTTAAGTTGTACTCTATATCACCGAGGCACCTTTTGAAGTATCGGCTCAGTTCTTGAAAGAACTCCGAAGTTAAGCGTGTTTAATGGGGAGTAGTACTGGGATGGATGATCTCCCAGAAAGTCCCCCATTTTAGAGCAGATCATTGTTAGAAAGGGATAAAACCGTGGGATAGACCAAAGCAGACAATACCTCGACGGTATAAAGTACGGGACATGACAAGCCTTTAGCTACTTTGTGTGCTTTGTATCGAGCTATCAAGCCATCTATATTATATTTGAGTTCGTACTCACATTTACTGCCAACTAGTGTCTTGCCATGTGGTAAAGGAGCAATTGTCCAGATATTGTTTTGCTCAAGTGTGTATAACTCATCTGCCATAGCCTACTGCCAGTGGGGTGATTGTAAGGCTTCCTTATACGATGTAGGTTCTTTATCACTGGAGATTTTTATGGGAAAAGTTGTTTGTGAAGTGCTAAGTACATGGCAATGTCGGTAATGGGAGATGTGGTATTGTACCTCTGTCCCTCTTTATAAGGAGTTAGGCATGTCAATGAAAGTAATTATATAATCTTTTAGATAAGTTGGTTTTGTAATGTTTCTATGGATTCTGGAAGTTGGTGGAGGAGGTTGTGGGTCAGGGATAATGGGATTGTCATGCATTGTTATGGGTGTGGTTATTTGTTAGGTTGGGTTGATGGGCTCTGGAATAGGTTGCGGAATAATATGGGTGGCATGACAATATGATTTTTCAAAGAAAGGCAAAATATGTTCATGAAAGTCAAGGGCTGTGCGAACAACCGTTCAATTATGCTTCTCTAGATATGAAAAGAGATCTTCATGATAACAGTGACGTCACCCTGTACATATGGGAACCACCTTGCATGCCAAGTAGGCAGTGGGTAGCACCGTTTCCTATATCAAAGGTACGAGAATGTTCAAGAAAGTTTGATCTAGCGTCCCCCTCATCTAACCTCATCTAATTCCTCCCGAGCACTGACCACCCTCACTGCTCAGAAGTGGGGGGCTAGTGGGGAGGGCGAAAATCGCCAGGCCCAACACGGCCCAGTAATGTTAGGCCCAGTACGGCCCAATATCACCAGGCCCATAACGATCATCGCCAGCCAACTCGTAGTCCAGAAACGTAGTAACTCACTCAGGACTGGGCGGCCCACATGCATGATCCCCACACACGAGCATCCTAGATGCCGTGAGACTCGCCAACGGACGATCGTTGAGGCCATAGTCACAGGGCTTACCTTGACGAGTGCCGAATCATGCCCATGCCACTGAGATGTCTGCCATGATACCCTGTGGACACCAAAAAAATTTCACGTTTGCAGTAAGCTTTCTGAGGAAGAAGAAGAAGAAGAAACAAAGCAGGAGGCCTCGGTGACTGAATTTCGACTCTGGTGATGGTGGGGCCGCATCCTACACACGGTACCGTGCCATCATGAATTTATGTTCTAAGGAACGAATTGAATATAAAATTGCGCGAGGTCCCGACGTCCTCGAAGATGTAGCATGGAGTATAGAGGCTCGGGTGTTAAAAGAAGAAAATAGAAGAAAACAAAAAAATGAAATCGAAGAGAAGAAGAAAAAATAGAAGGGGAGAAAGAAAAAAGTGGGAAAGAGGGGGCTTAACCAGTGGCTCACGCGCCATCGTTTCACCTCCCCTCTCTTCCCACCGTACCAACCAACCCCTCACACTTCCCACCGGATGGCACCCGCGTCCTCCCCCCGTATCAACCAACACCCACCACGCTCACTCTCCCTTTCTCCTCATCTGGTGGCGGGTGCCACCGGATGGCCACGTCGCGCCCCCGCGCTCACTCTCTCTTTCTCCTCATCCGGTGAGGGGTGCCACCGGATGGCCACCACGCCCCGTGCTCTCTCTCTCCCTCTTTCTCCTCATCCGGTGAGGGGTGTCACTAGATCAACCACCCACTTCCCTCCACCGGATGGCCTTCCACCTTCCTTTCCACCGGATCACGTCCCTCACTGCCCACCGGATCAACCACCGCATACGTGAACCACCGGATCACATCCCCCAAACCCATCCACCGGATGCTACCGTCTTTGCATGCTTTTCTGTTTACCCCAGCTGCTTGGATGCAAGGGTGATGTGGGATCGGAAAATTGGCCATTCAAGAGGCTATGGTTTGGTCTCATTCCGCAGTCAACAGGATGCCCAAAGTGCAATTAATGATTTAAATGGCAAATGGCTTGGCAGTAGACAAATTCGCTGTGACTGGGCAACGAAGGGTGCTGGCTCCAATGAAGAAAAGTAGAACTCAGATTCTAAGAGTGTTATGGAATTGACTAATGGACCAGCAAAAGATGTTCAAGAGAATTCAAATGATGATGGCCCAGAAAATAATCCACAGTACACTGCTGTTTATGTGGGGAACCTCTCTCCCGAGGTCACACAACATGATCTCCATCGCAATGTGCATGCACTTGGCGCTGGTGTGATTGAAGAGGCCCATGTGCAGCGCGACGAAGGCTTTGACACAGTACTCAGGCTGAAGCGCTCTGGCGACTCAGAAGGGCAAGGCTCGAATCCTTTTTGGAAGGCCAATCAAGTGTTCTTGGAACTAGCTCAACGCCATACCCACCTCCGGCTCCTGTTCCAGGGCTTTCAGCGAATGACCTCCTGGCATATGAACGGCAGATGGCTCTGAGCAAGATAAGAGCTGGGCGGACGTTAATGCATGCACAAAGTCGGCACGCCCTCAAGCAGGCTACAGTAGAGATGGGTGCTGGGGCAAGCCAGGCAATATATGACGACGGGCTTCCGAGTGTGGCAGCGGCACAACAAGTGACGTATTGCTGAGTTATCCCTCTGCTATCCGGTTCGTGGACGAAGTGCTGCTCCATTTTTCACCCCTCAGGCTTCCTCCTGGGCCAATTAACCTACAGAAGTCCTTAAACGGCAGGAGTCCACGTATCCGGCAGCAAACCCATTTATACGGTTAAGAAAAGTTTTAAACGGTGGCGTCCCCCACCTATCGAGCCGGTGGCGCACCCAGCGCTTGATCCGGTGGCGCTGTCTCCATAGCGATCCGGTGCCCCCCCCTCCTCGAAGTCTTCTTCATCCGGTGGCGTTGCACAGCCCACCATCCGGTGCTCCGGCGACAGCGTGAACGTGGCTCTGTCACACTTTCATGAAAATGTCGGAGCATCACTTTTTCAAGACGCACTAGGTATTGCCCCTACCCAAAGGTTACTGCTCTGTGCCCCTGCCAATCTGATGCTCACCAATGAGGGATCGAAAGCTGGCAAGATGCTAGGCCCTCCGTTGACCAAGGCTGGAGACGTCATCCTCACAAGCTGCCATATAAATAAGACCTACAAAGAGAAAAGGAGGAACAGAGGCTAAAAAAAAGCTCAGAGAAGACTAGAGGAGAAGAAGAGACAAGAAACACTGCCCCTCCTCCACTCTCGGAAGAACCTGCTGCTCCGACTACCACCGCGTGTGCGAAGAGATGAAGAAAAAGAGAAGAGTGAAGAGAGAATAGAAGAAGAGAAGAAGAAGGGTGAGTGAATAGAGAGAGTGAGCTGTGGGAGGGGAGGAGTTGGTGATCCGTTCCCCTCCCCACCGTATCTTGTTTTCCCTCCGTTCTTCCCTTTGCTTTCTATTTTATTACGATGTATTAGCCCCCTGGGGTTGCTTCCTGTCTGTAAGAATAGAAGAAAAGCTTCGTTAAATGTTCATGGCGTGTGTCTTCCCCTTTTTTGTGCCTCCGTTTGCCATTATCTGCTCGTGCCTCTGGCCATTGCACTCACTCTCGTTACAGTCCGTGTCGTCTGAGGCTTCTGTTCATCTTTTTGACAGAAGATGCAGAGTCCACTCAACGCGATGAGTGTAACTCTGAAGCCTACGTCTCAAGGAACATCTCATCTGAGGATGCTCACGTTGAGAGGCTACACTGTTTACCCGCTAAGTCTCTCGCCACCTCCACCCCTCCATTTGAAGGTCTATGGAGAGTGTTAGCCAAGGTTCAGCCTCTCTGAGGAGTTAGAAATAGCCTTGTGTACATTGGCGCTCTCTGGATCTCTATGGAGGTCTCTCGTGCCCTTCGTTAGAGCAGCTCGTCTTCTCCGTACCACCGGGTTTTAGTTTCCTCCTTTGTTTGGTTGCCAGTTCCCCCTTGCTCCGTTTGGATCTGGGCGGCTCTTACTCCATTACCTCTCCGTTATTCTGCAAGTGGAATCTCCCAATCCATGCCAAGCCTCTTTGACAGTCTTGATCCGGTGCCACCCCGTGACGTCGCCTACCTCTTGACCCGGTGGCTCTGTTGAGCCCGTGATCCAGTGGCCTCCCAAGGCCCTCCATCTGGTGGCCTTCTTTCCCTTGAACCGATGGCTTCTTAGAAGTCTTCATCCGGTGGCTCTCTTTTCCTCCTTATCCGGTGACTCTTGAGCCCATGTGATACGGTGGCCCTTGCCACCACTTGATACAGTGGCCCCTTGCCACCACCTCATCCTCCTTGATCCGGTGGCCTCCCTACCCAGTCTTGATCTGGTGGCCTTTGTCACCATCCCTGATCCAGTGGCTCTGCCATCTTGACTGATCCGATGGCCTCGCCATCTTCTGCTCATCCGGTGGCTCTGCCACCCTATTTGATCCGGTGGCCTCCACCCCTCCTTGATCCGGTGGACTGTTTGTGTCTCTGATCCGGTGGCCCCTCACTCTTTAACCCTTTCTTAGGGGAGTTCTATACCGTGTTTTAAACGCAACTGTTTCAAGTGTTGTCGCTTCCTTGCGCATTATACTTTTGGGACGCGTCACCTCTCGTGGACGTGTACCCATTTTATCCCCCAACATCTGGGCTCCGGAGATGCTGTCGAATTTTTATCAAGAATAATAATATATTAAAAGATAAAAAAAGTAACTAACAAATAAATCAAATAATAATAATAATAAGGTTTCTATTGAAATACTGTGAAATTGTATAAGACTTGACAGAACGGGATTGAATAGATCGAACGCTTCATCGTCAATATACGAACAATTAAAAATTGCATGAACCAATTAATAAAAAGGATGCCACACCTTAACACTCACGTACATATACGTAACCCACACCCCTTTCACATGATACATACACACACTCTCATAAAACTCACACCTGCACTCACGTAAAACAAAGGATCACACATATGCACGCTCTTACCTAATACACACAACACAAGCTGCCTCATGTGAACATCCGATTAACGCATAACATAAATAACAAAAAATGCCAAAACGTCTAAAGTGCGATGAATCGGCGCGGGGGCTGTTCTCTTGCGTCTCAACCCGTCTGTTATTTCCATTTATACAATTTATCCACCCAAAAAAAGAGATCAAGATAATTTAAATAATAATAATAATATAACAAAACAAATAAACAGATAAGTAAATAGATAAATAATAACAAAACAAAATAATAATAATAATAATAATAAATAGGTATAAGAAAGCCAAACAAAAAGAAGAAGAAGAAGAATGACAATAAAATCGAAACAAAATGATGAAACAAACGAACAAAAAAAATATGATACCGATCTTAATAAATGAAGAAAACATATTCCCGCTTTCAAATAAAAAAATCAAATAACTCATTCAAAAAAACATGATAATAATGATAACAAGTTGCCAAAAATGCACCCGTGTACTCAAATAAAAGTCAAATAACAAAAAAAAACATGATCATGCATGCTTCGGAACCTCCGCTTCCCCGGGCACGGCGTGAAAGGAATATCAATGTTGCCCCACTATGTCGAATTTGGATCTTGGGAGCCGTCCCGACATAGCCAAGATCCGAGGTTGCCCGAGCCAATAGCTTATCGAATCTGACCCGTTATGATTGGGATTTAATCCCGCTTTCTTATCAAACTTGCCGCATGCTTGGCAGACATTTGCACGGGTTTCTCGGTCCTCATCATGCTTTTAATACGGACCTCCGTCCGAACATGAAATAGTCCATGAGTGACCGACATGACCCGAACTTCTCTATGTCATCAAATATTAAAGGTGTCATACCCCGACGTACATTTGTCTCGGTGTTGTATGTATACTTGGGACATCTCTAACTCGGACGTTGGTCCGAACATGAAATGGTCGAGATACGACCGACATGGTTTCAAATACCGTCTTGCATCCTAATATAGGGGATCTCAATATTTTTAACCTAACCTTCGTTCATTTCATGAAATTTGATCTTTAGGCCGTCTTACATGATTTCAAATACCGTCTTGCATCTCTGGGTCTTCCTCAATGGCCGGCCGGCCAAAATGATACATGTAATGTCCCGGATTTTTTGGATATTTCTCGGATCTGGATCAGTGGGTTTCAGATCGTCTTTTCACGGATTGCGGATCGTGTACGAGTGAGCTTCGGATTTTTATACCGGATTGTCGAACTCATTGGTGGTGTGCCCGTGAATTTCCTTGGGTCCGTGGAGTTGTGAGGAGCACACCAGTAATTTTTTAGAATTTTCGGAGCGCCTTTGTGGGTCCCGGGTCACGTTTCGGGTTTTACGCGTGTTCTTGTCTGTCGGACATTCGGAACCCCATGTAGGGTGAACCGTTGCGTTCTCCGACTCCGGGACGTCACCACGACGTTGTGTGTTTTCTGAGGTTCGCGGGGAGTATTTTTCCCTATTTTTGGTATTTTTTGAAATTTTTAGATTTTCTATATATAAACATCTTTCTCTCTCTCCCCTCTCATTCTCTCACTCTTTCCCTCTCTCTTCTCTCTCACGTTCTCTCCTCTCCCCCTCTCTTCTCCCCGGGCGACTGACGGTGGCGGAGGAGGGCGAGGCGGCGATGGTGGGAGGCGAGCAGCGAGGAATGAGGAACGGGTCGAGGATCGAAGGCCGGTGGCGCGTGGAAGCTCGGTGGTGCGTTCGTGAACTGGCGAGGGTTTAAACGGTGTTTCTTCGCGGATCGGCGTCCTCGGGGCGTGAAATCTTCGGTGGAGATAGGGAGATGGACCCCCAACTAGCGTACTTCATTTCCCGTGAGTTTGGTAGCCCGTGGTGAGCCGAGCATGGGTTTATTGTCGTTTTGGGAAAAAGCATGATTTTGGGGTAGGAGCCGGATCTTCCGTTTTATGGAGATTTTGACCGATCTAAGGGTTTAGAATCATGCTAGGAGGCTTGGGGATGGATTCCACTTTGTTTTCCCATCATCAGGTGATGATCGGGGCGTGGATCGGGTTTTTTTTATGTTTCCCGCCGTTTTTGGGATCGGGACGCCTTAGCGGTCCTTCCAGAGACCACTAGGCCAGCTAGTGGTCCTCTGGAGACCGCCAAGGGTCCCCCTATGTCGGTTGGTTTAGCAGTCATGTGATAGACTGCCTGAGGGGTTTAGCGGTCTAGGTGTAGACCGCCAGGCTCGTGGTAGCGGTCAGGGCTAGACCGTTTTCTGTTTTGGTCGATTAGAGGTCGGTGGGGTAGTGGTCTCGCGACAGACCGCTAGGCGAGGTCTCGCGACAGACCGCTAGGCATCGCCTAGCGGTCAGGCAAAAGACCGCCACCCTGCCTAGCTGTATGAGAAGCGACTGCTAGCGGTTCGTGTGTTCCAGGGGCTTAGCGGTCCAGGGGTAGACCGCTAGGCTCCCTAACGGTCCAGAGAGGACCTCTAGGCGATTCTTCATGCTCGCCGTGTCCGCTTTGTGTTGTGTTGGTCTCCGGTCGACCCGGTTGTGACCCAGTGGTTGACCTTTGACCTCGTGAATGTCCTGGACACTGTGGGACCTTAATTCATGCTTTTGGGGGTGTCCGAAGGTGCCGCATTGTCTCAATTAGCTTGCCCGTGGGCTTGGAGGGTCCGGGTGACCCTTTGTGTTCCGGGCTTCCGTGTTCTCGCTAAATCGAGTCACTGTGTGTCGGTATGAGTGTGGTGGGGTCTCCCCGCGCGGTGTGAGTTTCTATGGAAGGTGGTTTCCGGGTGGGCCATGTGTGTGGCCTTGGACTGTGCGTCCAGTTAACCAGCCTGGGGCTCGAGGTTTTCCATGTGTCCTTTGGACAAGGGATTCATCTGGCAGCTTGTGAGCTACCTCGATAATTGTGCCATCGTGGGTTCAAACCTAAGGGTTAGGCCAGATTGACGACGCTATGCCGTTGTGTACAACGGTCTTGACCCGAGTCTTATGACTCAAGGACCGTTGGATTTAGTAGGTCTAGTTAGCTGTTCAGAGTCTGGTGGCATCATGCCACCTGTTACTCCGTGTTACTCGCGATGGGTGCGTGTGTGGCTTTCCGTGTTCACGTTGAGTGACCTGCCAATAGTCGTAGCCTTCTTACGGCACGTGTGCTGACCCACCCGGGAGTGGTGGAGCGGCTTACCCGAGAGAGACGATTTTTAGGCTGGTTACCGTAGGGCCCCTAGCCTTTGCAGCCTGAGTCCGACTGGGGGGAAATACCAGCTAGAGGACCCGACCTAGAATGGATGGTCCGTGTGTGCACACATAGTTGGGGGCTGTGGACACGCGCTGATGAGCGCGACCCCAGCTAGTCCTTGTTTTGTGTTCCTGGTTACTAGTACGGTGTCTCAGTCTCCGCCTGGGGCGTGGTAGCGAGACACCTGAGGCTGTGGACTTAGTCGTCAATGGACGCATATGGCCTTGCTTCTGGTGGGCAGTGCTCCCGTCACGTGACGTGAGTTTTCTCGTGAGTCGAGTTCCGCTTTACGTCTGCGAGACATGATTTCGCGTGTAGTTTCGGGCATTCTCCCGGAGTCGAGGTCTAGGGTTCCGGTGAGTGTCACCGAGGGCTTCTCTCTAGATGGCGTAGAGTTCATGACGGCAAGGTCGTGACTGTGTTTCCAGACCGCGTGGTTTTGGTGGGCCTTTGTCTGTGAGGACAGGCCTTCACGATAGAGGTGTCGTGACGTTTTCTTAGTAGCATGACTAGGGTGGTTCGTTGTTTGGTGGTCCCCCGACTGTGGGATCGGGGTGTTGAGTTCCGTTTCAGTAGGAGTAGCTGTAGTGCCGAGTTTTTTTACCGGCCACCGATTTGCTATTCCTACTGTTACTGTTGTTCTTGTTGTAGTTGCTGCTTTCCGTGCCGCCGTTATTTTCGGCTGGGGTTCTGCGTGACTCCTACTGAGCCAGTGATAGGAGGCTCACCCCTGCGTTTCAGGTGCGGCGGTTCTTCCTCGGGGTTTGAGGGTGTTGCATGTAGGTTCTTAGTTGCTAGCTCGTCGGGCTGAGTGATCACTCGGCATTTGGTACATTTCCTGCCTTAGACTGTACTTTCTATTGGACTGGAGTCTGTTGTAGTTAGATTATTTATTTCTATTATTATTGAATTATCCTGCTTTATTTCTTATTTCTATGTACACCATACCTATCCTTTTAGCCCTTCCGAGCCCTCTCGCTCGTGGGCGGCGGTCCAGGATTCGAATGGTATCGAGTCTTTCCGGTATCCGGATCTCGGGTCATTACAATTGGTATCAGACCGTGGTTGTGGAAGTACATGAGAATTTGAGATATTGCAGTGATCAGAGTCCATAAGGTCAAGTACAGTCGGCAGCTGGCATAGGATTTTGTGTGTGTTTTCTGCTTTGTTTCTCGCTTGAGAGCTTGAGTGCGCGGTGTTGGCACTGTGTTGGTGGTTGCTATTTGTAGATTTCGTGCCGGTGTGGGGCCCAAGGGATGTGATAGAGAGATTTCTTCTCGATCGGTTGTGGCCCTGGTTGCGCTAAGTTGCACTGACGTTGCCAGCAGGTGCGAGGTTGCGGTGCTGCGTTCGTGGAATTTGCAGCGAGGTCAGGTGGCTGGTGCGGATTGTTCGTGGTTGAGTGGCCGTGAGCGTGCTCTGAGGGAGCTATTGTCGAGTTTGGCCACTCCAGCTTGAGGCTCATCCAGCCCCTGATGTGTTAAGGTCGTGGTTTAAGGTGGCAGAGTGGGTGTTCTGATCGAGAGGTGCGCTTGGGTGAGCAAAGGATCTTCTCGGTGAGTTTCTGATTTTCGAGCCTGATGTCCTCATCGTGCTCTGTGGCGTCAGGAATGACGTGTCGGTCCTGATTATTTTGCGGATTTCGAGGCAAGATTGGGCGGAGTTGTCCCAATAAGTTCTTGATCCTGCGCTCTTGCATGAGAATGGGTTATGTTCGCCCTGGATTTGGCTTGAGTTCTGAAGGTTCCGTGGTGAGTTCGGGACTTGAGGATGAACGTTGACAGTTTGCGATTATGGCTCGTGTTGCAGCTCTTGGCATGGCGTGCTGTAGTTCAAGGAATTGTGTGGTGGTGCATTGAGAGATGTTGTGATTGTGGTCCGACGTGACACTCAGCGAGTGTGTCGGAGGCGTTGACCTGATGGAAGCGATAGTTTTCTTGGTGTTGGAAGGTGTTGTTCCCAACATGCGCGATGTTTGAGGTCAGGTCGAGCGTGGAGATTTTCTGTTGGTCGGAGGTGTGTTGGTTTCTCCCTTGGTTGGAGAGATTGTGTTTGGCTAAGGTTTGTCGTCTTGCATCATGCGTTCAGATTGGTTAGCCTTGGTGTGCCATGAAGTCCGTGCGAGATGTGTCCTATGTTTTGGCTAGGTGGTTGCCTGTGGAAGCGTTTCTCGTTCCCTGGTGTGTAAGGGTGTTGGCGCTATTCCGGAAGGATGTGTGCCGGTTGGGCGGTGTTGGTGAGAATTTACGACCGGTGTTGTGGTTTCCGATGTGTTGAGAATCGGAGCCTGCGGAATTGCATAGGATTGTTGAGATTGTGGATCCCGAGTTGTCATTGTGGTTGGCTGTGCGTATGGATCAGAGTGCGCGGAACGTAGCGTTGGTTGCTACGGGCGGATTTCTTGAGGATGTGTAGAGTGGCAAAGGATTGGTTCCTCTGTATGCGTTGTCTCCGACTGTGTGAGACGTATTGTTGCCGTGCCGTTGGCTGAGGTATTGTGGTTCATGGCATTGGCTGAATGGAAAGTTGGGGAAATATGCTGGCGGGGTTGCCGCATGAGTATCCTATTCTTGTGTTGGAAGTTGCATGTGTTCTCGGTTGAGATCGTGTTTTGGAGAAGTGATCTCTCAGAGATTATGGGTCCCGGTTGGTGGCCGTGAGTGGCTGGTGAGGTTGATTGAGTGGTCGACCATGGTAAGATGTGTATTGTTGGGGACCCGTGTGCATGTGTCGCGGTGTGGGCGACCAGGTTGCTGTGAGATTGGGTGGCACTTTCCTCCCATAGAGACGTGTGTCATGAATTGTTCCGGTGGTGTCCCGTGGCTCTGTGGTAAGGGCAGAATCGGGATTGGTAGGTGTCCACTTGGATTAATTGAGACGAAGATTTCGATGAGACAGGACGGAAGAGTGACGCCTGTGGTTGGAGGTCCTTGATGGGACGTTGGCGTTGGAGTGGCTATCCCTGGTTTGTGACCAGCCTGTGAGAAATTCCCTGTAAGTCTGAGTCGAGTGAGGTGATGACTGAAGACTCCTGAGTCTTGTCATTGGTTTCATCGTGCTCCCATGCAAGGGTTGAGTTGGCGCGATGATCGAGATCGGATGCGGTGTCCAAGAGAAGTTCAGCCCGAGATGTGGTGATTGTCTGTATGTGAGTCAGCAGATGGCCTGTTGTGAGTTGGATCGTGCCTGCTAGGCCGGCGAAGGTTTCCCGTTGACGTGTATCTGGCGATCAGTGGATGGTCTTTTCACAGATAGAAGATGATGTTGGTTGTGCATCGTGAACGGTGAGAGCCGTGTATCAGTGAGGCCTTTGGTGGTCGTTTCCATGATGTGCCTTCTGGATGGGATTTGGGCTTTGTCGAAGTTTGTCTTCTGGCAGAGTTGGCCCAGTGATATGTCTGGCTTTCAGCTTGTCAGGTGAGAGGTGATTCTTGGCGCTGAGCTGACGTTCTGATTGCGGTCTGTTGAGATGGCTGTGTGAGCTGATGGAGGCTCTCTATTGGTTGTTCCCTTGAGAAGGGTATGCGACCAGTCATTTGGTTGTGAAGCTGACGTGTGAATTGTCCACCGATCATAGGATGGATCGGTAGTTGTTTCTCGCGACGAGGACTGTGTCTCCTCGGTGAGCGAGACGGTGGCAACGGTGTCATGATTAGTTTTTTCCTTGTGACTGAGGTGATGCCGGACTGTGTCCTTTGGTATATGCCTGCTCTGATGGCCGGTGTGCGTGGCGTGCGGAGTGAGGTGTCCGTCGTGATTGTAGTCTGGCTATGTCCCTCAGGATCGGTGCTTTCGTGAGAATCGAGGTTTTCTGTGCTGGGGCTCTGACGACGTTGTCAGTTCGTTAAGGCTTTCTTCCCCTGTATTCCCGCGTTTGTCCTGACTTTCGAGGATGAAATTTCTTTAAGGGGGGAGGGCTGTAATGCCCCGGATTTTTTGGATATTTCTCGAATCTGGATCCGTGGGTTTCAGATCGTCTTTTCGCGGGTTGTGGATCGTGTCTGAGTGAGCTTCAGATTTTTATACCGGATTGTCGGACCCATTGGTGGTGTGCAAGTGAATTTCCTTGGGTTCGTGGCTTTGTGAGGAGCACGCCGATAATTTTTTAGAATTTTTGGAGTGCCTTTGTGGGTCCCGGGTCGCGTTTCGGGTTTTACCCGTGTTTTTATCTGTCGGACCTTCGGAACCCAGTGCAGGGTGAATCGTTGTGTTCTCCGACTCCGGGACATTACCACGATGTTGTGCATTTTTTGAGGATCACGGAGAGTATTTTTCTCTATTTGTGATATTTTTCAGAATTTCCAGATTTTCTATATATAAAGCTCTTTATCTCTCTCCCCTCTCATTCTCTCACTCTTTCCCTCTCTCTTCTCTCTCACATTCTCTCCTCTCCCCCTCTCTTCTCCCCGGGCGGCCGACGGTGGCGGAGGAGGGTGAGGCGGCGATGGTGGGAGGCGAGCAACAAGGAACGGGTCGAGGATCGAGGGCCGGTGGCGCGTGGAAGCTCGTGTTGGATTAAGTGGATGGTCAAACTAGAGGGGTAGGGGGTGAATAGGTTGACCCTTTTTAATTTTTGTGAAATATCACACTCAACTTTTAAGTAGCAGAATACTAATACAAAATTCAGTAAGCTGAAGGTGTATAGATCAAACCTAATCAATCATCTAGCGACACACAGATTTGCAAGAGATAGCAACCCACAAGTGAACACAAGTTTTTATGGTGGTTCGGTGTCACGCCCCGAGCCTTTATTACAGCGGGAGACTCGCTCGAGGAACGCGAACAGCCGGCATGGTAAGCCTCTTACAAGCAAGAACGATCAGAGTGCAAGGCAATCACACATAAGAATACAATCGCACAATATTTACTCAACTTCAACTTTCATTAATAATCAAATCCACTATTCGAATACAACCACTAATTAAACTTCCATCATGATAGACTCAAGAAATAAGAAATTATATAAACTCGATCTAAACAATGTAAACTTCCTAAGTCTTTGCTCATTCTTTATTCACTCTCGGATCCGCTACTTGAACATTACGAATCCGAACCCGACTCACTTCTATTTCCTGAAAAAGAATGGAAATAGGTAATGAGCACACTTGCCCAGTAGGTATCTTTGCATCAACATGAAGGCATCATTAAAGTAATTAATATTTTAGCTCTAGAGAAATAAGGTAAAATCATGCGAATGCGGTCAATCATACGATTAAACCAAAGTATGTAAGATAGAATGAGAGCAAGTATGAACTAACAAGAATGTTATAAGAACATGATATGGCCTTTCATGAACAATAATGTAACGAGAATGTACTAGCAAGCCACATAATCATCACTCTAGTATCTTTTGCTTATGAGCAAGTACTTCGTGAATATCTGTGAAATATCAAGAAAGTCAAGTATCAATCATGCTGTATTATGTTGTGTTGTGGATTTTTACTTATTTATAAAGAAAGTACTTCCAGCGCAATGCGACGTCAGTAGCATCATACCCCATGGTTTATAATAGTATGTTTCCGACAATCAGCCGAGGGGACTAGCATAGAGCCCTTGAACACAATCAGTGCTCGATCACATCTTCAAGTATAAATAAAGTTTTTTCCACACATGTAACAATAAAGTATGGCCAAGAATGTACAATTCCAACAAGCTCTTGATAACAATAATTCAATGAATGAATGCTTTTAGTAAGAATCATGAGAAATCAAGAATGACTTATACTATGTTATGTTTAGGGAAATAAATCGGTAGCATAACGGTACATTCTTTATCTTCCCTTCATTATATTAGGTTTCTTGATCAATATGATAAGTTCTAGATCATCAAGAGTCCATCTAGAAACCTTGGAATATCAACCCTTGGTCAAACCTCGGGTTAAAATACTCAAGCATTGTGACGGTCGTGTACTGGGCCGTTACATGATGTGACGCTCCAGTATTGGGCCGTTACATTGACGTGATAGTCTAGCCTTGATGCGTTAGAACGACTAAATCTAGAAACAGTAATTAGACTCAGTTGAATGTGACGGTCGTATATTGGGCCGTTACATGTACCTGACGGTCCAATATAGATCAGTTACACTACTGATAACAAGAAACATCGATAGTGTCATCTAATCACTTGGGTTTTAATGGTACAACCAACTCGGCGTCCTAGTGGGAATCCCAGGCTCGCGGAGAATTACGGAGGCCTTGCAACAAGATTTCCTAGTCCATTGGAAGGAATATCCAATAGAGAGGTCCTCATGCCCAAGAATAATGTTTCTATAGTACAAAGTGAACTAATGGACATATACCTGAATATATGCCATGTACTTAGAGAAATGACTCTATTGATAGAGAGGATGTGTAACAATAGGAAATCATGATAAAACTCCGTCAATATATATTTGGAAAATCATGATTTAGATACAAAACTATAGAATTTTGGCACATGAAATTAACATAACTTAAAATAACATAAGATACCTTAATCATGTAATTTCTATCATATCAGTAAATAATCGTAAAGACATGAAATCAGGTCCAAACTTAGATAACTAGGCTTATTTATAAGTTAACTTGATTGATTCTCAATTCTGTCTACGATTACTCTGACGGTCGAGGGTGGGTGCGTCACAGTGATTTTGACGGTCTATCGAGGGGCCGTTACAGTAATGTAACGGTCCATCTATGGTGCGTCAGAGACAACAGAGTAATCTAAATACAACAGAGAGTGTGACGGCTTATCGTAAGGCCGTTATAGTCTGTGACGGTCTAAGTATGATGCGTCAGAGTCCCTGCTAACAGTATAATGAAATAAAAATACTATGATTTGAAACCATGTCATGCTTTGAAAAGATCTAACTACCCCAATCATGATAAAACAAAGTAAAGGTCATCTAGATGCATAGGTTGCAGTGAATTAACAAGATAATATCTTTGATCTTTGATTATGGCTAAGAATATGTATGTATGCATGAATCCACTAAAACATGAAATTCATAATCTATAATGCATGAAATCAAACACAATCAGAGGGTTTTTATCCCTAATAAGGTGTTTTTGCCAATCATGAGATAACATACCTCTTAACTATGCTTTAAGCTTCTAATTTGAGTCTGAAATTCGAGCCCTATCTCTCCTTTTCCAGCGGTTTTTCAGCAACTTCCTGTTGCTCTATCTCTCCAACCTCTTATCCTAAAGATGTGAAATTTTGAGGGTAAGAAGATGAAACTAAGGTGATCAAAAAGTTCTAAAGGATTGAATTCTAATTATCTCGTTTAGACGTCCTAATCTCTTGACCTTCAGGGGTCTTTTGCTCTGAATCTTGAGTTACTATGGTCAAACCAGCAAGTTTGGAAGCTTCAATCTCCTTGGTTGCTTGATCTACTAACATGAAATTTGGAGAACTATTAGTCTAAAGTATATTAAACAAAAGCTTCTAAAGAACATACCCAAAATTCTATCTCCTTACCTTGATTCTTCACGAGCCAAAAGTAAGGGTCGCTGAGTTCAGAACTAGGTCCTATTTATAGGGTTTTGAAGATTAGATCGATTCTAGAGTCCTTAATTTGTCAGAACCTAATCCCAAGAGTCCTTAGTAATGTTATAAACTCTCCCAAGTCGATCTCTTGTAGATAAGATCCCAAAGTTCTAATCTTTTTGCTCCTTCTTTCTTTCACGGAACTGTCAGAGTGTAACGCATCAAGACTGGTGCGTTACATGGCTGTGGCGGTCGCACGGTAAACCGCTACATCCAACGTGCACAGAGTTCAACATCAATCAAACTCTTTTGTTAATTATCCATATTATTATCCATAAAAATGATACTTATCCTTAAAATACGTAAATAGGCTAAATAACCTTCTAGAATATGGCCAAACTTAGTGGGCTTGGTCCTTAAACCTTTTGGATTTTATTTAAATAGGCTAGGTTAATTATTTAACATAATTGGGCCTTATAATGACTTATTAATCCAATAATCCTTTTATTAGTCTATTTAGCCTCTATAAATTCCTAAAAAATCTAGAAAATTTTATAAATAATCCAGAAATTATTATATAAATTCTGGGGCACTACATTCGGTCTCCCTATGGAGACCTACGTCCACCCCTCACTAAATCAGTGAGGATCTCTGTTGAGCCTTACAGCTTAGCTAAACCGAGGCACAATCCCCTCGACAACGCTGAGCACTACAGCTTGGCTAACAAGAGGAACATATCCTCTTAACCAGTTACCCACTGACAAACAGCTTGAGGGCGTACAAGCCCAAACCCCTTGATCGAAGCCCACCCCGCTGGATCAATTCCCCTCCCTCTACTCAAACTAGTACGAGGGAGAATTACAGTAATAGAATTCAAGCTGAAATGAAAAACAAGAAACGGAATCACTGGAGGATGGAAGAAGGAGCCTCAGATCTGGGACGGTGCTGATTCTCGAGTCTCAAACTTAAAGATCTGAGAGAAGAGGCAATGATGATTAACTGGCTTTCACTTCCTGGATTGTAGATGAGCTTGCAATGATCAACAGCTAATAGACTTCCTCTGATCTTCAGAGGATGCAACAGCATGCCAGGAGGAAGACGATGATACATGCAATTCTTCTCAAGAGCTTTTTCTATACTCTTGTTCAACTGCTGCTCCTCCAACTTCCATCTCACGCGCTCTCCCAGATTCACGTGAATATTGCTCTTGTGAGCCCCAACCAGATTTTCTGGTTAGCCCAATGATTATTCTCCTCAGAGGTTTTTGGAATCGCGAGGGAAAAAGAGAGCGCATGCTTGTTTAGATGATGTGGCATCTAACGTTACTTACGGCTGGGGTCCACCCAATAATCACTTGATGAGATTCAGATGGCGTCAACCCATTGTGACTAAGGGGTTGACGCAACCTTGAAATGCCCACATAGCCTTTCATACATAGACAGGATGCGTTGACGCATAGGGTGCCTGCGTCAACCCACAGGGCTGACTCCGAACACTCTTTTATCTCAAACATGAGCTGATGCGTCGACGCTGCGATGTTGTGGCGTTGACGCGCTGAGCTATGCCAGTGCTTAATGCTTCTGTCTCTTGAACTGATGTGTAGACGCAATCAGCATCCTGCGTAGACGCTGTCCTTTTATGCAAATCGCTGCGTGGACGCCTTGAGCATCCTGCGTAGACCTTGTTTCTTCCTTGCATTCAAGAATAAAGTAGATACATGTGTTAATGAATCAAGGGTTAATTCATCAGTTTTGTTGAACTCAACACAAACATCTTATGGTTGTCATCATCAAAATCAGGGGCACAACAATCTCCCCCTTTTTGATGATGTCAACTATGAGGTGTATGCCATTACATCTAAATAATACTGTATTGTTCAAATCAACCAAGGAGTTCACTTTAGATACCAGAACACCAGTTCATGTCATTCATTTCATTTAGGTCCATGGTCTAACATCAAAAAGAAGAATAGAAGAACTTTTCTAACACAAAGTTGGACATTCTCACAGACAATTTCTTTCGAACATTTCACAAAAAATGTAAAAGAAAGAAAACTTCACTCAATCACATTTGATGCAGATGCAATGCAATTCCAGGCTCCAACTTGAGTTCATGTCTCTCCCCCTTTGACATCATCAGGAAGAGGAGCAGGTGAGGAAGAGTGAGACTGAAGGATGTTTGCAGACACAATGTCCAGTTGTTGCTGAAGCTGAGTCCTAGAAGATGCTAAACTGTCTAGTCTGTCCGAAAATTGCTGATCTCTTTGCAGGATAAACTTATGATAATCCTGTACTTTGGATCAAACCAGCTGTGTAAAATATCAAATAGATAGTCCACTTGAGCTTTCTGCTGAGATCCCCATTCAGGTGCAGAAGAGGAGGCTTCCGTTGGTGGAGGGCAGTACACATCACGCTGATCTTCAAGTGTGGGTGGGAAGTTTTCTTTTAGAATTTTCAAAACATCCATAACCTCATCACCCACTAGAGTGGATCATTCAAACAGTTTAGCAAGGTCCTTACCAAAAGATGTAATCTTTTCAAACAAGGTCTGAACCTTTTCACTGAACACATTATTCTTGTCAATCAGGGTGGAATATTTCAAATTTAGCTTGGACTAGTTTTCCTTGACATTATAGTTATATGTCTGTACAGCCTGTAGCCTGTTCAGAAATTGTTGA
Source organism: Amorphophallus konjac (assembly GCA_022559845.1). Classification (NCBI taxonomy): domain Eukaryota; kingdom Viridiplantae; phylum Streptophyta; class Magnoliopsida; order Alismatales; family Araceae; genus Amorphophallus; species Amorphophallus konjac. The sequence goes on from CM040124.1 coordinate 320,539,350, forward strand.
TGCAAGCTTTTCAAATTGTGCATTACTGGCCCAGCTTTCTGACAAACCTGAATGAGAGATTCCATGAAGTTATGAAGCTTTTTGTCTGACTTGAATTTGTCATGCTTGAACTGTTCCCATCTGGTGTCTAATTTCTGCTTAAGATGGGAAATCCTCATTTCCATGGTTGAGCTCAAGTGCATTATGGAAGAATCAATGTTCTTGAACTTCATTTCCAGATATTGGATCAAAGTGGGATTGATACCGGAATTCTGATCATGCATGCCAGCATCATAATGAAAATTATCTGGCATTTCTTCCTCAGGAAAGTAGGTAGATTCATGTTCCCTTCGAGGAGAGGGTTCCTGAAAAGGACCATGTATGATCATAATGTCTCTAGGGACAGCTGGGAGGGTTGGAGCAGTATCTGTGACAATATCAGCTTGAACTGGACTGGCCTCTTGTTGGTCCACTCTGGCAGGACTAGCCTCTTGTCTGTCTACTCTGGCTGGACTGGCAGCTGGGCTTTCCTGTGCTATTTCTCTCAGTTCTACAGTAGGTGCCCCAGAGGCAGATGCATGCTTCTGACTTGGTAGTACTCTGACTGGCTGTCCATTCACAACTGTGAATCCCATGAACTGCTGAATGTATGATAAGGAGTATCTATTCCCTTTGGGAATGTTTAGTTTCTTTTCATTGCCAAAGTTCACTCCAACCTTTCTAAAAATTGCAGTCAATGGGGTAGCATATGGAAGTGTCCTAGACTATTTCAGACATGTACCCATGGTCTGAATGATAACATCAGTCAATGAAATCTTGATTTGTTTCAGCATACAGTATAGCAAGAATCGTTGCATCTCAGTAACTCGTTCCCTACCACTGCTCTGGGGTGTAATGAGGGATGTGTAGATATGATGTAGCAGTCTGTTGAAGGGAGGGAACCTATTGGCTTTCAGACTAGATAGATATGTCTGCTTGACATCTGTAGGATCACTAGGCTGTGCAGTCAGAAGAGCATAAGCTTCATGTTCGTCAAAATGAAAACTGTGTAGTTGAATCCCATCCATTGGGATTTTCCATGATCTGGCAAACAATTTATTTGTTAACTCAAAACGGACATTTCTGACTATTGAAGAAACTTTAGGGATTTGAGGCTCATATTTCAAATTTTGGTAAAATTCCCGAACGAGGGTGGGGTAATATATTCTATGATTTGTGACAAAAGACCACCAACCCTGAAAATCCAAAGTGGGAAATAACTGCGAAAAAACCTCAAGCATCTCAACATCAGTATCAACAATATACCGAGGAATAAGAACTTTCAGAGGTTCTCCAGTATTGGTGAGAAGAGATGAGTCAGGAGACCTTGCATGTGCATCCGAACTTCCTACAGGTTGTTTCCCTTTTTCTGCGGCTGAGGATGAGGACTTTCTGGGAGCATCGTCAGAATCCTTCTGCTTCGCTACCCTTGATTCTGAGAGTTTTCTTTTCTTTGTCGGTGAGCTCTTCTCTTTCCCTTTACGTTTCCGTGGAGCTGACTGAGATGGCGTCTCCTCTTGGGCAGGTTGAAATTTGGTTCGAGGCACAATCGTGCCCTCAGCTGTGATGGGAGCTCTTCTCTTTAGACCCTTCTTCTTCTTCTTGTCTGTTTTCTCTTTTTCTAGAGGAGCCATGGTAGCGAGGTGAATCACATGGCAATAGGGAAGAGAAGTGCCGTGGGAAAAAAAATGAGAGAAGCGGAGAGGTAGGAGCCAACAGGGTTTTGGAAAGAGGCGAGGAGGTTGAAGCGTTTACGCTGAGGGGTTTTAAAGAGGTGACCCCCCGGTTTCAAAAAGACAAAGCCGGTTCAACGGGATGAACCGGACTAGGTTGATAGAGCGACCACGCGACTGCGTTGACGCATTGAAGGACTGAGTTGACGCCACCAAAAAGAAATATGAAGGAAATATTGAGGCATTCTAAAGACACTGAAATATGAAAGATGAGATTGCATTCATGGATTTTTAATAGATAAAATTCAAGTTCCCTTATGAGAGATATGATAAGAGACCCTAATTCATTTAATGATGTGGAGAAAAACAATCTTAAGAGTTTGAGTTAAGCCCTTGAACAAGAAGAGTATGTGTATGGAATAAAGATAGAACTGTTTGCACACCAGGAACTTTCTTAAATCTATCCCCTAGACTGTTCAATTTTAAGAGACCCTTATAGAAGTGAATTTAACGAGTATTGAAGATGAACTCTGTAGGATTTTATGTGAGCTTAAGGTCAACCACACATATATATATATATATATTTATTGTCATTTTTTATTTTTATTATATATTTTTAATTTTCATTAGCAGTCAAGTGTAGCTAGCATCTTGACATGGGTACCTATGTTTATCAGACACCAGAGTCCCCGGTTACTCAGTATAGCTAACTATTCTGCTCCAATGAAACAGAGTTGGCAACTCACATCATGACATGCCTCTCAGCACTTCATTGGTGCATGAAGATAGTTTCTCAGTGAAAATTTACCATTGCTCTGTAATGAATTATTTTTCTTTGGGAACAGAGATAGCAGCTCACATCATGACATGCTCCTTAGCACTTCCTTGGTGCATAGAGACAGTTTCTCAGTGAAAACTAGACATTGCTATGCAATTTATTTTATATATATATATATATATATATATATATATATATATATATATATATATATATATATATATATATATATATATATATATATAGGGTTTGTTCCTTCAGCTCTTATTAAACCTATTCTGAGTTTAAGGTCAATACAGATATTAAATTCATTTTGCACAAAGTGCTCTCTTTACTTTTGATCATCATGGTTCTAGAGTAGATGAGTTCACAGTTTTATTAAATAGTTCTATAGCTATTCCATATGCAAGGCACTTTTATGTTCAAGAAATTTTAACATTCAAGGATCATAAGATTTATAAGTCTCCAGCCATTAATATTACATAGAGTCAGTCAGTGAAGACCAAAACCTCTCATAAAGGGATTATCATTTTAAGATTCTCCATTTGATATTTCTTCAATAGTTCAGAGATATACTTTGCCTGGTTGATAAAGCATCCTTCCTTGCTTTGGGTGATTTGAAGACCTAGAAAAAATTACAGCTCACCCATTAGACTCATTTCAAATTCTATAGTCATCAATTGTGCAAATTCCTCACACATGCTTGGTTTAGTGGATCCAAAGACTATATCATCAACGTAAATTTGAACCAGAACAATGTCATTGTTTCTTACCTTGGTGAATAAAGTTTGGTCCACTTTAGCTCTTGAATATCCTTTTTCAGTGAGGTATGAGCTGAGTCTATCGTACCATGCTCGAGGTGCCTGTTTAAGCCCATAGAGAGCTTTGTCTAATCTGTAAACATGGTTAGGACAGTCTATGCACTCAAAACCAGGGGTTGTTCAACATACACCTCTTCTTTTATTAGACCATTAAGAAACACACTTTTTACATCCATTTGTTGTAGTTTTATTCCATGGCAGCAAGCATATACAAGTAATAATCTAATGGCCTCTAATCTAGCTACTGGAGCAAAGGATTCTTCAAAATCAATGCCGAATTCTTGGTTATATCCTTTTGCTACTAGCCTTGCTTTATTTCTTATCACAATTCCATTTTCATTTTGTTTATTTCTGAGAACCCACTTAGTTCCAATTACTGAATGTTCTTTGGGTCTTGGTACAAGGTGCCACACTTTGTTTCTCTTGAATTGATTTCGTTCTTCATGCATTGCATTTATCCAACATTCATCTTTTAGGGCTTCAATTACATTTTTAGGTTCAATTTGAGACACAAGAGCCAAATTATCCATTTCCTCAATTATCCTAAAGTGAAATCTAGTTCTAGTAGGGTCATGCAGATTACCAATAACGCTTGATAAAGGATGATCTCTTAACATTCTAACATTGGTTAGAGAATTACCTTCATTAGCATCTGCATTACCTTGAGTGCTTGATTCTGCTAGACTCTCACCTGGCCTTGACTCTTTCTCGTGAAGATCTTGTTCTTCCTTTACTTCAAGGAACTCCCCATCATCCTTGTCCCTGCAAGATTGTTCATTTTCAGATCTAACATTCATTTCATCAAAGACAATATGTGGAGATTCTTCTACATTTTGAGTTTTGACATTTAGGACTCTATAGGCCCTAGAGTGATTAGAATATCCCAGAAAAATGGCTAGTTCACTCTTAGGTTCAAACTTATCCAAGTCCCGTTTGCCATTATTTTGAACAAAGCATTTTGACCCAAAACTTTGAAGTGAGCAACAGATGGCTTCTTACCTTTCATTAATTCATATGGAGTCTTTTTGGACAGAGGTCTTACCATTGCACGATTTACAATGTAGCACGCAGTGTTTACCGCCTCAGCCCAAAATTTCTTTGGAAGTTGTCCTTCGATCAGCATTGTTCTAGCCATCTCCACAAGAGTTCTGTTTCTTCTTTCCACCACTCCATTCTGTTCAGGAGTTCTTGGTGACGAGAATTTGTGTGATATTCCTTTTTCCCTACAAAAGCCATCAAATTCTGAGTTTTCGAACTCTCCTCCATGATCTGACATGATAGATGAAATAGTATACTTACCATCCTGTTGAACTTTCTTGAAAAATGCCTGAAATTCTTCAAACGCATCATTTTTATGAGATAAAAAGAACACCCAAGTGAACCTAGAAAAGTCATCTACCAAAACAAAGCCATATCTATTGCAACTTAAACTTGTTGTTCTGGTGGGTCCAAACAGATCCATGTGAACAAGTTCAAGAGGTCTAGAAGATTGGTTTTCTATTCTAGATTTAAATGACTTCCTAGTGTGCTTACCTTGAGTGCATGCATCACAAACTTTATCATTTTGTTTAAATGAGACACCAGGCAAACCGTTTACCATGCTGAATTTTGCTAACTTATTCATGACACTATAGCTAGCATGTCCTAGTCTACGATGCCATAGCCAAGCCAGCTCACTTTTGTTCACAGCAAGACAAAGATTATTATGAGTAGGATCATCTAAGTCTACCATGTACATGTTGTTTATTCTTTTTCCAATGAACTTAACATTTTCAGAATGCATTTCAAGAATGGTGCATACATGAGAATCAAACACAACCTTGTGTCCCCTGTCACACAGTTGGCTTATACTAAGAAGATTATATTCTAGTCCTTCAACAAGTAGCACATCATCAATAGAGTTCAAGGGATTTTTGCCAACTTTATCTTTTCCAATAATTTTGTCTTTATTGTTACCCCCAAACGTGACATGCCCTCCTTCTTTCTCAACCAAGAAACAAAATTTTGCCTTATCGCCCGTCATATGCCTTGAGCAGCCATTGTCAAGATACCATCTGTTGTGTACAGCTGCAAGGCACTCCTGCAATTCACATCAAACGAGGGATTTTGGAACCCAAATGCACTTGGCTCCCATCAGATCATATGATCCTGTCAAGTAAGAGAACATACTTTTGGGAATCCATATCTGTTGTTTTGGAGGTTTTTGAGATGTGGAGTTCATAGGTTTGAGAATTTTCTGATTAGGTTGAGGTACCCTTCGGAATGAATTCTCTGAACCAGTTCTGTTGTTAAAGAAGTGTGTCTAAGTGACAGCGCCGCAGGGCCCACTTAGACTAAAAAGCCCAATAAGATCACTCGGGATCAAACCCTTCCTCGATGGCCCTTAGGCTCGGAAGGCCCGAGCGTCGGTCAGGTCGGAGGAAGACCCACGCCCGATCTATCCTCTCACCGGGATAAAGGCTAGCGCTCAACGCCCACTCCGACCGATCCTCAACCGAGTTATGCCTATCGCCCGGACAGGGTTGGCACTCTTCATGCTTAGGTTGACCGACGATTGCTTATCCATGCTGCCGTTGAGAGCCCTTTATGAGCAGGAGTTTACAAGGATAAGGGACCCACGACCCCTCAAGGCTATAAAGATCCCACGATGAGGACATAAAGAGCCCACATTGAGGACGTAACTCCCACCTGAAACTCCTCAGCTTACGGGACTCATGAGGTCGATGCACTATTTAAACCTGGGACTCCCTCCAGCAAAAGGTAAGGCCAACACACACCTAAAACTCCCTGAGCAGGAACCACTTCACCACTTTGGTGTAGAGGGATCTTGTGCCTCTTTTTCCTCCTCCCTTCGTAGCTTCCACCATTGCTCTACTGACTTAGGCATCGGAGGGTTTACCCCAGGGAACCATCTCTGGGCCCCCTGATCTATTTCCCTTCCTTGTAGTTCACTGTTCGGTGATCATCTCCCCAGCTCAGGACCAGCGCGAGATCTCGCCTCTTCATCTGGCGCCGTCTGTGGGAAATGACCAAAGAGCCAGTATGGTGCGAAGAAGTTCAGGGAGGAGGTCCGCCGGCGACAGGGGAAAGGTCATGGTGGTGGCGGGAGAAGGCCCTTCTCAGACCTCACAAAACCCTCCCTCCAACGCCAACGCCCTAGCCGACGGACCACCCCCTCCTCCCGCGGCGGTGGAGCTACCACCCAACAGGGGCGCTGACGCTTTCCAAGCCCTCAACGCAAAACTGGATATCCTCGTGGAACTCATGAGGACCCATGCGGCCAAGGAAGGAAGGTCACGCGCCCCTCTGGAGAGCCCTTCCTATGAGGACACGACCCAGCACACTGCCGAAGGCCGCTTCACCCTTCGAGGCCAACAGATTATCTGTAACAGGTCATGATGACCTTCACGAGCCCCTCCCCCGGATTAAGAGACCTCCTCCACGCCGAAAAGGGGAAAACCTGGGGCACGCCGTCCAAACCCAGAGACCGAAGCCCCCGGGGAGCGCCAAGGAAGCCCCCCCAGCCCTACAACGTGGCGACAGTCGGAATTATCCCTCCGACTGTGAGAATTCGAGAGGCGTTTCACAGAATAGGAGCTCGCCCTACGGGCCTTGCAGAATGTCTCTCCGACAGAGGACGAGAAGAAATCCCCGCTCTCCGATTACATCTTGAAGGTAGAGGTACCTCCCAGAACCTCCATCCCGATCTTCAAGTCCTACGACGGCCAAGGCGATCCGGCCAACCACTTCGACAGCTTCGACGCCCAGATGACCCTCCACGGAGCGTCCGACGCCATCAAGTGTCGAGCCTTTGTGACCACCCTGGTCCAATGTGCCCAAGCATGGTTCCGGGCCCTCGCCCCCAGATCCATCCGGGATTTCAAGCAATTCGGGTGAGTATTTAAGGGGAGTTTCACCGGTAGCGGCCCCTCAAGGTCGGTAGTGGGGCTATTGACTCTCAAACAGACGCAAGGGGAGAGACTCCGGGCTTACATTAACCGATTCAAATCGAAAGCCCTGAGAATCCCCCGCCTAGATGTAGCCTCGGCCATAACCGCACTAACCGGAGGCACCCGGGACGAGAACCTCCGACGCGAGCTTGTCCTTCACCCTCCCTCGACCCTTACCGATCTAGTGACTCTGGCCTTGCGTCACGCTGAGTACGAAGAAGTCCTCAGCGTATGCCGAGGCGCAACTGGCTCGGGTCGGGAGGGGGACAAGAAGCAGGCACCCGAGCCAAGCTCGGGTCCAGGAAAAAGGCGGAACCGAGACGGGGAGCACAAAGAACCGTCTCGAAAATACGAGCAGTACATCCCTTTAACCGCTCCGATGTACGAGATATATGAAGACATCAAAGGCTCGGGCCTCCTCTGCCAACCCGAGCCAATGAGGTCAAAAGGCCGCAATCGTAGCAAGCATTGCCTGTTCCACAGTGACCACGGGCATCACACCGGCGATTGCCACCAGCTCCAGGATGAGATCGAGCGCCTCGTCCGCTAAGGACACCTACCCCGGTTCGTGGCTGGGCGAGAGGAAGACCAAGGCCCCCCAGAGGAAATCGACAATGCCCCTCGCAGGGTCCACATCAACGTCATCGCTGGAGGAGCTGCATCAGGAGGCCACAGTGGCCGAGGAAGGAAGCATCATGCTGAGCGGGCGAGCCAAGCCGTCGAGCCTCCCAAGGCCCCCCCAAGTGAGCCCCAAGTCATAGTCTTCTCCAACCAAGACTTGGAAGGGCTGACCACCCCACATGACGACGCCCTAGTCATATCGGCGATAATAAACCATTGTAACATAGACGGGATTCTAGTTGACAATGGAAGTGCCCCTGATGTATTATCTTATGAATATTTCCTTAAGATGGAGGAGAATCCGTCTAAACTCCGCTCGATTCGAACCCCCCTTTGGGAGTTCAATGGCCAGGCCACTTATCCCGAGGGAGCCCTAAGCCTGCCGGTCACTCTCGGCACCCCACCCAAAACCGTTACGGTCATGGTGGACTTCATAGTGATCAAGGGTATGATAGCATACAACGTAATCTTTGGCCGCGGAGTCCTTAGCCGAACAAAAGCAGTGCCCTCTACCTATCACCAAAAGATGAAGTTCCCCACTAGAAATGGGGTGGGGGAAGTCCGAGGTAACCAGGTGACGACTAGAAGGTGCTATAATATCTCGGTTGAAGCCACAAGGCCGAACGTGAAGAACAAGGGCCCCCGGGAAGTCGAGTAAAAACCCGCAACCTCCGAGCCTAGAGGCGAGTTGCTAAAGATTTTCCTAAACGACGACCCGACCCTAGGAGTAAAGATTGGAGCCGACCTATCGTCTGAGGTTCAGCAGCAATACAAAGAGTTTTTTTCTGTGTACATATGAGTCTTTGCATGGTCTGATGATCAACTCCTCGGAATATCGAAGGAGACGGTGATGCATAAGCTCAACCTCGACCCGACCGTGAGGCCAGTACAACAACGCAGAAGGAAGCACGTGCCAGAGAAGCAGGCAATCATCAAGGAGAAAGTCACCAAGGGGTAAAAGACTGGTCTTTTTAGACCGGTCCTGTACCCGACGTGGCTGGCTAACACCGTCCTGGAGCCAAAAGCTTCGGGAAAGTGGCGAATGTGCGTGGACTTCACCGACTTGAACAAGGCTACACAAAAGGACTACTATCCATTACCGAGCATCGACGAACTGGTTGATTCAATCTCGGGCAATGAGATACTCAGTTTTCTGGATGCCTATTCAGGTTACCACTAGATCAAAATGGATCCAGAAGACATCGAGAAGATCGCCTTTATCACCGACTTCGGCGTGTACTGCTACACCCGGATGCCTTTCGGGTTGAAGAATGCTGGAGCCACATACCAGAGGCTGGTCAATCATATGTTCGAAGGACAGCTCGGCCGGAACGTCGAGGCCTATATTGACGACATGCTCGTCAAGACCCCCAAGGCCGAGGAGCACTTCGCCGACCTACCTGAGACCTTCGACACCCTCCAGAGGTACAATATGAAGCTCAATCCCACCAAGTGCGCCTTCGGAGTAAGATCTAGGAAATTCTTGGATTTCTTAGTCACCCAGCGTGGGATCGAGGCCAACCCTGACAAGGTCCAGGCCATCCTATACATGCGCCCACCCACCTGCATCAAAGACGTTCAACGCCTTACTGGGCGCATTGCCGCGCTCAGCAGATTCCTGTCCCGTGCGGCCGAACGATGCCTACCCTTCTTCAAGCTGTTAAGGGGGCCCAAAATGGCATCTGCTACGTTCACATGGGATGAGGAATGCCAAAGAGCGTTCGCCGAGCTTAAGGAGTTCCTGGCTTCACCCCTGGTACTTTCCAAGCCTGTCCTAGGTGAAGCCTTGCATCTCTATCTCTCAGCAACTCCATCTATAGTTAGCTCGATCCAGGTCAGAATTGACTCGGGAGTCGAGAGACCGGTCTACTACACCAGCAAGGTGCTCAACGAGGCTGAAAGAAGGTACCCCGCAACCAAGAAACTCATGCTAGCATTGGTTACCTCGGCCAAGCACCTTCGACCCTATTTCCAAGGGCACTCCATCACCGTGCTGACCGGTGTTGGCACTCAAAATATCACTCGCGGCGATCAAGTCTCAAAGATGAACAACACGGCCCACTGAAGCACAGAAGCTGATAAATATCAACATATTGAAGACTTCTCAAGCTTCCAGAGCCTCGAGTCACCTTGTATGATCACGGGGACTTCACCTCAGGAGAATCGAGATGAACTCTCAACCAACCGGCAGTGCGATCAAGCCTGCCCAATGAACCGGCATCGACTCCATCGTGCCGCATACACTACACCCGTTGTCCGACCAAGGACGACGGTCTACCCGGTGGCCACCCACCTCATGAAAGACTCTCCTGAGATAAAAGAATGCCCTGGCTCTTCAGAACGGAGGACCGAAAGCTCTGTCGGTAGAAGATCCCGGTCACCCGGCACGGGTATGGCTTCCCGCCAAGATGGGCCCGTTAGTGGCCGAATGATCACCCAGCCCAGGCGGAACTATTCCGGGTGTTATCCCACCCTCCAAGAAGCTTCGAGCACAAAACAGACTGAGCCGGTAGCACATATCATAGTGCCAAGAGCCATGTCAGCGGAAAACCCGCGTGATCAAACCAAAGTCATCTGAAGTTCCGAGAATGGCCGTACGTCATCCTGAGAGCTTCGAAAAGGCATCTCGTTGAAGTTTTGAAGAACGGTGGTGAGATAAATGCTCACGGTGATCCCCGGGACCATCCCCGGACTCATCGACTGACCCGCGACATGCGAAGGACACTAATACGGCGCGCCCTAAATCGGCGCGCCCCATCATCTGGCGCCCTGCTGTTCCGGCGCGCAAAAGGTAGTGGAGCTCCCTTCCCCGGCGCGCCATTTCTCACGCCGGATGAGGATTCGAGCTTGCTTCTATTTATATGTAGCTACCCGAAAAGAAAAAAAAAGGGGAGGGGAGTCTAAAAAAAAAAGAGATCGAGGGTGAGAGAGCCAATCACCTTCGACAGAGAGAGGGTTTCTTGGGAGGGAAGCAGCATCCTCATATAGCATCTCCCTCGCCGCCGCCTTCCTCTACCTGAAGCCCCCCGGAGCTGGAGAAGATAGTCTCGCCCGATACTCTGTTTTGCTTTTAGATGGGTTGTCTGCGCGATTCCATCCGTCCTGCTATTTATCTTCTCTCGATCAAATGTAAACGTGAGGCGGGGGAAATGGTGATGATATGAGCTAATCTCATTCCCCCTTTCACCATCGTGTGATTCGTTCTTCTGTGAGTCTTGTTCCAATTAGAGCGCGGCGTTTGTGCCACGGCGCCGGCGCCGAATCTGTAATATACGCTTTAGCCTTCCTCGTTGATGGGATGATGATGAATATATGGATGTGATAGTGTGTTGAACGCTCGACATCTTCTCTCTCTTACCCTCTTCCATTGTAGTTGGTGTATGTCGGTTTCCCTTGTGTTTAATTTCCGGTTCTGATTTCTTTGATTACAAATGTGCCCTGTATTACCATGGGCTACAGAAACAACCCCTCCCCGGGTCCTTCGTGTCGAGGTCATGGCTGTGCTTCGCCTGATGATTTCTATATACTGGGTGGATAGAGCTGTGCCTGTGCACATGCCTCTTCCCGCTTTGATATGAGGTCTGACTTCCATTCCCTCTCCCCCTTTGCATTGCTCTATTGCTCAGGAGAGTTGGAAGCCACCTCCAGAACGGCAAGGCCCATCTTGTGATTACTGCGTTCTAGTTATTCGAGCATATGCGTATGTAGTTAGATTATCTTATCTACGTACCCATTATCCCTCTGTGTGACTGCTAATCGTCTGTTCCTCTAGGAATGTCAGCCCAATCTCGCAAGCATCGAAGCCTCAACCCTGTGTCTGGTAATCCGTCTATACCGAATGCCCTCATTCCTCTTGTTTGTGGTTTGCAACCATTGAGCCGTTTGAGTTTCGTCGGTTTTATCTCAGTCATCCGGGGACGGGGACATTCCCCATTGTTTCACGAAACTACTAGTTGTTCGAGGGGCTCCACCTCTCCGTGGTAGATGCTTCCCAAAGGCCACCAAGCGAATAGTGATGAGGACTTCAGCCCAACAATCCTAAACCCAATGATTTGGGGATCCTGTTGTGTCTAAGGGAGGCGTGCTCCTAGTAGGCTAGTCCTCGGAGTTTCTCTCCCTAATGGTCTCTCTCAAAGGGGCGCAGTGCAGGCTGCAGGCTGCAGGTTGCCCACCCCTCGTAGGCTGGTCCTCGGGGTGTTGCTTCCGTTATCAGCTGCCTCATCCCTCTGTCTTCACCCACGGAGCTTTGGTGCCCCTCGCAGGCTCGTCCTCGGGGTATCCTATCTGGTTGGGGCTTTGCTGGCTGCCACCATGCAGACCGGTAGTTTAGGGGTTTGCTCCATAAGTGAGTAAGACTATGTTCCTCTCCTGCAACCTTTCAGGGACAGCGGAGATGCTGCCCAATTTTTGGCAGGTTTTAGATAGAAAAGTCCTTTCTGTGAACTGGCCATAATAAAACATTCATTCTGAGTCAAGAAACCTCCGTGCTCGAGTATGAACCTCGCACTGGCTCATGACTCTGCTCCTGGAGAGCCCCAGACTTCAATTCAACAGGCAATAAACCCAATTAAACCTTTAAACCTTCAAAACATCTAAATAAGTTTAAATAGTTTCAAAAATCACAAGAAAACATGTTAAATCGGTGCGGTCCTAATCTGTTAATACGCCCCCCCCCCCGCGCCGTATTAACGTTAGACTCATCCTTTTCATTTTTCAAATTGCTCCTTCCCGGCGCGCCCTAAACCGGCGCGCCCCGAGGCCATCACGCCGTATTAACCTTTGCCACGGCCGCGCCGTAAACCCTTTTACCTACGCTTGGCCGTGTCGGGGAACCTATCCCTACGCGCGATCGCGCCGGTTTTGAATCGTTACGCAGTTCTGATTGCTTGCTCACCTTCGGAGCAATTCTCGCCTTCCGTGGTTGAGATTAGCCACCCTAATCAATAATAAACCAAGTAAGGAAGAAGTTCCTCAAGCCCCGAACGAGCTTATTAGCATGCTTTTAATACCATGTGTGTTAGCATTTTGCTTTCGTCATCATGTGTATGTTGCCACTTTCGTCACTTTGGCGGAGTCTATTAAACTTGATTGGTCATTGTTCATCTTTACAACTCTGTGACCATGCTTAACGTTGTCATCAGCATCACGCATGCATGCCTGTATGGACCCTCGGGTATATTAAATGGCATTGACAGAAGTCCAAGTAACTCCCGATCGGAAGTCTTTGCTATGCGCGATGGTGGTCTTCGGACCTATGTCCTCCGCCATGTATCGGGGTATCCAACTTGATGGATCATTCCCCTCTTGCATGATAGACAGAAGCATCTCACGTGACCTGGTCACGTTTATGCCTTTGCACCTTTATTCCAGCCTCGACAACCCACTATCTCGGCAATTAATCAAAGGTTTTCCTTCCTCGTGGGGGATGTAATTAACGCCATAGCCTTTATGGTATGGCGGACTGCTAGTCCCGACCGAATCTCTCTCTCGCCTGACACGGGTCAGAATGAGCACATAATAAACTCATCACTCACGTGACTGGCACGCCCGCGTAGTCAATCAGTCAGTTAACTACCAGTTAGTTAATTGGTTGATCGACACGTGAAATAAACTAAATAAACCTAAATAAATAAATAAATAAAAATAAGAACAAGATTTCCCATCGCAAACAGTCTGGCACGCCCGATGGGACCAGTGTCACCTTTCATCTCTTTGTCGAGATACTTGGGCTTCGAGGCCCTCCCAAAGGTTGCTGATCGTTGATTTGTTTTGTTTTTTTTAGGCGAATCATGACGATAGCTGGGTTGACTTGCGTCGGCTTTGGCCCATCAATTATTGATGATCATGCGCAAGGGTACCTGGCGGTGCCCACGGTGTTCGGCAGCTTCCCTGCCGCCATTGGCTTCCCCAACTTCTTGGGGTTAGCCTTCGTGGACATGCTGGAGGTGGAACCCTCGGAGCCTGTCGAGGGAGCTACAAAGAACATGGAGCCTCTGAAGGCCCGATGCCACCACGACTCGCTCAAGAGTCCAACCTTGGTCGCCAACTGCCTGGTGCACCATGCTCTCCATGGGGTCTGCCCCGATGTTGTCAACAGGAACTCCGGAGGACGTCAGCGCAAGCAGATCCGGAGGAATACTGATGTGGTTACCAGAATCCTCTCGCAATCCGGTAAATCTATGATGGTTGGTGGCATGCGCGTCTTCCTCGACGGACGCGACGCGCGGATAGTCTCGGATCGGGTGGTCCCTTCCATCCCCGTCCGCAACTCATATAAAGCCCTCGCTGGAAGGAGGGCAGAAAGAGAAGAAGCTGGCCATTATGGCCAAGAGAAGTTGGCCCCCAGGCCAAGGAAATTTAAACAAGTGTGGGTCTCCAAGAGGGTCTGACCTGTTCATCAAGCTGCACCTGTCCGCCGCCGTCTTGCTCACGACGGAGCGGAAGAAAGGAGAGAAAGGGGCCTGGCCCTGAAAGAAGAAGAAGTGGTTGTGGACCCTCCGCGCCGCGAATGTTTCTGGGCCTGCGCCCGCCAAGCCAACGTCCCAGCTGTGGGACGAAGGTTCCAGCAACCTGCCGACAGAGCTCGGCTAGCTTATACCCCTCCTGCGGGAGGTCGGCGACTGTCCCCCATACTGCATCAAGAGCGGGGTCGAGAAGAGATGACCAACTTTGTCAGGAACTATTTTCGAGGGCTAGGCAACCCCTCGCTTGGGCAGCAGTGATTGACGCGAGCAGCCGCCGCCAATGAAGACCACTGCCCATCAATGGCAGTTGAACAAAATGAAAGAGAAGGGATGATGCTATCGTCAATTGACGACAATGGCTATGATGACGGCTTCGGGATCGAAGCTGATGAAGCCACCCCTAGGCGGGAAGGAACAAGAAGAACTTCTGTGTTCGAGAGGCTGACCTTCCCAGATCGAGCTAAGAGAAGGGCCCATCGACAGAGAAGAAGGATGCAGGTCTTCGCCTAGAACATGGCCGGCATATTCGGCCGATACGAGGGACTTCCTGAAGATCCCCGCAAGTTGGCTAAATTGGCCGCACGGCCAGGGCCGAATACTCGAAGAGCAGAAGCTGCAAGGCAGCTCCTGGTGACGACTAAAGGGGAACAACCCCGGGTCTACCACCAGTGGGATGATAAGGCCCCTGTCTTGACCGCCAATGTGGTAACGGCGGAGGAAGAAGATGACGTTCTCCTAGACATCCTGCCCGAGGGTGCGTCCAGGGAAACAACGGAAGCTATCCCCACCACGGCAATTATGGACCCATCGGTCTTGATGCTACTTCAAAAATATCGGAAAGAGATAGACTTGCTGAAAAAGTAGCTGATGGAGAAAACTGAACAGTCATCAGCTTCCAAACCACCCAAAGTCCAGGGTGAATCATCTCGGGGAGCGGTTCGTTATGTCGACCCTCCGCCGATCTACACCTTGCCTCAGTCGTCAGAACCAAGCCCGGTGACAACACAACAGCGGCCACCACAGTCACAGCCGTTGATGCCACCGGTGCTCCCCCAGGTGCACCAGACACCCCCGCTGTTACGTCCTCCATAGGCGACCACTCTGGTCACCCCGTACCTACAGCCGGCACACTTCTATCCGGAGCCAGTTGACCCCGCGGTCATGAACCGGATGATGGTGGAAAGAATGATCGAGATGAAGCTCGCAGAAAGGGGTGAAGGCGACTACGTCGCGTTTGATGCCTACCGGGTGCCATACCCGCAACACCATGCTGCTAAGCGGCTTCCCCCGGGAATCAACAAGCCGCCCAAGTTCGACAAGTTCAATGGGAAGGGATCCCCGAAAGAACATATTGCCTATTATATGACTGTCATGGGTGACCTGGCCACCGATGAGTCATACTTGTTGAAGTTTTTCGGGTCCTCGCTGACGGGGCTCGCATTTGAATGGTACTCTAGCCTCCCGACCGGGTCAATCAGCGACTGGCCAGATATGCAGAGGAAGTTCAGAGAAAGATTCCATGTTACAGAGAGGGAGGTCACAGTGGCCGAATGTAATACCCCAAAAATTTTTATTGAGCCCAATGTATTTATAAAGCTTTTATTAACTTAAAATTGAATTTTTAGTGAATTAATGCTTGAATTTCGGATTTATAATATTTAATTCCTTAGAAAATAGAATAGTGAAAATTTGACTACCTTATAAAAATCTGGAAAAATGCTAATTGGGTCAAGGACCATGTAGTTAGCAACTTTATCTTCTGTGTTCGACCCAGCAAGAATCCGCAATTAAGTCTAATTAGTGGATTAAGCCCAAAAGTGCACACTTAGTTAACCTTTACCTAACCTCATCTTAAAACATCAAATTAGAGTTTAATACTCAACCAAATGAGCTCAAATCGGTGGCAAATGAAAGGCCACGATCTAAGGATCAATAGCTCTCTATCAATCGAACCCAAACCTAACCCTAGCACATGGTGGCGGCCGAGTTTTGGCTTGGTCAACCTTGGCGGCGCCGTTTTCCAACACCACCTTGCGTGGTCGATTTCTCCCAGATCCGAAGTCTCCAGAATCTCTATGAGCTATCAAAATGAAGCTCTACGAGTCTATTTTCTTTTGGTAGCTGTGGTGTTCGCACTGGATTCAGATCTAGGAAGATCTTGGTCGTTTAATGGAGGTGGGTCGGCAGCCGTCGTCCTCCTTCCTCTCCGCTTTGTTCCATCGATTGAGGTAGGTTTCCTTAACCAAAACTTGCACATGAATACATCAAATTGTTCCTCTCGACGAGATCTTTCTAATGATATAAGAAGACCTAAATTTCATTAGGTATCCGAGGAGATATCGAGGTTTTTCTAAGGTGCTGTCCAGTTCATTCTTCATTCTAGGGCTTTAAGTTCTCTCTTCGATTGAGGTAGGATTATAACAGCCAACTCTAATTAATATACATGGATGTAAGCATCAGCATGTTAGCTTTCATTTGGCGTAGAAAGCCCAAATTTCATTGAGCATGTTTAGAGAATTTTGGATCGAAGTAAGAGCATGTCTAGGCTTGATTTATGCAGTGTTCTTATGAGTCAAAGCATGATTTCGGGCTGATTTTGAGTTGCATATCTTGATTCCCATATAGCATATCATACATGGATGGAATCAGCATCGAAGTATCTTTCTTTTGATATAAGAAGCCCAAAATTTTGTTGTATATATTGAGTGAACCATACGATTTAGTAGAAGCATGTCAAGAACTAGGTTTTCATGTGTTCATCATAGATAGGTTGTGATTCATTGATTTCTGTTGAAATTCGTATTTCAAAACTCTTGTATTATGACCCTAGTATGTCGATTAAGAACCCTAGAGCATGTGGTCAAGATCCCAACCCATTTAGACCCTAAATGGATGAGTTCATGCGTTTTCCAGAGGCTACGGCCGTTTCTGGGCTTGCAGGGGTCGACCCATGCCCCAGCAGCAAGGGCCTGCCCGAGGGTCGACCCATCCGGCCCAGCACGAGGGTCGACCCAATGGGTCGACCCATTCTACAGGAATTGCAGGGGGTCGACCCCAGGGGTCGACCCATCTCACTGGCAGACCCCGTTTTTGCAGGGGTCGACCCCAGGGGTCGACCCATACACCAGCAAACCAGTTTTTGTCATTTTTCGACCCGAGGATCGATCCGGATCATTAGGGGATCGACCCATTCAACTTAGTTCAATTTAAAACTATATTTTTGAGGAACCAGTGACCTATTCATGCAACCCGTTGGTTTCAATTTACTTTGGCCCTCGCATTCAACCATAGTGTAAAAACATGCCGTTTATCATCTCCATTTCAACGCATACAATGGTTAAATAGAAACCCACATAATTAGTGGTTAATTGTGTAACTAAATTTCTGTTAATGCATGCTATTTCACTCCTGTGCGAGCTTGTTCTTTACCTTATCATCTTGAATCAGCTTTTTGGCAAATTGTCTTAATGCAAATGATAATAGATAATCTTGGTATATTAACTTGGTAATTAGGATTAAATTGATTGTTAAGTTGCTGGATAGTCATTATTACCCCAGTAAAATGGATTGCTTACACACCTGAGCGGTACACTGTCAGCCGTTCTTTCTTGACCTCGTGGACTGAGTTTTGGTCCAATTCTTGTATTGCGGCCCAAAGTGACCGTATAACCGAGTTTTTGTTTTAGTGAATCCAAGGACAAGTTAGTCCTTAAATCTCATACTTGTGGCAGTAATTTCTCTGATTAATTGGGCATTTAACTTGACTGAATGTCTAGACAACGTGGGATCTTGGATCCAATAAATCAATGCCAACGCATCATAAGGGCCCGGTCTGGTCCTGGGGAGAGCGCCCGAAAGTTAGTGAGCCCATGGGATGTTAATGACATGGTGGGGCATTGCACCGAGTACTTGACTAGTGTAACGTCTATGACATAAAATCTCTTGTTACTTGTTACTTGATCGTGCTTGGAATGATGTTTAAAATACTTGCTTGTTGGCCAATTCTCTATTACTATCTCCTGTTGTAAATTCTTGTACTTGCTATCTTGTTATTTCTTGTCATCATTATATTTCTTGACCTTACAAGATCTTTATATTACGTTGTTTCATTTTATTGTTATCGTCATTTATTTCTTTTCTTAGCATTGCATATGAAAAATATAATTAACTTGTTAATCACGTAAACTTGCCTGTTATTTCCTACTGAGCGTCAGCTCATAGTTGTTGTTTCCCCCCATTCCAGGCTATTCAGGTGATGATGCGCATACCGATGGGGAAGGGCAGGAGTGATATCTTTTGAGTGTGCCTGTTAGTTGATGCCGTGTTGGCATGGTTGTTTACCTCTAGTTATTTCCTTAGAGTTGTGTTAGCACTTATTACTTTTGGAGTCAGTTATTGTATTAGAATTCAGATTGGAGTCATGTTTGATCGTGTGTTAGCAGTGTGGTTATTGTAATAAATTGGAATCATCTTGATCAATAGATTTGTTTCTTTTCTTAGCACCTGTGTAATTGTTTAGTTTAGTTTATTAATGTTATTTCTAGCTAGTTTCTAACTGTACGACCCGATATTCCGCGTCGGGCTGTGACAGTTTAGTTGGTATCAGAGCCCTAGGTTTCACATTCCTAGGTTCTTTAAGTTCTAGGTTTTCTAAGTTTTAGGGTTCTAAGTGTTATCATAGGACCCCTAACCTTGTTAAAGTCTAAGAACCGACCTGGTGAGATTGGGTAGAAACTTGGGTTAAGTTCGTATCTTGATCGTGTTATTATCTATCTTATTGAACCTTAGTAATCTATTCCTCGTGTAGGCCATTGCAATGGCAGCAGACCGTGCGGAATGGAGGAACTTGCAGCGTACGGTTCAAGGACTTACGCAGGCTTTACAGCAAGTGGCTCAAGCAGGAGCGGCACACCATGGCACTGGTGACTTATATCGGAACTTCCGAGGAATGAATCCGCCGAGATTTGGAGGCTCGACTGACCCCGATGAAGCCGAGCACTGGCTAGATGAGATGGGAAGGATATTCGAAGTGATGCAATGCAGCAATCAAGAGCGTGTCCTTCTCTCAACTTCTCAACTAGAACGAGATGCACGTACTTGGTGGGATTCTATCAAGGCGACTCTTGGTGATCAGCAAGTTACATGGGAAGAGTTCGAGGAATTCTTTAACAGCAAGTATTTTTCTGATAGAGTGCAAGAGAAGAAGGCAGCGGAGTTCGCGGCCCTGAAACAGCGAGGTCTGTCCGTGGCGGAGTATGAGGCTCAATTTTCACGGCTTTCTCGTTATGCTACACACCTTATTTCCACCGAGAAGATGAAGGCGAAGCGCTTTCTGAATGGGCTGAAGCTGCATTATATCAATCAATTGGCACCGATGGAAATCTCCACCTATTCTGAATGGTGAGGAAAGCTCAAGTTCTAGAAGATACTCTTGAGATGACAGAGAGAATCCGTGGAAAAGGCACCAAGAAGGAACTACCTACGGGTTCCGGGAATATCAAACCCGGGTATAGCAAGAAGAGGCCCATTAGTGGGTCTAGTTCGTGGACTGGATCTGGATCGTGGAAGGGCAAGATGCCGAGGCATGAAGACAAGAAGCCTGGCCCTATTGTTCCATTCAAGGGCGTGTGCAAGTTTTGTGATCGTCCTGGTCACAAGATGGAGGAGTGCTGGCGCAAGCTGGGCGCCTGTCTGCGATGTGGAAGTAAAGAGCACCGTATCCCTAACTGTCCTCTTATATCGGAGCAAGCTACACCGGAAAAATCTCAAGGTATCAAGAAACCGCAAGGCAAGCTTCAAGCTTTGCATGCAGATGAAGCAGGAACCGCCGAGGATGGTGGACTCGTCGAAGGTACTCTTATTATACTCGACAAGCCAGCATTTGTTCTTTTTGATACTGGTGCCACACATTCCTTTATTTCTCAGAGACTTGCTAAGTCTTTAGCTATGGAACCTGTTTTGTTGAATTCTCCGTTAGAAATATCAACCCCTATTGGATCTAGATAGGCAATACAGTACTTCTATCCTTCTAGTACGGTTATGATTGGTGAACAGAATTTACCAGCTGATTTAGTTTGCATGGACATGAAGGATTATGATGTAATCCTAGGAGCAGATTGGTTGGCTCGATATGAGGCTAATGTTCACTGCAGTTCTAGCTCCGTGTCTTTTACTAGGCACCCGAGACTTTCTTTTGTGGGAGTTAAGCACCATAACTCCGTATCACTTATCTCGGCTCTTCGAGCTGATAAGCTGATGAGACGAGGATGTGAGGCTTTTCTGGCCTTTGTCTGTGCAACCCCTGAGCAGCAGATTAAGATTAAAGACATTTCTGTTGTCCGAGATTTTCCTGATGTCTTTCCAGAGGAACTACCAGGACTTCCGCCTGAGCGGGAAGTTATCTTTTCTATTGATCTCATTCCTGGCACATCTCCTATTTCCAAGGCTCCTTATCGTATGTCTCCTGCGGAACTGAGGGAGTTAAAGCAACAGTTGATGGAATTGCTCGAGAAGGGTTTCATTCGCCCTAGTACTTCTCCTTGGGGAGCCCCTGTATTATTCGTTAGGAAGAAAGATGGTTCGATGAGGTTGTGCATCGATTATCGGCAATTGAACCAGCAGACTGTCAAGAACAAATATCCATTGCCAAGGATCGACGAATTATTTGACCAGATAGCGGGAGCTCTATATTTTTCTAAGATCGATCTTCGATCTGGATATCACCAGTTGTGGATTAAGGAAGAGGTTATCTATAAAACAGCTTTCCACAGCAGGTATGGTCATTTTGAATTTGTCGTTATGCCTTTTGGTCTAACGAATGCACCGGCAGCTTTCATGCAGTTGATGAACAATGTATTTCGGCCCTATCTTGATCGATGGGTCGTGGTATTCATTGATGACATCCTGATTTATTCTAAGAATGCGGAGGAGCATGCTGAGCATCTGAGGATGGCATTGCAACTGTTGAGAGATCATCAGCTATATGCCAAGTTCAGTAAGTGTGAATTTTGGCTGCAAGAGATGTCCTTTCTCGGACATATCATCACCAAAGAAGGTATTTCTGTGGATCCTTCAAAGGTGGAGGCAGTGAAGAATTGGGAGCAGCCTACTAGTGTGACTGAAATCAGAAGCTTCTTAGGCCTGGCAGGCTATTATCGTAGATTCATTCAAGATTTCTCCAAGATTACGGTACCTCTTACAAGATTAACCCGCAAGGAGAACAAGTTTGATTGGTCAGATGATTGTCAGCGAAGCTTTCAGACTTTGAAAGATTGTTTAACTACTGCACCTGTATTGGCTTTACCTTCTGGTGAAGGAGGTTTTGTGGTATACACTGATGCTTCAGGTATTGGTTTAGGCTGTGTACTCATGCAGCTTGGGAAGGTGATTGTCTATTCTTCTAGGCAGTTGAGGAAGCATGAAGAGAATTATCCTGTTCATGATTTGGAACTAGCAGCAGTCGTGTTCGCATTGAAGATATGGAGGCACTACTTGTATGGAGAAACATTCACAGTGTTTTCAGATCATAAGAGTCTGAAATATTTGTTTTCTCAGAAGTAACTCAATATGAGGCAGAGAAGATGGTTGGAGTACTTGAAAGACTTCGACTTCTCGATCGAGTATCATCCTGGCAAAGGTAATGTTGTGGCAGATGCATTAAGCAGGAAGCCTGTGGCTAGATTGTCCAGTCTCATGTTACAAGAGTGGAAGCTACTAGAACAATTAGCTAGCCTGGATCTGAATGTTGATAATGATCGGGTTATGATTGCACAGATTCAACTTAAGCCCGAATTGTTGATGGAAATCAAATCTCTGCAAGATAATGATCCCGAGCTAGTAGAGATCAAGGGAAGCTTGAGCAGCAGACCTGACTTCATGATGGCTGACGATGGAAGATTGTTATTCCAGGGTAGAACTTGTGTACCTGATGAAGCTGGAATAAAGAACAAGATTCTGGAGGAAGCACATAGATCCCGATATACCATTCATCCTGGAGGCACTAAAATGTTCAAGGATTTGAAGAGATCTTTTTGGTGGCCGAATATGAAAAGGGAAGTTGCAGACTTCGTGAGTAGATGCTTGGTTTGTCAGCAAGTCAAGGCTGAACATTTCAGACCGGCAGGAAAGTTGAAACCACTTGACATACCCCAATGGAAGTGGGAGAGCATTGGCATGGATTTCATTATGGGTCTACCTAGGACTCGTGGTGGATTTGATGCAATATGGGTGATTGTTGACCGATTGACAAAGTCAGCTCATTTCTTACCCATTAAGTCCAAGTGGACAGTTGATGTATTGGCTGCTTTGTATTTGAAGGAAGTGGTAAGACTCCATGGCATACCAGTCAGCATTGTGTCTGATCGAGACCCCAGATTTACTTCACATTTCTGGAAGGGACTGCAAGAATCTTTGGGTACTCGTCTGAATTTCAGTACTGCTTTTCATCCGCAGACAGATGGACAGACTGAAAGAACCAATCAGATAGTGGAAGATATGCTTAGAGCATGCATGATTGATTTCGGAGGCAGTTGGAGTGACCATTTGGCTTTGATTGAATTCGCCTACAACAACAGTTATCAATCCAGCATCCAGATGGCTCCTTTTGAAGCATTGTACGGGCGAAGCTGTCGTTCCCCGTTATGTTGGGATGAGATAGGTGAGAAGCAATGGCTTGGACCGGATCTTATTTCAGAATCGTCACAGAACATCCGTGTTATCCGAGACCGGTTACAAGTAGCCCAATCAAGACAGAAGAGTTATGCCGACACAAGGAGAAGAGCATTAGAATTTCAAGTTGGCGAGCATGTATTTTTGAAGGTCTCTCCTTCGAGAGGGATTCGAAGATTTGGCTTTCATGGCAAGCTTAGTCCGAGGTATATTGGTCCATTCGAGATCCTAGACAGAGTGGGAGAAGTTGCTTACAGACTGGCTTTACCACCACAGTTGTCTGGCGTACACAATGTTTTCTATGTGTCTATGTTACGGAAATATGTGTATGACCCCACTCACATCATTCAGCATGTGGATTTTGAATTGAAGGAAGATTTGACCTATGAAGAAAGACCTATCAAGATTCTGGACCGGAAACAGCAGCAACTCCGGAATCGTTCTATACCAATGGTCAATATTCAGTGGAGTCGGCGTGGGACCGAAGAAGCTACTTGGGAGTCCGAAGATACTATGCGGAAGCGATATCCCGACTTATTCAAGGTGAGCGATCTCTTTCCCTACTCTCAGTTATAGTGCAGTGAATTTGGAGGACCAAATTCCTTAAGTAGGGGAGGGTGTAATACCCCGATAATTTTTATTGAGCCCAATGTATTTATTAAGCTTTTATTAACTTAAAATTGAATTTTTAGTGAATTAATGCTTGAATTTCGGATTTATAATATTTAATTCCTTAGAAAATAGAATAGTGAAAATTCGACTACCTTATAAAAATCTGAAAAATGCTAATTGGGTCAAGGACCATGTAGTTAGCAACTTTGTCTTCTGTGTTCGACCCAGCAAAAATCCGTAATTAGTCTAATTAGTGGATTAAGCCCAAAAGTACCCACTTAGTTAACCTTTACCTAACCTCATCTTAAAACATCAAATTAGAGTTTAATACTCAACCAAATGAGCTCAAATCGGTGACAAATGAAAGGCCACGATCTAAGGATCAATAGCCCTCTATCAATTGAACCCAAACCTAACCCTAGCACATGGTGGCGGCCGAGTTTTGGCTTGGTCAACCTTGGCGGCGCCGTTTTCCAACACCACCTTGCGTGGTCGATTTCTCCCAGCTCCGAAGTCTCCAGAAGCTCTATGAGCTATCAAAATGAAGCTCTACGAGTCTATTTTCTTTTGGTAGCTGTGGTGTTCACACTGGATTCAGATCTAGGAAGATCTTGGTCGTTTAGTGGAGGTGGGTCGGCAGCCATCGTCCTCCTTCCTCTCCTCTTTGTTCCATCGATTGAGGTAGGTTTCCTTAACCAAAACCTACACATGAATACATCAAATTGTTCCTCTCGACGAGATCTTTCCAATGATATAAGAAGCCCTAAATTTCATTAGGTATCCGAGGAGATATCGAGGTTTTTCTAAGGTGCTGTCCAGTTCGTTCTTCATTCTAGGGCTTTAAGTTCTCTCTTCGATTGAGGTAGGATCTAATAGCTCAACTCTAATTAATATACATGGATGTAAGCATCATCATGTTAGCTTTCATTTGGCGTAGAAATCCCCAAATTTCATTGAGCATGTCTAGAGAATTTTGGATCGAAGTAAGAGCATGTCTAGGCTTGATTTATGCAGTGTTCTTATGAGTCAAAGCATGATTTCGGGCTGATTGTGAGTTGCATATCTTGATCCCCATATAGCATATCATACATGGATGGAATCAACATCGAAGTAGCTTTCTTTTGATATAAGAAGCCCCAAATTTTGTTGTATATATTGAGAGAACTATACGATTTAGTAGAAGCATGTCAAGAACTAGGTTTTCATGTGTTCATCATAGATAGGTTGTGATTCATTGATTTCTGTTGAAATTCGTGTTTCAAAACTCTTGTATTATGACCCTAGTATGTCTATTAAGAACCCTAGAGCATGTGGTCAAGATCCCAACACATTTAGACCCCAAATGGATGAGTTCATGCATTTTCCGGAGGCTACGGCCGTTTCTGGGCTTGCAGGGGTCGACCCATGGGGTCGACCCATGCCCCAGCAGCAAGGGCCTGCCCGAGGGTCGACCCTTGGGGTCGACCCATCCGGCCCAGCACGAGGGTCGACCCAATGGGTCGACCCATTCTGCAGGAATTGTAGGGGGTCGACCCTAGGGGTCAACCCATCTCACTGGCAGACCCCGTTTCTGCAGGGGTCGACCCATACACCAGCAAACCAGTTTTTGTCATTTTTCGACCCGAGGATCGATATGGATCATTAGGGGATCGACCCATTCAACTTAGTTCAATTGAAAACTATATTTTTGAGGAACCAGTGACCTATTCATGCAACCCGTTGGTTTCAATTTACTTTGGCCCTCGCATTCAACCATAGTGTAAAAACATGCCGTTTATCATCTCCATTTCAACGATACAATGGTTAAATAGAAACCCACATAATTAGTGGTTAATTGTGTAACTAATTTTTTGTTAATGCATGCTATTTCACTCATGTGCGAGCTTGTTCTTTACCTTATCATCTTGAATCAGCTTTTTGGCAAATTATCTTAATGTAAATGATAATAGATAATCTTTGGTATATTAACTTGGTAATTAGGATTAAATTGATTGTTAAGTTACTGGATAGTCATTATTACCCTAGTAAAATGGATTGCTTACACACCTGAGCGGTACACTGTCAGCCGTTCTTTCTTGACCTCGTGGACTGAGTTTTGGTCCAATTCTTGTATTGCGGCCCAAAGTGACCGTATAACCGAGTTTTTGTTTTAGTGAATCCAAGGACAAGTTAGTCCTTAAATCTCATACTTGTGGCAGTAATTCCTCTGATTAATTGGGCATTTAACTTGACTGAATGTCTAGACAACGTGGGATCTTGGATCCAATAAATCAATGCCAACGCATCATAAGGGCCCAGTCTGGTCCTGGGGAGAGCGCCCGAAAGTTAGTGAGTCCATGGGATGTTAATGACATGGTGGGGCATTGCACCGAGTACTTGACTAGTGTAACGTCTATGACATAAAATCTCTTGTTACTTGTTACTTGATCGTGCTTGGAATGGCGTTTAAAATACTTGCTTGTTGGCCAATTCTCTATTACTATCTCCTGTTGTAAATTCTTGTACTTGCTATCTTGTTATTTCTTGTCATAATTATATTTCTTGACCTTGCAAGATCTTTATATTACGTTGTTTCATTTTATCGTTATCGTCATTTATTTCTTTTCTTAGCATTGCATATGAAAAATGTAATTAACTTGTTAATCACGTAAACTTGCCTGTTATTTCCTACTGAGCGTCAGCTCATAGTTGTTGTTTCCCCCCTTTCCAGGCTATTCAGGTGATGATGCGCATACCGATGGGGAAGGGCAGGAGTGATATCTTTTGAGTGTGCCTGTTAGTAGATGCCGTGTTGGCATGGTTGTTTACCTCTAGTTATTTCCTTAGAGTTGTGTTAGCACTTTGTTACTTTTGGAGTCAGTTATTGTATTAGAATTCAGATTGGGAGTCATGTTTGATCGTGTGTTAGCAGTGTGGTTATTGTAATAAATTGGAATCATCTTGATCAATAGATTTGTTTCTTTTCTTAGCACCTGTGTAATTGTTTAGTTTAGTTTATTAATACTATTTCTAGCTAGTTTCTAACTGTACGACCTGATATTCCGCGTCGGGGCGTGACACCGAACTCTACTCAACAAAACAGAGGGCCGATGAGACAGCCCTCGACTATATCAAGAGGTAGAGGAACCTCGGAATGAGGTGCAAGCGGCCCCCGCATCAGGAAGACGCTGTACAAATATGCAAACAGAACCTGAGGAGGGAGGTTCTAGAAAAGATGATCGGAATGGAAATACGATCGTTTGGTCGATTGAACAATGTCGTGGTCGAGGTGGAAGCTTTTCTAGCCAGACCTGTCCCTACATCTGCTACCAGCACGACCCAGAAGGGCAAGGCAGTGGAGCGGCGCTCGTCGCCTAAAGAAGCGAACGCTCTTGACATAAAGGCATTTGAACAACAGAAAGGTGAAGTCAAGAAGGCAGTCACCCCACAGCCTGCAGAAGCCCCAGACGGCAAAGAAGGTCCCTCGCTGCGGGACAAGATGAAGAAAGCCTATTCATTTCTGAAGGACAAAACCCGGATTCTATTCGACTGGGTGACGGAATATGGCATGGTCACCCTGCCAGAGCCAAAGAGGCCGGAGGACCTAAAGAGAATAGACAGCCCAAGATTCTGCCCCTACCACCAGATGTTGGGACATCCAATCAAAGACTGCTATGTTTTCAAAGACATCGTCGAAGGGATGGTGAAGAAAAATGAAATCGAGTTGGGAGAGTACAAAGTGGACCCTCCTCAACCGCATGAAGCCCCTCGGAGGAGGGCAGCAGTCAACATGATCTCCCTATACCAGGCACTGCCCGAAGAAATCTCTGAAGCAAGTACGCGGAGCACCTATGAAACTCATTTCTTGGAGCCCGCGAAGGAACAACAGGGGTGGCAGTAGATCCCTGCGAAGCACAAGAGGAAGAAGGCACCATGCCCGAAAGTGGGGGCATATATCCGTGGTGTTACACCCCCACCTGCTTCGCCGGTGGCAGCACCTGTGTGGATCACTCCACCTGCAACTATCAGGATACCTACACACAATCGGAGGAGGCAAACTCCGCTGCCAGTGGTCAAGGAAACTAATCCTGGGGTCCGCCGACTACAAAATCTCATTGAAGGGCTAGACGAGTACGTGCAGCCCGAATTGAAGCCTATGTTGGTGCGGGACCATGTCCCATGGCAAGAACTGGAGCAGCTCTCACTCGAGCGAAAGGAGGAAGCTGAAGCAACATCCGATAAGGAGGGCCGTCTGTTCTGGGGGCAGGCACCTGCTGAATCAAAGAAGAAGAAGAAACAAAAGAAGAAGAGAAGGGCCGCTAAGGCCGATAAAGCACAGGTTGTCTCCTGCAATACTCTATCAGCGCTCTTCAACCTGCCCGGAGAAGAGGAAGAAGAGGAAATTTGCTTCACACCCCTTGCTGGGGGAGGCAAGGCCGAGGCCGCGACTGCAATACATGCCACATGGTCAGGCCAAAAATGGGGGCGCCAGCTGCCACCCAACCACAACATCATATTCAGGGGAGAACAGCCCTATAAAACACCTCCGACAAAGATCAAGGGAGTCCAAATCCCTCCTCCGCCAGGATTATATAACAAGAGTGGGGGCAAGGCAGTCCCTTCATTTCTTAAATTTATGAAGATGTCTAAGGGAAAGCAGCCTTGTCAGGAGGCTGACCCTGCATCCGGGGATGTTCACCCGCAGCCAGCCCAGTCTGCTGAAGATCCAAATACAGATGGACCTCACCCGGCAACAGCTAATGAAGATCGTCGAGGATCCGATACCAGCCAGAAGGGCGCCGAATCCGGGGTAGATGAAGCAGGTCCGT
This sequence comes from Amorphophallus konjac, assembly GCA_022559845.1. Lineage (NCBI taxonomy): Eukaryota > Viridiplantae > Streptophyta > Magnoliopsida > Alismatales > Araceae > Amorphophallus > Amorphophallus konjac. The sequence goes on from CM040124.1 coordinate 320,567,762, forward strand.
CAGGGCCCGCAGCCCAGGATTTCCCCAAGCCCAGGTGGGCTAAAGAGATGAAGCTCTCCAATGTCCGAGCAGGGAGCCGAATAATGAATCTACACAAAAAGCTCCCTGCTCGATATACAATCTGGGAGATCCTTTCTTTGAGTGAAGAGACTCGACAGGCGATCATTACTGCTCTGCAGATGCCTACCCATTTTGAGACATGTTTGGCTGAAGCAATGCCGGAGCCTAGCATGACCTTCACTCCAGAAGATATGCTGTTGCCTACCATCAGCCACAACAGGCCGCTGTATATGAAGGGGCACCTGAATGGAAGGGAGCTGAACAGGATTCTGGTTGATCCCGGTGCAGCGGTCAACATCATGCCTTATAGAATCTACGAGAGGCACCACTTCAACGTGCATCTTGAGAAAGTCGGGGATATGCGTATCACCGGCTTCAATCAAAAATGTGAAGTGTCAATGGGGGTGGCGGAGTTCATCCTTACCTTAATGTATTTCACTACGACGGTGCAGTTCCATGTCATTGACTCCCGCACCTCGTACAAAGCACTGCTCGGCCGCCCATGGCTGCATGAAAATATGGTGGTGCCATCTACGCTCCACCAATGTATCAAATACAGTCTTCAAGGGAAGGAGGAGAGGATCTTTGCAGACCTCCACCCTTTCGAGGTATTTGAATGTCATTTGGCGGACGCCAACATATATACAGGGCCTTTTCGGAAGATCTCTGAAGCTAAGACCCCTACGGGGGCATCGAGAAGCGCATCCGACGGGAATTGGTATCCACCATCGCCGCGCGGATATGTTAAGCCCAAGGTGGTCTCCCATATCACGACATCCGGGGACGTGGGCAGAATAGCACCTCCAGTATTATACCCTGAAGCTAATGAAGTGCGGGTCGGTCAGAAGCATAACCACATCGGAGTCCCGGACGGCCTCACCAAGCCGATTCTCGGCCTAGATAACCCCACTGTCGAGCCTTTCAAAACTTGGGAGGTGACACAGGAAGATGGACCCAACAGCCTGCAGCCTATATCCGGCGGTTCATTTCCTGCAGCCTAAGGAAGATGGACCCAACAGAGCACACTACTCGGGAAGACACAGACTGCAGCCTATATCCGGCGGTTCATTTCCAATTTGTCAGGGCGATGTCAGCATTTCCACAAACTGATGATGAAGGATGTTCCCTTTTATTGGGATGAAGATTGCCAGACAGCCTTTGACAAGTTGAAAGACTATCTGAAGACTCCTCCAGTGCTGGGCGCACTGGTGAAAGGACGGCCGTTGATATTGTATATAGCAGTCACACATAATTCCCTGGGGGCAATGCTGGCCCAGAATAATGAAGAAGGGAAAGAACAAGTCCTCTATTACCTCAGTCGGAGACTGGTCAGAACTGAGGAGAGATATACTTATATTGAGAAGATCTGTCTGGCGCTGATCTTCGCAGTTAAGAAGCTTCGACACTACATGTTGTCGCATGAAATCAGCTTGGTATCCAAAGAGGACCCGCTGAAATATATTATGTCTCGGCCGGCACTCAAAGGTTGCCTGGGCAAATGAGCCGTAATCCTTATGGAGTTCGACATCTCCTATGTGTCACGCAAGGCCGTCAAGGGCCAAGCTATCGCAGACTTCTTCATTAAGCACCCAGTACCCGGGGACTGCCCCCTGGAACCGGAGCTTCCTGAAGATGAAACCCTGGAAGTCGCTCAGGTGCGGCCCTCCTTATGGCAGCTATATTTCGATGTCGCTTCTAGAATTGACGCCTCTGCCACTAGATCAGCCAGGGTCAGAGCAGGAGCAGGCATACTCCTGAAATCTCCAGAAGGGGAAGTGGTGCACACATCTTGCTCGATAAACAAACATTGCACAAATAATGAAGCAGAGTATGAAGCCCTGATAATCGGGTTGCAAATTACTCTATCCATGGGAATTGAGATGCTGGAAGCATTCGGAGATTCCATGCTAGTTATATAACAACTGGAAGGAGAGTTCGATGTGCGAAAGTAAGAGCTTCTCCCCTACCATCAGCTGGCAACCCACCTGATGTCAAGATTCTACTTCATCAGCATCAAGCATATCAACCGAGGCCAGAATGCTCAGGCAGACGCCCTCGCTAAGCTGGCCAGTTCTTTGGCGGTCTCACCAGACACGAGCCTGAATATAACGGTGATTAACCGCCGGCAAGTCCCCAGTGTAACAGAAGTCTTATCCGACGAACAAGAGGTTGAGGTGCTAGCCGTCGAAGAGGTTCAGCAGCCCGATTGGCGAGAACATCTCCTACGGTGGTTCCAACACCAGCAGCTCCCGAAGGAAAAAGAACAAAGAATGAAACTCCTGAGGGTCAAAGACTCTTATGAGATGAGGAACAGAACCTTGTTCCGAATAATGGCAGATGCCCGAAGAAAAGTCCTACTTCGTTGCTGGTCTTCAGCAGAAGCAGGGCAGGTGATGCAAGAAATCCATGCGGGATCTGCTGGAGCACATCAGGCCGGCCCAAAGATGAAAATTGAGATAAAGAAATTGGGTTACTATTGGCCCACTATATTTGATGACTGCTGATGCGCGGAAAACGCACGTCGTTAATACGCCCCGCTACCAAATTAAAATATCCGGCCCACAAATTAAATAAATGGAATAGTTAAGTGATGAGACCGAGTCGAATCCACAGGGAGAAGTAGATTTGAAAGTTGAAAATCTTGAGTTTTTAAGATTTAAAAATCATGAGAATTGAATTGAAACCGCCTTAAGAAGATTGGGATGCAATTTAGAAGGGTGGAATCGATAGAAGAACAAATTGATAATTATAATGAAACTAAAGTGAAATAGGAAGAGAAATAACTTTTAAACCAGACAAAATTAGAAGAAGTGGAATAAATGAAAGTTGTAGAGAATGAAAAGATTAAGAAGTTTGATGAAGAACACAGAATCAGAAAATGAAAGGAAGATAGTGAAAAATATGAAAAACCAAGACCTATTGGTGTGGATGAACAGTAAAATAGCAGAAATCCGAACAGTTCACAAAATAAGAAGAATTTGGAGAATTGATAGAAGAACAAAAGTTATATCTACAAGTTAGAAACAACTTTTATGAAGAACTCAGAGTAAAAATATGATTGGAAAGGCTCCAAAATGAAGAAATGGCAGGAGGTATCAACTCGGATGAATAGTAACCACGTAAAACAGCACTTAAGAAAACTGGAAATAACTTTCAACTTAGAAGGAATTGGAAGAATGATAGAAAGAGAAGTTGAAGAACATTTAAAGATGAACAACTTTGTAGAAGACAATAAATTGAATTAAGGATCACACAAGCTTGTAAATTGACTATGAAGAGCCAAAAATGGCTAAGAGTACAATGAAAGTATTCAATACAAACTAATAACAAACTTCAAAACTTAAATACAAAGCTCTCAAAATCTTCTCCTACCAAAGTCACAAAGTAAGAACTTCAAGAACACTTACAAATCTTAGCAACCCATAGCTTACAACTCTTTGCTATCTCCTCTCTCTTTCCCAGCTTTCATTACATTTGAAGCCCTTTATATAGGGTAACACAACAACCCCTTTAGCTAATATGAACACATCTTGCTTCTTTTGTTGACAATTGCTGCTTTTGTTGACTTGGAATTATGTGCTAGCATGTGTTGCACATTTTTCAAATTTTTCTGATTTTTTTTTCTGATTTTTCTGACCTTTTCTCTTCCTTTTTCTCTTCATTTCTCTCTCTTTCTCTCTCTCCTGCGGCCGCGTGCGCCCGCGTGCGCCGCCGCTCCCTTTGCGCGTGAAGCGCGCCCGCGTGGGCCCGCCGTGCGCCGCCGTGCCGCCCGCCCGCCGCGTGTCGTACTTGGGCGCGGCGCACCCACGGCGCCCGCTTGCCTTCGCCGCTAACCGCCCGCGTGGGTGGTTTGACTGGGCTTCGCGCGTTGACGCCGCGGCCCCCTCCCTCGTCGCCCGTGCCGACGCGAAGGAGGGGGCGGGCTTCCTCCGCCTTGCTTCCTGCGATATATATATATATATATATTATGTAAAAAGCTTCTAAAAATCCGTAACAATATCAAATAAATTTATTTTTTTTTCTTTTTGAACAATTCCTTGGGCTTTTGGCCTAGTTAAACATATAATTTTATTTTCTCTTTTTTTTCTTTATATTTGTTTCTTGTAGCTTCCCTCGTACTGAGTGCCTGCATAAATAAGTAAAAATCGTTATTAAAATTATTTAATTTCAGAAAATTAATTAGTTGGCTCTAAATTAATAATGAGTGTGATACGTGCATATTTATTATTATTTACGCTCATAAAAATGTGTATAATCATGAATTAATATGTAAAAATACACACTTATCACACCCCCCAACTTACTCATTGCTAGTCCCTTAGCAATGCAAATAATCTCAAATGTAAGGACTATCAAGAGTTTAAAATATTCATGCCTCATTTCCAGATCATCGTTCATAGAATCTACTAAAGATTAGGAATCTGGAATCATTATCTCTCATACTAGCCTTATGTAGGAAATTCATGTGCATGATCAAGAATTCTATTTAAAGGTCAATAGCACTTGTGCATGTTGTTGACACCCGTTTTACGCCGATAAGTTGAGTCGTTTCTCTTACTCCCATTAGTTGATGCCCTAAGTTGTCCACCATTCGTTGGGCCATTTTTTGTGGCACGTCCTGGGCCCATTTTATGGGTAGCCTCCCTCCTTGGTAAAGGTCGTATCCATTCAAGGCTTATTGGACCTTGGCTTTGATTAATTGAACTATTTTATGAAAGTCAAGTATCCAAGATCATGAACGGTCCAACATCAGCCGTTCACGACTAGGGCGGTTTCTCCCAGACCGTTCATACATTTTTGGCTATTTTCTGAGGATTTTCTTAATATCCACCGACAGGCATTTGTGCGGCCCTATCATGCCCGTTCAAACTAATGGACGGGCGAATACCAACCGCCCACATCTCAGAGTCCTACGCGTGCTAATCTCCTCAGACAATTATCCAAATATTTGAATTATCACCGACAGGGTTAAAACGGCTTGTCTCAGACCGTTCTACGTTGGAGCGGTCGCCAAGGAACCGTTCATCCTTCAGGGTCCAACGCCGGCCGTTTCGGTCTGTTCGAGCGATAATTGGGCTAATTATCTGATTTAATTCAATTTCCACCGACAGTTTGAACGGTCTGAACATAACCGTTCAAGATGTGAGCGGTCTATCGTTAGACCGTTCATCCCTTCGATGGAGGTTTTTTAACAGATTTTCATCCTTTTCTGCATGGTTTTATCCCTGATTTGTTTTAACGATCTCTCCGTGGATAATCCGCCATTTTTGATGCCGTTTCATCTGGATGGAAGATAAGGATATTATCTACGAATTATCTTTTGTCAACTCGACCCGAAAATGCCTCTAAACCCTAGTTTCGGGGCTGGCTTTCTAAGCTCTATAAATAGACCCTAGTGGCCGGACTCGAAGGGGGGGGGAATTTTGGTCGACGGCGAAGCCCTGCCGCATTTCCGAACGACCTAGCACCAAGGAGGGAGGCTCTCTACGTCCTTACGAGCCTCCGGTTCAGGGAGTAGTCTGTGTGTCGAGTCATAGCGTCATTTTCTGATTTCCTCATCGTCTGTTGCATGCATTCGTTCTCTCTCTGCGTTACCTCATTTTTCTCCCCATGCATACACCCACCTACGTTTTTGTCACCCTAGGGGTTTAAAACCCCCCAGGTATCCCCCTTTCCATTTGATTATGCTTCATTCTTCTCACATGAACGCGTACTACGTCATTTAGTTCTGATCTGGGTGTTCCTTCTGTGTCTTGGTACTGTTTCGCAGGTCAGCACTTCATCAGCACGAGGCCCATCCCCTCTAGCCAGCTGGAGAGGGTGGAGGTGAGCCCCTTTTGTAACTCTTGGCGTGGCGGACTAGCGCGGTTCGTGTAGGCCCGTTCAAGGATACGAGCGGCTCTCTCTGCACCGCTCTTCATCTTTAGGCGGTCCCATTAAAGCCGTTCGTCCTCCAGGAGTTCTTCTCCCGCATGTTCGGCAGCACCATCAAACGGTCTATCGTAGGGCCGCGCGTCGATTAAGGCGGTTCTACGTCAACCGCGCGTCTTCCAGGTGTTGCAGCAAGGCGAGTGTCTCCCCTTCCTTTCCAAGGTACGGCGTGACTATCACGTACGGCATCTTGGTGGCGATCACGGTCCTTTTCGTTGCTCTCGATCTTATTTTCTTTCTCTCGCTCTCGTGGTTTGCTCAACGCACGTTGTTCCATACACTTGATGTGCTTTGACCATCAGTGAGAGAGCGGAAGGAAGGAATATATATCTACACCCCTTTTGTGGTGATCACGGTGGGACCCCTAATGCCCATCGTGCCTTTGAGTTGCTGACCCTCCTTATTTGTTGTCCAAGTTTTCTCTTTAGAGTGGTTTGCAGGGTGAATGTGTTTTCTGTCCTCTGGGGGCCTACGCGGTTCTTCCTGGGCCGCCCACCCACGGGAGCGGTTGATATTCTACCATCCATCCACTGTAGTCAGAGCCAGCTTCATCGGTATTTCCTGTTACACACGGTGCTAGATACACCGTTCATACTGTAGAGCGGCCTAGATCTGGCCGTTCAGTTTTCCAGCACAGGTACGTTTGGGTCTGTTCTTACTGCAGGTACGCGGCTGATTGAGGGCCGTTCAAGAGGTGACACGGTTGACTGGTGACCGTCTTTCGGGTACTCTCCTGCCCTTGCTACCTCGTTTTTTTTAGGTTCTGTGATTACGCTATAGTTCTGTGCTCTCCCTGGGTTAGACGGTTTCACATACACCGTTCTACTGTAGGAGCGGCCGCAGAGGGGCCGTTCATCTGGTGCCACAGTGTGTTTACGTTATACCTGGATTGTCATATTCTATGGGGTTTGCTATGCTTGGTGCTACTCATTGATTTCCCCCCTGCTCTCTTATCATCATTGTATTACCATGCTTTTCATTGCTCATGTGTATATCTGCTCATTGATTGATAGCTGCTAGGCTAGTTTGTGCATGCACTCCGGTGCGCATAGGAGCATCGACCCCTTCTCATATTAGTTGCATTCCTACCGAGGTAGGGTTTCCTCTCGTCTCCATATTCCTTGGAGCCGACTAGGGACCTTGCCGAGGACCTCCGTAAGCCCCCGTGAGCCGTGGACTCCCACACGGACGCCGGGCAGGTTGTACCGTACCCACCTCAGTCTAGGGTTGCATCCGCAAGTGAGAGATCCTGATAGAGTCACACAGTTCATCATTTCCTATCCCAGTTAGGCGCCTAGTGGTTGAGCGGATTTATATTGTCATTAATCCACTAAAACTTGAAGAAGAAGATATAAGGAATTGACGAGCATCATTATAAGAACTTGATTGCATTACTGAGTGATTCTGCTCTCATCTCTCTCCATTGTATGCGTTTAGTTGCTTGGTAGATCTGATTGATTGGTGTTGCTGGTTCTAGCCCTAGGTGTCTTGGTGTATGTGGGGTTGCCTTCTTCACCCACGATCACCTCCTAGGGTCGACTCTTATTTCCATTCCTACTCCAACCCCTTGTTCGATTCGTCTTCTTCCATGTCGTCATACGACTTCTCTTCGGCCCACGAGGACTCCCTTCCTCGTGGTCTCCTTGAGGACCCACCTCGGGTCACCCATTTGCAGGGGGGAGAGGGGACGGCCCCTTCACTCCCGACCGTTCTTGGCGAGGGTCCCCGACCCTCTCTTTCAAACCCGCCCAATCAGAATTCAGCCAGTATGATCCTCGATATGATGGCCCAGCTGGACCCCACCCAGCTCCATCTCATCAGACGAGCTTTGCAAGGGGGCGATGCCCCGGCCTCAATTCCGCCTCATGACACGATTGTTGTTGCCACCACATCCCCCGTGGTCGGGACCACCTCCGTGGCTCCCATTGACCTTACTCCTGTCCGCCCTCAGACCTTTCGCCATCCCAATATGGAAATGGGCCAGGCTTCCACCTCGGTCCATCAACAGCTTGATAAAGGAAAGTCCCCCCTCCCCTCTGTTCCTTACCTTGATCCGTACACCACGATTTCTCCATCACCTCAAGCCCCCATAGTCCCGGCGGACTTCGCTAGGTTACAGTCAGGGGCGGCCCAGTTGACTCATGCGGATATGGGCCCTTCCTCAGCCCATCATCCCTCTTACGGGTTGCCCCCTTTTTCAGCTTATCCTTTGGCCACCTATCCAGGTATTACTCCTCTTGCTCCTTCCCCTCCTTCCCGGGAACGGGAAATTCTTGACAAATGGGCTGCTATGCAGCAACAAATTGATCTCCTCCATAAGCGGGTCGGCCCGCAATCTCTTGCCGATGTCCCTATCCCTAACTTTAGGGACATTCATTTTCCTTCTCAGTCTGAACTCCCCGTGTACCGCAAATATGATGGGAATGGCAACCCGTTCATCCACGTCCGGGAGTTCTTGTACGAATCGGCACAGTTCCAGCAGGACGATCGCTTGATGGCCTATTTGTTCCGTCGGTCTCTGGAAGGGGTCGCTCTGGAATGGTTCTACACCTTGCCTATGGAGGAGGCCGAGAATTTCAAGACAGTCAAGGAGAGGTTTATACAGAGATTTCAGGATCGGGTTGGACCCGAATACTCTTTCACTGACCTAGTGGCGGAGAAGATGAAGCCGGAAGAAGACTTCGCAACCTATGCAGACCGCTGGAGGCAGATGGCCTCACGTGTGCCCGGCAGATCCCGGAAGAGGAAAAAGTGAAGTTGTTAATTTCCAATGCTACACCGACTTTCAGAAATATTCTGGCAATGAATGATATCGCAAACATGCACCAGCTATACAGCAGAGCTAGGTTTATTCAAACCCAATTCAAGGACTCCCCCATCCATTCTTTATTCGAGGCCCAGAAGCCCAAAGCCACCAAAAGAACCCAAGGCCCCGTCACTGAGGGAGTACAAATTAATGAGCAAGTCCAGGCCGTTCAATTCCCCCAACAAGCCGCGCCACCCCGCTTCCCACCGCCTCAGCGCAACCCCCAGTATGCCGCTCCGCAAGTTCCCCAGCCCACCTTCCAAGTCCCGCAATACCCTCAACAAGCACCTCCGCCACCCCAACAGCCTCAGCGGCCCCCGCAGTACAATAATGTTCCTCCACCCACCGCCTATGGCTCTGCTCGACCAGCTCCAAAAAGGGCTCATTACCCTCCTCTTCCGGAGACCTTGCCAGATATTTTCTCTGCTCTAATGTATACCGGTGACCTTCAGTTGCCTCCTGAACGCCCGAACTGGAATCCGGCTGCCGACCAATCCCGATATTGTATATTCCATCGGCAACCCGGGCACACGATAGAGCGATGCTACCAGTTCAGGGACCTGGTGTATGATTTGCATGAGGGCCAGAGGATTGATTGGGCCCAGATGCACCAGTTAATTGAGGATATTAAACAGAGGCAAAAGCAAGCCAGGCAGCAGCAGGCAGCACCTCAGCAACCCCCGCTACAGCAACCCCAGCAGCAACAGCAACCTCAACCGCAGCAGCAAGACCTTGGGATCCATCAAAATCCCATGCCAGTACATCAACCCGCTCCTCCGCAACAACAGCAGCCGCCGGCCCCAGCACAAGTGAATATGGTCCAGCGCCCAGCCCCCAACGCTGGGTGGACGTTTGATGATGAGACCCCCGCCCATCTCTTGGCCTTCCACCACCACTACTCTCCCACACCTGCCATCCCCTCCATTCTTAGACCCGCCATTCCGACCGCTACACCACTCGTCACTTCCTCCGCGTCGCCTCTTAGGCCCGCTACATTCCCCTCTGCTCCGTCCGTCCTTTCACCACCACCCGCCATACCTCCCATCATTTCCCCTGAGCTTAACCCTTCACCCATTTCCCCTCCACCAGGGCCTATTAAACCCACTTCAGTCATCCTCACCTCCATCTCCACGCCATTCGCTTACCCCACCAGGCCAAGCGGGGGTCCAGTCCAGGCCGTGCCAGCATCACAATGCGCCCTTCGGAGCGGGCGTCCTTTCCAAAGAATTTTTCCTTCTCCAGGTGCGTCTGCACCAAACCCTGCAGTTTCCTCCCCTACAGTTGAGCCAGAAGAGATAGACCCTGTGCCGGGCACAAGATATGACTTACTGCAGCACTTAGACCGGCTGCCGGCTAAAATCTCAGTGTTAGAACTAATCAAGAGGTCGCCACTCCACCAAGAAGCCCTGAAGACCTTCCTACAGAAAGTTATGGTGAGCGAAGATGTGGCAGTGGATAGCCTGCCCTCGGTCTTGGCCACGATCACAAAGGGGCCCTCTATTTCATTTGCTGAGTCAGAGCTAGCTCCTCCCGAGGCACGGCAGATGCCGTTATGTATTACCATCTCTCTGAACAAAACAGCCGTGGAATCCGCCCTTGTAGACACGGGGGCGTCAATAAATGTCTGCCCATTGAGTACCCTTCGTGCTTGCAATATATCAGAGGACATGCTCAAGCCGACGCCGACTACCATAGCAGCCTATGATAACTCCAGACGTGCTTGTCACGGAGTGGTGACTGTGCAGGCCGAGCTAGGGCCCTTAGTTATGGATGTGGAATTTTATGTGCTGGATATAGACCCGATGTTCAAAGCCATTCTGGGCCGTCCGTGGTTGAATAGTTTGAATGCCGTCCCCTCGACGGCCCATCAATGTCTAAAGTTCCCATTCCAAGGACGAGTGGTCAAGGTGAAGAGTGTTTCCACGGTTCAAAATGTTGACGCCATAGCCGCCAAGATTCTGCCCACACTGTGGCCGAGTAACAGGCCTGTTCTATCTGTCATGGACTTAAACTATTCGTGGGCATATGCGTCACGCAAGCCCACCGTTGTACCGACCAATGTGAAGGTCAAGCCCAAAATGAGAGACTCCAAAGGGTGGCACCTAATTCTAAAATTGGGTTATCAGCCAGGCCGAGGACTCGGCGCACAATTGCAGGGCCGAACCAACCCCGTTCCCAAAGGAAGGAAGATGGGCCGCCGGGGCCTCGGCTATCATGAATCCTCCATGTCGATGCTTGGGGACTCTGGGCCGTTGACCTGGGATTACCGGCAACATTTTGTGAAGGGTCCGTTGCAGCCCGGCACCTTGAAGACCTCGCCATCCAGCCTTGAAGAAAAGATAGACGAAGCTTGTGCTGTTACCGATCCGCCACCATCACCGCAAGGGCTAGCCGGTGACTTGGAAGACCTTTCAGATTGCTTTACAAGGATGTTTTATGAAAAAGAGAGTGAACCAAAGAAGAAGGAGACGCAGCTGGTAAAGCGTCCTCCGATGCCATTGGCCCGCCAGGGGCCACGAAGGATGGGAAGCTCCGCCACTACTTATTCTATGTCCCCGTCCCGTCTCGCTTCCTGGTTTCAACGGTTGGATCCTGTTCCCCGTTCCCCTCCACTCATGGTCGACCCGTGTTTTGCGGAGAGACCCGAAATTTTATTCGTTCCATGTGCTTGCGGGCGCTGCCCGCCCATTGATCTATCAACCCTATTCACTCCTCCTCCCCCAGGAGCTCAGCTCCATGAAATGTGGTTTTCCTCTTCTGATCCATTCTTTGACTGCATCTTCCCAGAGTTGTTTCCCATGCAGCTTCCTCCTCCTTCGTCTTCTTCCTCCTGCTGCGTGATCACCTCCAACCTCCAAAAAAAATGCCAATTTCAAAACGGAGGTCTCCATGGAAGATTACGCTATGTTCTACCCAGATTCCCAGGGGCACGAGACCCCTGTTTCTTTTCCGGTAGACTTCTTCTCCCCTAGGTTAGATGTACAGTGTATAGAGTCTTCTAGGATGGTCGAGTCAGTCAGGGTAGAGTCTAGTTCGAGTTTTGTCAGCCCATCCACGTCTGCGGCACCCGCCGTAACGCGCTCTCCCAAAACTGTCCCCGATAGGTTTCTACAAGATTTGGCTGGAAGATGTCATGCTCTGATAAAGTGTCCGGAATTTGTAGAGACCGCGATTATCTTGGAAGATGATGAGGGAATTGACGAGGTATGGAGCAAGGATGGATTAGGAGTATATGAAATTGTGAATGAAAAAGACCCAGCAGATGATGAGGAAGACGAAATGGATGACACTGCCGATCTATATGCCCAAGGCTTGAAGAAGTTCGACGAGCCTTCCGTAGCAGTGGATGAATCCACTAAGGAAATTAACCTCGGAACAGAAGAGGACCCCAGGCTCATACTTATTTCCGCTAATCTCCCTCCTCAAGTCGAAGAGGAGCTTGTCAAAGTCTTGAGGGAGTACGGTGATTCTTTCGCCTGGTCCTACGAAGACATGCCGGGCCTTGACCCCGCCTTGGTCGAACACAGGCTGATTCTCAAACCAGGGGCAACGCCTGTTAAACAGAAAGCAAGGAGATTCCACCCACAGATGGCCTTGAGGATTAAGGAAGAAGTCGATAAATTGCATAAGGCCAGGTTCATTAGAGTTGTGCTGTACCCACAATGGGTGGCGAACATAGTCCCGGTAATGAAGAAGGATGGTAAAATTTGAATCTGTATTGACTTCAGGGACTTAAACAAGGCATGTCCGAAAGATGATTTTCCACTTCCTCACATCGACGTCTTGGTCGATAATACAGCTGGGTACGAAGCCCTCTCCTTCATGGATGGTTACTCGGGGTATAACCAAATCCTTCTGGCTCCGGAGGACCAAGAAAAGACCTCGTTCACCACGCCTTGGGGCACATACTGCTACGTCGTTATGCCATTTGGGTTGAAAAATGCAGGTGCCACCTACCAAAGAGCGATGATGGCTATCTTCCACGATATGATGCACGTTTATTTAGAAGCTTATGTGGATGACATTTTAGTCAAATCGAGGTCACAAGAAGAACACCCCGCCATTCTAGCCAAGGTGTTGCAAAGGGCTAGGGAATACAAATTAAAGATGAATCCAAAGAAATGTGTGTTCGGAGTTGCATCAGGGAAATTGCTCGGGTTTATAGTTAGTAAACGGGGGATTCAGATCGACCCAAACAAGGCAAAGGCCGTCATGGAAATGCCGCCGCCGAAGAACATCACTGAGCTTCGAGGTTTGATCGGGCGTTTGCAATTTATCAGGAGATTCATATCTCAGCATTCGCAAAGATGCAGCCCGTTCTATGAATTACTAAAGGCAGGCGCGAAATTTGAATGAAATGAACAATGTCAGAAGGCATATGAGGAACTCAAGGTCTACCTCTCTAATCCCCCGGTTCTACAACCACCTGTCCCCGGGAAACCCCTGATCCTGTACATTTCTGTAATTGAGGACTCCCTAGGAGCTGTTCTGGCACAGGTAGACGATGAAGGAAAGGAAAGGGCGGCGTACTACCTCTCAAGGTTATTTAATCCCGCCGAATCCAAGTACACTGCTATGGAGAAGACCTGTGCAGCACTAGTATGGGTAGCGCAGAAGCTTAAACACTATTTTCTTGCCCACGAGGTTAGGCTCATCTCTAGAATGGACCCCATTCGTTATCTGTTGGAAAAGCCAGTCCTTTCAAGTCGGCTAGCTCGCTGGCAAAGCTTTCTTTCCCAGTTCGACATCACCTTCATTGTGCAGAAAGCAATCAAGGGATATGCTATTGCCGAGCACTTGGCTCATTCTCCTATCCCTCGCACTGATTCCATCCAGGATGAATTCCCCGATGAACACCTGGCGGTGATCACTCATCTTCCTTTCTGGTCTCTTCATTTCGATGGTGCTCTTAATTCCCAGGGCAGTGGAATCGGCGCCGTTCTCCTTACTCCAGAAGGGGTAACTATCCCCGTGGCATATCAACTCTCATTTCCCGCCACCAACAATATAGCCGAGTATGAGGCTCTCCTTGCCGGTCTGAAGCACGCCTACATCTTGGGCGCGCGATACCTTAACATCATAGGAGACTCTCAGCTGGTGCTGCGGCAAGTTTTGTCGACTTACCGCACCCGCGACCCTAAGCTCAAACCCTACCAGGATCTGGTCACGCTTTTGGCCAGGCAATTCAGGAAACTCGTCTATATTCACACTCCTCGTTCTCAGAATATCTTGGCCGATGCCCTTGCATCGCTCGCCTCTTCCTTATCACTTCCCCTAAGTCGCGCCACCGAGACCATTGTGGTCCAAAGGTTAGATGTTCCTTCTCTTCAGGATCCCTGGTTCGACAATCTTAGAATGTCTGTAGAGAAGAAAATAGAAAGGGAGGAGACAAAAGAAGTTTCATTAACTGAGCTCGAGGAGATCATTGAAGAGGAAGAACTGCCGTGGTTTTATGAGATCGAGCAATACTGCAAGGATGGTACATTTCCGGAAACGGCCAATGCTGAGCAGCGAAGAGCCATTAGAAGAGTCGCCGCAAGATACACGATCATCGCAGGTGAATTATATAGGCGGGCGCTGAATGGAGTTCTAATGAGGTGCCTAGATGACAAAGAAGCTTGGAAAGTTGTGGAAGCAGCCCACTCCAGCGAGTGTGGAGGGCATGTGAACGGACAGGCGTTGGCAAAGAAGATTCTTAGGCAGGGCTATTACTGGCCAACTCTAGAAGAAGATTGCTCCACCTATGTCCGTAGGTGCCTTCAGTGCCAAATCCATGCCGACAAAATCCACGCTCCTGCCTCTTCTCTTCATCCTATTACGGCCCCCTGGCCATTTTCTATGTGGGCATTTGATATCATCGGACCCCTCGGTGATCCGAATTCTGCTGTTAAACAGAAATCCTTCATTCTGACGGCTACGGAGTACTTTACCAAGTGGGCGGAAGCTGAAGCCTATGCAGAAATCAAAGCCACCACAGTATGCCGCTTCATCATGAAAAACATTATCTCGCGGTTCGGGGTGCCAAGCGACATCGTCACCGACAACGGGCCTCAATTCGTCTCACAAGAACTCCAGGACCTCTGTAAGAAATTCAATATAGTTTTGCATCATTCATCACCATACTACCCCCAAGGTAATGGCCAGGCTGAGGCCACGAATAAAACCCTTCTCAAGATTATCAAGAAAACATGTGAATCACATAAATTTGCTGATTGGGCCGACAAATTGTTAGAAGCTCTATGGGCTTATCGCACCTCCGTCCGCACTCCCACAGGGCAGACTCCCTTTGCCCTCACTTATGGAATGGAAGCGGTACTCCCGTATGAAATTCTGATCCCTTCCCTAAGGGTGCAGCTGGATAAAGAACTTAATCTTGACGAACGTCGAGAGGCGTTGCTAGTCCAACTGGAACTTTTAGACGAGAAGAGGTTGAACGCGGCCAATCATGTTTCAGTATATCAAAAGCGTGTCTCGCGATATTTTCAAAAGAAGGTCATCGAAAGGAAATTTCAAGTGGGTAATATGGTTTTGAAACGTAAATTCATCAGGTCTGCAGGCCCCAGGGCTAAGCTGCAACCCAACTGGGAAGGGCCCTTCGTAATCAAAGAAGCCTATCCGGGCAATGCGTATCGTCTAATTAACGCGGAGGGAGAGGAATTGCCAAACCCGTGGAATGGGCTGTATTTAAAACGTTTTTATCCATAAAAATAAAACCAGTGAACAGCTCGATGGCAGGGCATACCCCCACCAAATTGCGAAAGGAGGACCTAGGTTCAGCATCTCACACACTACACGACCCCGTGGTTCGGCATTCCCTCATGCTACCCGACACCGTTTCTCCTTTGGCCATGCTCGGGGAAGGTGGAGATCCTTGTATTTCTCTCTCTCGGTTGAAGATAGGGGCAGTGGTGAATAAGGGGGCGAGAACCGACCCAGATCCCCCCATTAAACGAGGTCTCAAATAGGGGCAATCCGTTAAGACCTCACTCCGCAAAAAAAGAAAGAAAAGGAAAGCAAGAAGAAAAAAAGAAAGAAAAGGGGCAAAATCAAAAGCTAAGGCCGAAAGCATATGAGGCTCAAAGCTCTCAAAACCCCCGAAGGAGAACAACTAGGCATGGCAAGAGTGGCAGTATAGTTTCCTCGCGGGACGTTATGAGCCCGGTCGCATGCGTGCCTAGAGCGGATAAAGGTTCGATGACGGATGCAAAGCCCCGGCGCAACAGACCAGATTCTTTGGAAAAGGGGGGGGGTCCTGGGAAAGAACTCAAGCCCTAAAAACCTATACACCTATCGTCAACTTTCCTACTCAATCTTTTTTACTTTCCCAAGGAATGAATCCCACCCCGGGTATGGCCTCAGCAGAAGCACTGTTGAGTAAAGTTGACTCCGATCACGGGCAGTCCCCCTTCCTGTACGCACTGAGCCTTGGAAGTCCATAGCAAGACGAGGAGGTCCCTGCTATTGAGACCCGAGCTGGTTTCAAAACCCAAAAAAATCAAATATTTCAAAACCCAAAAAATTCGAATATTTCAAAACCCAAAAAAATCGAATATTTCAAAATCCAAAAAAATCGAATATTTCAAAACCCAAAAAAAAATCGAATATTTCAAAACCCAAAAAGATCAAATATTTCAAAACCAAAGAAAACTCACATGTTTCCCTCTTGCATTCATCTGCATTTCCCGCATTTTTGATATTCGCCTATTTAATAAGGCTCAACCCCTTGACCAAAAATCAAGAAAGGGTCATCCCCTAACTTGCTATAAGCAAGGGGCTAAGCCTAAAAAAAGATTTAATCTGTTTGCATGTGTACAGGGGCAGGTTGGAAGGGCAGTTGGCTCAAGACCACATGAATATTCAATCCTCGTGTTGGCCTATGCAATCACATTACATCATAATCGAATCAAAGCTCAAACTCAATCTCATCAAATCTTATTTATTTCACATGTCAAGCTGTCCGGATATAGAATCCCATCCCATGTCATCATAAAAAAATAAAAGAAAATCACTCAGTCCGCCGCTGGGCATCTCCGCGAGGACGTATCTCTCTCAACTCCCTAAGGTAAGCCTGTTGAGTCTCTGGAGCCTCCTCAACCTCTGCTGGTAGGGTACACGCCGTACTCACTTCCCACATAATCAGCGCACTCCTGACCGCCTGCTCGTCCTCCTCTGTCCCGATCCTCCGTGCCTGTAGCGCGGGAAGGTGGGGTAGCGTAGGTAGCACCGTCCGGGGTAGTCCAATCTGCAGGTAGCATCTGTGTGGGCTGTACATCGCTAAGGCAGTGTCGCTCACGAGCCTCAAGTCCAAGCCGGCTCTCCTCGGTAGCATGATGGTGGTGTCGTGGAGGAAGTCCGGGCGCATCACAAACATGTCCAGGGGCAGCCTGTTGATGTACGGGCGCCACTCGTCCCTGGTCTTCAGCTCCGCCGTCCTACACTCGACCTGTGAAGAAAACCTGAAGGCGCCTCCTATGAAGTAAAGGGGATGGCTCCCGAAGATTCTGCTAACTGAAGTGATGTCCTCCCTCGGGGTAAACTTCATCCTAACTCCCATCCAGCACTCCAATAGGATCATCGAACCAAAGAGAGGACCTCCTAAGGCTGCTGAAGGAAGACCCTCATACAAATAAGCTAAGATGGCCTGAGAGATGGAAAGTCCCCGCCAAAGGCCGCTAATGGTGTTGAGTAAGGGGATCTCTAGGACATGGTCGGTTGAAGGGAAAAGGATGGCCCCGCATAGGCAGATGGACGCAGCTTTGGCTATGGCTTCAACCCACCCGCACTTATTCCGACAATGCTCCACTACCCACTGGCTCAGAGGAAGGAGGTGAATGTGACGAGGACCTACACAGGCTCGAACATCCCCGCTATCAGGTATAAATTCCCCTAGGATGAGTTTTGGATCTATAGGGGCAACGGTATGGCATATCAAGTCTTCCTCCCCCACCTTGGACCTAGGAAGCCCGAAATATGTCTCTACCTCCTCTAACAGGATAGTGGCCTCAAAAGATGGGAAGAAGAAAGTGTGGGTCTGGGGGTGCCAAATATCCATCAGAGCAGAGATACTATGCCAGTCTAAAGAAAGTCTAGGGTAATTCTGACCTAGAACTAAGAGGGAGTGTAGGTGCCAGGATTTGAGAAGGTGAGTCACCCCGAGGGGCAATGCACGGACCATGGGAGCCACCCACTTTAAACTAGAAAAGCGTCTCGGGCCGGGGAGGAGCTGAGAAGAAGGAAAAGGCTAAGGATGTAAGGAAATATAAGGGAAATTGAGAGAAATTGAATATATTCTGATCTAACTTACCTCTCTTGTAGAGGAGGCGCTGAGATGACGAGGAATCAAGCTTTGCCGTTGGATCACCTCCCGCTCCTTTCTAGCTGGTCTCGGCCCTTCAAAGGGCACTCCCTCCGCAGAACTTCCATCAAAGGCCCTCTTCATGATGATCGGGTGATAGGAATCAAGGGTTTTAAGCCTAGGGAGATGGAGGATGTGTGAATTGAGGGTCAAGGCCCCCCTACTACTTGTAGGGTCCATTGGGAAGCCTAAACCTCTTGGGATTAGGCTCGGATAAGTCTAGGATGGGCTAAGATAGGGTTATGATAAGTGCAAATCGTCCCACCCGCGGGCTGGGGACTCCCCAGGGAGTCCCCATTCGAGCAAATAGGAGGTCCACTTGGACGGTCTTACGATAGACCGTCCATATGAATGTACGGCCCATCATCAACCGTTCATCTCTCTGAGAGAGCCCGAATCCAGCCTCTTGTGCGGTCTACAATATGCCGCTCAATTGTTATTACGGTCTATATTGAACCGTTCCAATTGAATTAAAGCGGTCTTTGGAGAACCACTCTTCTCCACGAACGGCTTGGGGAGAACCGCCCATGTGCTCTAATCAACCTACTGCACTCATCTCACTCAGTCGGCATGTGCGTCACTCATCTCACTCAGTCGGCGTATGCGTCACTCATCTCACTCAGTCATTTGGCGCACTCGTCTCACTCAGTCGGCGTGTGCGTCACTCATCTCACTCAGTCATTTGGCGCACTCATCTCACTCAGTCATTTGGCGCACTCATCTCACTCAAGTCGGCGTGTGCGTCACTCATCTCACTCAAGTCGGCGTGTGCGTCACTCGTCTCACTCAAGTCGGCGTATGCGTCGCTCATCTCTCTCGGGCTAAGCACACTCCTCAAACTCACCCATCTATCTCACTCTATCTAGTAAACGAGTCACATTCATCCATTCATGCATACATGCATTCATCCACTAAGCAAGCGAAAAACAAAAGATAGGCACATCACTATCATGTCACACCATGTACAAAAGACGGGCCCAGTACAACAAGTCAAGTAGCTCCCTCTCCCTGGCCCCCGTCGCTGTCCCCCTCGCCCTCATGCCTCTTTGGAGGAGGCATCGCTGAGGTCGCCTCATCACACTGACGTCACCGGCGCCGCTCATCCTCCTCGTTCCTCCGCTGGCCGGAGGAACTCGTGAAAAAACTCCTCATGGAGCTGTGAGTGCCGTGACTGCCACTTGGAGTCCCGTTGCGCGATCGCCGGCTCATCTCTCTAAAAACCCGCAACTCTCCGTTCAGCCCGGACATCTCAATCAGAGCACGATCCCGCTCCGCTCGAACCCGCACCAACTCCGCCGCATCCGCCCAGAGTCGCTCTAGCTCATGCCGAAGGAGTGCCATCTCCACCGTGCCCGCTGGCTGGCTCAGCGCAACCTCCTCCCGCACACGGGCTGCCTCCTCCCTAGCCGCTACTCGGCTCTGCTCCAACTCCGCCCGCAGGCGGGATAGCTCGGACGTCTGCATTCACACGTCATTGTTAGTTGGTCACATTTCATCCATTTCATAAGCATAAATAAGCAAAGGGGAAGTTTAGAGTTGCGTACCCTCTCCACGAGTGCCACCTCGGCCGCCTTGGCCCGCTCTACCATCCGAGTGAAGTCCGCGTCCCGCTCGGCTCGGTCTGCTGGAGTCTGGACGGAGGAGGAAGAAGGAGCATCTGGTCCCGCCCTCTGAGCACCCTCGGCGCGCTGCATCCAAATACTCCAGGTCAGTCACAGGCATAATCGTAATCATATAGGACTGCATAATTTAAAGAGTCTAAGGTTTAGAAAACTCACCAGTAGGGCCAGGGCCTGTTGGGCCTCGTCTCTCTCTCGGATGGTGGAGTGCAGGAGTCCCTGCAACTCTGCCACTCGTCCTGCAGGGTCGACCTACATTTAAAAGTCCTTGTTAGTGCATCATTCATAAGCATAATAGATAAAGTTTAAGTTTAGAAGTCGTACCGGTCGGTGGGCGCCTCGGAACACCTGGTCCCGGTAGTGCCGTGCGTACGCAGTGTAGTACGCGCTGTCGCTCTCTGCCCGGGCGGTCACCACTCGCCCTCGCGCAGCCCAGTCGGCTACCTGTTCGGCTTTCCTCGCTGTCCAGTCATACGCCTCGCGGAGTCCCCGGGTCATCCTCGTCACCCGTTCCCCCGCCTTCTCAGGCGCAGGGAACTCTACGGCCGGCTGATGGACCCCGATGGTCCTCATCACCAACCTGAAGTACAGTGGCTCCACCACATTCATGCAGTGAAGCCACACGTCCCGGCCAGAGAAGGCCAAGGCCTCGGTCACCCACGGCTGGCCCTCCGGGATCTCCTCCGTGTAAGGAGTCCACCGTACCTGCAAGGAATAGGAAACTGCATCAGCATCATAATCATGAAAGAATAGCATGTAATTAAAGAGTCTGAGTCTAGAAGCATACCGAGGTGTACGGTAGAGTGTCCAAGTCATCCTGCAGCTCCCGGACCTGCCTCCTCAAGGCCATCATTTCCCGAGGTGCTGTCCACCTCCGTGCGATCGGCAGGAGCCCAGGGCGGGGTCTCCTCGCCTCTGCCCAACCCACGTAGGCGCACGTAGGCCCACACCTGTACCACAAGGTCATGTCAGTATTTAGCAAAGCATATAGGGTTGCATAATTGAGTCTAGGGAAGAGAGTCACACCTGGAGTAAGGGGGAGAAGCCCCCAAGCATCGTCCGACGCACCGTCGAACTGAGAGTGTCAAAGAGGAAGGCGAGGACCGCCGCTCCCCAAGCATAGTCACCTACGTGCTCGAGCTCCTGGAGGAAAGGGAGGAAGCGACAGCTCATCACGTCCACCCGAGTGGAGAAGAGAAGCCGCCCGAACATCAGCATCAGGAGCCGTCTCAGCACTCTGTCCGCCTCAGGTCCCGGTCCCGCAGCAACCCTCGGTCTTGCCAGCCCCACGAGCCGCTCCAAGTGCTCCTCTGGTCGCTCGCCCACTGCAACGCCGGCTCGTCGTAGACCCAGGCTGTCCTGGAGAGCAGCCCGGGGAAGGAGGGTCGACTGCCTCTCGGGGCGCCGCAGCTGTAGGCCGAGCAACTCCCGAGCCATCCCCCGGTAGTCAGGAAAAGTAGTCCCGCTAACCGGTGACTCGTGCACGCGTAGGCCAGTGAGCCTGGCCACGTCCTCCAATGTAGGGACCATGTGCCCCCACGGGAAAAGGAACGTCCGACTCACTGGATCCCAGCGGTCGTGCAGGGCGTAGAGCAGAGCTGCGTCAAAGTGACACACCTCAATACTCAGGAAGGGGGCGAACCCCATGGTAGTCAACCGCTCCCTTTGGAAGTCCGGCAGTGCCAGGTACACTGCACGGACCTGCAGCCAGGAGGTACGGGTCCTGCGCTTCCCCTACATTCATCCATCTCATTTATGTTAGTCATTTAGTTTCGTGTTTTGTTTCATTTAAATAAAATTCTCAAAGTCCAATTCTTGATTTGAAGAACGGTTACTCACGAACCGCTCGACATGTGAGCGGCCTCTCTCAAACCGTTCTGTTTCTAAGGTTCCCCGTTTTGAACGGCCTATCCCTAACCGTTCCCATCTTGGACGGATTACCCTGCACCGTCTGTTTTCCCGTCTTCCCAAGGAGTAACGGCCCACCTTTGGCCGCATGGATTGACGACGGTCCTGTGAGGACCGTATTGTTTTGCCTTGGTTGCATGTTTGAACGGACCTATATGGTCCGTCTACCTTTTGAACGGTGATAGCCTCACCGTATTGGTGTTTTGGTAGCCTGTTGGCTGTGTGAGTTTGAACGGCGCTCCCTAGGCCGTGTTTATTTGGGGCGGTCCTATGTGGACCGCATTGTTTTACCGCGCGGTTTCTGCTGAACCGTTTAACCGTCGCCGCCCCCGACGACGGTGAACGCCCCCCAGCCGGCTGGGAGACCTCCATGGCCCCCTAAACTGGCCTCTCGGCATCTCTCCCCCCCTAAAAATCCCCTAAGCTAGCATGCATTAAACGAAATTAAAGAAAATGAGGGGCGGGGAGGCCTACCTTAGCATCACGAGGTTTCTTCTCTCTCCTCGCCGGCGTGCCTCCTTCCTCGGCTCCGGCGACGTCGTCGTCCCCGGCCGCAGCGTCCTCCTCGGCGACGACAATGGCTAGATCCTCCATCGTCACCCCGGGTGTGCCCTCCTCCTCGGACGATCGCGGTGGTGGCGGTGGCGACGACGAAGGTGAACCCTCGCCGGTGACGGGTGGCTGTGCGGTGTGAGGCTGGCTCCTCGTCATGGGGGGGTGCAGTGAGATCAAGAGAGGGAGGGAGGTTGAGAAGAGAGAAAGAGAGGATGGGCGTTTGAGGCCTTGTGCCCCTTCGTCCCTTCCACCGTTGGTTACGGTGGAGGGAGACGAGGGGGTTTCTTTTCTTCGAGGTTGCAGAGAAGAACGGTCTATCGTTAGACCGTTCATCATTTGAACGGTGCATCCATAACCGTATGTCTCTCTTGACCGTTAATTTTAAGTCGGTTGAAATTCTGGGCACGAGCGGTTCCCATAGAGCCGTTCCTATTAAAATGGTGTGTACACAACCGTTCATCACTGGCAACCGGCCCTAAAAGAATTGTTTGAATGTCAGGTACACACGGTTAACATGGAGCCGTTTGGAATATGGCACGGTTTAAATACGACCGTTTATCTGGATGGTATATTTAGATCATGGATATTGATATTTTCTTTGGAAATGCATCTCTTAACCATCTTATGCAGCATCATGTCCTTCAGTCTCGCCGTTTCGCCTGCACAGGTAAGTCAGGTATGGCCTTATATCCCTAAATCCCTTATTGCATTAATTATATGGTATTATATTATACTATTTCGAGAGCTGGCAGGTTATCTACGTGTCCCAGGATCTGATGTTCCCCTTCAACAAAAACGATGATGATCCAGGCTCACGTACCGAACCTTCGGATAGGCCGTTAAGTTGGGACGTCACGAGGAGGACGGTTCTATCCGCACGGTGTGGTTGCGGACAGTATCTTGACTCTGATATTCCCAGCTTAGCAATACTACTCTCGAATATTCTATATTTTAATCTTTCTTGGCATTTGATTTAACAGTTTCCTTTATTTTTAGCCCAGCATGCATCATACGCATCCTTTTGAGCTTTCATGCCCCATAACTGCTTAAGAAATGTCCCGCCAAGTGATGGTCAGTTGTGTGTTCAGATGATCGAGTAAGATGAACTAATTCCACTCTGAATTCGAAGGTTTTCTTTGGTCGATTCGTTTGGTCCGGTTGATTAAAAGGTCCCTTCTGGAGCTTTAGCTTTTTTCTTTTGTGGCCCCCTCATTGGACCGCGGGATTGTGTCCCCCATGAGGCTGGTCTTGTCGATTGGTTTCGTTTAGTTTAGTCCCTCCAGATTGGCGTCGCCTTTGGTCAATTATTCCTGACGCTCAGTTCAAGGTTTTCCGAAATATTCTCATCGCCTGTTGGTAGAAACGGGTGTCGTTTCACCTTAACGCCCGCTTTTCCGGTCCACTCCGCTACATTTTCGCTTCGTCTCCACGTTCCGTGTCACCTCCGCTTCACCTTCGCTCGCTCCCCTGCAAAGAGGACGTTAAGGAGGGGCATCTGTTGACACCCGTTTTACGCCGATAAGTTGAGTCGTTTCTCTTACTCCCATTAGTTGATGCCCTAAGTTGTCCACCATTCGTTGGGCCATTTTTTGTGGCACGTCTTGGGCCCATTTTATGGGTAGCCTCCCTCCTTGGTAAAGGTCATATCCATTCAGGGCTTATTGGACCTTGGCTTTGATTAATTGAACTATTTTATGAAAGTCAAGTATCCAAGATCATGAACGGTCCAACATCAGCCATTCACGACTAGGGCGGTTTCTCCCAGACCGTTCATACATTTTTGGCTATTTTCTGAGGATTTTCTTAATATCCACCGACAGGCATTTGTGCGGCCCTATCATGCCCGTTCAAACTAATGGACGGGCGAATACCAACCGCCCACATCTCAGAGTCCTACGCGTGCTAATCTCCTCAGACAATTATCCAAATATTTGAATTATCACCGACAGGGTTAAAACGGCTTGTCTCAGACCGTTCTACGTTAGAGCGATCGCCAAGGAACCGTTCATCCTTCAGGGTCCAACGCCGGCCGTTTCGGTCTGTTTGAGCGATAATTGGGCTAATTATCTGATTTAATTCAATTTCCACCGACAGTTTGAACGGTCTGAACATAACCGTTCAAGATGTGAGCGGTCTATCGTTAGACCGTTCATCCCTTCGATGGAGGTTTTTTTCAACAGATTGTCATCCTTTTCTGCATGGTTTTATCCCTGATTTGTTTTAACGATCTCTCCATGGATAATCCGCCATTTTTGATGCCGTTTCGTCTGGATGGAAGATAAGGATATTATCTACGAATTATCTTTTGTCAACTCGACCCGAAAATGCCTCTAAACCCTAGTTTCGGGGCTGGCTTTCTAAGCTCTATAAATAGACCCTAGTGGCCGGACTCGAAGGGGGGGGGGATTTTGGTCGACGGTGAAGCCTTGCCGCATTTCCGAACGACCTAGCACCAAGGAGGGAGGCTCTCTACGTCCTTACGAGCCTCCGGTTCAGGGAGTAGTCTGTGTGTCGAGTCATAGCGTCATTTTCTGATTTCCTCATCGTCTGTTGCATGCGTCGTTCTCTCTCTGCGTTCACCTCATTTTTCTCCCCATGCATACACCCACCTACGTTTTTGTCACCCTAGGGGTTTAAAACCCCCCAGGTATCCCCCTTTCCATTTGATTATGCTTCATTCTTCTCACATGAATGCGTACTACGTCATTTAGTTCTGATCTGGGTGTTCCTTCTGTGTCTTGGTACTGTTTCGCAGGTCAGCACTTCATCAGCACGAGGCCCATCCCCTCTAGCCGGCTGGAGAGGGTGGAGGTGAGCCCCTTTTGTAACTCTTGGCGTGGCGGACTAGCGCGGTTCGTGTAGGCCCGTTCAAGGATACGAGCAGCTCTCTCTGCACCGCTCTTCATCTTTAGGCGATCCCATTAAAGCCGTTCGTCCTCCAGGAGTTCTTCTCCCGCATGTTCGGCAGCACCATCAAACGGTCTATCGTAGGGCCGCGCGTCGATTAAGGCGGTTCTACGTCAACCGCGCGTCTTCCAGGTGTTGCAGCAAGGCGAGTGTCTCCCCTAACTTTCCAAGGTACGGCGTGACTATCACGTACGGCATCTTGGTGGCGATCACGGTCCTTTTTGTTGCTCTCGATCTTATTTTCTTTCTCTCGCTCTCGTGGTTTGCTCAACGCACGTTGTTCCATACACTTGATGCGCTTTGACCATCGGTGAGAGAGAGGAAGGAAGGAATATATATCTACACATGTGTAATACTAAATTCACAGTCTAGACAATTGCGTCCTCCAGTTACTATTCCGACCAAATGCCTTTTAATTTTGCACTTCTTAATTAGAGCGTTCAGCATACTAGCTTTTTGTCTGCCTTATTGCTTTGTCCCTTTTGGGATCTTTCTTTCTCTTCTCTTTTTTTTTATACACACATGATGCTGCACTACCCTTCACTGTTTTACGCGAACCTCAACACGTCTTAGGTGAAGTAGGCCCGGTTACACAGATCAAAGTTCCCTTTTCCTTTTGACGCGAACCTCAACACGTCTTAGGTGAAGTAGGCCCGGTTACTCAGAATCGGAGCATTTTTCATGATGTTTTTCTCAAAAAAAAAAATCAATAGATAACATGGCAGAAAGCTTATAAAATATATCTTCATCAAAAAGTGCAGAATATCAGGCAACATACTCAAAATAGCAGAAGGCTTGTCCTGCTTGTTTCATTAGCGTGCAAAGTGATTTTTATTTTTCTAAAGTGCACATGAACTTTAAAAAGATTCATAGATCAATTTTCCATGGCTCGATTAGATAAATGTTCCATCATCCTTCTCCCTAATCTTTTCCATTCCAGAATTACTTTTCATGAGAGCATAAATCAAGAAAACTCAATTGGGTGTTATTTTGGATTTAAAAAAAATTGTAGGCGAAATAAGGTTGTATAGGATAATATGATTTCCGTCCCCCCAACTTAAATGACATTGTCCTCAATGACATGAATAATAGGGATTAATAGAACAATGTAGACATGAAATGTGTAAAGGAATGGGACAACCTGATGGAAGTGAACTTCGACGGGCATCCTTGCTGGAATGAGAGGTGGCACTTGGCTTTGAAAATCTGAGAAACTAAGTAAGTAATCAGCTCTCTCCCCCCA
Organism: Amorphophallus konjac; assembly: GCA_022559845.1. NCBI lineage: Eukaryota > Viridiplantae > Streptophyta > Magnoliopsida > Alismatales > Araceae > Amorphophallus > Amorphophallus konjac. The sequence goes on from CM040124.1 coordinate 320,594,146, forward strand.
ACTTATCTTGTATTCAAACCTACAAAACAAAAACAAAAACACACGAAAAATTTGTTAGGATCGGTGCGGAGGATTCAGAGGGGGGGTGAATGAATCCCACCCTTAAAAACTTTTCGGCTCAATAATAAAACTAGAATTCTAACAAAGCAAGACAACCAATCTGAAGAACAGGTAGAATATCCTTTTAAACCAAAGATCAAATACGCAACCCGCGCCCAAATAAACAACTAGCGGAAGCAGCACAGATATAAACGAGAATGCAATGTAACCTGTGAAGTAAATAGGAGATATGGAGCAACCAACCACTGCACAGAGATTTTTAGGTGGTTCGGTCCACGGACCTACATCCACCCCACACTCAAACCGAGTGTGGCTTCACTAACAGCTGGGCAACACAGCTTGCCAACAGACGCTGATACACAGCTTACCCAAGGGAACAACCTCCCCTCTTCCTCCTACACGGAGGGAACCTCCAGCAACCCACGGTCACTAGAAACCAGAGACTCACGTCTCTCTTCCTCTATACCAAGAGGGAACCCCACTAGTAGCAGCCCCGCTACCAGTGAACCAGCCAGTAGCACTCTGCTACCAGCAATCCACCAGAGGCCTAGCCTCTCTTCCTCCTAGCCCGGAGGGAACCCACAAGCAGCCCCCCTGCTGCTTGCAAACCGGAGATCAGATCTCCCTTCTCCTGACCCACCAGGAGGAACCCGACCTCAGTCCAGAGGATCGGAAGAACAATAGCAATAGGAGTATAAAAAAATAAGAAACATGAAAAGCACAGCAACGAAAGCTGGAAATGAACCACAATAGTCGTTCTGGATTTGATCCACGAACAGACTGAACAGGTCTTCAATAGACTTCTCTCCTCTTCTTCTTTTCTTCCTCTTCTTTCTTCTTCTCAGCTCACGCACTCTTTCTGTTCTGCTCCTTCTCTCTTTCTTTCTCTTCTGCTCTCCTTTTCTCTCACGTTGTTCTCTCCTTCTTCTCTTCAACTCTTTTTCTTCTTGCCGGCTCACTCTTCTTCTATTTCTTCTTCTTCTCTTTTTCTTCTTCTTCTCTTTTTATGGATCGAAGGGCTCTCTGCTCTCCAGGCTTCTTCTTCGATCAGCCTCCATCTGAAGACGAAGGCTCCAATATATACCAGCAGCAGTGGGGAGATAGGGCATGTGTGTAACGACCCGAGAATCCGATTACCGGGAAGGCCCGATAACCCGAGACTCGCACCGCCACCCACGAGCCCGAAGACTCGGAAGGGTTAAAAGGATGGTGTGGAGACTACACAAGTATCACAAATAATTGCAGAAATTAAACAGTTATAATAGAATAACATTTAACATGGTCCGCAACAGAAAATAACACAGTAACAATAGTCCACGACTAGTACAGTGACAAGAAAGGAAAGTACAGCTACACGGGGCATCCCCCGGCTCTGACCTCCGGCACTACCGCTGGGCACCCGCACCACGCTGCGCTCCTGACGCGCTCCCCGAAGGTGGCGCCTCACCTGAAACACGGTGAAAACACGCAGGGAATGAGTCTCGGAACAAGACTCAGTAGGGATCACTCGAACCCTACCTCGAAAAACGAGAAACCACTACTCTAGCGGTAGAAAAGTATCTCGGAAAGGAAAGCCCTGTACTCTACAGAACTAGACCCTAACGGCACGTAAACCGAGACACGTGCCACGGTACGAGGAAACTAAAACTCAACGGTTGAACCGTCAAAAACCCGAAGGTCGGAAACACACGACTGACAGTCTGACACTCCGTACTCGACAGGAGTACCACCCACTAGAAGCACAGCCGGTAGCGTCCCCTGGCGTCTTACACCGCACCGCAGGTGCACCGCCTGACATGGTAGGTCCTACCCGAGGCGCAAACACCGTACAAGTAACCACAAACAAGTAACTAGTTGGGGTCACGCCCGTCGACGTGGGTCCAACCGCCCCCAACCACGTGTGCACACACAGACCTTGCGTCACTAGGTCTGGTCCTCTGACCGGTTTTCCCCCGTAGCCGGACTCTGGCTACCGACGAGGGGCCTACGGTAACCGGTCCACAAACCGTCTCGAAAGGTGGGTGCCCGTACACCACTCCCAGGTGAGACCAGCACCGCGCACCGGTGGGCTACGACTAGTGGAGGGTCGCTAAAGGAGTAGACTCTCGAGTCACGGAAAACAACACCCAAGCCCGACAACGTGTGGGAATCACCCCACGCACCAGTCCCGTCACACGGAGACCACGGTCGGAGAAAAGCGAGGTTGCCACCCTCATGGGGCAACACAGGAAGTGGCGGTCTACCCTCAGACCGTCACTGCCAAATGGCGGTCCACTCTAGGGCCGTCACTTGGAAATAGCGGTCTAAGGCGGACCGTCACACGGCCAGGGGGTAGGGGGAAGCGACGCGCCTACCCTAGTGCGTCGCTTGGAAGCGGCGCACCTAGGCCAGGGCGTCACATGGCACCCCACACCCACGAAAACCACAGGGAAAGTAACGCGCTTACCCTGGCGCGTCGCTTGCAAGCAACGCGTCGGGCTCAGTGCGTTACTCGCATGTGACGCGCCTAGACCAGCGCGTCGCATGGCTCTCACGCTCGGGATGGAAAGGGAAGTGACGCGCCTGCCCCAGCGCGTCGCTTGTAAGTAACGCGCTGGGCCCAGTGCGTCGCTTGGCCCATCCACATGGGGGACAACAGGAAGTAACGCTCCTGCCCCAGTGCGTTACACGCATGTAACGCGCCTATCTCGGTGCGTTACATGGCCTGACCCCCAACGGTCAAAACCCAACGGTCGAAAGCATGTGACGGCCCAGCCCAGGGGCGTCACTAGCAAACGGCGGCCAGTCGTAGGACCGTTACAGCCCTCGATCCCAAAGGCCAACACCCAGGTAAGTAACGCACCCCTCTAGGGGCGTTACAAGCATGTGACGGTCACTGGAGTGACCGTCGCTTGCCCCAGAGCACGCTACGGCGGGAGAACCCCAAAAACACCAACCACGCCCCCGTACCTCCACCGGAGAGGGGGAAAACAAGGGGGAAGACCCCTGGGGACCCTTAGCATGCATCTAAGCCACCAAAACATAGAATCATGGGCTAAAACCATAGATCGGGCGGCTCACCCCAAAACATGGAAAAACCCCAAAAACGCCCAAACATGCCTCTCTCGGCCTCCCCGCGGCCTACAAACCACGGAAAAGAACGGCGAAGAGCTAGGGAACGTCACCCTACCTCAATGGAGCGAATGCTCCGCCGGATCGTCCACGAATCGCGAAGAACGCTTGAAAACCCTCGTTCTTCCTTAAGCTTCCCACGCTTGCCGCACGCCCCCACGACCGCCTCGCCGCCGCCCACGTCGCCGCGCCGTTGCCCCGCCGCCGTCTGCAGCCGAAGGGGAGCTCGCCGTGGCCAACCGGGAGGAAGAGAGGGAGAGGGAGGGAGACACGGTGGAGGAGGAAGGAGGAAGAAGAAGATGGTGGGGGGGAGAGAGAAAAGAGAAAGGGTTTTATAGAAAAACTCGGAAAATCCGTAAAATTCCAAAAAATAGGAAATCACACCCCCGCGATCCTCGGAACGCACCGATCGCAACGGTACCACTCGTGTCCGTGTGAACAGCCCGGTTCACCCGCAACGAGCGTCCGAAGAGAAAAGCCGAAACACACACCGGGAATCGGAAAACACACGCGGAAAAGCCGCGGAACGCCTCCGGGCCTCCGAAACAACTCCGGATCGCGCCGACCCGAACACGAAAGATGTCCGAAATGAAATTTCGGACACAACGGAGCCGGACACTCCGAAAACCAGATCCGGGACCCACGAAGAAGGATCCGAAAGGTCCGGGATATTACAGCCCTCCCCCCTTAAGGAATTTCGTCCTCGAAATTGAGAACAACCCAAGGGGAAAGAAGAGGAAGACTCACTCAAACAGGTACGGGAACTGCTGACGCATCTCGTCCTCACGTTCCCACGAAGCCTCACCACCAGAGTGTCGTTGCCACACGACCTTCACCAAGGGAATAACCTTGTTCCGCAGGCGCTGCTCTCGCCTATCCTCCACGCGGATCGGAAACTCTGGGAGAGAAAGATCTGGAGTCACCTCAGGCCAAACGGAAAACTCGAGCACATGAGAGTCATCGGGCATATACTTCCGCAACATAGAGACGTGGAACACGTCATGCACCGACGCCAACTCAGAGGGTAACTGTAACCGGTAAGCAACCTCACCGATGCGCCCCACAATCGCGAAAGGACCAATATAGCGGGGACTCAGCTTCCCACGCCGTCCAAACCGCGTCACCCCCTTCATCGGAGAAACTCTCAAGAACACATGATCGCCCACGGCGAACTCGAGGGGCTGCCGCCTACGGTCAGCATAGCTCTTCTGCCGACTCTGGGCCGCCAACATGTTCTGACGAACCAGGTGCACAACATCCACACATTGCTGCACCAATTCTGGTCCCGTCAAAACACGCTCACCCACCTCAAACCAATCGAGTGGAGTCCGACAAGGACGCCCATACAGAGCCTCATAGGGAGCCATGCCGATGCTCGAATGAAAGCTGTTGTTATAGGCAAACTCCACCAACGGTAGGTGATGAATCCAACTCCCCTGCCACTCCAGGCAGCAGGATCTCAGCATGTCCTCCAAAGTCTGAATGGTCCTCTCAGACTGACCATCCGACTGTGGATGATACGCCGAGCTAAATGCCAACTCCGTGCCAAGAGCTCGCTGGAAACTCCTCCAGAATCCAGAAGTGAAGCGCGGATCCCGATCCGACACGATCGAAATGGGAACCCCATGCAACGGAACGATCCGCTCCACATAAAGACGAGCCAACTTAGGCACGCTCCAGCTGACCTTGACCGGTAGCAACCGCGTCACCTTCGTCAGCCGATCCACCAGCAACCAAATACTGTCCTGCCCAGTCGGGGTTCTGGGCAACCCCACCACAAAATCCGTGGTCACATGGTCCCACTTCCAAGCAGGAACATCCAAGGGCTGGAGAGTACCGCCTGGTCGCTGATGCTCCGCCTTCACTTGCTGACAGATCAGGCACCTGGCCACAAACTCGGCCACATCTCTCTTCATGCCAGGCCACCAGAACTGCCTCCGCAAGTTCCGTTACATCTTCGTCGCACCCGGGTGCACAGTGTACCTGCTCCCATGAGCCTCGCGTAACACCGCACGACGAACCTGCTCCTCCCCTGGGACGTACAGCCTACCACGAAACCTCGCAGCACCGTCCTCGCCAAGCTCCACATCAGCTATCGCCAAAATCCGGGGCAACTCAGGGTCCGCATGCTGAGCCTCTGTCACCGGACGACGGATAGCAGGAGTGACAGTCAGACTCGCAAGCACTGCCAACCCTGGCTCCTGGGGAATCTTGAGCCTGAAAGATACTTCGGGCACCTGTTCCCAGAGCCTCCACTTCCTCAACATCAAGGCACTGATCACGACCTTCCGACTCAAGGCATCGGCGACGACATTCATCCTGCCCGGCTGATAAGACAGGGTGAAGTCATAGTCCTTCATGAACTCCATCCAACGCCTCTGTCTGAGGTTCAGATCTCTCTGCGAGAACACATACCTCAAACTCTGATGGTCAGTGAACACCTCGAACTTCTCACCGTACAGATAATGCCTCCAGATCTTCAACGCGAAGATCACTGCCGCCAACTCAAGGTCATGGGTAGGGTAGTTCTCCTCATGGGGCTTTAGCTGCCGAGATGCATAAGCCACCACTCTACCATGCTGCATCAGAACAGCACCCAATCCGACGCCGGAAGCATCTGTACACACCACAAAACCTCCCGATCCAGAAGGCAAAACCAACACCGGAGCCGAGGTGAGCAATCTCTTCAGTTCCCTAAAGCTCTGCTCACACTCCTCGGACCAGACGAAAGGCACATCCTTCCGCGTGAGCCTCGTCATCGGGGTCGCAATGCGGGAAAAATCCTGGATAAACCGGCGATAATAACCCGCAAGCCCCAAGAAACTCCGGATCTCCGTCACCGACCTCGGCCTCGGCCACTGCATCACGGCCTCGACCTTGGCGGGATCCACGGAAATGCCATCACCAGAAATCACGTGCCCCAGAAAGTGCACCTCGCTGAGCCAAAACTCGCACTTGCTGAGCTTCGCACACAACTGGTGATCTCGCAACGTCTGCAGCACCACACCCAAATGGTACGCATGCTCCTCGGCAGACTGCGAATAAACAAGGATGTCATCCACGAAGATGACCACGAACTGGTCCAAATACGGATGAAACACCCTCTGCATCAAGTCCATGAAGGCTGCTGGGGCATTGGTGAGCCCGAACGGCATCACCAGAAACTCATAATGCCCGTACCTCGTACTGAACGCAGTCTTCTCCACATCGGACTCGCGAATTCTCAGCTGATAGTAACCGGACCGCAAATCAACCCGCGAGAACACTCGCGCAGACTGCAGCTGGTCGAACAAATCATCAATCCGCGGCAACGGATACTTGTTCTTAACGGTCACTTCATTCAGCTGCCGATAGTCAATGCACAGCCGCAGACTACCGTCCTTCTTCTTCACAAACAGCACGGGCGCACCCCAAGGGGAAAAGCTCGGACGAATATACCCCTTGGCCAACAGCTCCTGCAACTGCGCCCTCAACTCCCTCAACTCAGCGGGGGCCATACGGTAGGGAGCCTTCGCCAAAGGTCCCGTACCAGGCACAACCTCGATCACGAAATCGATCTCCCGCTGGGGAGGTAATCCAGGCAACTCCTCAGGAAAAACATCGGGAAACTCGCACACCACCGCAATGTCCTCGACATTCGGCTCCATCCGGTCAGACACAACCACTGACGCGAGAAAACCCTGGCAACCTGAATCAAGCAATCGACGGGCTCGAATAGCAGAGATAAGAAATCGAGAAGAGGTGGAACGGATACCTTGGAAATAGAAGGTCCTCTTGCTCGGATGCTGGAAGTAGACCCTCTTCATTCCACAATCCACCACCGCTCTATGAGTCTCGAGCCAATCCATGCCTAGAATCACATCATAATCCCGAAGCTGCAACGCATACAACCTGCCTGGCATACTCCGTCCATCGATCCACACCGGAACCTGGTCGAAGCAATACGGAGTGACCATAAAGTCACCCGAAGGCAACTCCACAGCCAAATCACAGGACAACTGGGTCACCGGCTCCTCGACGCTCGACGCGAAATCCTCCGAAATAAACGAATGAGACGCGCCAGAATCAAATAAAACCCGAGCCGCACAACCCAAAATCTGAACGGTACCTTCCACGAGCTGCGACGCTACTGCCTCTGCCCTGGTCAAGTGCGTGATCTGGCCACGAGCTCTCTGCCTGCCTCCCACACTAGCTGACCTGGGTAGCGGCGGATACTGTCCCTGCTGCTGCTGCTGCTGGGGAACCTGCTGCTGCAGCGGCCTCTGAGGACAGTCGCGCGCCATATGCCCTGGCTGGTCACACCGAAAACAGATGATCGGCGCCGTGCACTGCCTGCCTGGGTGGGTCCCACTACACCGTGGACAAGGTCCTCGCGATCCACCCACCGATCCCTGACGCTGCAAAGAGAACGGCTGCTGTACACTGCCCGATGAAGCCTGCCCCTGATCCTTGTGCTTCTTACGGAGACTCTTCTTCAAGAACTTCTTGACCTTCGAGCCGAAGGACGCAGATCCTGTCACCGAAGCTGCCGATGCCGGTACTCCTGAACCACCCGACACACGCTGGAAGGAACCCTGCTGCTGGGTAGCCGGCTGCTGGCTGCGACCTGACACAGACTGCCCCTGGCTGATCGGTCCTCGAGTCCTCTGCATATCCATCTCCAAGGAAATCGCAACACGAGACGCCGTCTCCAGATCAGTGGCCCCATTCGCGATCAAATGGTGCCTCAGCTCCAACCTCAAGCCCTGCACAAACTGCGTGGTCCTCACCCTCTCATGCTCCATGATATGAGGTGCATACCGACCCAGCTCGACAAATCGGGCCCTGTACTGCAGCACGGACATGTCACCCTGCACCAGCTCCAGAAACTCCCGCATCCGCTGCGTAGTAACAACGTCTGGACAGTACGTACGCTCGAAAGCACTGACAAAGTCATCCCACTCGATCTGCTCAAGTGGACGAAGCTGAAAGGACGTCTTCCACTCGGAAGACCACCACCTACGAGCCGTACCCTGCAACTGGTTGTAGGCCAACACCACTCTATCCTCGGCAGCACTCTTCGCTGAACTGAACACCCGCTCCATCTCATCAAGCCAATCTCGAGCCGCATCAGGGTCTGCCTGGCCGTTAAAGTAAGGTGGATGGAACTGCATGAAATCCCTCACTGCTCGGCCTGGCCCACCCCTGACTGACGAGCCCTCACCGGCCTCTCTGCCGAACTGTTGAGCCATGAGATGGTACATGCCACGGAGAAAACCCTCGGCCCCCGGAACTCTCGCAGCATCCTCGGCCTCGGTAGCCCCCCGTGGTGCTCTGCTATGCTCCTCCTGGTCCCTCTGCTGGACCTCCTGCTGGATCTCCTGGCCTCCAGCCGACTGCCCCTGCTGAGAGCGAGAACTCCTCCTCGGCGCCATCCTCGCTCCTGAAGCAAAAGACAGAAGACACAAAAACGGCAAGGTCAGAATAAACACGCGGTGCCCAATGCCAGCGTCACCTGTACATCATCGTCATGGACTAGTGGACCACTACAATTACCTATGATTCTCATGTAATTCCACAACCGCGCTCTGATACCAGCTGTAACGACCCGAGAATCCGATTACCGGGAAGGCCCGATAACCCGAGACTCGCACCGCCACCCACGAGCCCGAAGACTCGGAAGGGTTAAAAGGATGGTGTGGAGACTACACAAGTATCACAAATAATTGCAGAAATTAAACAGTTATAATAGAATAACATTTAACATGGTCCGCAACAGAAAATAACACAGTAACAATAGTCCACGACTAGTACAGTGACAAGAAAGGAAAGTACAGCTACACGGGGCATCCCCCGGCTCTGACCTCCGGCACTACCGCTGGGCACCCGCACCACGCTGCGCTCCTGACGCGCTCCCCGAAGGTGGCGCCTCACCTGAAACACGGTGAAAACACGCAGGGAATGAGTCTCGGAACAAGACTCAGTAGGGATCACTCGAACCCTACCTCGAAAAACGAGAAACCACTACTCTAGCGGTAGAAAAGTATCTCGGAAAGGAAAGCCATGTACTCTACAGAACTAGACCCTAACGGCACGTAAACCGAGACACGTGCCACGGTACGAGGAAACTGAAACTCAACGGTTGAACCGTCAAAAACCCGAAGGTCGGAAACACACGACTGACAGTCTGACACTCCGTACTCGACAGGAGTACCACCCACTAGAAGCACAGCCGGTAGCGTCCCCTGGCGTCTTACACCGCACCGCAGGTGCACCGCCTGACATGGTAGGTCCTACCCGAGGCGCAAACACCGTACAAGTAACCACAAACAAGTAACTAGTTGGGGTCACGCCCGTCGACGTGGGTCCAACCGCCCCCAACCACGTGTGCACACACAGACCTTGCGTCACTAGGTCTGGTCCTCTGACCGGTTTTCCCCCGTAGCCGGACTCTGGCTACCGACGAGGGGCCTACGGTAACCGGTCCACAAACCGTCTCGAAAGGTGGGTGCCCGTACACCACTCCCAGGTGAGACCAGCACCGCGCACTGGTGGGCTACGACTAGTGGAGGGTCGCTAAAGGAGTAGACTCTCGAGTCACGGAAAACAACACCCAAGCCCGACAACGTGTGGGAATCACCCCACGCACCAGTCCCGTCACACGGAGACCACGGTCGGAGAAAAGCGAGGTTGCCACCCTCATGGGGCAACACAGGAAGTGGCGGTCTACCCTCAGACCGTCACTGCCAAATGGCGGTCCACTCTAGGGCCGTCACTTGGAAATAGCGGTCTAAGGCGGACCGTCACACGGCCAGGGGGTAGGGGGAAGCGACGCGCCTACCCTAGTGCGTCGCTTGGAAGCGGCGCACCTAGGCCAGGGCGTCACATGGCACCCCACACCCACGAAAACCACAGGGAAAGTAACGCGCTTACCCTGGCGCGTCGCTTGCAAGCAACGCGTCGGGCTCAGTGCGTTACTCGCATGTGACGCGCCTAGACCAGCGCGTCGCATGGCCCTCACGCTCGGGATGGAAAGGGAAGTGACGCGCCTGCCCCAGCGCGTCGCTTGTAAGTAACGCGCTGGGCCCAGTGCGTCGCTTGGCCCATCCACATGGGGGACAACAGGAAGTAACGCTCCTGCCCCAGTGCGTTACACGCATGTAACGCGCCTATCTCGGTGCGTTACATGGCCTGACCCCCAACGGTCAAAACCCAACGGTCGAAAGCATGTGACGGCCCAGCCCAGGGGCGTCACTAGCAAACGGCGGCCAGTCGTAGGACCGTTACAGCCCTCGACCCCAAAGGCCAACACCCAGGGAAGTAACGCACCCCTCTAGGGGCGTTACAAGCATGTGACGGTCACTGGAGTGACCGTCGCTTGCCCCAGAGCACGCTACGGCGGGAGAACCCCAAAAACACCAACCACGCCCCCGTACCTCCACCGGAGAGGGGGAAAACAAGGGGGAAGACCCCTGGGGACCCTTAGCATGCATCTAAGCCACCAAAACATAGAATCATGGGCTAAAACCATAGATCGGGCGGCTCACCCCAAAACATGGAAAAACCCCAAAAACGCCCAAACATGCCTCTCTCGGCCTCCCCGCGGCCTACAAACCACGGAAAAGAACGGCGAAGAGCTAGGGAACGTCACCCTACCTCAATGGAGCGAATGCTCCGCCGGATCGTCCACGAATCGCGAAGAACGCTTGAAAACCCTCGTTCTTCCTTAAGCTTCCCACGCTTGCCGCACGCCCCCACGACCGCCTCGCCGCCGCCCACGTCGCCGCGCCGTTGCCCCGCCGCCGTCTGCAGCCGAAGGGGAGCTCGCCGTGGCCAACCGGGAGGAAGAGAGGGAGAGGGAGGGAGACACGGTGGAGGAGGAAGGAGGAAGAAGAAGATGGTGGGGGGGAGAGAGAAAAGAGAAAGGGTTTTATAGAAAAACCCGGAAAATCCGTAAAATTCCAAAAAATAGGAAATCACACCCCCGCGATCCTCGGAACGCACCGATCGCAACGGTACCACTCGTGTCCGTGTGAACAGCCCGGTTCACCCGCAACGAGCGTCCGAAGAGAAAAGCCGAAACACACACCGGGAATCGGAAAACACACGCGGAAAAGCCGCGGAACGCCTCCGGGCCTCCGAAACAACTCCGGATCGCGCCGACCCGAACACGAAAGATGTCCGAAACGAAATTTCGGACACAACGGAGCCGGACACTCCGAAAACCAGATCCGGGACCCACGAAGAAGGATCCGAAAGGTCCGGGATATTACAATGTGCTTCCCACGTCTTTCATCCAGAAGATTCCTCCTCAGATCACGTGCTCAGCACCCACCTCAGATCACGTGTCAGGTGCCAACTTCGGGTCACGTGCTCAATGACAGCAATCTGACTTGCTGCGTTGACGCTGTCAAGCAATGGCGTTAACGAAGTGAGGCATTCCAGTAAGCCATTAGCTTCGTCTCTTTAGCTGCTGCGTCGACGCTGCTCAATTGTGGCGTTGACGCAGTGGAATAGCCTGTGAAAGTGAATGCTCCTTTAACTGCTGCGTCGACGCTGCTCCATTGTGGCGTTGACGCAGTGGAAGATATCGTGAAGGCTTCGTCAACTGATACGTGGACGCTTTAAGCTCCCAGCGTCGACGATGTTCCCTTCAGCTACAAGAATGAAGTCATAAGGTTTAAGTATGTACATTGTAGTGTATATACTTCGAAAGAAACAGTCCAATGTATATATACTTCAAGAACTCTAGACAACAGACGCTGTACAGACTTCAGATGCTTTGAACGCTTGAGCGATGTATAGACTCTGAATTGATAAGGCAGGCTGTACAGTCTATAAGAAGGTTGAAGCATTGTGTAGACTTGATGAAGATTGAGGCCGTTGTACAGACATAGGGTTCAACTGAGGATGTATGGACTTTGACGAAGTGAAGCAGTGTACAGACTTTGAATCAAACCGATGTATAGACTTGAATGGGCATGGAGTGTATAGACTTGAAGTCTGAAGATGATGTATAGACTTGGTGAACACTGCAACATCAATCGGATGTATAGAGTTGGTGAAATGAAGTCCAGTGTACAGACTTGCAGATACGAAGCCGATGTACAGACTTAGAAGGATTTGAATTGGAGAGTGTATAGACTTGGTTCCTGTAGCAGTGTATAGACTTTAAGTGGGGCTAAAGCTTCGAGCGTAGGAATTGGCCAGAATGTATAGACTTTCAATGAGGGAGCATTGTGTAGACATGGGAAGTCTGAGCCAGTGTTCAGACTTTATCAACACAAACAGGCTGCACAGTACACTGTATAGACTTGATGATATGAACTGAGGGGTCGACCCATCAGCACAAGGGGTCGACGCACCACAGACCAGACCAATGAATAAATGCAGTAAAGTTAAAGAGGCACCAAGCATCAACGCATTGCCCAAGCAGCGTGGACGCAGCAGATCAAATATTTCTTACTGCTACCTCTGAAGTGCCTTGGCAGCGTCGATGCTGCAGTTCGATGGGTCGACGCTGCAGTATCAAACTACAGTCTTAAGAGCAACAGTAACATGACTGAACATAATCAAATATGCAATGTCATATCAGAACTTATGAAGAACTGTATTATGATCAGAAAGTGAATAATAACATGATGACTCACACAGCAAGATGACTCACAGTGAATAACTCACCTCAAAGACCAATCATTAAAACCACCATTAAAACCATCATCAAAACCACATGGGCAGAATAATCTCTCCCTTTTTGATGATGGCAACACTACACATTGAGTCAATCTGATGCTCAAACTATTCTCCCCCTTTGACGTCATCAAAAAGAAAATAGTTTGAGAAATTAAAGCAACCAGCATGCTATAATTGAAAAATAATCTCCCCCTTTGGCAAAAATCTCCCCCTTTGATATAGTCAAGATGAATCATGGGAAGGTAAGAATGCATATGCACATGGAGATTTCAAAATGCAAGATCACAATTCTCCCCCTTTAAGAGTTTCTATGCAGCATGATGCATATGACATGGAAACTCCCCCTGAATAGATGCCAATTGATATGCGTGTTGCATGACTTCCAATTGATATAGTTGAGAAGAAGACCACCGAGGCTTTCAATGATAAGGTCAGTTCAATGAATCAAGGACAGTGAGCAGAAAAGATTCAAATAATCAGATTTTTCAAAGAGGCTTCAACTACAAGGATTCCAGTCAGATTTTCAAGGGAATGTCATTCTCATAAATCCAAATCAGAATATTTCAAAGTCTTCCATTATAAGGGCTTATGAATGATTTTTATTGATCAGCATGGTTTAAACATGATGTATGTAGAGTTTATCAATAAAATTCTGTATTGATATCTAAAACCATGGTTTAATAAAAATGAACCAAACCCTCATATTTATCTTGATAAAACTCCCTTTCTCTTACACAATCAAATTTATTGACTTCTTTCGGAATTACATGCATCAGTATTGAAATCAAGCAATTATGAAGTCATATGATTTTGTCTAGGGTTGTAACAATTTGATTTTAGCATCAATATTCAGATATTTCAATTCGTTCAACAATTTTTTTTTATGCTACAAATTTTACGAGCACTCTAGTTCAGTGCACACCTTATAACTAGAGGATATACCTTGATCAGAGGCCAATATCCCTAAGCACTTAGTGTGACTAACTGTCATGCTTTATATGAACAGAGATAGCATTTACACAGCATGACACACTGCAAATCATTTCTTTATGAGTGAGTTGTATTTCTCAGTGTGCATGCCATTGCTCTGCCTGAATTTTCAATGAATTTTATTCTGCAGAATTGACTAAGACACCTCATGACACAGTCCTTTGGACATGGTTTCTCAGTGACCAAAGTCATTGCTCTGACAATAATTACCCTTTAGACAATTCAGACAAATTCCTTTGCTTCAAGTCAATAATAATTTCATGTACTTAACCAATTAAAATCATGAATTCAATAATGCAGATTTCAGAAGATTTTACAAGACACAGCATGAAACAGATGGTTAAGGTTTATTAAACATGCTTCAGATATTTTTAAGAAATTTTAAAGCTAAACTCATGAATACATTAAACTTAAACCACATGAGTTATTTCAGTCATTCATAAAAACGTATAATAGAAGATTTCTAGTTCAAGAATTTTTCAGATTTATGATTGAGATAGTCCCATTGAAATCTTCATGACAGACTGATAGATTTCTGAAGCCAAATGATACCAATTGATAGGAGAGATTTTGAAGCTTAGTGTTTTCCGAATATGATCAAGGTTTGTCAACAAAAATGATAAGAAGGGATATGCAATGAATTCTGACAAATGTATGCATTTGACAACCTATATGCAATGCATTGACTCCCCCTGACAACATGCATTCAGACAATCTTTTTGGCATTTTCAGTTTAAGGAAATGCAATGCACTATATGTATGCAAAAACTCAACACTGAATGCTATGCAAGGACATGCAATTAACTCCCCCTGAAAACATACAATGTTTGCCATGAGACACTGAACATATGATTTTGATTGATGCACATTCAGACTGCCCTATCAAGTAAAATGACCCATGGTACTAGGCGGAGCACTTGGTCTAAAAGACCATCTCACACATAGTAGGAACCTCCAGACAGATTTCCCTGTCTTTTGGTAGCTTACCATTTATATACCATTGAGGTCATGCATGATAATTCAACATGGGCACCATGCATGGATCAAATTTCAGCTTATCAGATTTTTCAGGATGCAATGGACAGATTTTCAATGAACTATGCAATAGACAAATTTCAAGTCACATACATAAGCAGTTCAGATTATTCAGAATGTAATTTATTTTCAGAGTTTATGCATTTCAACAATTATCAAACAACTACAAATGACAGATATGCAGGAATACATCAAATCAGATATGCAATGAGTTTCAAAACAAGAAATGCAGAGAGTTTACCTGAACAGTGTGAGAATGGGGTTTTCATTCTTGAGTGCCTTAGATTAATAACCCCTTTTATTCTTCAGCTTCCAAGGCACACCTGCAACAGACACATCATTTTGATGCAGTAGGTACCCAAGAAAACTTGGGTCCTGGATTAGCAGTGACACCTTTGGTAGGTGTTCTAAACAATTTTCTAGCAGCATGGTCATCAGATTTCATCAAGTAGCAGGTTTTCATTGAATGACCAGATGTGCCACAATAATAGCAAGATGCAGCAGGTTTCATATTAGATTTATGCGCATTCTTATAAACATGATTTTTATGTGTATGAAATTTTTTGTTAACAGAATTAAAATTCTGTTTACCAAAACCAGTCTTGTTTTGGTATCTTGCCAGCCAACAGGTTGCAGCCCTGTGACCTAGCTTTCCACAGTTAAAACAATGAGAGGCCTTCCTCTTAAAATTGAGTTCATTATTGCCATAGCCTCCTTGGGCATGCCAACAGTCCTTGACTGTATGGCCATACTTTCTACATTTAGAACATGTAGGAATCTTTCTTTTAAATGCAAATTTATTCCTATCATAATCATTTCTATCTGCAGGGAGATTGACAGTTTTAGAATTAAATTTTCTACCCTGAGCATGCCAACAGTCAATGGCCATGTGGCCCAATTTGCCACAGTGAAAGCATTCGGTTTTCTTTTTGTTCTGAGCAGAAACATGTTTCCTAGCATGCTTTCTGTTGTCTTGTTTCAGAATAAAGCAATTATCCATAATGTGGCCAACTCTACCACAATAATGACATGAATTCTTATTTTTATGAGCATGTGTATGTGTGTTCATGTCAAGCACAGATTGAACTTTCTCAACATATTTAAAATCAGTCTTTTTCTTGGTGACAGGGAAGTTCTTGTGATGTACAGCATGCACTTTTTCAATGTGATTCAATCCCTTCTTCACATGACTGACCTTTTCCATTTTTCCAGTTTATTTCTGATTCTTCTGAACATTTGGTTGTTTATTTTCTGAGGTGGTGGCTACATCTGATGCTTTGATAAAAGATGTCATTAACTTATTTTTGAAAGCCTTTTTATTGACATTGTTGTAGCCTAACCCTTCCTTTTGAGTATTGACCTTAACACCTAACAACCTGTCTAGATTTTCTTGTCCTTCCACAAATTTTGACAAGGATTTATTCAAATCTTCAATTTCATTTTCCAGAGAAACGATGTGTATTTCATAACTAGTAATCTCTTGTTCATTGCAATTTACACATTCGCTTAGCACCTTGTTTACAATTTTGCATTCCTCAACTTCTTGTTCCAGATTTCTCAATTTTTCAGATTCTTCAATGTAAACAGTTTTTCCTTTTTCTAAGAGAAGAAGTTTCTCTGACATAGCAGTGTTCAACTGCTTCAGTCCTTCAACCTCTTTGATTAGTTTGTCATTTTTTGATTTCAAATTTTCATTAACAGATTTTCTGAGAGACTCTTTTTCAGATCTTAACAATTCAACATGTTTCTTAAGCTCTTGATTATCAGAAAAACAAGCATCATAAGATTGCTTCAGATTTGAACAATTTTCACATGATAAATCAGAACCATTTTGATCAACCTTTAATTTTTTATTTTCAGATTTTATTTTTCCATACTTTTCATACAATTCAGCATACATTTCCTTCAAATAATCAAAGGTCATTTCGTCCGAGTCAGATTCAGAGTTTACCTCTTCATCAACGTCATCTTCATTCTGACTGCTGCCTTGATTGCTGCCACTTGGATTACTTCTGTTAGCCATCATGCAGCTGTCCTCGTTTACCCTGTGAAATTACTTCAGCCTATCCAGGATGTCCTTTGCTGAGCTGCAATTATGAAGACAAGACCATAAGGCTTTGTCAGTAGCTACTTTCATCAGGTTAAAGACTTTCTGATTTTCTCCATCCTTTGATCTGTGTCTGTCGGTCCATTTGGACACTTTCGTTGGTAAGGTGTGAGGACCTTGTGAAATTAATTTTCACAGATCAGGATTAGCAGAATTAACATAAGCATGTAAAGCAGTGTACCACTGACTGAAATCAGAACCACTAAAGACGGGTGGAAGAGCCATTGAAAATAAATAGCGAGTAAATTCAAAGCAACAGGAATATTTATGCACTAAAACAAATTAGCACCTAAGACTGCAAGATCGAATCTGCAGGTCACTGGACCTTGTATGCAGACACCGCTCTGATACCAATTGTTAGGATCGGTGCGGAGGATTCAGAGGGGGGGTGAATGAATCCCACCCTTAAAAACTTTTTGACTCAATAATAAAACTAGAACTCTAACAAAGCAAGACAACCAATCTGAAGAACAGGTAGAATATCCTTTTAAACCAAAGATCAAATACGTAACCCGCGCCCAAATAAACAACTAGCGGAAGCAGCACAGATATAAACGAGAATGCAATGTAACCTGTGAAGTAAATAGGAGATATGGAGCAACCAACCACTGCACAGAGATTTTTAGGTGGTTCGGTCCACGGACCTACATCCACCCCACACTCAAACCGAGTGTGGCTTCACTAACAGCTGGGCAACACAGCTTGCCAACAGACGCTGATACACAGCTTACCCAGGGGAACAACCTCCCCTCTTCCTCCTACACGGAGGGAACCTCCAGCAACCCACGGTCACTAGAAACCAGAGACTCACGTCTCTCTTCCTCTATACCAAGAGGGAACCCCACTAGTAGCAGCCCCGCTACCAGTGAACCAGCCAGTAGCACTCTGCTACCAACAATCCACTAGAGGCCTAGCCTCTCTTCCTCCTAGCCCGGAGGGAACCCACAAGCAGCCCCCCTGCTGCTTGCAAACCAGAGATCAGATCTCCCTTCTCCTGACCCACCAGGAGGAACCCGACCTCAGTCCAGAGGATCGGAAGAACAATAGCAATAGGAGTATAAAAAAAATAAAAAACATGAAAAGCACAGCAACGAAAGCTGGAAATGAACCACAATAGTCGTTCTGGATTTGATCCACGAACAGACTGAACAGGTCTTCAATAGACTTCTCTCCTCTTCATCTTTTCTTCCTCTTCTTTCTTCTTCTCAGCTCACGCACTCTTTCTGTTCTGCTCCTTCTCTCTTTCTTTCTCTTCTGCTCTCCTTTTCTCTCACGATGTTCTCTCCTTCTTCTCTTCAACTCCTTTTCTTCTTGCCGGCTCACTCTTCTTCTATTTCTTCTTCTTCTCTTTTTCTTCTTCTTCTCTTCTTATGGATCGAAGGGCTTTCTGCTCTCCAGGCTTCTTCTTCGATCAGCCTCCATCTGAAGACGAAGGCTCCAATATATACCAATAGCAGTGGGGAGATAGGGCGTGTGCTTCCCACGCCTTTCGTCCAGAAGATTCCTCCTCGGATCACGTGCTCAGCACCCACCTCGGATCACGTGTCAGGTGCCAACTTCGGGTCACGTGCTCAATGACATCAATCTGACTTGCTGCGTTGACGCTGTCATGCAATGGCGTTAACACAGTGAGGCATTCCAGTAAGCCATTAGCTTCGTCTCTTTAGCTGCTGCGTCGACGCTGCTCAATTGTGGCGTTGACGCAGTGGAATAGCCTGTGAAAGTGAATGCTCCTTTAACTGCTGCGTCGACGCTGCTCCATTGTGGCGTTGACGCAGTGGAAGATATCGTGAAGGCTTCGTCAACTGATACGTGGACGCTTTAAGCTCCCAGCGTCGACGCTGTTCCCTTCAGCAACAAGAATGAAGTCATAAGGTTTAAGTATGTACATTGTAGTGTATATACTTCGAAAGAAACAGTCCAATGTATATATACTTCAATAACTCTAGACAACGGACGCTGTACAGACTTCAGATGCTTTGAACGCTTGAGCGATGTATAGACTCTGAATCGATAAGGCAGGCTGTACAGTCTATAAGAAGGTTGAAGCACTGTGTAGACTTGATGAAGATTGAGGCCGTTGTACAGACATGGGGTTCAGCTGAGGATGTATGGACTTTGACGAAGTGAAGCAGTGTACAGACTTTGAATCAAACCGATGTATAGACTTGAATGGGCATGGAGTGTATAGACTTGAAGTCTGAAGACGATGTATAGACTTGGTGAACACTGCAACATCAATCGGATGTATAGAGTTGGTGAAATGAAGTCCAGTGTACAGACTTTCAGATACGAAGCCGATGTACAGAGTTAGAAGGATTTGAACGGGAGAGTGTATAGACTTGGTTCCTGTAGCAGTGTATAGACTTTAAGTGGGGCTAAAGCTTCGAGCGTAGGAATTGGCCAGAGTGTATAGACTTTCAATGAGGGAGCATTGTGTAGACTTGGGAAGTCTGAGCCAGTGTACAGACTTTATCAACACAAACAGGCTGCACAGTCCACTGTATAGACTTGATGATATGAACTGAGGGGTCGACCCATCAGCACAAGGGGTCGACGCACCACAGACCAGACCAATGAATAAATGCAGTAAAGTTAAAGAGGCACCAAGCGTCAACGCATTGCCCAAGCAGCGTGGACGCAGCAGATCAAATATTTCTTACTGCTACCTCTGAAGTGCCTTGGCAGCGTCGACGCTGCAGTTTGATGGGTCGACGCTGCAGTATCAAACTGTAGTCTTAAGAGCAACAGTAACATGACTGAACATAATCAAATATGCAATGCCATATCAGAACTTATGAAGAACTGTATTATGATCAGAAAGTGAATAATAACATGATGACTCACACAGCAAGATGACTCACAGTGAATAACTCACCTCAAAGATCAATCATTAAAACCACCATTAAAACCATCATCAAAACCACATGGGCCCAACAAAATTTGGGTTGCCTCCCAAGAAGTGCTAAGTTTAACGTCGTCAGCCAGACGCAATGTAGCTCATAGTGATTTTGTGAAGTGCACCTCATCAATGTGCATGTCAACTGAAACTCCCTCACTATACGGTTTGAGTCTTTGGCCATTGACTTTAAAAATATTTCCACTCTTAGGATCAAGAATTTCAACTGTACCGTGTGGGGACACTGAATGCACAATGAAAGGACCCTCCCACCTAGATCTGAGCTTTCCAGGAAAAAGTTTAAGCCTCGAGTTGAACAACCAAACTCGTTGATTAGCCTCAAAAACTTTTCGCGAGATGTGTTTGTCATGAAAAGCTTTCATTTTGGCCTTGTAAATCCTAGAATTTTCATAAGATTCCATCCGTAACTCATCTAGCTCATTCAATTGTAATGCCCGATTTTCTCCTGCTTGGGCCAAGTCCAAATTGAATTGCTTTACAACCCAGTATGCTTTGTGTTCCAATTCTATCGGAAGGTGACATGCTTTCCCGTAGATCAACCTAAAAGGTGACATTCCAATGGGGGTTTTGTAGGCTGTCCTATAAGCCCATAGAGCATCATCCAGTCTCTCTGACCAGTCCTTCCTATCAGGTTGAACTGTTTTCTGTAGAATGTTCTTGATCTCTCTATTAGAAATTTCCACTTGTCCACTTGTTTGAGGATGGTAAGGCGTGGCCACCTTATGGTTGATCCCATATTTTCTAAGTAAGGTTTTGAACTGGGAGTTTGTGAAATGGCTACCCCCATCACTGATTATTGCTCTTGGGAACCCAAACCTTGAAAAGATATTTTTCTGGATGAACTTTAGAACCACTTTGTGATCATTGGTTCTTGTAGCCACTGCCTCAATCCATTTGGAGACATAATCAACAGCCACCAGTATGTACTCATGTCCAAAAGATTGTGGGAATGGACCCATGAAATCAATCCCCCAGACATCAAAGATTTCCACCACAAGGATGGGGTTTAAGGGCATCATGTCTCTCTTAGAAATGTTGCCCATGGTTTGACACTTGGGACAAGATTGACTGAATGTGTGGACATCCTTGAAGAGAGTGGGCCAATAGAAATCACTTTGTAGAATTTTTGCCGCAGTTTTCTTCCCAGAAAAATGCCCCCCACATGAAAGAGTATGACAAAAGGTAAGAATGCTTTGATGTTCACTTTCCGGGACACACCGCCTTATGACATTATCAGCACAAATTCGGAAAAGTTTTGGGTCCTCCTAAAAGTAATATTTTATCTGAGAGAGAAATCGATCTTTCTCTTGTTTGGACCAGCCATCAGAAATTAATCCTACGGCCAAATAGTTAACAATATCAGCAAACCATGGAGGTCTCCTTTGAGAAATGGTCAGCAATTGTTCATCAGGGATGGAGTCTTGAACAGGTTCACTTTCTTGCACTAGGATCCTGGATAGGTGATCTGCTACAACATTTTCGGACCCCTTTTTGTCCCGAATCTCAATGTCAAATTCTTGCAAGAGCAAGATCCACCTGATCAATCGTGGTTTAGCCTCTTTCTTGGACAATAGGTATCTCAGAGCAGAATGGTCAGAGTAGATGATGACTTTAGATCCTAAAAGATAGGATCGAAACTTCTCTAATGCAAAGACTACAGCCAACAATTCTTTCTCAGTTGTGATATAGTTCTTTTGGGCCTCAGCCAGGGTTCGACTGGCATAGTAAATCACAACTGGGCTTTTATTCACCCTTTGGCCCAATACCGTCCCCATGGCATAATCAGAAGCATCACACATGATTTCAAAAGGTAGTGACCAATCTGGGGGTTGTAGGATTGGAGCTTGAGTCACTGCCTTTTTCAAAAAGTTGTATGCTTGAAGACATGAATCATCAAAATGGAAAGGCGTATCTTTGGCCAACAAGTTGCACAAAGGACGAGAAATCTTTGAAAAGTCCTTAATAAATCGTCGGTAGAAACCAACGTGGCCGAGAAAGGATCGGATCTGTTTGACTGATGTTGGGGGAGGCAAACTAGAAATCAAATCAATTTTAGCTTTATCTACCTCAATTCCCCTTTCAGAAATAACATGCCCTAACATAATTCCTTCCTTTACCATGAAATGGCTCTTTTCCCAACTCAAAACCAGATTTGTTTCTATACACCTTTTCAAGATTCTTTCCAAGTTTTGTAAACATTTCTCAAATGAATCCCCCAAAACAGAGAAATCATCCATAAAGATTTCAAGAAAATCTCCGAGCATGTCAGAAAAGATAGCCATTATGCACCTTTGAAAAGTGGCTGGTGCATTACATAATCCAAAAGGCATCCTTCTAAAAGCAAATGTACCATATGGACATGTGAAGGTGGTCTTCTCTTGATCCTCTGGGTACATGGCTACTTGATTTTATCCTGAGTAACCATCCAAAAAGCAAAAGTACTTTTGTCCAGCAAGTTTCTCTAGGATTTGGTCAATGAAAGGTAAAGGGAAGTGATCTTTCTTAGTGACTGCATTTAACTTTCTGTAGTCTATGCACACCCTCCATCCCGTAGTCAATCGAGTAGGCAAGGGCTCACCTTGTTCATTTTGGATGACTGTGAGTCCTGACTTCTTGGGAACAATTTGTGTAGGGCTCACCCAACTGTTATCCGAAATGGGGTAAATGATTCCAGCATCTAACCATTTGACCACCTCTTTTTTCGCCACTTCTCTCATATTGGGATTTAATCTTCTTTGTGACTCTCTAATAGACTTAGCATTTGGCTCAGAATAGATGTGATGCATGTAGATTGAGGGGCTAATGCCTTTGAGGTCAGCCATAGTCCACCCAATGGCTGCTTTATGAGCTTTGAGGACTTCTTGTAGCTGGGCTTCTTGTGTGGGAGACAGATCAGAAGCAATTATCACAGGTAAAGTCTCCTTGGGCCCTAGAAATGTATACTTCAAAGACTTAGGCAAGTGTTTGAGTTCCAATTGTGGTGGGGCCTGGATTGAAGGCATCGCCGGCTCAATGTTGGGTTTTGGCAAAGGTTCCACCTTAGTAGGCCACAATGCCATGTTCCTTGAGTCAAGCACATAGACATCTTCTTCCTTATTCTCTAACTCATCTAAATCAATGGGTTCATTTAAGGGAGAACAATCTTCAATGAGGTCCTCAATTACATCAACTGTGTAACAGCCCTCCTCATTCCCCATGTGTTTAGATGCCTTGAAGACATTGAGAGTGATTTTCTGATTTCCAAAAGAGATGTCCATGAGCCCTGACTTACAATTGATATTAGCATTAGTAGTGGCCAGGAAGGGTCAACCTAATATGATGGGACTTTGAGCCAGATCATGGCTGAGTTCCATGTCAAGAATCAAAAAGTCTACAGGAAAGTAGCAAGTGTCTATCTTGACAAGGACGTCCTCTACCAATCCCCTAGGTGTCCTAACAGATCTATCTGCTAATTGGAGAATCACCGGGGTTGGTTTAAGCTCTCCTATCCCAAACTTTTGATAAACAAATGTTGGCAGTAAATTCACACTAGCCCCTAAGTCCAATAGGGCTTTTTCAAAGGTAATGCCCCCAATGACACAAGAGATGAGTGGTGCACCAGGATCTTTCATTTTCTGTGGGAGTTGATTCAACAAGACAGCACTTACATCCTCTGATAGTAGAATTTTTCTAGTGGTTGTCCTAGGCTCCCTCTTTTGTGTGCACAGATCTTTGAGGAATTTAGCATAAGCAGGCACATGTTGGATGGCATCAATGAGTGGTATGTTGATGTGTACTTGCTTAAATAGCTCCAACATTTGTTCATTACGGGCCTGAGCCTGTTGTTCCTTCTTCTCCTTTCTTGCTCCTAGGGCTGATGGAAAAGGGATTTTTGGCTGATAAATCTCAGGGGTATCCTCAACTTGAACTTTCCCTTTGTCCTTCTTATTCCCCTCGTGACCCACTGTAGTGGTTGAAGTAGGCATGGGTTCCTCATCCTTATGGTCTGAAATCTTGGGTTGGCTTGAGCTGACTTCACTCTTTGCCTCTTCATATGGATCTTCAAGAATCTTTCCACTTCTTAGTGTAGTGATGGCTTTAGCATTCTCGACATGAGGGTTCTTAGGTTGTACTTACAGTGTTGGCTGTGAATTAAAACCAGATGGATAGTTCCTAGGATTTGCTATGGGTTGGCTAGGCAATTGGCCTGGTTCCCTCCTCATATTTGCCTCAGCCATTTGACCAACCTGGGCCTCCATCCTAGAAACAACTTGTTGAAGTTGGGTAGTAAAAGATTGTTGTTGAGCCGAAAGAAGTTGTTGGAATTGTTGTAAAAGCCTATCCTCATTTTGAGTGGATGGTTGAGATTGAGATGATGGGCCATAAGTGGGCGGGACAAATTGTTGATGCAGTTGTGTAGGTAATGTGTGAGAAGGTTGACCTCTGTTAAAGGCTTGGTTTTGGAAGTTGGTCTGATATTGGGCCTTATTTGGAAAATTATTAGCCTGGGAGTTTTGGGCCTGAACCTGTTGTGACTTCCAAGAGAAGTTGGGATGGTTCCTCCATCCTGGGTTATAGGTGTCACTATAGGGATTGTTGTTAGGTCTTTAATATGAATTGGTTTGTGCCATATTTTTCCTAAAGGTCTAGATTTCAGAGCAATTCTCAACCAGGTGATCCGAACCATTGCATAACACACACATAGAAGGCTCAATATTTTTGGCAGTTTTAAAAGTTTTTCCAATTTTTGTCATTTCTAAGGCCTCCAGTCTCCTGGCCAATGCTCCCATTTTGACCTCCATATCAACTTCTGTGTCCACGTGGAACAAACCTCCCCTTGTGATTACCTTCCTTGGTTCCTTAATAGTTTCCCACTGTTGTGATTTTTCTACAATTTCATCTAAAAATGCCCAAGCTTCTTCTGCTCTTTTATTGGTGAACCCCCCATTACACATGGACTCTACCATAGTCCGAGCATTGAAATCCAACCCTTCATATAGAATTTGGACTAATCTCCATTGTTCAAATCCATGGTGAGGGCATTGCAGCAGAAGATCATTGAATCTCTCCATGTATCTCCATAGAGTTTCACCATCAAGTTGGATAAAGCTATTGAGTTTTTGTCTAATGGTGGCAGTCTTGTGGTTTGGAAAAAATTTCCTTAAGAATTCAGTGGATAGACCATCCCATGTTGTAATCGACCGAGGCCGTAATGAGTACAACCAATTCTTTGCTTTATCCCTTAAAGAGAATGGAAACAATCTTAGCTTAAGAGACTCAGCACTTAGGTGAGTGAAGCTCATTGTACTACAAATCTCCTCAAAATCTCTCACATGATGATATGGGTTCTCAGCTTCCTCCCCTCTAAAGACAGGCAACATTTGGATAATTCCTTACTTAAGCTCAAAATGCCCATTATGTTCAGGTAACTGAATGCAAGAGGGTTGGCTATCCCTCGAAGGATACATGTAATCTTTCAATGTTCTAGATTGAGCGACAAGTCCTTCCTTTTGGGCTTCCATCTCCATAGACTCAACCCTTGTGTTTTTAAGGCTGTGTTGTAGGGTTCTCTCAATCTCAGAATCAAGCTGAGCTAGGTCAGGACGAAGAGATCTCCTGCCATGCATACACTCTGATTCCTTAAAGCAAGATTAGATTGACTTGTGCATAGAATATTACTCCTTTTTTTCTTTTTTTTGTTGTTTTATTTTAAGAAGACACGAACAAGTTATCACACAATTCAACCTTAAGACACCTAGGGGTACTCTGAATCTACAAGTGGGGTTTCACAAAGTGATCAAAATACAATGCAAGTTCATCCTCAAAATTTTCACCAGCCAGGTAAGGGGTGGGGTAGTGGGAGGCTCCCCTTGCTTTCACAAGGTCCTAATTAAGTAACCACTAGCCCGCTTAAGGCGTTTGCCATCCGACCGTCTTGCCTTAGGCACCGGTTTCCACAAGAGGATAAACTCAAATCGTACTAAAATCACAGTGTGATCTCCTAGGGCCAGTGTCTACTGATTTTTAGTATTGCTTAGGTCATACAAAGATGCAAGGAAAATGTGGTTTGTGGGCTAAGGAAATGGTGATGAAATCTCCACCTTATGTTATTTAAGGGTATTGCCCTTAAAATATTTTGAAATAAAATGCACACCACAATTTAAAACAAGGGATTTTTATGCAATATGCATGAGAGAATATGATAAGTAGAACGTACCTTGCCCCTTGCAATCTTCAAAAATGCAATGACAGAAATCAAACAAAAAAAAATCTTATGCTAAATGATGCATGTCCTAAAACAGGGTGTGTAATTTCTAATCTTGAAATGCAATTTATTTTTTTTGGGTTCAAGTGTTTTCTTTTTTTTGTTGTTGTTTTTATTAATGAACCTATCTAACCAGTAAGATTTTTTTTTTAAATTAATAATATGAAGAAAGAAATTAAATCAAGAGAGAGAAAGTCAGATACTTACTTGACAGCGATCCCTCGTTCTCTTTTTTTTGACAAAATAAAAATTGTTACTATCAATTTATATACACAAACACAAAATAATCAACTTAAAAATCATAAACTCTTCCCCGGCAACGGCGCCAAAATTTGATGCGCGGAAAACGCACGTCGTTAATACGCCCCGCTACCAAATTAAAATATCCGGCCCACAAATTAAATAAATGGAATAGTTAAGTGATGAGACCGAGTCGAATCCACAGAGAGAAGTAGATTTGAAAGTTAAAAACCTTGAGTTTTTAAGATTTAAAAATCATTAGAATTGAATTGAAACCGCCTTAGGAAGATTGGGATGCAATTTAGAAGGGTGGAATCGATAGAAGAACAAATAGATAATTATAATGAAACTAAAGTGAAATAGGAAGAGAAATAACTTTTAAACCAGACAAAATTAGAAGAAGTGGAATAAATGAAAGTTATAGAGAATGAAAAGATGAAGAAGTTTGATGAAGAACACAGAATCAGAAAATGAAAGGAAGATAGTGAAAAACATAAAAAACCAAGACCTATTGGTGCGGATGAACAGTAAAATAGCAGAAATCTGAACAGTTCACAAAATTAGAAGAATTTGGAGAAGTGACAGAAGAACAAAAGTTATATCTACAAGTTAGGAACACCTTTTATGAAGAACTCAGAGTAAAAATATGATTGTAAAGGCTCCAAAATGAAGAAATGGCAAGAGGTATCAACTCGGATGAATAGTAATCACGTAGAACAGCACTTAAGAAAACTGGAAATAACTTTCAACCTAGAAGGAATTGGAAGAAATGATAGAACGAGAAGTCTAAGAACACTTAAAGATGAACAACTTTGTAGAAGACAATAAATTGAAATAAGGATCACACAAGCTTGTAAATTGACTATGAAGAGCCAAAAATAGCTAAGAGTACAATGAAAGTATTCAATACAAACTAATAACAAACTTCAAAACTTAAATACAAAGCTCTCAAAATCTTCTCCTACCAAAGTCACAAAGTAAGAACTTCAAGAACACTTACAAATCTTAGCAACCCATAGCTTACAACTCTTTGCTATCTCCTCTCTCTTTCCCCCCTTTCATTACATTTGAAGCCCTTTATATAGGATAACACAACAACCCCTTTAGCTAATATGAACACTTCTTGATTCTTTTGTTGACAATTGCTGCTCTTGTTGACTTGGAATTATGTGCTAGTATGTGTTGCACATTTTTTTAATTTTTCTGATTTTTTATCTTATTTTTCTGGCCTTTTCTCTTCCTTTCTCTCTCTTTCTCTCTCTCCTGCGGCCGCGTGTGCCGCCACTCCCTTTGCTCGTGAAGCGTGCCCGCATGGGCCCGCTGTGCGCCGCCGTGCCGCCCGCCAGCTGCGTGTCGTACTTGGGCGCGGTGCTCCCACGGCGCCCGCCTGCCTTCGCCGCTGACCGCCCGCGTGGGTGGTTTGACTGGGCTTCGCGCGTTGACGCCGCGGCCCCCTCCCTCGTCACCCATGCCGACGCGAAGGAGGGGGCGGGCTTCCTCCGCCTTGCTTCCTGCGATATATATATATATATATATATATATATATATATATATATATATAATGTAAAAAGCTTCTAAAAATCTAAAAAAATATCAAATAAATTTATTTTTTTTTCTTTTCTTTTTGAACAATTCCTTGGGCTTTTGGCCCAGTTCAACATATAATTTTATTTTCTCTTTTTTTTTCTTTATATTTGTTTCTTGTAACTTCCCTCGTACTGAGTGCCTGCATAAATAAGTAAAAATAATTATTAAAATTATTTAATTTTAGAAAATTAATTAGTTGACTCTAAATTAATAATGAGTGTGATACGTGCATATTTATTATTATTTATGCTCATAAAAATGTGTATAATCATGAATTAATATGTAAAAATACACACTTATCAACTGCTGCAAGTTCGCTAAAACTTGTCAGAAATGTCAAGAGCACGCCAATGTGTCAAGAAGACCTCCAGTGCCACTACATCCTACCTTACCCAGCTGGCCATTTGCTCAGTGGGGCACGGACGTGGTAGGGCCACTGCCATCATCTTCATCAGGGTGCAAATACATCTTGGCAGCTACAGATTACTTCTCCAGATGGGCAGAAGCAGTTGCATTAAGAGATGTCACGGGAGAACTGGTTGCAAGATTCTTCCAACAGAACACAATATTCCAGTTCGGGATTCCCAGTCGAATTATCTCTGACAATGGTAGCCATTTCAGAAATCAGAAGGTTTACCGGCTAGCAGACAAATACAAGATTGACTGGAGGACATCGTCCCCCTACAACCCTCAAGTCAATGGACTTGCAGAAGCCTTCAACAAGACACTATGCACGTTGCTGGCAAAGACTGTTAAGTCTAATAAAAAGGACTGGGAAGAAAGGATGTACGATACGCTCTGGGCCTATCGTACCGTCTATAAAACCCCAACCGGCTATTTGTCATTCTCCCTCGTGTATTGGTCAGAGACTATGGTGCCGATTGAATTAGAAGTTCCTTCGCTGCGAGTCGCCATCCAGCATGGACTAGTCAGCGATGAACAAACCAATGCAGAAAGAAGATTGGAAGAACTCGTTGAGCTCGAAGGAAAGCGCCTCCGGGCGTAACAAAAAATCCAACTCTACCAAACTCGCATAGCCCGTGCTTTCGATAAACTGGTCAAAGGTCGAGAATTCAAGAAAGGAGACCTAGTGATGGTCAAGAGAAGAGAAGTGATGGCCTCCAATCCCAAAGGGAAGTTGGTCGAAAACTGGGTCGGACTGTACATCATCCACCGAGTATACGAGGGAGGCGCTTACATCCTGGTGGACCACAAAGGAGTCATCCAGTTCTCCCCACTCAATGGGAAGCATATGAAGCTGTATCATACGGCACAACCCACATTCCCCGAGTGATCGGAATACCTTTCCTTGGTCTAATGGCACTCCGCCCTGACTGAGCTACCCCCACCTTGGTTCAGTGGCATTCCGCCCTAACCAAGCTACCCTCACCTCGGTTCAGTGGCATTCCACCCTAACCGAGCTACTGTCACCTTGGTTCAGTGGCATTCCACCCTAACCGAGCCACCCCACCTTGGTTCAGTGGCACTCCGCCCTGATCGAGCTACCCCCACCTTAGTTCAGTGGCATTCCGCCCTAACCGAGCTACCCTCACCTTGGTTCAGTGGCATTCCGCCCTGACCGAGCTACCCTCACCTTGGTCTAGTGGCACTCCGCCCTGACCGAGCTAGCTTCAGCTTGGTCTAGTGGCACTCCGCCCTGACCGAGCTACCCTCACCTTGGTCCAGTGGCATTCCGCCCTAACCGAGCCACCCTCACCTTGGTTCTGTGGCCCTCCGCCCTAACCGAACTACCCGCATCTCAGTCCAGTGATGGTCGGCCCCGACCAGACTCGCTTAGTGTCTACGATATTACCATTACGGGCCTTACGCCCGAATCGGCACAAATCTACCCCTTTGCATCAGCATTGCCTTCTTGCTGACGAATAAACTCTTTTCTCGGCGCAAGACTTCATGTCCTAGCCGACCTTTATATAGCATTGCCATTGCGGGCCTTACGCCCGAATCAGCACAAATCTACCCCTTTGCGTCAGCATTGCCTTCTTGCTGACGAATAAACTCTTTTCTCGGCACAAGACTTCATGTCCTAGCTGACCTTTATACAGCATTGCCATTGCGGGCATTACGCCCCAATTGGCACAAATCTACCCCTTTGCGTCAGCATTGCCTTCTCGCTGACGAATAAACCCTTTTCTCGACGTAAGACTTTATGTCCTAGACGACCTTTATACAGCATTGCCATTGCGGGCCTTACGCCCGAATCGGCACAAATCTACCCCTTTGCGTCAGCACTACCTTCTTGCTGACGGATAAACCCTTTTCTCGGCACAAGACTTCATGTCCTAGCCGACCTTTATACAACGGTGCCATTGTGGGCCTTACACTCGAATCGGCCCAAATCTATCCCTTGCGTCAGCATTGCCTTCGTGCTGATGAGTAAACCCTCTTTCTCGACGCAAGACTTTGTGTCCTAGCCGACTCTGTCAACATCCTTCTGTTACGTGAATAAAAAAAAAGAAGACAAAATGGGGTTAAAAATAGAGATACCCCGCCGGTCTTGTTCCTAAATCAGGACAAGGGCAAAAATGGCTATAACCCGACTGTAGCGAAAACCCGAAAGGGTGTTACAGGTAAAATCGAGTACCCCGCCACATGAAAACCCGAAAGGGTGCGTGGGCAAAAGCAAGAGGGGGCTGACTTCGGTGAAAACCTGAAAGGGCGCTCAGGTCAGTAAAGTGGTAATCCAAAATGTTCCTCCTTATTCTCCTCCTAATGAAACTCCCAAGGGACATCCATCAAAAGTCCCACCGGAGATCCCCTACTAAACCCGTATTCGGCCTTCGTCACCATCGGCGAGATCGGTCAGCCTCCACCTTTAACGCAAACCTTCCGTCCCAGTTAATGAACATACCCCTTGCTTCGACATGTAAACCATATCGAGGAACAAACCTATGTTCGACCCTCATCATCATCGGCGAGATCGATCGATCACTACCCTTAACTTGGACCTTTCGTCCCTGTTAATGAATCTATCCTTGCCTCGACATGTGACCCATGCCGAGGAATAAAAATATGTTCGACCCTCGTCGTCATCGGCGGGATCGGTCAGCCTCTATCCCTTAACCTGGGCCTTCCGTCCCTGTTAAGAACTATGCCCTTTGCTTCGGCATTTAACCAATGTCGATGAACTAAACCAGGATCTGACCCTTGTCATCATCGACAAGGCCGATCGGCATGCTAGCGGGAAGGCTCCCCTGTGTCCCGGCTTCTTCCTATAAAAAAAGAAAGAAAAAAAAGAAAAGGGAAAGAAAAAAAAGAGAGAAATGGGGTTAAAAATAGAGATACCCCGCCAGCCTTGTTCCTATATTAGGGCAGGGGCAAAAATGGCCATAACCCGACTGTGGCGAAAACCTGAAAGGGCGTTACAGGCAAAATCAGGTACCCCGCCATGTGAAAACCCGAAAGGGCGCGTGGGCAAAAGTAAGAGGGGGCTGACTTCGACGAAAACTCGAAAGGGCGCTTAAGTCAGTAATGTAATAAAAAAATAAAAAAAATGAATGATGAGATGATAATGTAGTAGCGATGTTATCCTCGTTCATTATTCCACTTCCTTCTACCTTTTTCGGTCCTTGTCACCATCGGCAAGACCGTCTATGATTCCGACCCTTGTCACCATCGGTAAGATCGGTCGCTACCTTTTTCAGTCCTTGTCACCATCGGTAAGACCGTCTGCCATCCCGACCCTTGTCACCATCGGCAAGATCGGTCGCTACCTTTTCGACCCTTGTCACCATCGGCAAGATTGGTCGCTACCTTTTTCGGTCCTTGTCACCATCGGCAAGACCGTCTACCATTCCGACCCTTGTCACCATCGGCAAGATCGGTCGCTACCTTTTTCGATCCTTGTCACCATCGATAAGACCGTCTACCATCCCGACCCTTGTCACCATCGGCAAGATCGGTCGCTACCTTTTCGACCCTTGTCACCATCGACAAGATCGGTCGCTACCTTTTTCGGTCCTTGTCACCATCGGCAAGATCGTCTACCATTCTGACCCTTGTCACCATCGGCAAGATCGGTCGCTAACTTCTTCGGTCCTTTTCGCCATCGACAAGACCGTCTACCATCCCGACCCTTGTCACCATTGGTAAGATCGGTCGCTACCTTTTCGACCATTGTCACCATCGACAAGATCGGTCGCTACCTTTTTCGGTCCTTGTCACCATCGGCAAGATCATCTACCATTCCGACCCTTGTCACCATCGGCAAGATCGGTCGCTACCTTTTTCGGTCCTTGTCACCATCGGCAAGACCGTCGGCCATTCCGACCCTTGTCACCATCGGTAAGATCAGTCGTTACCATTCCGACCCTTGTCACCATCGACAAGATCGGTCGCTACCTTTTTCGGTCCTTGTCACCATTGGCAAGACCGTCTGCCATTCCGACCCTTGTCACCATCGGCAAGATCGGTCGTTACCATTTTGACCCTTGTCACGATCGGCAAGATCGGTCGCTACCTTTTTCGGTACTTGTCACCATCGGCAAGACCGTCTGCCATTCCGACCCTTGTCACCATCGGCAAGATCGGTCGTTACCTTTCCGACCCTTGTCACCATCGGCAAGATCGGTCGCTACCTTTTCGGTCCTTGTCCCCATCGGCAAGATCGATCGCTGCCTTTTTTGGTCCTTGTCACCATCGGCAAGGCCGTCTACGATCCCGACCCTTGTCACCATCGACAAGATCGATCGCTACCTCTTTTGACCCTTGTCACCATCGGCAAGGTCAGTCGCTACCTTTTTTAGTTTTCGTTATCATCGGCAAGACCGGTTATTCTTTCAACCATTGTCACCATCGGCAAGGCCAGTCTGCTGACTATCGATCCTCGTCGCCGTCTCCTAGACTGACCGACTTTCTATCGACCCTTGTCGGCATCGACAGGACCGGTCAACTTTCCCCCCTAACCTGGACCCCTCGTCCTCATTAAGCAGCAAACTGCTTTTGCTCCATATAAACTCTGTTGATGAATAAGCCCTACCCTCAATTTCCGTCAGCTTCAATGGATTCGGCTGACAGGCCATCTGTCCTTATTTCCTAGCCCTGAAGGGGCCTCTATACCCTTTTGGTCCTTCGAACTCTTGGCCTGCACTAGCCGTTGCTTGGTTCCGAGAATGGTCACGACGCGGTGGAGCGAACACCTCATCCATTCGCTGAAGGCGTGAGCGCTCTCCTGCCCTAGTGACTCACATACTCGGACTAGAATTAATTGGCGAGTGGAAAGGGGAAAGAAAAAAATAATGAAAGAATGGAGTTATCATTTAATAGCAAAATGAAGATTTTTCGTTCCTATGGAATAAAAGGTACATGTTACGCGGGGCATTCCCCAGAATACATGAAGTCCAGCGAAAGGGGCAAATAGAAAAGACTATGGCAGAGGGCGTCGGAAGATGTCCTCCAGCTCTGGAATGCCCAAGGAAGGATGGCGGGTTAGTTCTTGCAGTCTGAACTCGGTGGTCTCCAGCTGAGATAGTTTCTCCCCGAGGGAAGCAGCTTGACCCTCGGCCATCTCTGCCTCCTCCATCCTCTGGACTTCCAGGCGCTCTATTCCACTAGACTAAGGTATTAACAATATAACGACGCCGGATTGGTATCCGTGCCAGATTAAGGGTTGTGCCGAGCCTCCGTCGATTGAAGAGGAGATCATTCCGGGTGAAGCTCATCCGTCGGCCTTGTTGCACTCGTGCCTCACTCGCAACACCCACGGCTGGGGGGCATTTGTTGGCACTCAAAATATCACTCGCGGCGATCAAGTCTCAAAGATGAACGACACGGCCCACTGAAGCACAGAAGCCGATAAATATCAACATATTGAAGACTTCTCAAGCTGCCAGAGCCTCGAGTCACCCTGTATGAGCACGGGGACTTCACCTCATGAGAATCGAGATGAACTCGCAACCAACCGGCAGTGCGACCAAGCCTGCTCAATGAACCGGCATCGACTCCGTCGTGCCGCATACACTACACCCGTTGTCCGATCAAGGACGACGGTCTACCCGGCGGCCACCCACCTCATGAAAGACTCTCCTGAGATGAAAGAATGCCATTGGCTCTTCAGAACGGAGGACCGAAAGCTCTGTAGGCACAAGATCCCGGTCACCCGGCACGGGTACGGCTTCTCGCCAAGATGGGCCCATTAGTGGCCGAATGATCACCCAGCCCATGCGAAAACTATTCCGGGTGTTATCCCACCCTCCAAGAAGCTTCGAGCACAAAACAGACTGAGCCGGCAGCACATATCATAGTGCCAAGAGCCATGTCAGCGGAAAACCCGCGTGATCAAACAAAAGTCATCTGAAGTTCCGAGAATGGCCGTACGTCATCCTGAGAGCTTCGACAAGGCATCTCGTCAAAGTTTTGAAGAACAGTGGCGAGATAAATGCTCACGGTGATCCCCGGGACCATCCCCGGACTCATCGGCTGACCCACGACGTGCGAAGGACGCTAATACGGCGCGCCCTACTGTTTCGAAGCGCAAAAGGCAGTGGAGCTCCCTCCCCCGGTGCGCCATTTCTCACTCCGGATGAGGATTCGAGCTTGCTTCTATTTATATGTGGCTACCCGAAAAGAAAAAAAGGGGAGGGGAGTCTAAAAAAAAAAGAGATCGAGGGTGACAGAGCCAATCACCTTCGACAGAGAGAGGGTTTCTTGGGAGGGAAGCAGCATCCTCACATAGCATCTCCCTCGCCGCCGCCTTCCTCTACCTGAAGCCCTCCGGAGCCGGAGAAGATAGTCTCGCCCGATACTCTGTTTTGCTTTTAGGTGGGTTGTCTGCGCGATTCCATCCGTCCTACTATTTATCTTCTCTCGATCAAATGTAAACGTGAGGCGGGGGAGATGGCGATGATATGAGCCAATCTCATTCCTCCTTTCACCATCGTGTGATTCGTTCTTCTGTGAGTCTTGTTCCAATTAGAGCGCGGCGTTTGTGCCACGGCGCCGACGTCGAATCTGTAATATACGCTTTAGCCTTTCCCGTTGATGGGATGATGATGAATATATGGATGTGATAGTGTGTTGAAGGCTCGACATCTTCTCTCTCTTACCCGCTTCCATTGTAGTTGGTGTATGTCGGTTTCCCCTGTGTTTAATTTCCGGTTCTGATTTCTTCGATTACAAACGTGCCATGTATTACCATGGGCTACAGAAACGACCCCTCCCCGGGTCCTTCATGTCGAGGTCATGGCTGTGCTTCGCCTGATGATTTCTGTTTACTGGGTGGATAGAGCTGTGCCTGTGCACATGCCTCTTCCCGCTTTGATATGAGGTCTGACTTCCATTCCCTCTCCCCCTTTGCATTGCTCTATTGCTCAGGAGAGTTGGAAGCCACCTCCAAAATGGCAAGGCCCATCTTGTGATTACTGCGTTCTAGTTATTCGAGCATATGCGTATGTAGTTAGATTATCTTATCTACGTACCCATTATCCCTCTGTGTGACTGCTAATCATCTATTCCTCTGGGAATGTCAGCCCAATCTCGCAAGCATCGATGCCTCAACCCTGTGTCTGGTAATCTGTCTATACCGAATGCCCTCATTTCTCTTGTTTGTGGTTTGCAGCCATTGAGCCGTTTGAGTTTCGTCGGTTTTATCTCAGTCATCCGGGGACGGGGACATTCCCCATTGTTTCACGAAACTACTAGTTGTTCGAGGGGCTCTACCTCTCCGTGGTAGATGCTTCCCAAAGGCCACCAAGCGAATAGTGATGAGGACTTCAGCCCAACAATCCTAAACCCAATGATTTGGGGATCCTGTTGTGTCTAAGGGAGGCGTGCTCCTAGTAGGCTAGTCCTCGGAGTTTCTCTCCCTAATGGTCTCTCTCAAAGGGGCGCAGTGCAGGCTGCAGGCTGCAGGTTGCCCACCCCTCGTAGGCTGGTCCTCGGGGTGTTGCTTCCGTTATCAGCTGCCTCATCCCTCTGTCTTCACCCACGGAGCTTTGGTGCCCCTCACAGGCTCGTCCTCGGGGTATCCTGTCTGGTTGGGGCTTTGCTGGCTGCCACCATGCAGATCGGTAGTTTAGGGGTTTGCTCCGTAAGTGAGTAAGACTATGTTCCTCTCCTGCAACCTTTCAGGGACAGGGAGATGCTGCCCAATTTTTGGCAGGTTTTAGACAGAAAAGTCTTTCTATGAACTGGCCATAACAAAACATTCATTCTGAGTCAAGAACCTCCGTGCTCGAGTATGAACCTCGCACTGGCTCATGACTCTGCTCCTGGAGAGCCCCAGACTTCAATTCAACAGGCAATAAACCCAATTAAACCTTTAAACCTTCAAAACATCTAAATAAGTTTAAATAGTTTCAAAATTCGCAAGAAAACATGTTAAATCGGCGCGGCCCTAATCTGGCGCGCCTTAATATGCCCCCCCCCCGCTCGCTGTATTAACGTTAGACTCATCCTTTTCATTTTTCAAATTGCTCCTTCCCGGCGCGCGCCCCGAGGCCATCACGCCGTATTAACCTTTGCCACGGCCGCGTCGTATTAAACCCTTTTACCTACGCTTGGCCATGCCGGGGAACCTATCCCTACGCGCGATCACACCGGTTTTGAATCGTTACGCTGTTCTGATTGCTTGCTCGCCTTCGGAGCAATTCTCACCTTCCGTGGTTGAGATTAGCCACCCTAATCAATAATAAACCAAGTAAGGAAGAAGTTCCTCAAGCCCCGGACGAGCTTATTATCATGCTTTTAATATCATGTGTATTAGCATTTTGCTTTCGTCATCATGCGTATGTTGCCACTTTCGTCACTTTAGCGGAGTCTATTAAACTTGATTGGTCATTGTTCATCTTTACAACTCTGTGACCATGCTTAACGTTGTCATCAGCATCACGCATGCATGCTTGTATGGACCCTCGGGTATATTAAATGTTGACGGAAGTTCGGGTAACTCCCGATCGGAAGTCTTTGCTATGTGCGACGGTGGTCTTCAGACCTATGTCCTCTGCCATGTATCGGGGGTATCCAACTTGATGGATCATTCCCCTCTTGCATGATAGACAGAAGCATCTCACGTGACCTGGTCACGTTTATGCCTTTGCACCTTTATTTAGGCCTCGACAGCCCACTATCTCGACAATTAATCAAAGGTTTTCCTTCCTCGTGGGGGATGTAATTAACGCCATAGCCTTTATAGTATGGCAGACTGCTGGTCCCGATCGAATCTCTCTCTCGCCCGACACGGGTCAGAATGAGCACATAATAAACTCGTCACTCACGTGACTGGCACGCCCGCGTAGTCAATCAGTCAATTAACTACCAGTTAGTTAATTGGTTGATCGGCACGTGAAATAAACTAAATAAACCTAAATAAATAAATAAATAAGAACAAGATTTCCCATTGTAAACAACCGGCGAACCTTTGAAGAGGATCCTCGCTCACCCTGAAGCCTCGGGATGCCTCGTCAAGTGGGCCATCATGCTCGGGGCCTACGATATATCATACCGGCCTCGCTCGGCTATCAAAGGACAGGCCCTCGCTGACTTCATCGCCGAGAGCACTATCCCGACTGAAGAAAAATCTCCGTTCGCACCCGGGCCAACCTGGGAACTGTTCGTCGACGGATCCTCCAACTCGGTCGGAAGCGGCGCTTGAATCCTCCTGAAGTCCCCCGAAGGAGCAGAGCTACAATATGCCTTGAAGTTCAACTTCCAGGTGTCCAACAACGCCTCTGAGTACGAAGCCCTTATCTCGGGAGCCCGCATGGCCCGGCAGCTGGGGGCTGAGCGAGTCAGAATTCACACTGACTCCCAACTAGTCTCTAGCCAGGTCAACGGCGATTACGAAGCTCAAGAAGCACCGATGGTCAAATATCTTCAGCTGGTCAGAGCCGTGGCACAACAGTTTGAGAGTTTTGAGGTAGTCCGAATAGCTCGGGAAGAAAACTCCCGAGCGGACGCCTCTCTCGGCTGGCCTCCTCTCTTGACCCCGAGGGTACTCGATCGGTCCTTCTCGAAGAGCTAGAGCGACCAAGCATCGATTCGGAGCTCCTGGCTGTTGACTTGGCCTCCCCAAGCGACTGGCGCACCCCCTACCTGTCGTGGCTCCAAGACTCTCAAGAGCCTCCTGACCCTCGGGAAGCCCGAAGATTCAAGTACCAAGCTCGGCGATTCGTCATTTTGGACAGCACTCTCTACCAAAGATCCTTCTCCGGTCCCCTCCTGAAGTGCCTCAGTACTGACGAAGCCAACTAAGCGATTCAAGAAGTTCACGAAGGCTTGTGCGGAGCGCACTTAGGAGGAAGGTCGCTCGCCAGGATCTTGCTACGGCAAGGTTATTGGTGGCCCACTCTGCAGCGTGACTGTTCGACCTACGTACAGCACTGTGACCGATGCCAGCGATTTGACCACTTGGTCCATCAGCCGGCAACGGAGCTCGTCACCCTTGCCGAGCCATATCCTTTGGCTCGCTGGGGAATCGACATCCTCGAGTCGTTCCCTACAGCTCATGCCCATAAGAAGTTCATCATCGTCACCATCGATTACTTCATGAAATGGATCGAGGCCGAAGCCACAGTAAGAATCACCAAGACAGTCGTCTGGAGTTTCGTCTGGAAGTCGATCATCTGTCGCTACGGCATCCCCTGGGTGATAGTAAGCGATAATGGTTGGCAATTTGATTCTTGTTATTTCCTAGATAGATGCGCCGACCTAAACATTCACAATCACTTCACCTCGATCGCCCACCCTCAGGCTAACGAGCTGGTCGAGAATGCCAATAAGATTATCTTAAAAGGCATCAAGACCAGACTCGGTAAAGCCAAGGGCAGCTGGCTTGAGGAATTGCCGAACGTACTTTCGTCACACAGAACGACTCCCAGAACGGCAACCTGTGAAAGTCCCTTTCAGTTGGTGTATGGCGCCGAGGCCGTTATCCCATTGGAGATTGTCAATCCCTCCCTCCAAGTCATCTATTTCTCGCCCGAGGCAAACGACCAAAAACTGCTCGAAAACCTCGACCTAGCAGATGAACTCCGAGAGATTGCCGGCATCTAAGCAACGGAATATCAACGCCGCCTCACTCGATACTACAACACCAAAGTCCGAGATAGACACTTCCAATCGGGAGATTTCATCCTCAGGAAAGTCGAAGCTTCTCGACCACTTGAGGCGGCGGGCAAGCCATCCCCTAATTGGGAAGTCCCCTACCGAGTGGTCGAGACGCTCGGGAAAGGAGCATATCGACTATCTATGATGGAAGGAGAACCCATTCCTCGGACCTAGAACGCGACTACACTATGCAAGTTCTACTTCTGAATACCGAGCATTGTGTAAGCAACATGAAATAAAACAAAAGTTTTCCTTTCCTTTATTCAAACAACTCGCTTATACATCAGAAAGGCTGAAGCCAAGAAAATACATGTCAAAAAAGCAAAAAAATTCATCTGACGCTGCCGTATGAGCCCATCGCTCGGCTAACTCGGTTAACCTTTCCTGCGTCCAGCCATTGACTCTACCTCGTGCAGAAACTGGCTCGGATAAAGGTAGTCGACCCCGTTGGCTCGGGTAGCTCGGAACAGAGGTGACAGAGGGATTAGGAAGGAGAAGGCTACCTTCCAAGTTGACAGAGATGGAGGAAGGGGAAGAGGGAATGCAAATGAAGGCCTCCTCTCTACCAATCTGCCAATTCTTTGGAAGGAAGAGAGTGCAGACACCCTCCGAAGAGTGAAAGAAATGATGAGAAGGGCAGAAGAGGGAGAAAGAGGCTGTGGAAGAAGAGAGGAGAAGCAGGAAGTAGAGAGGAATATTGAGAGAGATCCCCTCCATGGAGCAAGCGGGAAGGGACGGGCGGCAGGGATGCCCGATTCCCCCATCCGTCTGTCATCTCACCCCTCCCCGCAAGCGCCAGCCGGAGTTGATAAAAGAAGACGATGTGCCTCCGCACGTCGAACCCTCTTTAACCCCACCCGCCGGCCGTCGAACCCCCTTTAAACCCAAAGCAGCAAGGACTCTCTGCCCGCCGTCATCGGTAGCCTCATCTTCCAGAGCGTCTTCCATGCTTCAAATACAACGGCACAACGCTACGTGAAGAAAGAATGAGGAAAGATTGTCAGGGAAAACCCTAAGCGATGGAGAGGAAGGGACGCCCTTCAGATCTTTTATAGGCGAAGGGAGGCTATTTGCCTTAAATGATTCTCCCCTCGAAAACACGCTAAAGGGACCTCTCCCTACTAACGGTCACCTCAAGACTCCTCGTTTCCGCTCTAGCGGGACACATGAAGCGGCCAAACATTCAAAGCATGAGAAAACAGAAAGACACCCTGTCAGACGCTCATCCAATCATCATGCGAGATCCACGCAGAAAGTATCGGCACTTTCCAACTACTGCAGATACGCTGAACAAAATATGGCAATGGCAATACAAAAAAGTTAAGTCTTCATCATAATGCTACTGCCTTACGTTTTTTCTTACACAACAAGGAAAGTTTTCCTTAGAAAAAGGAAAGACATACAAGAAGAGAAAGCAAAGCAGATACGTTAGGCCTCTGGCCCACCCTGAAGCTAGAAGTGGAAGGCTCAGACGGTCTGCCCCCGACATTCTCGGCAACGGCCGACCCTGGCACTGACCCCACCGGCGTGGGAACTGCCTCGGTTGCGCGCCTTCCCGAGGCATCCGAAGTTGGCAACCCCTCGGACGAAGAGCCCCCCTGATCTTCTTCCTCCGACTCCGAACCAGAGGAACCGGAGGATGACAAGTCCGAGTCATAGCATTGCCCGACGGGAAATCAATTATCTCGGACGCCTGCTCCTCGGCATGAGAGACGGCCCGATCGTAGCCTTGTTTGAACCCCTTGCGGATACCTCGGCGAATTGCTGACTCGTAGTAGGGGAGGGCAGCCCCTTTAAGGTCGACCCGGTAGGCCTCTGAGCATTTGTACAACTCGAGAGCCTCCGCCCCGGTCGATCCCACCCTACCAGCGAGCTCGGCCTTCTCCCGCTCCGCCTCGGCTAACCTCCGGCTCGACCTCCGTTGTCTGCTTCTCAGCCTCCGCCGCCTGCTTCTCCGCCTCAGCCCGATCAGCCTCTGCCTCCCGCCGAAGGCACTCGGCTTCCTCTGCTCGGTCCACCAACTCGGCACGCTCGGCCTCCCACCGGCCATCTAGCTCGATGCGAGCAATGCGCTCCTCTTCAAGAAGTCTGCTCTTCCTCTCGAGCGATTCGCGGGCCTTAGCTAGTTGCTCAGTCAGTGCCCGGGCCTCCACCTGGCTCGCCCGCGCTAGCTCCCTAACTGAGGAAAGCTCCCGCCGAAGCCCATCACGCTCCTCAGCGAGCCGAGCCATCTTCCTGTCAGACCCACCAAGGGTCCAGGGCAGGTTCGCCTGCTCTAACTCCAACCGAGCATAAGCTTCTGCCAGAGTGGCCCCTATATGGGCCAGGACCAAGTCGCCCTCCATAACCATCTCGAGGGCGCGGACGGGGAGTGCTGCCTGTCTCCCCCCTTCACCTTCGAGGCTATACCGTGACATACCTGGTACAGAGGGCCCTGGATGTCGAGCCTCTCCAGGGCCGCCGGAATAGAGACCCCCTCTTCGATCGGCGTCCCGCCGGTCACCCCAGATCGAGCCGCGACTTCATTCGCCCCTCGTGCCTCGGTCGGTTGGGGTTGCATCGCCTTTTCTTGCGACCCCCCAGCCTTGACCGGCTCGGCACCTGCACCGCCACCTGGAGCGTCACCCGCCTCAATCGACGCCCCAATCTCGGCCGTGGTCCCAGCATCGCTTGCCTCGTCCACGGTCCCCTCGGCTCCTGCCGAGGGGAGAGCCGGGCCAGCACCACTGCCAATCGCAGAAGCGGCCTCGGCCCCCTCATCTCCGGCCGAGGGGGGAGCCAAGCCAGCATCATCGCCGACCGCAGGAGCAGCCCCAACCTCCTCGGCCCCCTCTTGCTCGGCGGGTGGGAGAACTCGCCCAGTAGGGTCGGCCCCATCATGCTTGAGGGAGGGGTGAGCCGAGGCAGGGTCGCCTTCGACTACAGGGGCAGCCCCGGCCTTCTTGGCCCGCTTCCTGGCCTTCACGGTGTCCCGGATCATACCCTCCACGGGATCCTTGCGCTTGGACCCCCGTGACCTGGAAGACCCCTTCCGGGTCATCCACTTGCCCCTATCTCGGGCTCAGGAGTGACCCGTGGGGGCAGCCGACTCATCGATAGCCGAGTCATCGCCGAGATCGATCACCACTGTGGTCTCCTCCAAAGCCGACCGCCTGGCGTCTGCGCAAAGGAAGATATAATCAAGAGAAGAAACGAAGGCCTCATGATGGTTAGCTCATGAGGTCCATACCTGTCGGCTTTAGCCGATGGAGAAGACATCGCTCGATATTCTCCGGAGTCACCAGTATCTCCGTAGACTGACGATGCTGCAACAAGATGACCACATACTTCTCCACGTCCGGAGGAAAGTCATCCTGTCTCGGAGGAATGTTCAGATGGAAATTGGGGATTACGGAACACCTCCAAGTCTCCTCTACCGAGAAAATCTCCACCCATAAGAACTAAGTTTTTCACCCCTTATGCGAAGAATCCTTCGCGGCCAAGGAGACACAGCTCCTATTCCGCCTTGCCTAGATGAAATAGAAGCCCTTCCCGGTTGAGGGATGCGCCTTCAACTAGAAAAAATAATGAAAGAGGTCCAAGGAAGGAGGAACCCTGCATTGACGGCAGAGCATGCGAAAGGCGGAAAGAAGAAGGTAAGAGTTGGCTACCAACTGTACGGGCGCCAACCGAAAGAAATTGAGAAGCTTGAGAACAAAGGGCTCGAAGGGAAGGCGAAACCCACCCTTCCACGACAGAAGAAAGGTGCAGATGTGGCCCGTACGAGAGTCCAGGCTCGTCTCGTGTGGGGCAGCCGCGGCGAAGAAAAACTTATGGGGGAGACGAAACTGGTGCTCCAGCCATTTCACCTCCGCCTCCCCCAGTTCACTGCAGTTTGGAGCCGTCGCCCTCGCCGCAGGCTCGCCCTCCCACTCTTCGACATCCGGACGCTGATCCGCCATGGAATCAGGAGAGGAACTTGAAGAAAGATGCTCCCGGGACCCCGAAGACTCTATATGAAGAGGATGTTGTCGGACTGCCTCTATAGTTATCTCCGCCAACTCCGCGAACGCCGCTGCAAGCCTCTGCTCTTCCGTCGTGTCCTCACGATGCATCAAAGAGCCCCAAAAGTAAGCATGAAAGAGAGCTAAACCTTAAAAACGGAGCGAGTCTGGAGCAACGACAAGCGCACAATGTCTATATTCCCACGTGGGAGGCGGCGCATCGTTCCGACCTCTGAGAAAAGGGGGCCCCTTCAGTTCAAATCCGTCAGGATCATCATTATTACGGGCCCAGGTAACCACGACACGTGGCTTCCTAACACCGCCAGATCTCCACCCACCTGAGCCACGCTGGTCCAAAACCCTAAACAGCTACTCTTCCGAGCTTACCAAAGCTCGGGAGTAGGAGGGGGACAAGTGGAGAGGAAGATTTCTGTAGCCCATCTAAGAGCAGCCGAACTAGGTCCATCAGAACCAAATGAGGCCCATCTCATCTAAGTGACAGCCCCGCAGGGCCCACTTAGACTAAAAAGACCAATAAGATCACTCGGGATCAAACCCTTCCTCGACGGCCCTTAGGCTCGGAAGGCCCGAGCGTCAGTCAGGTCGGAGGAAGACCCACGCCCGATCTATCCTCTCACTGGGATAAAGGCTAGTGCTCAGCGCCCACTTCAACCGATCCTCATCCGAGCTATGCCTATCACTCGGACAGGGTTGGCATTCTTCATGCTTAGGTTGACCGACGATTGCTTATCCACGCTACCGTTGAGAGCCCTTTATGAGCAGGAGTTTACAAGGATAAGGGACCCACGACCCCTCAAGGCTATAAAGATCCCACGATGAGGACGTAAAGAGCCCACGTTGAGGATGTAACTCCCGCCTGAAACTCCTCAGCTTACGAGACCCATGAGGCTGGCGCACTATTTAAACCTGGGACTCCCTCCAGCAAAAGGTAAGGCCAACACACGCCTAAAACTCCATGAGTAGGAACCACTTCACCACTTTGGTGTAGAGGGATCTCGTGCCTCTTTTTCCTCCTCCCTTCATAGCTTCCACCATTGCTTTACTGACTTAGACATCGGAGGGTTTGCCCCAGGGAACCATCCCTGGGCCCCCTGATCCGTTTCCCTTCCTTGCAGTTTACTGTTCGATGATCATCTCCCCAGCTCAGGACCAGTGCGAGATCTCGCCTCTTCAGCACAATTTCTCATCACCAAGGACGCCCTAACAAAATGGAGTAGTGGAGAGGAAAAATAGAACATTGATAGACCTGGCGCGGACCATGTTAAGTGAGAACTCCCTACCCAAATACTTTTAGGCCGAGACGGTAAGTACAGTATGCTACATCATCAACAGGGCAATGGTAAGACCCATTCTGAAGAAAACCCCTTATGAGCTCTACAAGGGTAAGAAACTGAATATTTCGCATCTTAAACCCTTTGGATGTCCATGTTTCATCATGAACAATGGTAAGTCCAACCTAGGTAAGTTTGATGAGAAAAGTGACAAAAGAATTTTCTTAGGCTATGCACTCAATTCTAGAGCTTATCGATTATTTAATAAACGGACTTTGGTTGCTGAAGAAAGTCCTCATGTGATTTTTGTGAATCTGAATTAAAACTGACAAACTAATCTATTCAAATTGTGGATGCAGGAGAAGTCCCTAAAATTTCAACTAATGCTG
Organism: Amorphophallus konjac; assembly: GCA_022559845.1. Taxonomy (NCBI): domain Eukaryota; kingdom Viridiplantae; phylum Streptophyta; class Magnoliopsida; order Alismatales; family Araceae; genus Amorphophallus; species Amorphophallus konjac. The sequence goes on from CM040124.1 coordinate 320,638,837, forward strand.
GAACATCTAAAGCCAAGGATGAACCAAAGGAAGGAATACCCAGCAAGAGTGAAGAAAATGAAGATCCTTCAATTGAAACACTGCAAGCGTAGCAAGTGCAGCACCCCGACTTGCCCAGCACCTCTACATTCTTAAAGGATCATCTAGCTGAAAACATAATCGTTAATCCTCAAGATGGGATAAGAACCAGATCATCACTAAGACAAGTAGAGGAAGAGGATTTGATAGCCTTAATCTCACAAGAAGAGCCTAAGGATATTCATGAAGCTCTTCAAAATGAATCATGGATTCATGCTATGCATGAAGAGCTACACCAGTTTGAAAGGAACAAAGTGTGGACTCTCGTGCCGCGTCCTAAGAATCATCCCACAATTAGAATCCGTTGGATTTTCAGAAACAAGTTAAATGACACGGGATTGGTTATTAGGAACAAGGCCCGGCTTGTAGCCAAAGGGTATAGCCAGGAGATGGGTATTGATTTTGATGAATCTTTTGCATCAGTTGCTAGATTAGAAGCAGTCCGAATCTTATTGTCCTATGCTTGCTCTATGAACTTCAAACTATTTCAAATAGATGTTAAATTTGTATTTCTTAATTGTTACATCAAGGAGGATGTTTTTGTAGAGTAACCTCCAAGTTTTGAAGATTCAAAGCATCCAAAGCATGTGTACAAGTTGCAGAAGGCCTTGTACGGGTTAAAGCAAGCACTAAGGGCATGGTATGAAAGGATCACTTCATTCCTTGTGAAAAATGGTTTCAAAAGAGGTAAGGTTGACCAAACACTCTTTACAAGGAAATCAGGTAAAGACATATTAGTAGTTCAAGTATATGTGGATGACATTATTTTTGGAGCTACTAACAATGTCATATGTGAAGAATTTGCAGAAATCATGCAAGGAGAATTTGAGATGAACTTAATGGGTGAACTGAATTTCTTTCTTGGATTGTAGGTGAAGCAAACATCTGAGGGGATTTTCATCAATCAAGCTAAGTACACACTAGAGCTGTTAAAGAAATTTGGGATGGCTGAAGCAAAACCTTTGTCAACTCCAATGGCCACAACCTCGAAGTTAGACAAAGATGAAAATGGTAAAATAGTAGATTCTACACTGTTTCGAGGTATGATCGGATCATTACTGTATCTTATAGCATGCCGCCCTAACATTCAATTCAGTGTATGTCTTTGTGCCCGTTTTCAGTCATGCCCTAAAGAATCTCATCTAATGGCTGTTAAACGCATTTTTAGATACTTAATTGGCACAATAGATTTTAGCTTGTGGTTTCCCATCGGTAGTTCATTTGATTTGATTGTTTACACCGATGCGGATTATGCCGGATGTATTGTAGATCGCAAAAGTACTAATGGGTACTGTCAGTTTCTTGGTGGGTGCCTAGTCTCATGGGCCTCCAAGAAACAACATTCAGTAGCTCTCTCAACGGCCGAGGCTGAATATGTAGCCGTCGGAAGTTGTGGAGCCCAAGTACTTTGGATCAAAAATCAATTGCTTGATTTAGATATTGAAATGAAATGTATGCCAATCTTGTGTTATAATACCAGTGCAATCAGTTTGTCAAAAAAACATGTTCAACATTCTAGGACCAAGCATATTGATATTCATCATCACATTCTGAGAGATCGTGTAGGAAAGGGGGTCTTTGAATTAAATTTCATTAACACACACAATCAGCTAGCCAATATTTTCACAAAACCCCTAAACCAGGATCAATTTAGTAAAATAAGAAGAGAACTTGGGATGTGCATAGGTGAGTTGCATTTGTAGAAACTCATATGCATCAAGGGTAGGAAAACATGCATATTGTCTATATTTACTTTTAATACCTTGTGTGTTCAAATACACTCCTGCATGCTTGAATGTATTTATATATATATAGCCCTCATTGAAAAATATTTCTAAGGCCAGATATTCCTTGGTTAAATAATTGTGGACTCAGTGATGTCGGACCTAAGGAAACTTCTGAGGGGGAGTTAGAAACTTTCCTCAAATTTCCATCTCTTTCATTCCCTCCACTTCATGACGATTGGTTCAAATCAGAAGGTCGGATGATAGTCCCCCCCCCATATGAAAAAATGACAAAAAAATGAATGAAAAAATAGAAAATAAAAGAAAAAGAAACAAAAAATACAAAATTTGGGGTTTTGGGGGCCAGTAGTCGACCGCCGCTCCCGCACTGGTCGACCGGTGGCGGCAAACCGGCTCGATCGGACCACATCCGAACCCTTCTTTTAAGGGGTCCTAAAACCCCTCTCTCTCATTCCAACACTCCCATTCACTCTCCAACACTTCTCCCCAACCCTAGAACACCCAAACTCCACCTCCCAAGCCCCTAAACCTCATCATTCCTCCACCCGCACAAGATCCGGCTTGTTCATCACGATTTCGGGACGAACTCCATTCGGCCATTCGTGCGTTCGTGGAGTTCCCTCCTAGGTTCCAATTTGTGGAGAAGGGTTTTGCAAGCGCCTGGAGTGTCCGTTGATCTATCTTCATCCCCCGGGGTGAGGGTCATCTCTTCAAGGGTTTTCCTCCGGTTTTTCTAGTTCGGGATGCCGCCTAGACGGAGCTCTCTGCGTTCTGCCCAAGGGGAAGCGAGTGGTCGGATATGCGAGGCACCAGCTCCTCCACCACAGCAAGCACCTGCACCTCGTCGTGCACCTCGGTTGCCTCCTCGTCCCATTATCGACCCTCGACTGGTCGACTTCAACGAGGTGAACGAGCTTTTGCCCGATCTATGTGCTGTCTTTGAGATTCAGCCAGGATGGACTGATTTCGTCACTAGATATACCCGCTATTACTCCAGTCTAGTGCAGCAGTTTTATGGGAATTTGATTGCAAGGAATGAGGAATTATTTTCTATTGTTCAAGGGGTTGAGATTCACATTACTCTCGATCTTTTTGAGAGATGCTTAGAAGTTGCGGCTAGAGGAGTCGACATGGTTTTTGGTCATGGGGAGGTTGAGGAAACATTTCTTGCTATGACCAGTTGTGAGTACGTGCGTGGTGTCAGCAATTTAATTGAATTGAATCTGAATCATTTTCCACCACTGCAGCGTATGTTGCACCATATGTTTACCTCTCTCATTTATCCAAAGAGTGGCAGCAGAAATGAAGTGACAGAGGTTCATAAATTCTTATTTTACAATGTTATGAATGGAATTCAAGTTAACATGGGTCACCTCATGATGACTCTCATTGGAGCTTGCCGAACCAATTTGCGGTGATCCTTGCCATATGCATCACAGTTGACCGGCCTATTCATTGATGTTGGGATCAATTTGGCAAACGAACAATTCATTTATGTTCGACAGGATGATATCTATAATAAGCATAAGATCTTTACATATATGGGATATTACTATCGTCCCGATGGTGAGTTACGCCGGGATGTGCCTAGTTATGGAGAAGAAGTTGATAGTGAAGAAGAGCATGAACAAGAGCAGCAGCAGGATGAAGGGGATGTCCCCCCTCCAGTTCAAGCTGAGAAGCAGCCTCCTCCACCCTCACCTCATCATATGGATTCCGAGATGCCTCCTCCACCATAGTTCTATCATGGAGAGTCCTCCTCTCAGGAGGCCACACAGCACTCTTGGGAAGATTATGAGACTTTTGACAGGCTGTTTACTAGACTAGAGACTCGTGTGGACACTTTTGGGGATCGACTTTCTACCCTCGGGGATCGCGTCGACACTACGGGCAATGTGATTGACACCATGTCAGGTCGCATAGATTCCTTCTCCACTATTCTGGATACACTCCACTCAAATGGCCACACTCTCCACTCATATGACTAGCCTCACCGACAGCGTTGCTGATTCCAGCCAGGCCTTCTACATCATGAACATGACACTTCTTGGCATGTCGCGCTGTGATGCGGCTCGTGATCTCTCCATTGGCCGTATTCGAAATAGTCTTCAGCTTCAAGATCATTCTCTTGAAGACATCCACCGTCGCCTTGGTTACCAGCCTCTTCCTCCAGAGGATCAGCCTCCTGCAGATGAACCATGATGATTTTTCTCTTGCTTCCTACCTCTAGGATGTTGTTCTTTGGTCTTGTGTCACTTGGGTCCCCTTTCGTCTATCCTATCCCTTTTGATGATGCCAAAGGGGGAGAAGTAGTAGTGCAGGGTTCTATATATTTATGTATGTCGGTGTATGTTTGTGTGTTTGCATGTATGATCATGTGAGGATCATTGTGTCTGTTCAGCACTTGTGCATTTGTTTAGTCACTTGTATCTAGAGTCGTGCATTAACTCTCGCATTAATGTACCTTGTAATGAAATGATGAATTGAATGCAACTGGTGTTTGATCTCAGATGGTTGGATCTTGTGTCTCATTTCTTTTCTAATTAGCAAATAAAGTGTTGAATGGTTTGTGTTCGCTGGCTTGATGGGATGTGAGTAAAATGTCTTGATTTCGAACATTGATCTCAATTTTCAAACTTTGCTTAAAGGCACGCCCATGTATTTAAATACCCTTTCAGTTTTGTCATCATTAAAAAGGGGGAGATTGCTGAGTATATTCAGGTGATTTTGATGATAACAAAATCCAGGACGTGCGTTCTATCAAGTGCAATGTATTAGCTGTCACGTCCCGAGCTTTTATTACAGCGGAAGATAATCTCGAGAATCGTGAACAATCGGCATGGTAAGCCGCTTGCAAGCAAGAATAATCAGAGCGCAATAACAATCACACATAAAATGCAATTGCACAATAAGCTACTCAATCCTTCACTTTTATTAATAAGGAGAATAACTCAAATACATCAACTAGTCAACTCTTTCAAATCTACTTGACTCAATAAAAAGGAAGATTACATGGACTCGATCTAGACATTATCGACTCCTAAGTCTTCACTCTCAATTTCATGTGACTTTCATTTGCTCTCGGACCCATCACTTGAATAACTTGAATCCGAATCCGAACTACTTGCATCTCCTGAAAAGATTAAAAATCGATAATGAGCACACTTGCCCAGTAGGTATCTTCGTATCAACATGATTGGCAATGTTAAAGTGATTAACATTTTAGCTCTAAAGAATAAGGTAAAATCATGTGAAATGCGGTAAATCACGTGAATAAAAAAATAAGTAACAAGACGTGATCAAGTTAAGATATGATTGAGCGAACATGATCAAGCAAGAATGAAATTATGGCCTTTCATGAACAAGAATGTACTAGAATGTCATGTAGCAAGCAAGAATGTACTTCTTCACTTAGTAACAAGTACTTCGTGAATTTCTGCGGATTACCACTTAGTGGATAAATCCGTGGATACCCGTGGATATTTCACTTATTTATAAAGAAAGTACTCCCAGCGCAATGCGATGCCAGTAGCATCATACCCAATAGTTTATAATAATATTTTTCCAACAATCAACCAAGGGGACTAGCATAGAGCCCTTGAACATAATCAGTGCTCGATCCGCATCTTCAAGTATAAATCAAGCTACTTCCATGCATGTAAATAATGTGGCCAAGAATGTACAATTTCAATGATATATTCATGATAAAGTAACAAAAAATACGCACGCTTGTATGAGGAAATAAGGAATTTTAATAAATACTTTAATGACTAGGTTATGCCATGGAAATAAATCTGCAGCATAACGGTATGTTCTTTATCTTTCACAAGTTATCTTAGATCTCTTTGAATAAGGTCACAAGTCCTAGACTATCATTAGTCCACCTAGGATCATAGGAATATTAACCCCCTTGGGTCAAAACTCAGGAGACTTAGCGGTCTGTAACTGGGCCGTCACATGACTATAACGGTCTAGTTCTGGACCGTTAAGTACAAGACTGTCCGATATTTGAAAACAGGCTCTCTGGAGTCTTTGGCGGTCAAAGGTAGATCCATCATGGTCCCTTTAGCAGTCTAGATAAGGCGCACTAGAAGACTATGGCGGTCAATTATTGGGCCGCTAAGATCCAGAAATACAAAATATCGGTAGTGCTTTCTAGACAAATGGGCTTTAATGGTACAACCAACTCGGCGTCCTAGTGGGAATCCCAGGCTCGCGGAGAATTACGAAGGCCTTGAAACAATATTTCCTAGTCCATTGGAAGGAATATCCAAAGGAGAGGTCCTCATATCCAAGATTGTGTTCCTATAGTGCAAAGTGTGTAACTAATGGTCAGATATCAGAATATATGCCATGAACTTATAGAAATGACTCTGAGATAAGAATAGAATGTGTACAGTGAAAAATCAGCGTTAAATCTTGTCAATGTAAGCATTTAAACCATAATTTAATACAAAATTATATGGTTTTTGGCACGAAATACCTTATGCTTAAAATAATCCTAAGTACCATAAAGAAACATGAACTCACTGTCTACGAATCAGGAATTAAAACTCTGAATAATAAATACCATTAAAATAGGTTAATATATAGCTAACTAGGCTTAATTATAAGTTATATGGCTGTTTATAAATCTACCTCGGGTTGATAGAAAATAGCATAATGGCGGTCTATCATAGAGCCGTTACAGGACGCTGGCGGTTTATCGTAAGGCCGCCGTAGTTGCTTTAATGGTCTATTTCCGGTCCGTCAGAGGTTTCACAAGAATCGAGATTACAAAGTGTCTAGCGGTTCATCGTAAGGCCGCTACAGAGAGATGGCAGTCAAATTCTAAGCTGCTAGAGCACGACAGACAGTAACTTAATAAGAGGGTTCTAAGATTTTTAACTCACATCATGTCTGAAAATCATATATAAACTTTCCCTATCAGGATAAAGCGAAGGTTAAGCTAACAATATGCATGGGGTTTCTGTGAATTGACAAGAAGGTTCCTCTTAACTTATTTAGGGCTAAGAATATGCATGAATGTACACTAAATGCATAAAACATGAAATACATGATATATATAGCATGAAATCAAGTGCTATAAGAGGACTTTTATTCCTAGAATGATGTTTTAGTCATTCATGAGACGACCTACCTCTGCTAAAGCCTTTAAACTTCGAATTTGATGCTAGATGCTACCCTTTGTCCCTTGCACTTCTTGTGACAAATCAACAACTTCAAGCTGCTCTAACTCCTTACTCTCTTGACCTAATGATGTGAAATTTGGAGGGTAAGAAGTAGATACTAAGGGGAACAAAAAGGTATAAAGGCAGTTAGGCTAAATACCTCGATTTGGTTCTCTAATCCTTTGATCTTCACCGAACTTTTGCACAGTTTCCTGGGTCGCTAAGGTGGAACCAGCAACTTTGCAGGCTTCTATCTCCTTGTGTGCTTGATCTCCTAGCATGAAATTTTAGAAGATGTTAGTCCTATGTATTATCAATAAAAACTTCTAAAGAACCTACCTAAAACAATGTCATCTTACCTTGATTCCACGTGAGCCAATGTAAGGGTCGCGCAGGTCAAAACTAGGTCCTATTTATAGGGTTTTGCTAGGGTTTGAGGATTATATCGATTCTAGAGTCCTTGTTAAACCTTACATCGACTTCTGAGAGTCCTAAACATGATATGTTACTAGTCCTCCTACCTCGATCCCTAAAGGATAGACTAGCAAAAATCTAATTTTTTTGCTCTTTCTTCAATTCATGGAACTGACAGGAAATAGCGGTCGAAGCTTGGTCCGCCAAATGACTTGTAGCTGTAGACACCCAATTTTGGCCGATAAATTGAGCATTTTCTTTGTTCTCCTAGTTAATGCCCCAATTGATCCTTAGTTGGTTGATTTTCTGGGATTTCTCCCCCTTCTTGGCCCAACATTTCAATTCTATACCTTGGATCTCGTCTCGAGTTTGGCATTCCCGCGCTATCCGCTCTTATCGCTTTCTTGTTCATAGCGCGTTGTGGATCTAATTGAGTTATCATTTGAACAGTTGTTATTTCTTGACATCTGATCATTATAGCATCCACTTTGGATGTTATTCTCACTTAACATTTGATTAAATGGCTGCCCAAAGGATATTTCTCCTTTTTTAAATCATTTCATGGGCCTTTAATTATCGCGCTATATCGTCATAGCGCGTTCTTCATGAACGCGCTATGGGTATATAGCGCGTTATCAGGCAGAACCCAGTCCGACCCGGACTCCCTTCTTTCGACTCAGAGTCCTTATTTGGTAAGTTTCCAATCGTTTTCCTTCCAAAGGAAGGTTCCAAACCCTAATAGGAGTCTTTCCCCCTCATTAATCGCAGGATTACCTCAATTGGAGCTGCCAAATCATCGGATTGAATTGAACTCCGACCTAGGGTTGCTTTTTGATCTCTTTCCTATAAATTGAACCCTTTGGCCGTCGTTTGGGAGGATGCAACTCGAGATATTGATGAATAGGAGGAAGCTCTTCGTGTAAAATTAATAAATCCTCGATCCTCGCACATCCAAGGGAGTATTTAGGGTTATTCTTGTGTTCTTCCTCTTTCTACTATTTTTCCCAAAGCACGGACTTTTAATCTTTGCATAGCATTGCATATTGATTTCAAAACACTCCTTTTACGAAATACATGCATACACACACACCACACCTATCTTTTGCCCTTCCATAGGGGTTTAAAAAAACACCAAACCCCCAGGTAATCGAGCCCCCCGTTTGCATGCTTTTGATTAAGAATAGGGGTAGATTCTACTAAAATCTCGATCTAATGGGCCTTTTATTTGTTGTTTATGATTATTTGCAGGTATTAGAAGACTAATACGTGGAGCCCTTGCACCTTGGCCGGCCTTGGAGCAAGGAAGGAACGAATCCAAATAAGCCCGCTTCCTATCTGATATCGCGCTATATGTTCCTAGCGCGACCTGAAGAACGCGCTAGGACGATATAGCGCGTTCCTCTCCTGGCCTACGGCTGGCCCTCATGAATTTCTGAGGTATGTAGCATGCCCCTATTTTAATCTTTTATTATTTGGCATGTTTCTGGCCTCAGTGGCGATCACGGATCTTATTAATGCATGTTTCACCCCTCTTTTATCATCGATTCCCAGCGCATTTATCTTGCTAAATTATCTTGCTAAATACAAATTCATCAATTTTTGGGGGGTGTTCTAATTTCCTTTGATTCACAAATTGGCGATCACGGTGGGACACTTTGTGCTACCACAATCGTGCTTCTAGTTGCCTGCTTGTCCATACATCAGTGTGTGTGTTTATTTGATTTTTGGGCTTTTCCCCACTGTCGTTGATCGCGCTATGTGTCCATAGCGCTTTCTGTAGATCGCGCTGGGGACATATAGCGCGTTCATCACCTGAGGGTATTCTTAGGTACACCTTCTGTTGGGGTTCATCTCTGGTGGCATCTTGTATATTTCTTGCTGTGTACTTACATATTTTTGTTTTATTTCTCAGTTCTAGTTTAGATGTCCTTGCATAGCATGGCATTCATCTTTGCATTTGGTTTGAGAGACCTCCTCTCTCTACACTAGGAATCCACACACCCTTCTTGGAATTGGAACAACCCTCCATTGAGTATTCCGTCTCTTTGGACCGGAAATTCCTTTTCCAAAACCTCCGTAAGTCCCCGCACCCGTGGATTCCCTCACAGACGCCGGGCAGGTTGTACCTTTGAAGTCCCAGGTTTAATTGACCTATGCATGGTGAGAGAGTGTTCCTAGTTGGCATCAGAGAAAAACCACATTTGAAACTAGGATCATCACTTGAGTGATCACACCAATTTGCATAAAATCATTAATTCACCAAGAATCAAATCAAATAAAAAAAAATTAACGGTAACCATTCCAACTTGTGTGCTTCTTTGCAAATTGTTTTGTTCGAACTTTTATTGCATAATGGCTTACCTTGATAGGCAAAATAACATGTTTAATCTTAATTATATTAATGAGGATGCACAACCTAGCACATCCTATACTCCTCAATCTCAACATCATAATTCTCATCATATTTTCAAGGGACCACGCCCTCATTCTTATGGCATTGCCCGACCCATGGACAATGTCCAATTTCATGGCCCCTCGATTCAATCGCGAGCCACTACTCCTACGGGACCGTCTCCTCCCGACGATGAGAAGGTCTCCCAGATCTTGCATGCATTAGATCATCTCACCCCTCAACAAATCCAAGCCCTTAAGGCCGTTGTTGAGAGTGCATCTCATTCCTCTCATCCTCCTTCCAATCCTATGCGGGTGGCCCATCACCCACTTCCCTCTTCTATTCACATTCCTACTCGGGTAGCCCATCACCCATCTCCTCCTATTCACACTTCTCCTCGGGTGGTCCAATGCCCGCCTCCTTCTATTCCTCCTCCATCACGGCCCCAAGGCCCATTTATTCCTTGCAACCGGCCCATCCGGGTCCTTCTTTGGGTCGGCCCATTAATCCCCTTCCACGGCCCTTTTATACGGCCCCTCCTTCAAGGCCCTGCCAACCCTCTGTTACTCAGGTCACACCCCTTCAACAAACGCTTCTCGACAAAGTCACTTTGTTGGAGGAACAATTAAAGAGGGTTACGAGCCCACGGCCCGCTCCTCCTACTCCAGTCGATCCCCTTTATGCGGCTCTAAATGACATTACAAAGATGGAGAAAGATTGGAAGGATAGGAGAGACGACTACGGCGTCGACAGTTCAAGCAAGCAAGAGCCGGCAGATTTCAACGTTCAAGTGGACGCTGTCCATCCTCCACCCATTCACCCCGTTCATTCATATGGCCCTCCGCCTCCGCCTACGCATTCACACTTGCATTCACCACATCATCTGCAATACCATTACATTCCACCACCTACTAATACATCTCCACCATGGCATCCACTTGAACTCGATAATGAAGAACCAGCAATTGAAGAATTCAAGACGGCACATGACGACGAAGCTCCTCAAGAAGCACCCCTTCCAAGTTTCCTTCGCTTCCCTCTCCCTCCACTACCACTTGATGAATCCCTTACTCAGGACGAAGCCACAGTCCCCGATCCAACCCCCATTTATGAGACCTCTTGGTGTTACGATGATGGGTCGACATTCCAATCACCCACACCGCCACACCATGAGTCACATTCTATCCCTAACACCGCTCACCCCATCCGGCATTCTCAACGCACTAAACCTTCTTCGCTCACACCTCCCGTAACCACACCAATAGTCTCCATCCCATCGGCCTCCGCCGAGCCTCCATCACCCTCCACTACGCCGGCTTCCGCCAAGCCTTCCATTACACCTCCTCTTTGTTCGCCACCTCAGCCGTCCACTATGCCTATAACCCCTATTCCACTACTTAACCCTTCACCCTTACCCGTGGTTAGTCCTGAGCAAGATCCACCCTTTTTTGCACTCGAGCCAATCCCGACTGCTCCGAGCAAAGGGGAAGCTTGACGTGTTCGAACCTCCACATCCACTCATCCTTTCTCCAACACCTTCCATTACACCTCACCATCCACTGAGCCTTCCGCCTCTGCTTCACCTTCCTCTACTACTCGGAATGGGGGGCTTTCTTCAAGCACTTGTGCCGAAGATGATCAAGAGCCAGGCAAGAAGGATTTGGCTATGGCCATGCTATTCAAGATGCAAGGGTTTGTTTGCCGGATGCCAATCCGGGTTGTTATGCCAAGCATGGTCGAAGAGGCCAAGTCCCCGCCACTGCTCGCCAAGAGAGAATGTCAAACCTTGATGCTATGTAAGGGCCGGGCAGGGCACCCCTTGTTCCAACTTTCAAATCATGAACCCATTCTTCCTTACAAGGGGCTGAATGACCATTTTGTTCAACACTCCCTATACGCCACAACCCCTGGGCAGCACGATGCTTCTTTTTCCAATTCTTCAACTCCTTCGCACTATTGCTTTTCACTCTTCAAGGGAGTTGCCATTGACCATTGAAGCTTCATCATGGGCTTGCACTTTATCCACAATTGGCTATACACTTTCACTGCCATGGAGAGGCGGTTATCTTGGTGCTAAGGGGCCTTCCACTATTTCATCCACCTTCTATTCAATGTCATCCACATTCTTATCTATCACAATTTCTTCATGGGTCACTCCAAGGGTAAGGAGGGGGATCTCATCCTCTCGCCCTTCATGTTCTTCATATTCTTTGAATCTCATGCATTCTATTACATCCATGCATTCATCGCATCTGTTGCATTGCATTTGCATACATTTGCACTTCTTCTTTCCCGGGTTTCCGGACCCGTATCTTCCCCGCCATCCGAAACCTCCGGATATTCCGCATTTCTCATCATCTTCATCCTCTTCCAACCCACTCTCCCTGGGGCATCGCGTCCCCTTTCTTGCTATTTCCCTGTAACCTCCAGGTATTTTATCCCTCCTCTTAGGGCATGACGCCCCTTCTGATTCCACTATTCCGGAACCTCTGGATCTTTCTCTTCCCCCCGGGCATCGCGTCCCTCGGCAGTTTCCTCCTCCGGAATCTCCGGATATTTCTCTTTCCCTTGGGCATCACGTCCCATGGTATCTTCCCCCTCCGGAACCTCCAGATTCTCCATCTTGTTCTTTCTATCTTCTTTCGGGGCATCCTGACCCTTCTAATTCCATTCCTCCGGACCCTCTGGACCCTCCATCCTTCCTCCGTTTCATCTTCCTGCTCCTCCGGGATATCACGCCCTTTGTCCTCTTTTTCCTTTTTCATCATCTTTTTGCATATTTCTTCCCAGGACATCGTGTCCCTCGAGATTCTTCCCCTCCGGAGCCTCCGGATTCCTCCTATCATGGTTCTCCTCCTTTGTCTCCGGACCCTCCAGATCCGCCTCTTTCCATCTATCAATTTCTTCTCCTAATTCCTCCTGATCATGGGTCCGACCCAACTTCTTCCACATCCACTGCCGTGGGTATCTGCCCTTTCTCCCACTGCTTCCGAGGCTTTAGTCCTCACTCCTCTTCTTAATTTTCCGCTTCTTCTGTAGACTATTCCATGTAATCAGGGTCTCTGCACCTTAGTGAGGGAGTTCTAGCCCTTATCTCTCTTCCTTTTCTCCTTATTCGTCTGAGTCTGGTCTGAGCACCACTCCTTCTTGTTAAGCCACTTTAAATCCTTTAAGAGGATAAATCCCACAATGATCAACATCGCATCTGGCAGCTGTTTCAATAAAAGTTGCAAGGTAACATATTGGCGTAAGTACGCATTTTAATGATATCATTATCTCAATACTTCACGCATGATTTTCAAAATCAAAGTGCTTTTTAACAAGATTAAAAGTTATGTTTTAGACCTTTATGTTAGGCTTTTGTTTAATTAAATTATGTTTATAAAAAAGTCTTTAGGCTTGCTTCTGCAGCACCTTTGGTTAATAAGAACCCCGCGCTGGGAATTCGATGTTCTCTCCCCGCTTATTAAGAGTAACCCTTAGCTGGGTACTGCACACACTTCACGGCATCCTTAGCCGGCTCCTTTGGATAAAACACCGTCCCTACTTTGGCCATGCTATGAGTATATCTGAAAGTATTTTCTCTTCTTTACTCGGCCGAGTGCAGGGGCAAGAGGTTGACGGATGAGATGACCAACCTAGGTAATCCCCAATACGAGAGGAGTCTCAAATAGGGGCAGTCTTGACCCAAAATCAATATGAGTTTTCATGATATACATCTAGCCAAAAGGGCTATTATGAAAATCAAATCAGATTTCGACAAAAGTAAAAGTATGAATTATGGCATGACAAGAGTGGCAAAGTCCCCGCAGGGAAAACCCTGGTCGTATGCATGTCAAGGGTCTAAAAATCAAAGGCACAAAGCCCCGGCACAACAGACTACCTCTTTGAGGGGAAACACCTTGGAAGGAATTCAAGTCCCGACATCTCCCATCCTGCATAAAGCTTATCCTCAATTATTCTTCTCTTCTCCCTCTAAGACCGAATGTTTCTCAGGTATGGCCTTGGTTGAGGCACCGTTAATCAAGGGCAGTCAGTTATAGGGCGCCACCTCCAATGCACACCCAGCTTTCGGCAGTTTTAAGCAAAAGGGGAAGGAACAAGGACCCCTAGCCAGTGGTTTAAAACATCCATTGATGCTGCATTAGCAAGGCCTAAGCCAAAAACTCCATAAAAATTTGAATATTGCCAAAAACTCCATAAAAATTTGAATATTGCCAAAAATTCCACATAAAAATTTGAATATTGCTAAAATTCTAAAAAAAATTGAATATTGTCAAAAATTCCAAAAAAAATTCATATATTTCAAAAACAAAAAAATTAAATAATCTTTTCAAAAACTTATAAAAATTTGCATATTTTCAAAAATCCAAAAAAAAAATCGAATTACATTTCTGATGACATCCTTTTGTAGAGGCACGCAAAATAAAGAACAAATCACAAGAAGTGCAACAAGTATCAAAGACTGTCTCATTCCACTATAACATGTCAAAAGAGTACAAAATGAGAATGGATACAGCAATCTCTCTAGCTCTCCCCTCGACCCTCCTGGTCTCCCCCTCTACGAGAGCTCTCAGCCTCCTCATGTCCTCCCCGGGAAGATCTAGGAGGAGCCATCTATACCCGGGAACCTGAAACCCTGTCACCATGTGCTCCCCTCTCAGCATCTTCCCTCCTCTGGTGCTCAGAGGAGGTAACTAAATAATCAGTGCTCGAGTAGGCTCGGGAGTATCCCTCGCGCTGGGCCCGCTCACGCCCTCGCCGATAACGATCCTCCGCATCCTTCGCACGCTGCTCGGCCATTCCCAATCTAGTGATCAACTGCACTCTCTCCAGCTCACGCTCCACTCTCTCTCTGTCTCGCTCCTCCCTCTCCCTCTGCCGCTCGCTCCTCTCCATGCCAAGAAGGGTGCGCAGCTCTACCACATCTCGGGGAAGCTCCTCCGCATCGTGCCGCCTCAGCTCTGCTTCCGCCACACGTAGCTCCTGCTCCTGCATTCGAAATCTTGGTCAATAACTGATAATAATAAATTTTTTCAAGACCAAGATTAAAAGAACAGATTGCTTACTCTCTCCTGAAGGGAGGCCTCGACTGCCTCTGCCCGAGCCACCGCACTAGCAAGCTGGCTCTCTAGCTCGGTGTGGTCGCAGACGGGCTGAGTAGAGGATGAAGCGCCGTGCGAGGATCGGACTGCCTCCAGCTCCTCGCGCTAAAAAAGAAAGCATTACCATTAATTGAAATTCAAATCCGAATCATTCTAAATTACAAGTTCTTACCAACTCATCAACGGTATGCTGGAGATCCTCACGCTGCCGGATTGTGGAGTCGAGGAGTCCCTGTACCATGGCCAGTCTCCCCTCTATGTCAAACTGCAATAACACATGTTGGTCACATATTGAATAACCAGGTTTTATAAATGGAAGTGCAAGTAAATTAAAAGCATACCTGTCCGCGGGCGCTCTGATAGACTCGGTTGCCGTATGCCTGGGAGTAGGCCTGGAGATAGGCATCATCTGAATCCGCTCCCGCAGGGACTGCTCGGCCGCGCCTCTTCCAATCTGCCAACTGCTCTCGAGCTCGCTGCCGCCAGTCATCTGTCCCCTGGAGGCCTCGAAAACGTCACCCAGGTCGTGGGTCCGTCGCCTGGGTCGGGAACTCTACTACCGCCTGGTGGAGCCCTAGTGTCCTCATGATCAGTCTATGATATAGGGGCTCGACTAGGTTGAGGGCATGTAACCATACCTCTCTCCCAAAGTATGGGATGGCCGCCTCCACCCAAGGCATCACCCCGATGTCCCTCTGATAGGGAGTCCAGACCACCTGCAGAATTCCATTTGTCATCGCCCTTGATCTTATATAAATAATTCAATTTCACAATTAAATCTTACCTCTATATGGGGCATCATGTCTAGCGTCTCCTGAATATGGGTGACCTGGTCCTTCAGAGATCGGCCATCTCGTGTAGGGGTCCATCGTCTGGCCAAGGGCAGTAGATCTCCCCGATCCTCCCAAGCGCGCCTGAGGGTAGGAAGATATAGATAACTCCAAACCTGAAATAAAGCTCATGTGATCAATATAAGAGGAAAGTGCATAACTTAATCATTGGAGTTTAAGGTTTAGAGAGATACCTGAAGTAGAGGGTAGAACCCCCGAGTGAAGACTGGAGTGAAGAGATGCCGAAGCTGTCAAACAAGTGGGCAAGGACTGCCGCACCCCAAGCATACCGTCCGACTCTGTCCAGATCCTCCAGTAGGGGTAGAAAGCGACAGCTCACTGCATCACCCTGGGTCGCTAGAAGCAGCTTGCCTATCATCAAGATGAGAAACCTCCTCAGCTCCATGTCTGCCTGTGGGCCTGCCTCAGTCATGAAACTCTCTCTGGCTCCAGCCTCTAACCTCTTCTCATGGGCTGTCAAAGTCTCCCCCACCTCCCTCTGCGTGTGGAACAGGCCGAGACTCTCCTGCAAAGCAATCCTCGACACTAGCGAGGTCCGGCCAGTCCCCTCCAATTCCAAACCTAGCAGTCTACGCGCCATCTCCCTGTAGTCGGGGTAAGTGCAGCCCGTCACTGCTGATCCATGCACCCGCAGCCCAGTAATGCGGGTGACATCCTCTAAAGTCGGGATCATATGACCCCAGGGGAAGAGGAAGGCCTTGCACCCTGTGTCCCATCTGGCTTTCAGAGCCCTTATCAGTCCCACGTCAACTCTCAGCACCTCGATCTCCAAGAACTCCCCGAAGCCCATTCGGCGGAGGCGGGCCCGTTGAAACTCCGGTAGTGCGAAGTACGCGGCCCGAACCAATGTCCATGAAATCCGGGCACGGACTGCACCCTCCACACCCTGCACACAACATAAAAGCAAGAAGGCATCAATTTGTGTTCATCAAACAAAAGAAAAAATCAGAAACTAGAAAAAACTGGCATGCTGTTCTTTGTCGCGCTATATCGACATAGCGCGTTCTTCAAGAACGCGCTATGAAGATATAGCGCGTTCATCTTCCGCAGGTAGGGGGCGACCCCTCATTCCCCAATTTCAATCCATGGGCATTCTGCCCTACATTTTGATTTAAGAGGGCATCCCCCCTTCCGTTTTTATCACATCTGAAAGAAAAAACAAGAAAAAATCAAAAGAAAACAAGATTAGGGCGGTTTTCTTACCACTCGCCGTTTTCGGGCCGCCACGCCGCCAACGGGCTCCGTCGCTGCTTCCTCGGCCGCCGGGGCGCCTTCAACCTCTTCCGCCTCGTCCGGGGGATCTCCATTTCGTCCCCTTCAAGCCGGGCCGAGACGGTCGCCTCCGAGTCGACGTTCTCTTCCACGGGAGGGGGCATTCGCTCTTCCTCCGGGTGTGATCTTTGACGGCCGCGGGTGGCACGCCGTTTGGAGCGTCGAGGGGCCTCTCCCTCCATCGATCCGGGCGATAGGTTGCTGGGCTGGTGAGAGGGCGAGAGAGGGAGTCGAGGGAGGGAAAGAATAGGTTTGAATGAATGAAAATGGGGGGGGCGGTTTTTGAAAACCTACGGTTAATGAACGCGCTACACTTTCATAGCGCGACAATGTCGCGCTATGTATATATAGCGCGATAATCAAAGTAAAAAAAGAAAAATGAAAATAGAGAAGGGGGAAGAAAATAAAAGAAAATGCAGCTTGTGGATGAATAAAAATTTGCATTCTCCTGCTTACACGTACTTGAAGTTGTTCTACTTGTGCTTAACATTGTATTTCAGGAAAAGAAAAGAAGAAAAATGAAGTGGCACGCCATCAGGTAAGTATTTCCTTATCCCTTCCTTTATTGCATTACTATATGCTATTTTACATTATTATATCATCTCGAGGACCGAATGGTTCTCTGTATGTTTCGGGATTTGAGTTCCCCTCTACCAAAAATAGTGATGATCTAGAAACATGCAGTTAATCGTCGGATAGGCCATTAGGTCAGACAAATTTAGGGACGATGGACTTCATCTCGCACGCCGTGGTTGCGAATAACTCTTGACCCAAGTCTGTTTGATTTAACAATATTATCCTTGAGTATCTTATATTTTATCCTTTCTTGGCATTTGTTTTAATGATTTCTTTTATTTTAGCCCTGCACGCATCATGCCTTTTGCATTCATAATGTCAGTCCTTCTCAATTAAGGATCGATTATGCTTATGATTCTTGAACTAAGAAATTCTATTCCATTCTGAATTTGAAGGATTGCTCCTAGTTGAGCACTGGATCTCGCTGGTCGATGTGACCCTTGCCTAGAATTTGCTTATCCCCTTTCAATCCAATTTAACTTATCCTCCTTCTTTTGATCCACTCATTAGCTGTGAACCGCACGATGGCGTCGATGGATCCGCCGGGCTCGCGTCTATTCCACTAATTGAGTGAAATTCGTAGTTGCTACGCACTGCGGATGCCTCTTTTATGCAAGAGGTTGATCAGCTCCTTTTTTCTTTGTTCCGTGCCTATCATTCTAGGCAGGAGTCACTGATGCTAGCTTGATCTTGTGGTTAGCTCGGAGTTTTCTGGATTATTCCTATCATTTGTCGGTTGTGATGGGTGTCTTTTTCTCCTTGATATCCACTTATCAGTCCGCTCCACTGCATTTTCACTTCATCTCCCCGTCACTACCACTCCGTGTCGTCTCCGCCTTGTCTCCGTTCCACCTCCGTCTCGCTCCCTTGCAAAGCGGATATCAAGGAGGGGCATCTGTAGACACCCAATTTTGGCCGATAAATTGAGCATTTTCTTTGTTCTCCTAGTTAATGCCCCAATTGATCCTTAGTTGGTTGATTTTCTGGGATTTCTCCCCATTCTTGGCCCAACATTTCAATTCCATACCTTGGATCTCGTCTCGAGTTTGGCATCCCCGCGCTATCCGCTCTTATCGCTTTCTTGTTCATAGCGCGTTGTGGATCTAATTGAGTTATCATTTGAACAGTTGTTATTTTCTTGACATCTGATCATTATAGCATCCACTTTGGATGTTATTCTCACTTAACATTTGATTAAATGGCTGCCCAAAGGATATTTCTCCTTTTTTAAATCATTTCATGGGCTTTAATTATCGCGCTATATCGTCATAGCGCGTTCTTCATGAACGCGCTATGGACGTATAGCGCGTTATCAGGCAGAACCCAGTCCGACCCGGACTCCCTTCTTTCGACTCAGAGTCCTTATTTGGTAAGTTTCCAATCGTTTTCCTTCCAAAGGAAGGTTCCAAACCCTAATAGGAGTCTTTCCCCCTCATTAATCGACAGGATTACCTCAATTTGAGCCGTCAAATCATCGATTGAATTGAACTCCGACCTAGGGTTGCTTCTTGATCTTTTTCCTATAAATTGCACCCTTTGGCCGTCGTTTTGGGGGATGCCACTCGAGATGTTAATGAGGAGGAGGAAGTTCTTCGTGCCAAGTCAATAAATCCTCGCTCCTCGCACATCCAAGGGAGTATTTAGGGCTCTTTTCGTGTTATTCCTCTTTCTTCTTTTCTTCCCCAATTACTGAATTTCAATCTTTGCATAGCATTGCATATTGATTTCAAAACACTCCTTTTACGAAATACATGCATACACACACACCACACCTATCTTTTGCCCTTCCATAGGGGTTTAACAAAACACCAAACCCCCAGGTAATCGAGCCCCCCGTTTGCATGCTTTTGATTAAGAATAGGGGTAGATTCTACTAAAATCTCGATCTAATGGGCCTTTTATTTGTTGTTTATGATTGTTTGCAGGCATTAGAAGACTAATACGTGGAGCCCTTGCACCTTGGCCGGCCTTGGAGCAAGGAAGGAACGAATCCAAATAAGCCCGCTTCCTGTCTGATATCGCGCTATATGTTCCTAGCGCGACCTGAAGAACGCGCTAGGACGATATAGCGCGTTCCTCTCCTGGCCTACGGCTGGCCCTCATGAATTTCTGAGGTATGTAGCATGCCCCTATTTTAATCTTTTATTATTTGGCTTGTTTCTGGCCTCAGTGGCGATCATGGATCTTATTAATGCATGTTTCACCCCTCTTTTATCATCGATTCCAGCGCATTTATCTTGCTAAATTATCTTGCTAAATACAAATTCATCAATTTTTGGGGGGTGTTCTAATTTCCATGATTCACAGTAGCGGTTTTACGATAGACCACTACAGGTCTTGGGTACCGAATTTGAATGAGTTCAAACTCTAATTTCATCCTATCCACTAATTTATCCATTCAAGATGTATTTATCCTTATATTTCATGAATAAGCCAATTAACCTTCTACAATATGAGCCAAACTTTATGGGCTTGGTCCTTAAGTCCTTTGGGCTCCATTTAAATAGGCTAGATTAACGGTTTACCATAATTGGGCCTTAATAATGATTTATTTAACCTAATATTTATTTATTAATCTATTTTGGTCTTTAAAATTCTTAGAAAATATTTAAATATTCCAGAAATAATTTATAAAAATTATGGGGCGTTACACCCTCCCCCACTTAAGAGAATTTGGTCCCCAAATTCAATATACGGATTTGTGGAGAGTGTACTTTCATTCAAATAATTCTGAAAATCTTTTACGTATAGCCTCTTCGGTTTCCCATGTTTCTCCTAACTTTGTCCACTGGATCTTGACTACTGGAATAGTCTTATTCCGAAGTTGACGTACCTCTCGTTCAAGGATTTTGATTAGTTTCTGCTCATATGCCAAATCCTTCTTAATCTCCAGATTGTCATAGGTGATGACATGAAAAGGATCTGGAACATACTTCTTGAGCATCGAGACATGAAATACATCATGAACTTCGGATAGTTGAGGAGGTAAAGTAATTCGATAAGCTACTTCACCAACTCTTTCCAAAATTTTAAAAGGACCAATAAATCTTGGAGTAAGCTTGCCCTTAATACCAAATCTTCGAATTCCTCGACCTAGAGAAACCTTAAGAAATACATGATCTCCTACTTGAAACTCCAAGTCGCGCCTTCGATTGTTAGCATATGATTTCTGCCTGTCTTAGGCCATCTGAAGTCTTTCTCGAATGAGTTTAATCTTCTCAGTAGTATCCCTAATAATATCAGGATCGAGAAATTGCCTCTCTCCTACTTCATTCCAACAGATAGGGGAACGACAACTCCTTCCATAAAGAGCTTCAAACGGTGCCATTTGTATACTATCCTGTTAGCTATTATTGTATGTAAATTCCACTAGAGGCAAGTGATCATGCCAACTTCCTCCAAAGTCAATAGCATAAGCTCTCAGCATATCTTCCACCACTTGATTCGTCCTCTCCGTTTGACCATCAGTTTGTGGATGGAATGCCGTGCTAAAGTTTAGTCGGGTCCCTAAAGAATTTTGCAGACCTTTCCAGAATTGTGACGTGAATCGAGGATCTCTATCAGATATAATAGTGACAGGGACACCATGCAATTTGACGATTTCACTTATGTATAAGGCTGCGAGAATATCCACAGACCATCTACTTTTTATTGGCAGAAAATGTGCAGACTTAGTCAATCGGTCTATGATTACCCATGTACCATCGTGTCCTCCTCTTGTTTTAGGTAAACCCATAATGAAATCCATCCTTACACTTTCCCATTTCCATTCGGGAATATTTAAGGGGTGTAATTTACCTACGGGTCTTAAATGCTCTGCCTTTACTTGTTGACAAGTGAGACAGCGGGACACGAAATCTGCCACTTCCCTTTTCATGTTAGGCCACCAGAAGTTCCTTTTAAGATCCTGATACATTTTTGTACCACCGGGATGAATGGTATATTTGGAATTGTGAGCTTCTTCCAGAATCAGTTTATTAGTATCAACATGATCTGGTATACAAATTCGATCCCTGAATAATAATCTTCCATCGACGGCAATAGAGAAATCCGGCCTTTGCTCAATATTGGCTTTAATCTCCAGTAATACTGGATCATTGTCTTGTAGCTTGACCAGATCTGCTATTAATGTAGGTTGAGTTCGAATACTGGCCATAAAGCAATCTTCTTCCTTCATGTCAATATCTAAATTCAACTGAGCAAATTGAGGAATGAGATTAGTCATACTAATCATGAGACTTGATAGCTTTCCCATTGATTTTCTACTGAGTGCATCCGCTACAGCATTAGCCTTTCCAGGATGATATTGAATAGCAAAATCAAAGTCCTTTAGGTATTCTAACCATCTTCTTTGCCTCATATTTAGCTCCTTTTGGGAGAACAAATACTTCAAACTTTTATGGTCTGAATACATCATAAATTTTTCTCCGTAAAGGTAGTGACGCCAATTTTTTAAGGTAAATATAACAGCCGCCAATTCTAAATCATGCACAGGATAATTCTCTTTGTGACGTTTCAATTGTCTTGAAGAATAGCAAATTACCTTTCCATTTTGCATAAGAACGCACCCTAAGTTAATACCATATGCATCTGTATATACTTCATATCCACCACCCTCCGTCGACAGTGTTCAAATTGGTGCAGTAGTGAGGTGATCCTTAAGAGTTAGGAAACTCTCCTCGCAGTCCTTCGACCATATAAAAGAATTTTCTTTTCTTATAAGTCTAGTCAAAGGAACCGTGATCTTGGAGAAATCCTTAATAAATCTTCTATAATAACCAGCCAGGCCCAGAAAACTTCTAACTTCTGACACGGTCGTTGACCGGCTCCAGTTTTTGACAGCTTCCACTTTAGGAGGATCCACAGCGATACCTTTCTTTGAAATGATGTGGCCAAGGAAAGAGACATCCTTGAGCCAAAACTCGCACTTCCTAAGCTTGGCATAAAGATTTATGTTCTCTTAAAGTTTGCAAGGCTATCCTTAAGTGTTCCTCATGTTCTTCCTTAGTCTTGGAATATATGAGAATGTCATCAATGAATACGACCACAAATTGGTCGAGATACGGCCTGAAGACGTTATTCATAAGTTGCATGAATGCTGCCGGGGCGTTGGTTAACCCGAACGGCATTACCACAAATCCGTAGTCGCCATAACGACTCCGAAAGCCGTCTTATATATGTCTTCATCCTTGATCTTGAGTTGATGATAACCTGACCTGAGGTCGATTTTGGAAAAATACTCTGCTCCTGAAATCTGATCAAAGAGCTCATCGATATACGGCAACATATACTTGTTCATGATAGTAAGCTGATTTAGTCGCCGGTAATCGATACATAACCTGAGAGATCCATCCTTCTTCTTGACAAAAAGAACCGGCGCACCCCAAGGGGATGTGCTGGGTCGAATAAAACCCTTGTCTAGCAACTCCTGAAGTTGTCTCTTTAATTCCTTGAGTTCGGTGGGGGACATCCTGTAGGGAGCTATTGAAATAGGTGCTGCTCCAGGAATAAGTTCAATGGAGAAGTTTACTTCCCTTTCGGGTGGTAAACTGGGTAAATCTGATGGAAATACATCCGAAAATCATTGATAATCGGGATATCTTCTAAGATGATCTCCTTAGATTCGGTGAGGATAACGGAAGCAAGAAAAGTTACACATCCTTGCGAAATTAATTTGCAAGCGTGCAGAGATGAAATAATGGCAGGATGCTTCCTATACTTGATACCAAGGAAGGAAAATCTTGGAAGACCAGGTTTCCGAAAAGAGATAATCCTGTTGCGGTAATTGATGTAAGCATCATGGTCTACAAGCCAATCTATGTCTAGAATATCATCATAGCCCTCCATATCAAGGCATACGAGATTTGCAGGAAGATTATGTCCTTCTACCCTTACCTCACTATTTGGATAGTAGTTGGTGAGTTTGGTTCCGGGGCCTAAAGGCGTAGTAATAGCAAGGTCCGAAGGTAAAGGAACTGACGAAATAGGCAAAGATTTTGCGAAGGAAGTAGATATAAAAGAATGAGAAGCACCAGTATCGAATAGTACAAAAGCAGGATGCGAACAAATGTGAATAGTACCTTCCATAAGCCCATCATCCCTAGGCGCTTCATCATCATTCATGACGGCATTAAGACGAGCCTGCCGTTTACGTCCACTTCCAGAAGATAGCTCCTTCATAAGGGGGCAATCCGACATACGGTGCTCTCTGCTGCCACAACGGAGACAAGCGCCAAGGTGCTTCCAGCATTCTTCGACCGAATGACCGAACTTCTCACAGAAAGTACAGGCCGTAGTGACCTGCTTATCTTCTTCCTTGACCTTCTTGTTCTTGTGGTAGCCACTACCACTCCCATTCCGGGATCTTTTCTTGCTGTCACGGGAATTGTAGGGTTCCGTGATGCTGAACTTCTTCTTCTTATCATGCCGATCAGACCTTCGGCTCAGCTCCTCTCCCTTTCCTTTTAATTTCTCGACCTTCTCTAAGGTCCTCTCGCATAGATACGCCCGCTGGACCATCTCCATATAAGTACGGATATTCTGAGTCCCCAGTTGCTGAATATACCCAGGCCTTAAACCATCCATAAACCGATTATCCTTTAGCAAGTCGGTGCTAATCAAGTGCGGAGCATATGGTGCCAGCCTGGAAAATTGATGTTCATATTCCGCTACTGACATCATGCCCTGGCGAAGAGAAGCAAATTCCATAGCCTTCCTCTCTTTGATGTGCTCAGAAAAGTACTTGGCTCGAAAGCGCGTAAGGAAGCCTTCCCACGTGTGTGGTGCATCAGCTGCATGGGGGTGTAGGAACGGACTTCCACCACGTACGGGCATCTTTATTCAATTGAAAAGTAGCCATGCGAACCTTTTCTTGATCCGCACATTGCATAACCTCAAATATACAGTTCATTTCGTCTATCCAGTTTTCAGCTTCATCTGGATTTGAGGAACCAGAAAATCTCGGAGGGTTTAAGCTCCAAAAATTACAATGTAGGTCTCCAGCTCTCGCTCTTGCGCCAGCTTGAGCCATGGTTTGTAGTGCTTATGTCAGACATGCTACGGTCTCTTGCATGCCGTTCCAATCTACGCGATGAGCCATGGCAAATAAGAATAAGGTACCTGAGAGAATAACAAGTTGTTAACTCTGATGAAAATTTTTGAAAGGGATTAATCTAGAGCTAATTTATTATCTTATCCCGGGCTCTACCCAATTCTCGCATAGGTGGGGAATTTCTTTCCTACTTTTCATAGGTGTGGGTCCTTAACCTTGGACTTAGCCTATGACATGATTTTTTCCTAGGACATACTTAAGCCAGGCTCTGATACCAACTTAACTGTCACGCCCCGAGCTTTTATTACAGCGGAAGATAACCTCGGGAATCATGAACAACCGGTATGGTAAGTCTCTTGCAAGTAAGAATAATCAGAGTGCAATAACAATCACACATAAAATGCAATTGCACAATAAGTTACTCAATCCTTCACTTTTATTAATAAGGAGAATAACTCAAATACATCAACTAGTCAACTCTTTCAAATCTACTTGACTCAATAAAAAGGAAGATTACATGGACTCGATCTAGACATTATCGACTCCTAAGTCTTCACTCTCAATTTCATGTGACTTTCATTCGCTCTCGGACCCATCACTTGAACAACTTGAATCCGAATCCGAACTACTTGCATCTCCTGAAAAGATTGGAAATAGGTAATGAGCACACTTGCCCAGTAGGTATCTTCGCATCAACATGATTGGTAATATTAAAGTGATTAACATTTTAGCTCTAAAGAATAAGGTAAAATCATGCGAAATGCGGTAAATCACGTGAATAAAAAAATAAGTAACAAGACGTGATCAAGTTAAGATATGATTGAGCGAACATGATCAAGCAAGAATGAAATTATGGCCTTTCATGAACAAGAATGTACTAGAATGTCATGTAACAAGTAAGAATGTACTTCTTCACTTAGTAACAAGTACTTCATGAATTTCTGTGGATTACCACTTAGTGGATAAATCTGTGGATACCCGTGGATATTTCACTTATTTACAAAGAAAGTACTCCCAGCGCAATGCGACGTCAGTAGCATCATACCGCATGGTTTATAATAGTATGTTTCTGACAATCAGCCGAGGGGACTAGCATAGAGCCCTTGAACACAATCAGTGCTCGATCTGCATCTTCAAGTATAAATCAAGCTACTTCCACGCATGTAAATAATGTGGCCAAGAATATACAATTTCAATGATATATTCATGATAAAGTAACCAAAAATATGAACGCTTGTACGAGGAAATAAGGAATTTCAATAAATACTTTAATGACTAGGTTATGCCATGGAAATAAATCAGCAGCATAACGGTATGTTCTTTATCTTTCACAAGTTATCTTAGATCTCTTTAATAAGGTCACAAGTCCTAGACTATCATTAGTCCACCTTGGATCATAGGAATATTAACCCCTTTGGGTCAAAACTCAGGAGACTTAGCGGTCTATAACTGGGCCGTCACATGACTATAGCGGTCTAGTTCTTGACCGTTAAGTACAAGACTATCCGATATTTGAAAACAGGCTCTCTGGAGTCTTTGGCGATCAAAGGTAGATCTGTCAAGGTCCCTTTAGCGGTCTAGATAAGGCGCGCTAGAAGACTATGGCGGTCAATTATTGGGCCGCTAAGATCTATAAATACAAAATATTGGTATTGCTTTCTAGACAAATGGGTTTTAATGGTAAACCAACTCGGCGTCCTAGTGAGAATCCTAGGCTCGCGGAGAATTACGGAGGCCTTGAAACAAGATTTCCTAATCCATTGGAATGAATATCCAAATGAGAGGTCCTCATGTCCAAGATTGTGTTCCTATAGTGTAAAGTGTGTAACTAATGGTCATATACCAGAATATATATCATGAACTTATAGAAATGACTCTAAGATAAGAATAGAATGTGTACAGTGAAAAATCAAGGTTAAATCTCATCAATGTAAGCATTCAAACCATAATTTAATACAAAATTATATTGTTTTTGGCACAAAATACCTTATGCTTAAAATAATCCTAAGTACCATAAAGAAACATGAGCTCACTGTCCACGAATCAGGAATTAAAACTCAGAATAATAAATACCTTTAAAACATGTTAATATATAGCTAACTAGGCTTAATTATAAGTTATATGGTTGTTCATAAATCTACCTCGGGTTGACAGAAAATAGCACAGTGGCGATCTATCATAGAGCCGTTACAGGACGCTGGCGGTTTATCGTAAGGCCGCCGCAGTTGCTTTAACGGTCTATTTCCGGTCCGTCAGAGGTTTCATAAGAATCGAGATTACAAAGTGTCTAGCGGTTCATCGTAAGGCCGCTACAGAGAGATCGCAGTCAAATTCTAAGCCGCTAGAGCACGACAGACAGTAACTTAATAAGAGGGTTCTAAGGTTTTTAACTCACATCATGTCTGAAAATCATATATAAACTTTCCCTATCAAGATAAAATGAGGGTTAAGCTAACAATATGCATGAGTTTTCTGTGAATTGACAAGAAGGTTCCTCTTAACTTATTAGGGCTAAGAATATGCACGAATGTACACTAAATGCATAAAACATGAAATACACGATATATATAACATGAAATCAAGTGTAATAAGAGGACTTTTATTCCTAGAATGATGCTTTAGCCATTCATGAGATGACCTACCTCTGCTAAAGCCTTTAAACTTCGAATTTGATGCTAGATGATACCCTTAGTCCCTTGCACTTCTTGTGAAAAGTCAGCAACTTCAAGCTGCTCTAACTCCTTACTCTCTTGACCTAATTATGTGAAATTTGGAGGGTAAGAAGTAAATACTAAGGGGAACAAAAAGTTATAAAGGCACTTAGGCTAAATACCTCAATTTGGTTCTTTAATCCTTTGATCTTCACCGGACTTTTGCACAGTTTCCTGGGTCGCTAAGGTGGAACCAGCTACTTTGCAGGCTTCTATCTCCTTGTGTGCTTGATCTCCTAGCATGAAATTTTGGAAGATGTTAGTCCTATGTATTATCAATAAAAACTTATAAAGAACCTACCTGAAATAATGTCGTCTTACCTTAATTCCACGAGAGCCAATGTAGGAGTCGCGCAGGTCAAAACTAGGTCCTATTTATAGGGTTTTGCTAGGGTTTGAGGATTAGATCGATTCTAGAGTCCTTGTTAAACCTTAGATCGACTTCTGAGAGTCCTAAACATGATATGTTACTAGTCCTCCTACCTCGATCCCTAAAGGATAGACTAGCAAAAATCTAATTTTTTTGCTCTTTCTTCAATTCATGGAACTGACAGGAAATAGCGGTCGAAGCTTGGTCCGCCAAATGACTTGTAGCGGTTTTACGATAGACCGCTACAGGTCCTGGGTACCGAATTTGAATGAGTTCAAACTCTATCCTATCCACTAATTTATCCATTCAAGATGTATTTATCCCTATATTTCATGAATAAGCCAATTAACCTTCTAGAATATGGGCCAAACTTCATAGGTTTTGTCCTGAAGTCCTTTGGGCTCCATTTAAATAGGCTAGGCTAATGGTTTACCATAATTGGGCCTTAATAATGATTTATTTAACCTAATATTTTTTTATTAATCCATTTTGGTCTTTAAAATTCCCAGAAAATACTTAAATATTCCAGAAATAATTTATAAAAAATTCCGGGGCGTTACATTAGCAATCAAGTTCGACTCTCATACGCATTCAAGGCCTAATTTCATCATGCATTATGCTCAAGTGTTCATACCCTTCCAAATGCCTAAATCCACCTTGGTTCTAGAACCGCCCAGGCTAAGCTTAACTCACTCATTTTAATTGGAACAGGATGTGGTCATAAACTGATTCGTTCACATATTATGATTCAGTCTCTAACTTCTTTAAATTTGCAGGATTTCCAGCCAGCGGTCGACCGCCGGTCAGGGGCCGATCGACCGATTTTCCCAGCAACGAAAGTCCCATCTCTGTAAAATTCCGGTCGACCGCCCCCTCCTACCGGTCGACCGCCAGCTTCGAGGCAGCCATTTTTGACTTTATTTTCTACAACATGGGAAGCCCTCTTCATTGGGTTTGTTTAATCCAAAAGTCACCAGACTTACCATGATTTGTGGATCTGGTTCTTAGCTTGTCCCTTGACCATCCAAGATCTATATATACATCATATTGGGGTCAAAAACCCTAATCATCCAAGGGAGCTCAAGGAGGCTATCAAGGGGAGAGAAGAGTGCTGCTACTATAGTCGTGAACAGTGCTCCGGGAAGAAAGTTCTTCATCCATCTTCAAGTGATCCAAGCCACATCTGGAGCAGATCAATCCCAAGTCAAGAGGAGATCAAGCTGCATCCAAAATCTTCTTCATCAACTAAGGGGGAGTTTGAATCTGAAGTTTTTACTTTGTGTCTTCCATTCAATTTCTATTTCATATTCAAGTGTGTGTTCTTGTAATATCTGAATACTTGTGTGTGTGTGGATCTACGGAGATCCGTGTGTGTGTGTGTGTGTGTGTGTCTAGTTCTTTACATCTCTTTGTGATTCGGTGCTTATGCACCTTTGTGGGAGTTCTGAACTCACACGAGTGTGTGTGTGTGCTCCGATCTTGTAACCTTCTACAAGATAGTGTGTGAATTCTCATAGTCAGTGAGGGGTGGACGTAGGTTGCAGTTGTTGCATCCGAACCACCTAAAAATTGTGGTCTCCTGTGTGGTTTGCTCCTTATCTTCTACCTCCAATTCTGCTCTAGCATATTTGCATATTGCATCATCCGATTTCTTTGTTTAGATATTGTTTTATTAACCATTTTACGGGAGATCTCTGGTATATCAAAAGGTGATTTTTGATCGACAAGGTTAGTCTTGTCGGGAGGGAAATACCTTGCGTGAGAGAATCTTTGGATTTTCGGACTCCGCCTGGTACCAAAGAACCGTTGTAGGGGTTAATTTAGCTAGATTCATTTTGTAATCCATCATATCTATACTTGTTTGTTGCTTGCTCTTAATACGTGTTTTAAATCAGGTAAAAAAATTTAAAAACTGTAATCACCCAATTCACCCCCCCCCCCTCTTGGGTGTCATTGATCGCGGGACTTCAGGGTTCGGTCGACCGAATATTCGGCTCGGTCGACCGAACCTCCCAGAAATGGGGGGTTTAGTGGATGGGTCGACGGTTGGTCAACCGAAACATGAGTTCCGTCGGCCAAACTCAGCAGCGAAGTAATTTCAATTTTTTTTTGTTCTTGTATTCTTCTTTCTTTCCTTTAATCTTTATATCTAATTTTCATTGGGTTCGAGTTTTGGCTTCGTCATCATCCCTTTTTCATGTGTTTTATTTCTTCTTTCCCTCTCTCCTTACTGTTGTTCTTACAAATGGGCAGAACAATGTAATGTGCGTATGCATGCATGCAGAGGAGCCAAAGGGGCTGGGTTCGGCATTTCAGACGAGGGTGCGCCAATGCGGGGGCTCCCTGCGTCGACGCGGTGTGTGATCATGAAGAGAGATTGAGAGCTTAGACAAGGGTCGCGTCGATGTAGGAGGGGGTCTACGTCGACCCAGCATGCAGCCAGGGGTTGAGCTGGGAGTCTGGATAAAGGGATGCGTCGATGCGAGGGGGTGCCTGCGTCGACGCACTGCCCAGCCAGCGAACATTGGATATGCTCTGCTCTAATGCATCATGGATGAATTTGGGGCTCGATGCACTTACAGAAGAAAACATGCAACCTTTGGAACACATGAATGGTGTTTGGTTGATTTGTGGATAATCATGAAATGCATAAGGTTTCAATTTATTCATGCAATGCATGTGTGGGATCGGCACATGCCATGCCAATTTTTGAAATATGAGCAGAAGGAGATTTGGGATGAATCAATAGAGGATGCCATGGAATGCATGGAGATTTACCCTAAATTCGAATATCGATATATCTACATGCATCAAATTATATGCAAGGGCATGAATGCCATTATGCAGGAATTTTAGTTTCTGATCTAGGAGTTAGCATTCTAAACTCATCATTCATTAATATTGCTCATCCTGATTTCAGAAGTTCAGGAATTTAAATCTTCTTCTCCTCTTGGAGTTCAATATACATCAATTCATATTGATTGAATTTTC
Source organism: Amorphophallus konjac (assembly GCA_022559845.1). NCBI lineage: Eukaryota > Viridiplantae > Streptophyta > Magnoliopsida > Alismatales > Araceae > Amorphophallus > Amorphophallus konjac. The sequence continues at coordinate 320,669,564 of CM040124.1, forward strand.
AGGTCTAATATGGGGCATTGGGTTACAGGCCCTTTGCTCCGTCCATTTTTTTTATCAAGGTTTCAGCACTTTTCTGAGACCGAATTGGTTATTGCTTTATGTTTATTGTGCATAACTTTAGCTTTAATTTGAGAGGCTAAATCTTATGTTTAGAATTCAATCCTTGTTCTGTCTATTTTGATTTTTAGCAGGTCCAGGGACTAAGTTTAATCATCCTCTTTTCTTTGTATACACCAATCCCAACTGGTTTTTAGTTCTTGAATCAAAAGGTTCCAATGTTCAACAATCATTCTTTCGCATCTGGCTTATTCTGTTTCAACAGTTTTCAGGACTATATCTGACCACTGTATTTCTGAATTACAGTTCACAGCAAGCTCTTCATTCCAGTCTGCCTGTCTGTTTGTTTTTTTTTTGTTTGGGCCATTGATCGTTAGTCTTCAAATCTCTCGGCGAAAATTCGGCAGCATCTCCCCTAGACTCGGAATGTCGAGGGGTGTAAATAGGGTGCGCGTCATACGGAGGAACTCCGAGACGGCCCCGAAACAATAAGGTGTGCACGGAAGCGGCAACACCCGTGACCCGAGTTGGGCGCGGGGATCCTGAGGGCTAGCCTACAAAGAATCTCACCGACCCATGGGTTGCCATGACCTCGTCACCGAGACGTGGGCTTAAGCTATTGCCGTGTACGGCTTTTACTATTCACTTTTCAAAGGGAAGCCGCCGGGGGTCCATGTTAAGGAGTAACGAGCCCCCGGGGGTCCATGAGTGATCAAGAACCCGAAATCCAGAATTTGCAAGAGAAATATGTTATTCGGGATTAAATGTCATATTCCTCATCCCCTTAGAACCATGGCCATCGGATCGGTCCAAGTTCTAAAGTGGGATTTTGAGGAGGGAAAGAAGGAGAGTCATCTCAAAGAGTGAGAAGAGAGGAGAAACTTCACAAACCGCTGACTGTTGGCAACCTCGGGGACATATCTATGGATTTAGATAGATCCCGGGACGGTGGCCGTTGAGGTAAAAAAAAAGGAATTATCAAACGAATGATATGCTAATATTGGAGAAGAAGTTCTCATATCTGTATGCGGAGACATATAGCATGCAAAGTTTCTATCATACGAATGGGAAAGAGGAGGAGACCAGGCAACACCAACATAATCCATATGCACATGCTAATGGGAATGCACAACTTCGTGTAAAAGAGAACGAGCACCTCAGGGTTGGAAACCCTGCTCTCACCATGTATACACATATTAACAAGAAACAGAACACACGGATCCATGAAATACAAGGAAAAGGATCAAAGCCAACACCCTGCTTTCATTTCTTCTCAAGCGGAGAATTACATTTCAGCTATACAAGGGAGTGCAAAGCACAAAGGGGAAGAAAAAGAAGAACGGGAGAACCTACCTTTTTACAGAAAGGTCTCTCACCCCCTCACTCTGCTTCCCTTTTTTTTGCCTCGGATGCTGAATCAGTATCTCTCAGAAGGGGGCTCCTGCTATCAAAGCTTCCAAGAAGATTCAAGCTTCATCGAGCCGGGCTTTTTATAGGGGATTGGAGCCCCTGTTCCAGAGGGAAACCCTCCGGATTTTTCTTCTTCTTTCAATCGGTTCCTTGTTTTCTGCTATCACCGTCGCTGCCGTCCCTGCTGCATGCCGCACTGTTGATCGCATGGTGATGTTGCTGACGTTGTTGCTGCACTGCTGTCGCCAACGTTGATCCACTGATGCGGTAGATGCTGCCGTAGCTGCTGCTGCTGGGCGCAGCAGAGTTGGAGGGAGGAGCCGCTGGCAGACGGGGCGGCCTCGCCGTCTAGGTGAGCTGGCGCTCACGTCCGTTGGCCACGTAAGGGGGGGGAGGCCGCTCATGGTCGCAGGCGTGCATGGCATAGCTTCGAGCATTCAATGCATGGGCAGGGGGAGAAGGGTGTGAATAGTAAAAAAAATGGGAGGAGAAGGTGTGACATGCGGCTACAGTGTCACGATTTACCTCCTATTTGTTAGCTAGGTGCGATTGATAAACACAGATCCAGAGGGGGGTCAATGGATCTTTCAAAGAATTCTACCCAATTTAAAATTTGCATGAGATGATAACAACAAGATCAATGGACAATTGATCAAACATAAGATATGCAAACTTAATTAAACTCTAGGATATAGATAATCAATTAAATCACGGTCCTAGCATGCATCTAGCGGAAGCAGGCAATCTAACAAACCACTGCACAAGGATTTTTAGGTGGTTCGGTCCAAAGACCTACGTCCACCCCTCACTCCCAACCGGAGTGAGGCTTCCACTAGTAACACTAGCACAGCAGACTCAGTCTGCAACAAATGCTGCCAAACAGCTTGACCAGGGGAACAACCTCCCCTCTTCCTCCCAACCGGAGGGACACCCCCAGTGACTCCCAGCCACTTGGAAACCAGAGACACACAGTCTCTCTTCCTCCAGACCCGGAGGGAACCCCTGGACTTGCTACCCACAAGCCCAGAACCGGAGGACCAAACCTCCCTTCCTCCAAACCGGAGGGGAACCTAGAGACCCAAGTCTCTCTTCCTCTGAAACCCAGAGGGAAACACAAGTGACACCAAGTCACCTACAAACTAGAGGTCTCGGACCTCTCTTCCTCCCAACCGGAGGGAATAACCAATGACACCCAGTCAAAGGCAACCAGAGACGCAAGTCTCTCTTCCTCCACACCGGAGGGAACCCGACCTCACACAAGAGAATCGGAGGAACAACTAGAGAATAGTTGAAAAGAAAAATAAAAACGCAGCAACAGAAAGCTGAAAAGATAAAATCAAATGTGGCTCTCGCAGGAGCTGGCTGGCCTAGATTTGATCCACGGTCCAGCAGGAACTTCTTCTTCTGCTTTTCTCTTTCTCCCAGCACGAACTCTCTTTTCTTCTTCTTTATCTTTCTTTCTTCTTCTTCTTCTCACTGCTTCAGCCTTCTCCTTCTTCTCACTTCTTTTCTTCTTCTTCTCTATTCTCTGTATCGTGGAGGCACTCTCTGCTCTTCAGCTTTTCTCGATGGCTCTCTGCATTTCGATCACCCTCAGCCGATGGAGGAGACTCCATATATATACCAGCAGTAGGTAGCTAGGGCTTATGCTCTTTTCGATTCTCGCCCAAGCTTCAGTGGTCCACGTGTCAGCATTTTAGCCTCTAGGATCACGTGCAAGTCTTGATGGCCTCATCCATTAAACCTGTCAGATAATCAGTTGAATAACCTGTCAGTTAATCAGTCAAAGACAGTATCAGCTTAAGGTAATGTTCAGACTTCATTCAGCGAGCAAGGCACACATAGACGGCTGTATAGACTTAGTTAGTTCAGGCTGCTAACAACGAGTGTATAGACTTAACGAAATAGTGAGTGTACAGACTTTAGTGTTAACGTGCCAGAGAAACCAGTGTACAGACTTCATGCTGTACAGACTTGATGTTGATCAAAAGACCTTTAGACATCAGCCCAAGGCGTCAACGCTTCCATCGTGCAGCGTCGCCTCAGCTCCTCAAGCGAGATGCTCACGCCCTTGGCAACTGGCCAATGCGTCAACGCATCCAGTGTCAGCGTCGACGCAGTGAACAAGATAGAAAGTGAAAGACGCACAATTGCGTCTACGCTGTCAGCCAAGTGCGTCAACGCACTAAAAGCACAGAACCCATGAAGACAGACAGGCTGTACAGACTTTGATGCTCAAAGACGATTGTATAGACTTTGCCTTAGAAACGAGTGTATGGACTTTGAACCAGCAAATGAATAAGCATGTACACTGAGGGAGTGTATAGACTTGGAACCCAAAGGCAGTGTACAGACTTGGTAAGTCTGAGCCAATGTACAGACATCAAGTGAAGACCAATGTATAGACTTCTCATGAAAACCAGTGTACAGACTTTGAGGCGTTTGACGGATGTATATACTTAGCCTCTGAGGAACGATGTATAGAGTCTGAACGTGAAGGCAGGCTGTATAGACTTGAAGCGCTTGAAGCGATGTACAGACTTGGTGGTTCAAACAATGTACAGACTTGTGAAGGCTTCAGCGTTGTACAGACTTGGAAGTTCCACTGTGGATGTATGGACTTGATGATCCACTGTGGATGTATAGACTTGAATAAGTGAAGCCGATGTACAGACTTGGTGATGAGACACCAATGTACAGACTTGCAAAAGCGAAGCCAATGTACAGACTTTGAGAGACATGAACACTGCGATGTTCAGACTTTAGCAGTGTATAGACTTGGCCAAACGTAGGAAAAGCTATGAATGTATAGACTTGGCTAAACATAAGAAAAGCTATGAATGTATAGACTTGGCCAAACGTAGGAAAAGCCCCCAATGTGCAGACTTGATCATCCAGATTCAAAGCAACCGATGTATAGACTTGAACACTGTACAGACTTCTCGAAGTGATGCTTGAGCAAAGAGACAGTGTACAGACTCTGTGATGAAAGGCTGATAGAGCGAGCGATGTATAGACTTGGAGGATGCTGTGCAATGTATAGACATCCAATGAATGAAACGCTGTACAAGTGCTCAAACAGTCCGATGTATGGACTTGTATAAACCTGATGAATGAACTGAGGGGTCGACCCATTGAACAGGCTAACATAAAAAAAATCCAGATAACAAACAATCCAGATAACAAACAATAGCAATCATGAAATGCATCAACAATAAATGAAATGCACCAATGCACACAGCACATAGCCTCTGCCTGTTCGTTGGTTATGTAGTTCAGATAAGATGTTCAATGAGACATACATATGCAACCCAACCAGTTAAATGCAAATTCAAATAGATGATGACTTATAGTGTTTGCTATCATCAAAATCACAGGGACACAACAATCTCCCCCTTTTTGATGATGGCAACACTATGAGTCATACTGACTTGATCAAAAATATTTCTCCCCCTTTGACTTCAGCAAAAAGACATTAGTTGAAGAGGGAGGAATAATACTGCATAAGATGAGTGAATTAAAAGCACCCCCTTTGACTAAACTCCCCTTTATGGCAATTAGCTCCCCCTGAATAGAATAATGATCAGAACGTTTTGAAGGTTGAAACTAAATAAGATGAAGGGAGAATATCAAAAATAGCACAGGGACACTCAAGAATGCTGACTAGATCTCTCCCTTTATGAAAAACACTCAGCATGACATGGAAGCTCCCCCTGATTAGATGGAGTGAAAGAGGTGATGAGCATCTATCAGCAAAGCACATGGGTATTCAAGAATTACCACAGTCTGTAATTACAGTGAATAAATGAGAAAGCAGGATTTTCATTAGCACACCAAATTCATAAATCTTTATAAACGAATTTCAGATTCTTCAATTATAATAGATTATGAATGAGTTTAACCTTACCATCATGATTTAAGAGTGATGTATTTAAAGTTTATCAGGAAAATTCATTACTCATATCAGAAGCATCTTTTAATAAAGATGAACCATTAACTCATTTGTTATTCATGTTGAACCTCATTCCATCTTACTCATTTAAATTCAATGACTCCTATGGAAGTTGCACAAGATAGTATTGAGATTAAACATAAATAAATGAGGCTGAACTTCTCTTTAAATTTTCAAAATTTTCTATTGAGCATCACTCATTTTTCCTGAGCAAGTTTGGTTCAGTCAACACCTTTTTACATGAGGCACAACACGTCTTAGGTGAAGTGACCCAGTTACTCAGTGTGACAACCACATTGCCTCTTAAAGAAAACAGAGTTAGCAATGGAGTATCTTTTTACATGAGGAGACACCTTGATCAGAGGCCAGAATCCCCAGTGACTCAACACAACCATGCCATTGCTCTGCCAGATTTTCAAGCATTTTGAAAAGAGAGTTAACTATGGCACTTCATGACATGGGCTTACTCTACTTCATTGATAGAGAACCCAGTTTCTCTGTGACCAAAGTCATTGCTCTTGCTTTGAATTTTTAAGTGTTTTCAGATTTTTCAAACAAAACTCAGTACACTTGAAATGTTTAAGAACAATACCTTCTACATGTATCTTAACCAAAGAAAGCCATGTCTTTTAAAATTTTAGATTTCAGAAGGTTTTGCATGAAGTTCATGAGACAACTGGTTAAGATTTATTAAGTAGAATGAATCAGATATTTTCAAGACTTTTACATCAAAACTTTGGAAATACATTAGACTTAAATCAATTTGATTTATCAAAACATTCTTAAGCCAGTATAATAGAAGATTCTTCTTTTCAGAATGTGTCTGATTTATGTCTAGGGTGCACTAACTAAAATCTTCCTCATTCAGATGAATCAATGACATTGTCAGGAAATCAATGGAGTCAACAAAGTAATTTTATTGAGAGAATAGCAGAGAGCAATCAGAAGCCAGCATTAAAGACTAGAATTTAGTCAGATTAACTTGGACTAGACTTGACAAGCTATCAAGAAATGTGAGTGATAAGAACAAGCTAGCAGTTGAACTTCAAAGAGAACAGAATCAATAGCTAAGTCTGGAATACAGACAGATCAGCTATATCAGTGTAGACAGCAGAGAATTCAAGAGAACCACACATATGCCAAGAATGGATCAGATTGCTAGACAGAAGGAGTTCAAGAGGTGTTGAAGAGTTCAAACAGGCATGCTCCCCCTTTCTAGATGCGATGAAATATTTCTTTTTAGATTTTTCAATGAAGGAAAGTGTAATGCAACTAACTACATGTATGCAAAGACATGCAATGCACTACTCTTCAAATGCAACATCAGTCAAGCTCCCCCTTACAAAGTGCATGATATGCAATTAAAGCACTGAACATGATATTAAAAATTTATGCTCATTCAGACTGCCCTATAAAGAGATATGACCCATGGTACTAGGTGAAGAACTTGGTCTAGAAGACCATCTCACACATAGTAAGAACCTCCAGGCAGATTTCCCTGCCTTTTAGTAGCTTACTATTAGATATACCATGGTGGTCATGCATGATAGTGCAATTCAACATACAAGAAGTTTGGCATATCATTCATCATGGCATTTGTGTGCAATGCATTTAGAAATAAACTCAATCATTTTCATGAGCATTTCAGATTTTTCCAATTAGTTTCAGTTAGACAATGCGTAAAAGAATTATCATGATATGCAGTGCATTCAGATCACACAAATCAGAATACAAAGTTTTCAGAATTTACCTGAATGGGGCTTTATCATCTTGGGTGCCTTGGTTTAATTTACCCCTCTTTATTCCTCAGTCCAAGGCACACCTGCAAAGTATTTGATCATCTTGATCCTGCAGGGACCCAAGCAACTTTGGGTCCTGCATTAGCCCTGACAGGTGATCTAAGCAAATTCATAGCAATATGGTCACCATGATCCATCAGATAGCAATTTTTCATAGAGTGACCAACCTTCCCACAATATCTACATGACGTGACTGGTTTCTGGTTTTTATGATGCATAGTAACAGTAGCATAAGGTTTATAAACATGTTCATAAGATTTTCTGTTATATGCATGAACAGTTTGGTTCTTATTCCTAACCAGCCAACATTCAGAAGATTTGTGACCTTGCTTCCCACAGTTATAGCATGAAAATCTTGCAAATAATTTTGCAGGGAATTTGACACCATAGGGGTTAACAGTGTTCTTCTGAACATGCCAACAGTTCTTGACTGTATGGCCATTCTTCCCACAGTGAGAGCAAGCAAAAGAATTTCTTCTATGAAAACCATTTTTACCCCAAGTATATCTAAACCAGCACTCAGCAGCCTTGTGCCCAGGCTTATTGCAGTTGAAGCACACAATGTGCTGACTAGAATTGTGTTTAGATCCATATGGATCATGAAAGTGCATGGAAGACCTGGCATGTAGTTTATTGTCTTCTTTCATGATAAAACAATCATTCATGAGATGACCATGCTTCCCACAATAATAACATGAAGCATCAGGCTTCCTAGCAGCATGGTTTCTATCAGAAAGATTTCTTGAATATAAAGTTCCACTAGTATGCTCATCCTTTAACATCAATCTGCAATCTTCCATTATGTGACCTCCTTTCCCACAATAATAACATGACCCCTTTTTAATATGAGTGTGTGAGAGATCATGTGAATTGTGTGTAGCCTTCTTTATAGTAACAGGAGTGTCTTTATCCTTCTTCTGTGAAGTTTCACCCTTTTTCAGTTTTTGATTTTGTTCCACAGTTTTGGGTTTTTCCTTTTTCTGTGAATTTTCATCCTTTTTCAGTTTTTGACTTTGTTCCACATTTTTGGGTTTCACAGTGAATTTTTGTGCAGTGAATTGGAAGACAGAAGGAGCAGTGGTTGTGTTCTGATTGGTAGCTTTGACAAAAACAGTAGATGTTTCATTCCCATTACTCCTTTTATTTGTCGGACTATAGCCCAGTCCCTTTCTCTCAAAGTTATCACTCTTTCCAAGAAGCTTATTCAGATTGTCCTTTCCTTTGACAAATTTTGATAGAGAATTTTTCAAATCTTTAATCTCAGAATTCAAGCCACAAATATTAGCTTCATATTTGGACAGATCTGTTTCACAGGAAATGACTTGTTGATGCAAGGCATCATTCAGACTTTTGAGTTTTTCTGTTTTAGTTTTGTTTCATTGTCAGCTTCAGATAGGGACTTATAAAGATCATCAACTTCTTGTTGAAGGGATGTGATAGTAAGCTCATATCCAGCTATTTTCCGTTCACTGCAACTGACATTTCCATTTAACATTAAGTTGATGGTTTTAGACTCTCAATTTCTTGTTCAGCATTCATCAACCTATCAGAATTATCCACACTCACACACTTGCCTTTTTCCATTGTCATTAGCCTATCGGTCAGCTGGGTGTTTAGATGTTTCAACTCATTGATTTCCTCTTTCAGTTTACTGTTCTGCTCTAGGAGATCAGCATCAAGCACCCATTCATCTGAGAGAGACTGACATTCATGAAACATTTCCTGTTGTTTTTCAGATTGAAGTTTGTCAAGATTTTTCTGAATCTCTGAATTTGTTACTCTATCAGCCTCTAGTTTTTCAGAAATCAATCTATTTTCTTTTTTAAGATTTATTGATTTGAGTTCAAATTCCTTGAGCTGATTATTGAGTATTTCATTTGCAGATTTCATTTTTTCCAATTCAGAGTTGACACATTCTAATTCTCTCACCAATTTTTCATTTTGAACAATATCATTGTTGTGAGCCTGATCAACTAAGCTAAGTCTTTCCTTTAGTTCAGTAATTTTACAAACAAGCTCTTGACTCTCCTTTTTGTGTAGACCAACTTGTTTCATAAGAGATTGTTTTTCAGATTTGAAATGATCTAAGTCTGAACTAATAGAATCAAACTCTGTTATCTGTCTTCTAAATATTTCATTTTCAGTTTTCAGAGTTTCAAGATTTTCACCTCCTAGTTTTTCCAGCTTCTTTTTCAGTCTTCTATACCTCTTACTCATTTTTTCATGGGAGTGTAACAGATCAGCATAGGCATCTTCCCAGTCATCTAAAGTGAAGCTAGAGAAGGGGATGGTTGCCTCTTCAGCATCTTGGAATTCCTCTTGATCACTGCTATGGTTGCTCTCGTCAGCCATCATGTAGTTGTAGTTGTCCTCATTCATCCTCTGAGCTAGCTTCAGCTGATCCAGAATGTCCTTAGCGGACCTGCAGTCATAAAAATAAGAATGTAGAGCCTTGTCAGTAGCTGCTCTCATCAGGTTAAAGGCTTTCTGATTTTCTCCATATTTTGACTTGTGACTTTTAGTCCATTTAAACTTTTCCTTTGGCAATATGTGGGGACCTTGTGAAATTAACTTCCACAGATCCTGATTAATCATTTTCACATAATTGTGAAGACTGCTAATCCATGAGTTAAAGTTAGAGCCAGTGAAAACCGGTGGAGAACCCATTGAATAAATCGGAAACCAGATTAATGCAGCAAAGGGTAGAAACAGAAATGCACCAAGGGACAACAGGATCCTCTGCAGATCGTTGGATCTGATCAATCAGAGAACCGCTCTGATACCAATTGTTAGCTAGGTGCGATTGATAAACACAGATCCAGAGGGGGGGTGAATGGATCTTTCAAAGAATTCTACCCAATTTAAAATTCGCATGAGATGATAACAACAAGATCAGTGGACAATTGATCAAACATAAGATATGCAAACTCAATTAAACTCTAGGATATAGATAATCAATTAAATCACGGTCCTAGCATGCATCTAGCGGAAGCAGGCAATCAAACAAACCACTGCACAAGAATTTTTAGGTGGTTCGGTCCAAAGACCTACGTCCACCCCTCACTCCCAACCGGAGTGAGGCTTCCACTAGTAACACTAGCACAGCAGATTCAGTCTGCAACAAATGCTGCCAAACAGCTTGACCAGGGGAACAACCTCCCCTCTTCCTCCCAACCGGAGGGACACCCCCAGTGACTCCCAGCCACTTGGAAACCAAAGACACACAGTCTCTCTTCCTCCAGACCCGGAGGGAACCCCTGGACTTGCTACCCACAAGCCCAGAACCGGAGGACCAAACCTCCCTTCCTCCAAACCGGAGGGGAACCTAGAGACCCAAGTCTCTCTTCCTCTGAAACCCAGAGGGAAACACAAGTGACACCAAGTCACCTACAAACTAGAGGTCTCGGACCTCTCTTCCTCCCAACCGGAGGGAAATAACCAATGACACCCAGTCAAAGGCAACCAGAGACGCAAGTCTCTCTTCCTCTACACCGGAGGGAACCCGACCTCACACAAGAGAATCGGAGAAACAACTAGAGAATAGTTGAAAAGAAAAACAAAAACGCAACAACAGAAAGCTGAAAAGATAAAATCAAATGTGGCTCTCGCAGGAGCTGGCTGGCCTGGATTTGATCCACGGTCCAGCAGGAACTTCTTCTTCTGCTTTTCTCTTTCTCCCAGCACGAACTCTCTTTTCTTCTTCTTCTTCTTTCTTTCTTCTTCTTCTTCTCACTACTTCAGCCTTCTCCTTCTTCTCACTTCTTTTCTTCTTCTTCTCTATTCTCTGTATCGTGGAAGCACTCTCTGCTCTTCAGCTTTTCTCGATGTCTCTCTGCATTTCGATCACCCTCAACCGATGGAGGAGACTCCATATATATACCAGCATCGGGCAACTAGGGCTTATGCTCTTTTCGATTCCCGCCCAAGCTTTAGTGGTCCACGTGTCAGCATTTCAGCCTCTAGGATCACGTGCAAGTCTTGATGGCCTCATTCATTAAACCTGTCAGATAATCAGTTGAATAACCTGTTAGTTAATCAGTCGAAGATAGTATCAGCTTAAGGCAATGTTCAGACTTCATTCAGCGAGCAAGGCACACATAGACGGATGTATAGACTTAGTTAGTTCAGGCCGCTAACAACGAGTGTATAGACTTAACGAAATAGTGAGTGTACAGACTTTAGTGTTAACGTGCCAGAGAAACCAGTGTACAGACTTCATGCTGTACAGACTTGATGTTGATCAAAAGACCTTTGGACATCAGCCCAAGGCGTCAACGCTTCCATCGTGCAGTGTCGCCTCAGCTCCTCAAGCGAGATGCTCACGCCCTTGGCAACTGGCCAATGCGTCAACGCATCCAGTGTCAGCGTCGACGCAGTGAACAAGACAGAAAGCGAAAGACGCATAATTACGTCTACGCAGTCAGCCAAGTGCGTCAACGCACTAAAAGCACAGAACCCATGAAGACAGACAGGCTGTACAGACTTTGATGCTCAAAGACGATTGTATAGACTTTGCCTTAGAAACAAGTGTATGGACTTTGAACCAGCAAATGAATAAGTATGTACACTGAGGGAGTGTATAGACTTGGAACCCAAAGAGACAGTGTACAGACTCTGTGATGAAAGGCTGATAAAGCGAGCGATGTATAGACTTGGAGGATGCTGTGCAATGTATAGACATCCAATGAATGAAACGCTGTACAAGTGCTCAAACAGTCCGATGTATGGACTTGTATAAACCTGATGAATGAACTGAGGGGTCGACCCATTGAACGGGCTAACATAAAAAAAATCCAGATAACAAACAATAGCAATCATGAAATGCATCAACAATAAATGAAATGCACCAATGCACACAGCACATAGCTTCTGCCTGTTCGTTGGTTATGTAGTTCAGATAAGATGTTCAATGAGACATACATATGCAACCCAACCAGTTAAATGCAGATTCAAATAGATGATGACTTATAGTGTTTGCTATCATCAAAATCACAGGGACACAACACTATTTTCATATATATATTTTTAAAAAATCCCTTATCTTTTCTCCTTATCCCCTTCTTCTTGTATTTGCGCATGTATCCCCCCTGCGCCCTTCTCTTTGATATTGGGCCAAGGCCAATCGAAGGTGGCCCATCCACTTGGGCCCTCTTTTTCTCTTCTCTTCTATCTTGTATTTGGTCTGGCCTTCCTTTCTTCCCTTCTTTTTTTTTTTAAATGCCAACACCAGGAGATAGTTCCAGCTAACTAATGAGATAGTCGGCTTGCATACATAGTTCCAACTAATTAATAAGATAGTCAACTATCATAACCGGTAGATATTTCCGACTAACTAATGAGATAGTAGTCCATCGTAATCAGGAGATAGTTGACTAGTAGCGGTTAACAACTGAGAAAGTTGAATATCTCGAATGCTCGTTTTCAGATAGTAGACTATTTTTCTTTTTTTTAGTTGATTCACGTAAACAACCTTTGACGCGGTTTAAATGAATATCACGTCAAAAGTCTTTTGACATAGTTCAAAAAGTTGTTTTTTTTTATTTTTTCTGATTCACGTCGATACATTTTGACTTGGTTCAAGACTGTGTGACTTTTTTTTATTCACGTCAATAGTGTTTGATGTGTTTTAAAGTTTTTTTTTGAATAAAAAATTAGAACTCTTAAATTGTTGGGAACTGTCGCTAAAAATTTAAAAAGCGTCCACCAATTAAACAATAAAAATGAAAGAAGTTATCCAAACGCGTAATTAATAGAACTAAGAGTTCTATTATCTCTCGACGTATAATTCTATTGGTAATATTCTCTTAGCGATGCGACCCTCGGATAGACGATCATCTCTCCCGTTAGCACGTTCTCGAGCAAATCTTTACCAACTTCGATCTTTCTTTCAAGTACTCTGCAGAAAAAGAAGAAGAATACAAGAGTTCAGACCCGAGCTATGTCAGGTCGGGTTGGGCTCGACTTCTTCGAAAGTTTAACTTTGGTCCGGCATGATCAGATCTGACATAATAAATGAAAATAATAATAAATATATATATAAGAATATAAAAGTTATAATCTCATTAAACTATTTAGAATTTTAGATGTTACTTTATTTAAAAATTTTATTTTTTTACTAAATAAAATAAGATATTTTTAATTTTTAGTTAAATAAAATAAAATTTTAAAGAGAAAAAAAGAAAATAGATCAGACCGGCCCATGGTTCGAACTCAAAGTCTGGTCCCAACTCACGGGCCTAATCAAGTCGAGTTTTTAGATCCGATTAAAAATCTATGGATCAAAAAAGCCTCAACGACTTGACCCAAAATCGGGCAAATCTCACGGGTCGATACCCATCTCATTGAAAGTCCAAACCATTTATCAAGTAAGAAACACATAATTTCAAAAAAATCTCAAGTAAAAAAAATTGGTAATTTGTATCTTCCCAATATTCCGTAGAAACTTACACGGATAATATCATGGTTTACAAAAATATATTTTATGTGAGAGTTGGATAAGTATTTTACAAGTAAATTGTAAGGGTACCATGTCGACTTTCAGTAATAGATGAAATTGTAAGACATATATCAATTCAAAGTTCTCGTGGGTTCCAGGCTCACGGATTTTATAAAATTAAAACACAAAATCACTATTGAAAAAATATTTGGCCTGCCTATAGTACAAACGATCATACTATCGGTACGGATGTTTCAAATTTGATCATGTGTGGATATTCTTGTTCCTGGTACTAGAAAAATCATTGCTTAACGAGCAAAATAGGGGGCAACATAAACCCCTGGAATCATCAAGTTTGGGTTAATTAGGTTTATTGCTAAGTCTAGCCAACCTCAAACTTACTTGAGACCGATGTTTTCTTCCTTGGGTCAAGCTTAAAACTGGAAGCATGTTAAAAGCATAGAATTGGGAATGACACTTAAAAAAACGCAACCTTTGATACGGTAAATGTAAGGTTAACTTATTACTTATAAAGAAATAGAATTGAAATTATATAAAGATAACTTTTAGTAGCATACAATCGGGGTTTGTCAGATCGGTCGTATCAATTGTCTCGATTTTTTACTGAGACGGTACGGTACGATATTATACCACTCCGTCCCGTTCTGTCTCGTAAACTATATATATATAATATATGTAAAATATTATGAAAAAAATTCTAACTCAAGATTCGAAGAGAGGATGTCTCGATTGAGGTGAAACGACTTAAACCAACTGATCCACTAATTAAATTTGATTATAAAATATAATATATTATATATATCGTCTCGGTAGCGTCTCACAACCCGTCCGTCCCGTAATTTGTCTGGGACGATCTGGGACGGCCGATTCGGATCGTCTCGGAACGATTTAGAAAATCATGCATATCATATTTATACCATTATTTAACTAGATAATAAAAAGGGCTAATTAATTGAACCCCCCCCCCCCACACACACACACATTGATTGGGCATTATTTTCTCCTCTTTATCGGAATTGACTTTACCGATTATCTCTTGCTTTTTGCTCGTCCTTACTAAGCACATCTTGTTGTATCCTCTGATTTCGTGATTTTACAGAAACACTGAGTAACACCTTAACGTTAATATTCGGGGGTTGTCGAATGTTATATATTGCAGATGTAAGTTTTAAAGTATACCAGTATTATTTTAACACTTTGATGTTAAATACCTATAACACTCTAACACTTAATATTTCCGTAAAAAAGAGAGCCATATAGTACAATACTGATCTCTTAATACGGACAAGCAAGAAACAAGGGCAGAGGGTAAGATGAATTCTAGCAAGGGGAGAAAATAAAGCCCAAGTATTGTTGGGGGGCCTGATTAATTCTTCCATGAAAAAATCATCATCCCGTATGATCTAAACATAAAACAATAGAGTTTGACTCAAAGTCCAAGTGAAGTCAGAAGATAGAAAACAACTATTAAGCCACGCTGAAATTGAGTTGAGAATGAAAGCTTGTTGGACGTACATAGTACGTGAATAATTCTGACGTGCACGAGTAGAGTAATGTTTAGTGAATACTTAGGCTATTTTTTACTCCGATGTGTATCAAGCAAATTCAATTTATTTTTAAATTTTTTTATGTCGTGAAACTTAAGTCATCTTAACTTATGATGTAAATCATATCGCCCTCCAATGATCAAACAAAATCTAAAAAAATAAGATTCGATGAATAATTTTGGGTCCAATTTATCTTGAATCAGTCCTTTTTATTTTAGATTTTTTTTACCGTCAAATGAAAATGTGTCTTATATTACCAGTTAAGATGACTTGAGCTCAACGTCACAATAAAATTTAAAAAATAAGTGTACTTGATATACATATGGAGTGTGTAATTAGACTCAGATGTGCACTAATTATTACTGGTATAAAAATAGTGATGCACATCATACGGGACAACTAATTTTTTTATTTTTTTTCAAAATCAACTTTAATCTAATCTACGTATCTGTACCGTTCGATCTTTGATCTTACAATTGAACAAAAGATTAGACAATATGTCTTGAGTGATTAACCCATGATTTTAGACAAAAGATGTGTCATACGTGAATTTTTTATTTTTATTTTTCAATAGTTTAATTTTACATACATGTATGTCCACCTAGATGACGCGATTTTTTTATAAAAAAAATGATTGCATAATAATGTCATACGGTGCGACAAGTCAAACTCTATCTTTATTGATGAACTGTAATGACCAAAATTCAAGGATCAATACATGACACAACTGTTTGAAATATTTAACCATTTTGGTGGGATTATTTGAAAATTCTATGTACAATATATGTGGCGTGATCATGGTTCGTCGACTCGGTCCGACTCGGGCCGACTCGGGCATGCCGTACCGGATCAGGGGAAAAACAGTCCATGATCCAGCTTGGATCGGGCGAGTCATAAACCATGTGATGGACTCGTTTCAGATCGCACCGACCCGCGCGGGTCGAACGGGTCGGATACGGGTCGGATGCGACCCAGACCCGAGTCAACGCGATCCGAAGCGCCCAATACTTATCGAAGGCAGCCGTTCGCAACAGTTAGTTCGTCATGTTGCAAACGCCAGACGACGCCCCGTTCGCCCTGTTCGTTGCAGACGCCGGCGATCGCTTCGTTCCTAGCGTGGAAGAAGGCGATTGGAAGCGGATTCATCACCGGAGAAGTATTACGAGCTGGATTGTGACGGTTTTCTGTGCATTGGAGGTGGTTTTAGCGAATCAAATGGTGACCATCGAAGGTAAACCCTAAACCCGATTGCTTCGAGTTCTAGGTCTAGATTTGAGTTTTTTGTGCGATTTTTGTGTATTAGTTGATGTAAAATCATGTTGCAAGTGTTTTAGGCTAGATTTGCACATGTTCCCCTCTTCATTTGCACAGATTTAGACTAGATCTAGGATAGATTCGAATTTTAGAAGAAAAAAATTAATAAATTTAAAAAATAGGGAAAATTATTAAGTGCTTAATCAAGGTAAAGGATGTGTGAGCATGAAATTTTTTGACACTAATTCAACCTTTCCATGTGAATGCATGATCAAATTATTTTTTTAGTATTTTTTGAAATGCTATTATATTTATATATGTTAGATTCAACAAAATTATAAAATTTTAATTCTTTGTTGAATACGGACTTGATGCACGAGAACCATCTTATTCCATGATGAAATAATTTTATCATATTTTAAATTTAATGTATTGCATAATTGTGGTTATAATTTACGTGTGATTTTAGATGCCTCCGAGAGCACAAAGCGATGATATTAGATGGCAGCATGGTGTCATGATAGATGAAAATAGACACCATTTCAAATGTAATTATTGTGGTTTTATTGCAAAGGGGGGTGGAGTCTCCCGCTTGAAGAAACATCTTGCAGGAGGCAGATTAGTGGGGTATAATGAGATCCATCCATGCAAGAGTGTACCTAGAGAGGTCAAACAATTAATGGTACAACATTTGAAAGACATAAGACTTGAACAACAGAGGAAGAAGGCAGAAAAAGCTGCAGTTGAACGGATGATGAGCGGCAGAGGCTCATTACATTCAGATGATGATGAGGTATGGACATGTTCTAACGAAGAAGATGTCTAGGAGGTCATGGAAGAGAGCACTCGGGAGCCACCTTCTCATGCCACTTGCTCGGCTATGCATCAAAGTAGGGCTGAAGCATGGGAGAGAGATCAGATGAGAGGTCATAGAGTTCATTTTGAAAGATTTGAATATGAAGAAGGTGGAGGTTCAGGGGTGTTGAGTTATGGTTTTGATGATTATTGTGATTGTTAAGTTATGGTTTTGATGATAACTAAACTTAATGTATGATTAAGTGATGATAACTAAACTTGTTGTTGATTGCTCATGCTCTTGTCATTTATGTATGGTTGAGATGGCAAATGGGAACAGTTACATGGTCTTGATCCTTGGTTTGCATATGTTGGTTTTACAAGAGGCAAGATGTTTCATAACCTCTTCAACGGGAATAAGTATGGTATTAACCTTGACTATCTTGCTTGCATGATCAAACACATGGCAGTCACCTGGTGAACCAAACATGTGGATAAGCACCTTGCTCCTCTACAATCCAAAACATGTGGTATATGTCATTTACTATCAAGAACCATTGGTGAGACTCTTACCTTGTCTTAGCATCGATCTCACCATGTGTATCTCATATACCTCTCCTTCATACACCTCATTCATGCACATTAAAACATGAAACCCTTATGGCCATCGTGCGCCCTCGCCCGCGGATCGACCTGCGCGGTCAGGTCGCGGGGATCGACCTGCCCGGTCAGGTCGCGGGGGTCAAGGGGGAGCCCCCGAAACAAAATTTTGATTAATGCTCAAATTGTTTGCATGAACTTCATGCATTTATCATATGGATGGTTGAGCTATAGTTCTAATCAATTATGTATGCTTTTGCAGGTCAAAACGCTCAGTAAAAATCCACAAGGTCAAAGACTCAGTTGACACCTTCTAAACTGTCAAGGGTGATGCCACAGACATGAACGGGCTACTAAAGGGCTTAAGCGACGGAGCTGAAGAGGTTAACGGATCGACCCAGGAAAACTCGGGGTCTGCCCAGCTGGCGGTCGACCGCCCCTGCCAGTAGCTCACCACCTACAGGGATTCACAGTGGCGGTCGACCGCCAGCCCAGTAGCGGTCGAACGGAATTCCCAGAAACCAACGGCCAGCAGTTCTCTCAGTAGCGGTCGACCGCCAGCCTCTGCAGGTCGACCGCCAGCCCCGATAAGCCAAAAATATTGACTTGTGTCCATCTCGAAAGAAGCATCTCATCTTGCTATTGTTTAATCCCAAAGCCACCAAACCCTCCAGAATTTGTGGATCTGGTCTAGGGCTTGTCCATAGACCTTCCAAGGGTTATAAAATATCCTATTAGAGTCATAACCCTAATTATCCAAGAGATCCAAAAGGGAGGGTGTCCAAAGAGGAAGAAGAGGTACTGTAGCTCCGTGAACAGTGCCTCGTGCAGCAAGCTCTTCATCTATCTCCAACCCATTCAAGGTATTTCTGAAGCCATCTACCTCCAAGAAGGTGTCGAAGCAATCAAGGTTCAAAGCTACATCCATACACCTCTTCATCAACTCAAGGTGATCCAAGGGAAGAAGAAGAAGGATGCTACAAGGAAGAAGGAGCCATTCAAGCATCATCTGAAGGTACTCTAGCTCCATTTGAAGTCAGCAGTCTCAAAGGAAGAGAACAAGCTCACAAGCATCAAGAAGATACATGGATTTGTCCAAGGAAGAAGGAAGGGTACTGTAGCCGTGAACAGTACTCCGTGTAAAAAGATCTACATCAAATACAAGGTCATTCAAGCTGAGTCTCAAGCTATTCAAGTGAAGAATGAATTAACGCGAACATCCAGAGCACACACTCAGGGGGAGCCTAAATCAGGAGCTTTCTAAACTGTGATTTATTCATATTTGTGTTTTGTACTTTATAGTTTCATATTTGTGTTTCTTATAAACTGCAAACTCGTGTGTGTGTGTGGATCGTTGTGTGATCCGTGGTCGTGTGTGTGTGCATCATACTTGATTCGTGTGTGCGTAGGTCTTCTTAGATCTGCGTGTGTGTGTGGATTTATCCAGATCTTAGTGTTTGTGTGTGTGGAGTGCTGCACTTGTCGCAGCGTGTGTGTATCTTGTTGATCCGCTTGTTAGATCGTGTTGGAGACTTCGTCTCCGTGTGTGTGTGTATTTTGGGGCACGTCCCCGTGTGTGTGGGCAGGCGTCGTCCTGCGTGTGTGGTTGGAGTGTCGTCTCCGTTTGGGGATTTATCCCCGAGTGAAGCCTCACCGGGTTTGATGAGGGGTGGACGTAGGATTGCCGTCGTTGCATCCGAACCACCTTAAAAATCGATGTGCACTATGGTTTGATTTGTATGGTTTGGTCCTTTTCTTCTACCTCCATTCTAAGTGAGTGTATTTGTTAATTGTTGTTACAGATTTATTTACGTATATCTTGCATATTCTATATCTCATCATACAAAGTTTGATAAATCCAATTTGTGTTCAAATAGTTTTGAATCTCTTAACTAGTATTCTATCACATATTTTAAAAAGGCCAAAAGTTTCCTTAAAATTTGTAAACACCCAATTCACCCCCCTCTTGGGTGTCATTGATCGCGGGACTTCAAGGGGCTCCTACATCAACACCGGTTCAAGGTCGTCATTCAACAAGCAATATCAACAGTTACTTCACAAATCCCCCTCCTTCAGACAGTAGTAGTCAAAGAAAAAGAAGCACATGTGTCACAATTGAAGATGTGGATCCCAATATTTTTTCTAGGGAACATGGGAAGCAAACAAGAATGGAGGACGTGATGCGGGACGGGACGCGACTCGACGCCAATCGATATGCAATCCTTGGACTCTAGGCAAACTCCCGATTGTCCCTAGCAAGGGAAGCGTGCGGACGTGCGCGGTTGAGAAATCGGCAAAGAGGTAGGGTGGTCAACTCTCACTTTCGTGCCCGGATCTGGTCACGGGACGGTCTCGCTCTCTCTCTCGCAGCGGTGATTGATATGATATAACGAGCTAGATTTTCCTATCACTCATGCAGCGGCATATAGAAATATACGAAGTAAACAAAAATACCGAGTGAGGAGCGAACACGATACCTCCACGCTATCGGGCGTGGGGAAGATGTTCCCGGCCAAACTTCGTACTCCCGGTACAGTAATTAAAGTAATTACAGAAGTGAATTTTCTTGCCCACTCCGCGCAGGGAGGTAAAGGGCTACACACAAAAAATGCCGGGAGCACCGAATTTGGGTTCACGGGCAGCAAGGCGGCGGGTTCCGGGTGGTGGTGGGCTCCAGTTCGGCGAGTTGCTGGCCGGCAGGATAGCGAACACGGACGTCCAAAGGGACGTCGACCTCCTGGGATCTTCTGAAGGCGACGGTGCACCGGGACGGTTGCGGGGGGTCCCTGGTTGACCCCTGGGAGTGGCGGTCGCTGAAGCTACCCCGACGTATTTTTCCTGGAATTAATTGGTGACCCCTTTTTGCAAGCTTGTCTCGGAGCAGAAATACGCGCTCCCACGAAAATGGCTGGTACGCCCAAATCCGGTGTCGGATCGAGACGTGGTTTGCACCGTTGGAAAGAGGACTCAAAAATCTACGACATATGTTGATTTCAGATCCATCTAGTTAAAGGATTGAAAATGAAAATGATTGTGCCACAGACTCTATTCTAGCTTGGAATCCAGATCCAACAAAACATAAGGGGAGCTGTCTAAAGACGATTTTTGACTGAGGGGTTGGCGGTGGATTTAGGACTTGTGGAATTTATGGGTGGAAGAGGACTATGTGGGGGACGTACAGAATTATTTTGGGAATTTCAGAGGTGCTTTGAGGGGCAAGAAAAATAAGGGATTAGGACTCTATCCTGCAGATCTGCAACCAGGCAGATTGCGAAGGGTAAGAAGAACGACCTGGGATGAGGGGCAAATGGGATCGGAATGGAACAAAATTTATATTGCTGGAAAGCTGACACAAAGGGGAACAATCTCTCAAAATATAAGCTCGATCAGAGTTGTGATCTGGGAGAACCGACCTGTTCTTTAGGCTACTGTTCTGGATTTTGTGGTTCAGGATAGCAGGGTGGAAGGTGGCTTGTGGCGGCTTGTTGGCGGCTCCGATGGCGGCGGCGGCGGCGGCGGCGGTGGTGGTGGTGGTGGAGCTTCACACTCTAGGGAAGAGATAGAAATTAGATTCACTCCAATATTTAGGGCTTCACACCCTGGATCAAGAGGATGAAGATGAAGAACAAGACGAAGGGAGAGAGAGGGAGGTGCGCCCCTAGGCACTTTCACAATAACTCATGCAATTTTTTTTCATTAATTTCTCATAAAATGTCACAAGAGATGTCTTATACTCAAACCCTAGACCTTGGCTAATGACCCCTAATACCCTTAGTCAAAGGGGCATAAAGGGGAAGGGAGACTAAATAATAATAAATAAATCACATATGGGACAAAGAAGGGGGTGCCCTCCTCCTTGGTCAACTTTGGCAACTCATGGTCTCCTTGACCATGGGCCATCATATTGGGCCCTCTATGAAGGGAGGCCCACCAGGGAGGGAAGTCCCAATTGGGCTCCTAAAGGTCTTGAGGCCCATTTTGGCAATTGGACCCCTTACATGAAGTTTTAGCCCATATTACACTCTTGACCCAATTACACTCATAAATACCCACAAATACAAATACACACCCAAATACATTCCAAAAAATATCTAAACAAAGGTAAATGAAATTACTTGCTCCGATGTCCCATCAATTCTCCCCGGGTGGGAGAAACTCTACCCCGTCAAGTAATGGGTGCTGTTGCTCACGGGACTCTTGCGGATCCGTCACCGTACGAGGTAGCGCGGGTACGCTCCACTCCAAGTAGCCATCACCTGCTCATCCCATACATTTCGATATGCACATGTTGCTGCGGGAATGAGGCTAGTGGTGGACACTCCGGGTGGGGTCACTCTCAAAGGGGAGGAGGCGGCTCGAAGACTCACTAGGAATCACCGCTGGGTCCCTGTGGGTGACTAGATCCGGGACATTGATGTAGAGCTGATCCCATATTCCGGCAAGTCTACAACGTATGCATTAGATCCGACTTGTCTCACACTCGTAAGGGACTGACATCTGCGAGCTTGCATAAGACCAACTCGACTCGACATATGTAGACTCACCATGCACTTGACAAATGCATGCATAGACTCCTAACAAACCACACAAAGAAAGAAAAACAGAATCATGTAGGACCCTAGACTTAATGCGGTGACATTACCCCCTTGGTGGTCATCATCCAAGTGCCACATCCTGGGTGTTGATAGGTCCTTCCGGATCTTCTTTATAGAATTTTTCAGCTAATTCCGGCTCGGCCTCATAGCTGACAGACACAAACCCAGAATGTGAGGCTTCTCCAACCCTTTTGTCCCCTAGGGCTAGTGATGTACGAGTGGGACATTGGCCGGCAAAGTGGCCAAACCCCTGACAATGATAACACTACAGTCGTGACCTACTAGTCTCTCCGATAAGTGGTCTCTTACCCTTATCCTCCCGACGGGCAGGGGGTGTAGGCAATAGAGGAGGAGGTGTGGGTGCCGGAGGACGGGCAATAGGTCCCGGGGGCGAACAATGGGTGCCGGTGGTTGGGGTGGAGGTATATCCCTTGGCGGGGGAGGGCGAGGCCTTGGAGTGAATTGCTCCTGACGGGTAGGCTTCTGACGTCGAGCCATGGGGGCCCTCTGGTATGGGCCTAAAGAGCTACGGGGCTCGGCACTACGAAGAGGGATGGGTCCCGATCGTTGGGTAGACTCGAACTCTCCCTCAAACTGCTCCAACTCGAGAGCAACCTGATACGCGTCTTCCAACTTGGTCACATTGCGATGAAAAAGCTCATACTGATAGTGGGGCCGCAGACCACGACGGAAGCGGGAAATGGACATGGTGCTCTCCTCCGATACGCCACATCACAAAAAATACTCATCAAATTCAGCAATATACTCGGTGACGGACCGATCTCCCTGACTGAGATTCCGCCACCTATCGATGAGTCACTGACGGTATGTGGCTGGAAGGTACTTTTGCCGAAGCTTGACCTTCATCTCACCCCATGTCTCAACCTGAGGCTCCTACCGATGAAACAACAGGCTCTCTACGTTCTTCCAATAGGTCTGAGCTTGTCCCATTAGCTTCATGGTAGCGAATCGGACTCTTTGACGGTCCGTCATATCGAACCAATCAAAATACCGATCCATTTCGGACTCCCAATCTAGATAGACCTTTGGGTCCAAGGACCCGTCAAAAGTGTGAGGGTCCGCACGAACAGTCCTGAGGGTCCGCTCGTCCTCATCTACATCACGGTTCCGTCGTTGAACACGATAATCACGACCATATCCCCCATTTTCATTATCGGACTCACAATCAACCAACTCGGGGACTCGACGCCTCCTATCATCTACCCCTTGAGCACTAGGAGCAGCAGGCTGCTGAACCGGCTCCAGTTTACCATTTGTCGGCGCGGGGTGCGCCTCAACCGGGGGTCTCTCTAGGACGGCGACTCTTCCTACCAAACCATGAAAATACTGGTCCGACTCTTAGGCCCTATCCTCTAAGGCCTTCATCCTCTCTTCCAAACGTGCGCCTAGGCCATCCACTCGCATACTCAATCCTTCCATCTTATCCACTCGAGCACTCAACTCATCCATTTTTCCTATAAGAGCTCGAAACATGTCGACCACCGATGACTCATCGAGACTAGGGACTCGAGGATCGTCCATAGGTGGTGGTGGTGGTGAGTACTGGGTACCTCTACGAGTGGGCATGCAAATAGCAAGGGTTGGAATGCACTGACCAAGGCGAAATGAAGGATGATATAAACTCCAATATTCGGTACGTGGCGGAGGTTTGATCCGAAGATCGCAATCACGCAAGTGTGCTACCGTCCCAATAGATGTAACCTATCGTTCCGGAGGCACCTTTTGATATACCAGATATAGAGATGCAATGTGACACCTTGGACCGAATACCCTAGACTCTAACCCGCTCTGATACCAATTTGATGCGGGACGGGACGGGACTCGACGTCAATTGATATGCAGACCTTGGACTGATGCGGGACAAGACCACGGACACGACTCGAATGAGGAATGCAGTCCTCGGACTCTAGGTGAGCTCGTGATTGTCCCTTAATGAGGGAAGCGTCGGACGTGCATGGTTGAGAAACCGGCAAGAGCTAGGGTGGTCACTTCACTTTTGTGCCCGGATCAGGTCACGGGACGGTCACGCTCTCTCTCTCGCAGCAGCGGTGAAATAAATATTACGAGCTAACGGCCCTACACATGCTCTCTAGCAGCGGCATATAAAGCATATAAGGAAATAAGCGAAATGCCGAGTGTAAGAGCGAATACGATACCTCCACGCTCTTGGCGTGCGGACGACGGACCCGGCCGAACTCGTACTCCCGGGACGGTTAACACACAAATGCTACAGCAATGAATCACTACCCACTCCACGCAGGGAGGTAAAGGGTTACACAAATGGGCCCGGGAGGACCGATTCTGGGTTGACGGGCGGCTTCACGCGTAGCTTCGGCCGCACCCGTACTCGCAACCGTGGGGCCCACGTGCTGTCCGGAGGGGCCGTGTGGGGGCCCGGTGGCACCGCTGTAGTGGGGACGCTTAGGGAAGCGCTCCCTGGGATGTCAGCACACTGGAACGTCGACTGGAGGCCGGGCGGCTCCGTTCGGCACCGGTCGGAATCAACGGCCACGGATCTGCCGGTTCTGTTTTCAGGCGCGCGCACCGGCGAGAACGGCCGCTGCGATCAATCCCGATGTCGGATCGGGGCACATGAGCTATCTTTGGAAAGCTCTCTTGAAACCCTACAATCTAGATTCTGAGAGAGGATATGGATCTGCGCGGATCTGGATGTTATTGAATTTTGAAGCTCCTGGTGTATAGTACCCGAACTTTCAGATCTGCAGGTGAGTTGTCTGAGAACTACCGTTGACCGCTAGGAAGACGTTCGATTAAGCTATTGAGCTCTTCACCAAAGTTGTAGGGATTTGAAAAAGGAAGACGGAAATAATTCTTGTGAATGGATTGGAGGAGGCTATGATGTTTTAGGATTTTAACACTAGAGGGTGGTCGGATCTGGAAACTGGTAGACAACACTGTAGATGGCTCTGAAAACGATTTTTATAAAATAGGTGGAGGGATGATAAAAAATCAATAAAAATCGTGGGTGGAGGGGTGGATGAGTAGAACACCCAATAAAATTGGGAGCCCTAGGAAAAATCACAAAATGGGTCGAAGATGGTAAATTCAGGCGGACTGTTACAGTGGACAGACAGCTGACAGATCTGGGATGAACTGAAGACCGAAAATGGAAAAATAGGAAAAGGAGGAATTTGGGGGTGAAAATTTAGGTGGAAATGGGGTTTCAAGTGGAGAACAATCTCTGAAAAATTCAGATCAAGCAGATGTCGGAGTTGATCCCAGGAATTCTCGTAGTAGACCTCTGTTCTGTAAAACAGAACCTTGGCAGCATATCAGAATCGGCGTCGCGGCGGCTCGTTGGCGGCACAGATGGCGGCGGCGGCACCGGAGATGAACTCAGAGATTAAGGGGGAGGAGATAGAGATGATCCACTCTAGAATTGGGGGTTGGAGAAGGAAGAACCAGAGGGGAGAGGGTTGGGGGCGCAAGAAACTTCAAGCTCTTTCAACAATTTTCTCTTCATTAATTCAATCAAGTGAAAAATTACAAGCATATATGGTGGATGACAAATGACCTAGGTTGCCCATAGATCTAGGATTTGGGAGGGCAAACTAGGGAGTTCATAAGTTTTTATCCCATGTGGTCAAAACACCTAATACATATTTTAATCTAACTTGACCATTTCTATTCAAACTCTACCTAAATCACACCTACCAAGCCTAATAAGGCAAAAGAAGCATGCGCCCCCCTTCATGGGCCAAAGACCAATCCTGGGCCAAGAGCCATCCACAGGCCCATGCTAGTCATGGACCATTCCCACTTAGATGGCCCATGAGAGAGTGTAACCCAATTTGGGCCTTAAGTGACTTAATGACCCATTTGAAACCTAATGACCCAATATGAAGTAACACCCTTAAGTGGACCTAATACATGATACCTAGTAATGGACTCTTCCTAAAAAATGTGGCACACTGACTTAATTAAAGCCTTACAAAGAGAGCCCAAATGAAAGAAATCAAAAATTACACACTTTCAAGCCAATACAACCCATAATACACACCTATACAAGCCAATACACACTAATACACATCCCATAAGCCCTTGATGTCCTCATCAATTCTCCCTGGGTGGGAGGAACTCGACCCCGTCGAGTAGGGGTATGGATGCTCGAGTACTCCGGCGGATCCGTCACCGTGCCAAGTAACGCGGGTATGCTCCACTCCAAGTGACCGTCACCTGCTCATTCCTTATATACTCGATATGCACAAGCTGCCATGGGCTAGAGGTGGACACTCCGGGTGGGGCACTCTCAAAAAGGGGAGGTGGCGGCTCGAAGACTCACTAGGAATCACCGCTGGATCCCTGTAGGTGACTAATCCGGGTATAGCTGTAGAACCAATCTCATACTCATCGAGCAAGTCCACTCGCCTCTTACTCATAAGAGAACGACAACGAGCTTGCACAAGACACATGCAGACTCACCATGCACTAACACACGTATGCAAACCACACAAACAATCGACTCAAAACACACCACACAAACAAACCACACAAAGAAAACACACTGACTCATGTACGACTCTAGACTAAGGTGGTAGCATCAATCCCACTAGGTGGCCGCATCCTGAATTGCGGGAGAGTCCTCCAGCTCTTCCCCCAATGCATAGTACTCTTCGGCCAGTGCCGGGTCGGCCTCGTAACTGACACACACAAGCTCTGGAGGCGAGGACTCTCCAACCCCTAGGGCTAGTGTGGCACGAGAGGGACACTCACTGGCAATGTGGCCAAACCCGTGACAGTGGAAACACTGCACTCGCGACCTACTGCTCTCTCCGGTGAAAGGGCCTTTACCCTTATCCTCCCGTCGGGTAGGGGGTGTAGGCAGCAATGGTGGAGGTGTAGGTACCTTGGGCAATAGTGGATGGGGTGCTGGTGCCAGAGGGCGGGCTATAGGCGCCGGGGAACGGGCAACGGGTGCCAGTGGTTGGGATGGAAGTAGATCCCGGGGTGGAGGAGGGCGAGGCCGTGGAGCGAAGTGCTCCTGAGGTCGAGCCATGGGAGGCCGCTGATGTGGGCCTACAGAGTGACGGGGCTCGGTACTACGGAGAGGGGTGGGGCCCAACCGATGGCTAGACTCGAACTCTCCCTCAAATTGCTCCAACTCGAGAGCAACCTGGTATGCCTCTTCCAACGTCTTGGCATTGCGGCGGAAAAGCTCATACTGATAGTGTGGCCGCAAACGACGTCGAAAGCGGGAAACGGGCATGGTACTCTCCTCCGTGACACCACATCGTAGAAAGTACTCATCAAATTCAGCGATGTATTCGGAGACGGACCGGTCTCCCTGGCTAAGACTTTGCCATCTATCGATGAGTCGCTGGCGGTATGTGGAAGGAAGGTACTTTTGCCGAAGCTTATTCTTCATCTCGACCCATGTGTCAATCGGGGGCTCTAGCCGCTGAAGTAGCAGGCTTTCTACATTCTTCCAATAGGTTTGTGCCTGTCCCATGAGCTTCATGGTGGCGAATTGGACCCTTCGGCGCTCCGAGATATCATACCATTCAAAGTAACGGTCCATGCCGAACTCCCAATCTAGGTAGACTTTCGGATCCAAAGACCCGTAAAAAGAGGGAGGGTCCGCTCGCACGGTCTTAAGGACCCTATCATCATCCTCATCTCTTTGTGGCTGAAAGCCATGATGGCGTTGACCATACCCCTCATAGGCATTGTCGGACCCATAGTCCTCGAGACCAAGGTCACGGTGCGGTAGTTCGGAAACCCGAGGAGGGGCGGGTGGAGGAGCTTGTGGTGGCTGAGGAGCAAGTGCGAGCGGGCCTTGGACCACATGGATAGGCTGGGCCTGGGCTATGGGAATGGCTTGGCCTTGGGCAGCCACCTGGGCAGGTGGGGGTGGGTCTCGGACCACTCTAGGAGGGTCTCCGTGGGACATCCTCTCCAACCGTCCGACCAGGCCTTGGACAGATCTATCGGATGACTGTATCCTTTCATCCATTGCATTAAACCGACCATCTATGCGGTCCGAGAATCTCTTAAAGGTTGCATCGGATTGATCCATCCGATCTATGAGGGCCATGATTGCATCGCGTAAGGAGAGAAGGTCTCCCGAGTTATCCTGTGGGTTGGTCATAGGTGGTGGTGGGGGTGAGTATTGAGTACCTCGACGAGTGGGCATGCAAGACACGGAGTAGGAGACACCGACTAATGCAAATGCACACTACAAGATGATGAACCTAGACGTAACCAAAACTCGGCACGTGGCGGAGTTAATCGATCCGAAGATCACTCGCGCAAGTGTGCGGCCTTCCCGATAGGCGTAGCCTAACGTTCGGACAACACCTTTTGATATACCGGGTTATTGGGATGCAATGAAAAAAAGACACACTTTTTTTTCTTGACACCCTAGACTCAAACTCGCTTTGATACCAAACTGATGCGGGACGAGACCACGGGCACGACTCGAATGAGGAATGCAGTCCTCGGACTCTAGGTGAGCTCGTGATTGTCCCTTAACGAGAGAAGCGTCGGACGTGCACGGTTGAGAAACCGGCAAGAGCTAGGGTGGTCACTTCACTTTTGTGCCCGGATCGGGTCACGGGACGGTCACGCTCTCTCTCTCGCAGCAGCAGTGAAATAAATATTACGAGCTAACGGCCCTATACATGCTCTCTAGCAGCGACATATAAAGCATATAAGAAAATAAGTGAAATGTCGAGTGTAAGAGCGAATACGATACCTCCACGCTCTCGGCGTGGGGACGACGGACCCGGCCGAACTCGTACTCCCGGGACGGTTAACACACAAATGCTACAGTAATGAATCACTGCCCACTCCACGCAGAGAGGTAAAGGGCTACACAAATGGGCCCGGGAGGACCGATTCCGGGTTGACGGGCGGCTTCACGCGTAGCTTCGGCCGCACCCGTACTCGCAACCATGGGGCCCACGTGCTGTCCAGAGGGGCCGTGTGGGGGCCCGGTGGCACCTCTGTAGTGGGGACGCTTAGAGAAGCGCTCCCTGGGATGGCAGCACGCTGGAACGTCGACCGGAGGCCGGGCGGCTCCGTTCGGCACCGGTCGGAATCAACGTCCACGGATCTGCCGGTTCTATTTTCAGGCGCGCGCTCCGGCGAGAACGGCCGCTGCGATCAATCCCGATGTCGGATCGGGGCACATGAGCTATCGTTGGAAAGATCTCTTGAAAACCTACAATCTAGACCCTGAGAGAGGATCTGGATCTGAGCGGATCTGGATGTTATTGAATTTTGAAGCTCCTGGTGTACAGTACCCGAACTTTCAGATCTGCAGGTGAGTTGTCTGAGAACTGCCGTTGACCGCCAGGAAGACGTTCGATTCAGCTATTGAGCTCTTCACCAAAGTTGTAGGGACTTGAACAAGGAAGACGGCAATAATTCTTGTGAATGGATTGGAGGAGGCTATGATTGTTTAGGATTTTAACACTGGAGGGTGGTCGGATCTGGAAACTGGTAGATAGCACTGTAGATGGCTCTGAAAACGATTTTTATAAAATAGGTGGAGGGCTGATAAAAAATCAAGAAAAATCGTGGGTGGAGGGGTGGATGTGTAGAACACCCAATAAAATTGGGAGCCCTTGTAAAAATCACAAAATGGGTCGAAGATGGTAAACTCAGGCGGACTGTTACAGTGGACAGACAGCAGACAGATCTGGGATGAACTGAAGAACGAAAATGGAAAAATAGCAAAAGGAGGAATTTTGGGGTGAAAATTTAGGTGGAAATGGGGTTTCAAGTGGAGAACAACCTCTTAAAATTTCAGATCAAGCAGATGTCGGAGTTGATCCCAGGAATTCTCGCAGTAGACCTCTATTCTGTAAAACAGAACCTTAGCAGCATATCAGAATCGGCGTCGCGGCGGCTCGTTGGCGACATAGATGGCGGCGGCGACACCGGAGATGAACTCAGAGATTAAGGGGGAGGAGATAGAGATGATCCACTCTAGAATTGGGGGTTGGAGAAGGAAGAACCAGAGGGGAGAGGGTTGGGGGCGCAAGAAGCTTCAAGCTCTTTCAACAATTTTCTCTTCATTAATTCAATCAAATGAAAAATTACAAGCATATATGGTGGATGACAAATGACCTAGGTTGCCCATAGATCTAGGATTTGGGAGGGAAAACTAGGGAGTTCATAAGTTTTTATCCCATGTGGTCAAAACACCTAATACATATTTTAATCTAACTTGACCATTTCTATTCAAACTCTACCTAAATCACACCTACCAAGCCTAATAAGGCCAAAGAAGCATGCGCCCCCCTTCATGGGCCAAAGGCCAATCATGGGCCAAGAGCCATCCACAAGCCCATGCTAGTCATGGACCATTCCCACTTAGATGGCCCATGAGAGAGTGTAACCCAATTTGGGCCTTAAGTGACTTAATGACCCATTTGAAACCTAATGACCCAATATGAAGTAACACCCTTAAGTGGACCTAATACATGATACCTAGTAATGGACTCTTCCTAGAAATGTGGCCCAATGGCTTAATTAAAGCCTTACAAAGAGAACCCGAATGAAAGAAATCAAAAATTACACACTTTCAAGCCAATACAACCCATAATACACACCTATACAAGCAAATACACACTAATACACATCCCATAAGCCCTTGATGTCCTCATCATGGACTCTAGGCAAACTCGTGATCGTCCCTAGCGAGTGAAGCGTGCAGACGTGCGTGATTGAGAAACCGACAAAGAGCTAGGGTGGTCAACTCTCACTTTCGTGCCCAGATCGGGTCACGGGACGGTCTCTCTCTCTCTCTCTCTCTCTCTCTCTCTCTCTCTCTCTCTCTCAGCGGCGATTGATATGATATAACGAGCTAGATTTTCCTATCACTCATGCAGCGGCATATTGGTGACACATGATTTTTTTAATTAAAGATGCGTTACGCGTGCCAGTCACGTGTGCGACAGATTATCGTGCGCTCGATCTGACTTGGTCAGTCGATTATGATATTCAGGTCAGGACTAGAAGTCCGCTATACCGTAAAGGCTATAGCGTTAATTACATCCTCCGAGAAGGAGGAAAACCCTTGATTAATTGTCAAGATAAGTGCCACTCAGGGCCGAATAATAACGACGCATCGGAAGTGACGAAAACACGAAGCTACGCAGGCCCCTATGCTCTCTTTTATTCATGCAAGAGGAATTATGATTTATTATGTTCGCGCTTCGGTACAAGGCGGGGAACTTAGGTCTGAAGACCACCATCACGCATAGCGACACTTCCAGTCGGGTGGGACCTGGCCTTTTGTTAGACTCCATTTTATATGCCGAAGTTTGACCAAACACACAAGCGGGCATTATGACCCGACCATGGGTGATTAGGAAGAGTTATTTATCAGGAGCATGGAAAGCATATGATATTAGCACGCTCATATGGGCATATATATATATATATATATATCACATGTATATACATATGACGCATTCGGCTACTTATTCAGAAGTATTTAACAAGAAGGGCATGCAGAGGAGCCGAGTCGGCGACAGGCACCACAAGAGTCGGTGCAATGCTGCTGGGGGCCGGTGCAGGATGAGAAGGGAGTAGCTGGGTCAGTGCAGGTTTGAATGGAGGTCGGTGCAGGATGAAGAGGAGGCAGGGTAGGTCGGTGCAGGGTTAGAGCTGGGGTCGGTGCAAGTTTGAATGAGGGTCGATGCAGGATGAAGAGGAGGCGGGGTAGGTCGGTGCAATGGGCAATGAGGGTGGTGTGAGGTCGGTGCAGGTAGAGTAGAGGAGCAACGTAGGTCGGTGCAAGGGATGATGAGGGTCGGTGCAATGGGTGAGCGGGCGCGGTGTGGGTCGATGCTAGTGGAGAGGAAGCAGTGTGGGTCGATGCTAGTGGAGAGGAGAGGAAGCGGCGTTGGTCGATGCTAGTGGCGGAGATGAAGCGGTGTGGGTCGATGCTAGCGAAGAGGAAGCGGTGTGGGTCGATGCTAGCGAAGAGGAAGGTGGTGCAGGTCGGTGTTAGCGAAGGGGAAGGCGGTGTGGGTCGATGTTAGTGGCAGAGAGGGGTAATAGCGTTGAGGCTGGTGAAGGGGAGGGCGATATGTGGAGTCGGTGCGGTTGGAGAAAAAAAGTGACGTGCGGAGTCGGTGACGGGCAAAGAGGAAGGTGATTCGGTAGCGGGAAATGGGGAAAGTGATTCGGTGGCATCGCCACCGAATCGAAGTTCGTGGGGGTTAATTCGGTGGTGACGCCGTCGAGTCACAAGGATCCACCATTTGAGCCTGGCTTCGCACCAAATAGGGCATTTGAGTGAGAATATCTATGAGGCTTAAGAACCCAAAGGTATGACTGCTTGGATATCAGAAGAAATTCTGCCTGTTGCTACTTCTATATGTATTTCTGGCTTTGCTCATTTGCTCTCCTTCTTGGCTTGCTTGTGCGAGGTTCATACTCCAGCACTGGGCAGCCGTCAATGTATAGGCCCTTCTGAGTATCAAACATAATCAGATAAGACACTCCCATGCTTTATCAGAGATTAAGAGGAAAATCATCGTAAAACCATAGTCTCGTCTAGGGAAATTTGGGCAACATCTCCTCAGCATAAGGAGATGTTCAATTAGACAAGTGGCATGGCACACGGTAGACGGTGCCAAACCGTAAATACTGAAGAGCCCATGTGGACTGCCTCAGTCCCTGAGGTCATCACGAATAGAGTCTCGAGGGCCAGCCTACTAGAGACTCGTGATGATCCAGGGGTGCAACGAGCCTCTGATTGTATCCATACATATGGCGATTTCATTTGCTCACTCGGTGCAAAGGGCTTCCAGGGGAACATGTGACAAGACGACAGACCCCCTAGAACCTAGAGTGGCATTGGTTCAAGGAAACTGAGCAAACGAGCAAAAGGGTTGTACCCCTCCCCAGTCAGGGGTGATCAGAAACAATCAGGGAAAATCGTACATCGATTTAGTCGCAATTTCAGGGACACATCATGCCATTCTGCTTCGCCATGAGACAAGCCCCGTTCTGCGAGCGGTCATGATTGCCATAGGCAACTCGTGCTCACCGCCACCAGAGATAAGACGAACGAGGGGGTCGAAACCCTCAAGGATAAACCATCAAACACTGAGAGTGGGGCATATGGTAGCTCTAGTAGAAAGTAACAGATGATTATCATATTGACTATCAGAGTGCACTGGCGCCCTTACAATTGACAGAAACGAGTGAAAGGGCACTCAGCAGTCTCTTATTCACCATTCACTCAAACAGAACTTATGATCGTAGATAAAACTACGCTATCGCTAAAAGAACAGCCCCTCGGGAGGGGTAATTTACTGTTGCCCACAAAGGGCGTGGCTGCAAGCCATTATCCCACAGAAAGAAAGCAACATACCCCAAGACGAGCGATCATAGGATCTGTCGTTAATTTGGCCCAGATGGCCTCCTCACACTCAAGGGAAGATCGGGAATCTTAAAGCATAGTCGATAGAAACAACTGCAGTTGACGAGAAATAGAGTAATAGACAAAGGGATATACTTAAGTCACGGCAAAGGGGGGCCGCCGTCTTCTTTTATTCACCTTGTCTATTGATTACAGCGGAATGGGAATGGGGATTACAGCGCTTGGGGGAGCTCTAAAGAGGAAAAGAACAAGAACTGCTTAAAAAGAAAGGGAAGAACTGAGAAAAGAAGAACACAACGCTGAGCGTAGAGCCCTTCCGAGACCCTACCTTCTTCTTCCTCCTTTCGCTTGCTCACGCTCTCTTCTATCCGGCCTTTCTTTTCTCTCTCTTTTCTTCTTTTCTTCTCTCCTCTCTTTCTTTGATTCTCCACCTCGATCCCCCTTTTCTCTGAGGGCTAAGGGCTCTTTATATAGGCGAATGCCACCAAAACATGGCATCAGAACCCTAACGGGATGGGTGAATCGCTGCCGACTCAAGGCGCGCACCACGCCGCCGACTCGATCGTGGAGGGGGGGCCACCCCCTCGAACGCCAGTGCCACCGGCTCAAGCAAGAGAGTTGTCACCGGCTCAAGCTCCCAGCGCTGCCGACTCAATATCAAGGCGCCACCGACTCACCTATAAGTGTATTTCCGTAATTTCATCGTTTTACCTGAAATTAACCAGGTGAGAGCTCGTCGTCCGGAGTAGTTTTGGAGTTGGTGCAGTAGTCCCAGAATATGTTTTGGAGTGTTGATTCGGGACGTGCAGAACTCCTACCGATTTTCCCAATATTTGCACTGGTTTGTTCGGCACACCGATTTGTGTTGCCACCTTCTCTCGGAGAGTACGGGGACCTTCCTCACTGAAGTGGTAACCCCTGGGATGGTTTCTGCCATGCTCGTATGCTTCCGGGGCTGCTTTCGGGTCATTCCGATGCCCTGTGTATATCTTACGGAAATCTTGGAATTTCTGCGGGTGATGCTGCTAACGCAACATATCGGTCCTCCGAGGCCGCCCTGTGCTTACACAAGGCATTTTCATTGAATGAGCCATCGCTCTGGGGGTTCTTACTCCTTCAGAGTCGTTCATCGGTCGCTTACGGACCACTTCGGAATCCCGGGTATTCTGGTCGGGTGACTCGAGTTTTCCGCTGATATTACCTTTGGTTCCCTATTCTGAGGGGCCAGGGGCATTTCTTCATCTAGGGGAGGCTTCTTCATCAGGCGTGTAATGCCTCGAGAATCTGATTACCGGGAAGGCCCGATAACCCGAGACTCGAATCGCCGCCCACGAGCCGGGAGGGCTCGGAAGGGCTAAAAGGGGTGTGGAGGCACAAAGAAATAGGAAATAAAGCAGGACAATTCAACAATTAACAGAAATAAATAAACAACTACTGCTACAACAGAGTCCAGTCCAACAGAAAGTACAGTCTAAAGCAGTAAAGCGTACCACATGCCGAGTGAACACTCGGCCCGGCGAGCTGGCAACTGAGAACCTCCGAACAGTACCCTCGAACCTCGAGGAAGAACCGCCTCACCTGAAAAGTAGGGATGAGTCTCCAAAACAGAGACTCGGCAGGGGTCCCGCGGAACCCCAACCGGAAACAATGGCGGTAGCGGAAAGGAAAGCTACAACTACAGCAGGAACAGCGAACCGGTGGCCGGTCAAAACTCAGAACTACAGCTACTCCTACTGTACCAGAAACACACCCCGATCTCACGGTCGGGGGCTACCAAACCACACTAGCACCACTTACCGAAGTAAAACCTACGGCAACCCCGCCGTAGAGGCCTATCTCTCGGGACACGGCTAATCTGGACACGCTGTCCAAGGTGCAACCCCGACCATCCGATCGCGGACACCGCACCAACAAGATGCAACCTCGGTAAAGCTACTAGCACCAGTCTCACGGCATAAAAATCGACACGTGCCCCGACGAAACAATCGGAACTCAACGGTCAACATGACCAAAAATCCGAAGGTCGAAGTCATTGAAACTGACAGTCTGTCACTCCCGACTCGACAGGAGTACCTCCCACTAGAAGCACAGTCGGTAGCGTCCCCTGACGTCTTACACCGCACCGCAGGTGAACTGCCTGACGTGGTAGCGCCTACCAGAGGCACGGACACCGAACAAGTAACCACAAAGCAAGTGACTAGCTGGGGTCACGCTCGTCAGCGTGTGTCCACTACCCCCAACCACGTGTGCACACACAGACCATGCGTCCTAGGTTTGGCCTCTGACAGGTTTTCCCCTTAGCCGGACTCTGGCTACAGACGTGGGGACCGACGGAAACCAGTCTAAAAACCATCCTCAGGATAAGCCCGTACACCTACTCCCAGGTGAGACCAGCACACGCGTACTGGTAGGCTACGACTAGTGGAGGGTCACTGAAGGAGTAGACTCTCAAGCCAACGTAACACAACGTCCGAACCCGACGAAGTACGGGGACCGTCCCACGTACCAGCACCATCGCACGGTGACCATTGTTGGAGAAGAAACGAGACTCACAGTCCACAAAGAAACGTAGAAGTACGGTTTCCAAGGCAGCTCACAGGCCGCCAAACCGAATTCCACTCTCAGGGAACAACGGGAACCCTCCAGCCCCAGGCTGGGTAACTGGACTCATTGTCCAAGGCCTCACACATGGCCCACGTAAAAAGCACAGAAGCACGATTCCCAGGGCAACGCACAAGCTGTCACGCCTATAACTGGACTCGCAGTCCAAGGCCAAACACATGGCCCACTCGGGAATCATCTTCCAGGAA
Organism: Amorphophallus konjac; assembly: GCA_022559845.1. NCBI lineage: Eukaryota > Viridiplantae > Streptophyta > Magnoliopsida > Alismatales > Araceae > Amorphophallus > Amorphophallus konjac. The sequence goes on from CM040124.1 coordinate 320,706,226, forward strand.
AACTCACGGCATGCAGGGGGAGACCCCACCGCACACACACCGATACACGGTGACTCGGTCAAGCGTAACACAAAAGTCCGGAACACGAGGAGTCACCTGGACTCTCAAACCCAGGGGCATGCGAAACGAGGTAGCATGGTCCTCCTGACACCCTCAAGACGCGGACATAGAACCCTCGGGGTGTCTGGGACATCCAAGAGACCGCAACTCTATCACTGGGTCGCAACCGGGTCGACTAGGGACCTACACAACATGAAACAATCGCGGCAAACACGAAGAACCACTTCGGCGCAACACAGTGCCTAGCGGTCTACCTTTGGGCCGTCATAGTTGTAACGGTCCAAGGCTAAACCATCACAGCACTCTAACGGTCCAACACAGGAGCGTTACGCGAGAGGGGCAACACCGGCTGTGACGCACCCACCCTGGGGCGTCACAGTCTCTAACGGACCAAGCCTGGTGCGTTAGAAGACAGAACGAAACAGGTTGTGACGCTAACCCCTCGGGACGTCACAGCCTGTGACGGTCCTACCTAGGCGCGTCAGAAGAATGAGCTGCGTCAGCTCTGACGCTCCCATACAGGGGCGTCACAGTGCTCTAACGGTCCACCCCTGGTGCGTCAGAGACTCGTGACCCCCAACGGTCTGAAAACACGAGAACGGACGTAGCGGTCGAACCCAGGCGCGTCACACCCTCTGGCGATTTATCGTGGGACCGTCAGAGCGACCGACGCCCTGCCGACAAAACAGGACCCTGTGACGCACCCTCCTTGGCGCGTCATAGCACGTAACGCACCCACTCTAGGGCGTTACATACTGTGACGGTCACTGGAAGGACCGTCACACCGTACCGAGAACGCTACGGCGGGAAACGACCCAAAAATCGTCCCACGCCCCCACACCTCCACGGGAGAGGGGGAAAATAAGGGGGAAGCCCCCAAATAGCCCCTAGCATGCATCTATGGCCTCGGATCGGCCAAAAATGCAATGAAATGGCGGATCGACGCTCAACCCCAAAAACATGGATTTTTCCCAAAATCCCCAAATACGCCCGCTCGGCTCACCACGGCCTACAAAACTCGCGGGAAAGGGAATGCGCGAGCTGGGGGTCCATCTCCCTACCTCCACCGAAGAAACGACGCGTCGTGGACGCCGATCCACGAAGAAAATGCCGTGAAACCCTCACCGTTCCACGAACCCGCGGCCGAGCTTCCACGCGCCACTGACCCTCTATCCTCGACCCGTTCCCCATTCCTCGCCTCCCGCCATCGCCGCCTCGCCCTCCTCCGCCACCGTCGGCCGCCCAGGGAGAGGGGGAGAGAAAGAGATGAGAGAGAGTGAGAAAGAGAGAATGAGAGGGGGAGAGAGAAAAGGGTTAATATATATAGAAAAATCTAAAAATTGCAGAAATTCAGAAAATTACGAAAAATTACCTCCGCGATCCTCGGAAGGAGCACAACGCAGTGGTAATGTCCCGGAGTCGGAGAACACCATGGTTCGCCCTGCACAGAGGTCCGAAGGCACATCAGGGAAAAACACGTGTAAAGCACAAAATACACTCCGAGACCCAAAAAAATGATCTAAAAAATATCCGAAAAAAAACCGGGGCATTACAGCCCTCCCCTCTTAAACAAATTTCATCCTCAAAATTTAAGACTAGCACCAAGCCACAGGGGAAGAACACATTAACCAACTGACAACGCCGTCAGAGCCCCAGCACAGAAAACCTCGATTCTCACGAAAGCTCTCGACCTGAGGGACACAGCCAGACTACAATCACGAACAACACCTCGCTCTACACGCTGCACCCACCGGCCATCAGAGCGGGCACACACCAAAGGACATAGTCCGGCATCACCTCAGTCACAGTAAAACCAATCATGGCACTGCTGCCACCCTCTCACTCACCGAGGAGACACAGTCCTCGTCACGAGAAACAGCTACCGATCCATCCTATGGTCGGCAGACAAAGCACACATCAGCTTCACAATGAGTTGACAGGTCGCACACCCTTCTCCAGGGAACAACCAATACAGAGCCTCCATCAGCTCACAATAGCATCTTCTATCTGTGAAAGACCACACGTTGGTCACCAGCTGCTCGTCAACGGGAAACCTCTATCGGCCCAACAGGCACGATCCAACTCACAACAGGCCATCCGTTGACTCACACACAGACAATTATCACATCACGAGCTGAACTTCTCTCGGACATTGCATCCGATCTCAAGCATCGCGCCAACTCTACCCTTACAGGGGAGCACGATGAAACCAACGACAAGACTTAGGAGTCTTCGGTCATCACCTCACTTGACTCAGACTTATAGAGAACCATCCCGTGCTGGTCACCAAACCAGGGACCACCATTCCGACGCTAATCTCTATCCAAAGGCCTCAGCCCACAGGCGTCACTCTTCCGTCTTGTCTCATCAAATCCTATCTCAATTAATCCAAGTGGACACCTGCTAATCCCGATTCCGCCCTCACCACAGAGCCACGAGACACCACATGAACAACTTATGGCACACATCTCTAGGGGAGGAAAGTGTCATCCAAAATTACGGCAACCTAGTCGCCAACACCACGACCAATGCACTTTGGGTCCCCAGTTGATTATATATCTCACCGTCACAATTCGACACGACCATATAACCAACAAACGCTGCTATGGTCGATCACATGGTTAGGCTCACCAGCCACTCACAGCTGCCAACTGGGACCCATAATCTATCAGAGATCACTTCTCCAAAAATGATCTCATCCGAGGACACGACTGGCAACACAAGCCGGGCACCAAGCCACCGACTCTGACCAACACTTCCTCGACCTCCGTCAGGCGACATCCTCAACAACCCCATCTAGTTCACACCGACGCCTGACACGGCTTCCATCACAGGAACAGGGTACTCATGCGGCATACTTGCCAACATTTTTTTTCCCAACACTCCATCCTGCCAGTGCCAAGAATCATGATACCTCGAGCAACGGCACGATAACAACACGTCTCGCACAGAGGAACCAATCCTCACATGCTCAGCGCAAACTCAAGAATCCGCCTATAGCAACCAACGCTACGATCCTGAACATGTGGGTTATGGGCCCACCAGGCTTCTGCTGCGCACTCTGATCCACGCGCACAGCCAACACGGCAACTCGGGATTCGCTATCCCGACAATCCATAACTCGGCTGGTCAACCCCAAAAAATAGGGTGAGGAAAGCTCCATTACCTCGAACCCCCAGGCACATATTCTCCCAAATCCGGCAACCCTCTACGACTCCGCAGACTTCGATCTGCAACAAATCAAAAAATTCCAGCACCAGCCAAGAATGCGAACACCGCCCAACCAGCACTCGTTCTTCCAGAATAGCGCCGGCACCCTCACACACCAGGGAAAATGAGTACAACCCTTGCGGGCAACCACCTTGCCAAAAACGCAGGACACGTCTCGCACGGATTTCATGGCACACAGAGGCTAACCAATCCGAACACACGATGCAAGATGACGAACCTTAGCCAAACACAATCTCCTCCAACCAAGGAAAAACTCAACATACCTCTGACCAGCGTAAGGATCTCCACGCTCGACCTGACCTCAAACCTCGCACATGCTGGGAATAGCACCTTCCAGCACCAAGAAAACCATCGCTTCCATCAGGTCAGCACCTCCGACACACTCGACGAGTGTCACATTGGACCACAATCACAACATCTCTCGATGCACCACCGTTGTAATTCCTCAAACTGCAACACGCCACGCCAAGAGCCACAACATGAGCAATAAACGACAACCGTCAACGCTCATCCTCGAGTCCCGAAACCACCGCGGAACCTTCACAACTCAAGCCAAATTCAGGCGAACACAACCCATTCACACGCAAGAGCGCAGGAGCAAGAACTTACTGGGACACCACAAGCCCAATCCTGCCTCAAAATCCATAAGAATAACCGGGACTAACATGTCATTTCTGACGCCACAGAGCAATACAAGAACATCAGGCTCGACGAAACAGCAGCTCACCGAGAAGATCCTTAGCTCACCCGAGCACACTTCTCGATCCGAACCTCTGCTCGACCCCTTCAAACCACAGCCTTAACACCTCAGGGGCTGGATAAATCCCACGTTGGAGTGACCAAACTCATCAACAGCTCCCTCAAAGCACGCTCGAGGCCACCTAACCATGAACAATCTGCACCAGCCACCTGACCACGCTGCAGATACCCCGAACGCAGCACCGCGAGCTCACGCCTGTCAGCAACCTCTGCCCAACGCAGCACAACCAGGGCCACCATTGATGAGGGATAAGGCTCTCGACCTCGATCCTTAGACCCTATGCTGGCACGAAACCCGCGGACAGCAACCACCTTCACAGCACCATGCGGCGCACTCAAGCTCTCAAGAGAGAAACAAAGCGGGAAAATAAGCACAAATCCCTATGCCAATTGCCGACTGTACTAGACCTTATGGACTCTGATCACTACAATATCTCAAATTCCTATGTACGTCCACAACCACCGCTCTGATACCATCTGTGACGACCCAAGATCCGGATACCGGGAAGAATCTGATACCATTCGAATCCTGGCCTGCCAGAAGCAAGGCCGGATGCGTCCACTGACGTCTTAGACCGCGCCTCAGGTGAACTGCCTGACGTGGTAGAGCCTACCAGAGACACGGACACCGAACAAGTAACCACAAAGCAAGCGACTAGCTGGGGTCATGCTCGTCAGCGCGTGTCCACTGCCCCCAACCATGTGTACACACACAGACCATGCATTCTAGGTCTGGTCTTTGACTGGTTTTCCCCTTAGCCGGACTCTGGCTACAGACGTGGGGTCCGACGGAAACCAGTCTAAAAACCATCCTCAGGGTAAGCCCGTACACCTACTCCCAAGTGAGACCAGCACACATGTACTGGTAGGCTACGACTAGTGGAGGGTCACTGAAGGAGTAAACTCTCAAGCCAACGGAACACAACGTCTGAACCGGATGAAGTACGGGGACCGTCCCATGTACCAGCACCGTCGTATGGTGACCAGAGTCGGAGAAGAAACGGGACTCACAGTCCACAAAGAAACGCAGAAGTACGGTTCCCAAGGTAGCTCACAGGCCGCCAAACCGAATTCCACTCTCAGAGAACAACGGGAACCCTCCAGCCCCAGGCTGGGCAACTGAACTCGCAGTCCAAGGCCTCACACATGGCCTACGCGGAAAGCACAGAAGCACGATTCCCAGGACAACACACAAGCTGCCACGCCGATAACTGGACTCGCAGTCCAAGGCCAAACACATGGCCCACTCGAGAATCATCTTTGATGCGGGACGGACACGGGACTCAACTCCAATTGGATATGTGACCCTTGGACTCTAAGCAAGCTCGCAATCGCCCCTAACGAGGGAAGCGTACAGACGTGCACGGTTAAGAAACCGGCAGTGAGCTAGGGTGGTCAAACTCTCTCGTTGTGCCCGGATCGGGTCACGGGACGGTCTCACTCTCTCTCGCAGCAGTGGTGAAGTAATTATATCGAGCTAATGGCCCTAACACATGCTCTCTAGCAGCGGCATAAACAAGTATATACGAATAAAATAAATGCCGAGTAAAGGAGCGAACATGATACCTCCACGCGCCGGGCGTGGGGAAGACGATCCCGGCCGATCTCGTACTCCAGGAACAATAATTAATTAAATTACAGTAATAATTTACTGCCCACTCCACGCAGGAAGGTAAAGGGCGACACAGCGGGACCCGGGAGTAGCGGGTTCGGGTTGACGGGCAGCTTCTTGTGTAGCTTCGACGGCACACGTACTCACGAACGTGGGACCCACGTGTTGGTCCGTGGGGCCGTGTGGGCCCGGAGCGGCCCCACTGTGACGGGGACGTCTGGAGGGGCGCTCCCTGGGAAGGCGGCACGCTGGTTCGCCTCGTGGAAGGCGAGGAGGCTCCGATCGGTGCGGGTTGGAGTTGCTGCCCACAGATCTGAATTCTGTTTCAGACCTGCGTGTCCCGACGAAAACGGATGCTGCGATCCGCCCCAATGTCGGATCGACGCGAGACTGGTGCCGTTGGAAAGCTAACTCAAAATTCTTCGATCTATAGTCAGAGAGAAAAAATTGGCTATCCCAGATCTGGTCTTAGCCGAATTTTCAATCTACTGGTTGACAGAAACCAAAATCTCAAGATAGAAGTGCTTTTTCCTGAGAGTTGGCATTGACTGTATTGTAGGCCTCCGATTCAGCTATTGAGCTCTTCATAAAAGTGGGAGAGGGAGAAGAGAGGAAAATGGGGATAATTTTTATGAAACGTTTGGTGGATATTTGACTAGGAAAAAGTATTTTCTAGTACCGGGTGGTCGGATCTGGACAGCAGAGACAGAATAAAACTTGGGATCTGAAGTGATTTTTTAGAAAATATAAACGAGATCCTAAATTCACAAGAAAATTTGTGGAAGTGGTATTAGGTGGATAAAATCTCCAAAAAAATTGGGGGTTCAAACAAAAAATCAAGAAGAGGCTCGAAAGGGGGAAACTCAGAGTAGCTCTAACACTGGACAGACTGCAGGCAGAACTGGTGGATTGGGAAGCACGAAAATGGAAAAATAGAAAACGGGAGCTGGAATTTTTTTTCAATTTTTTTGGGACGTGGTGATGACCTCTAGAACTCATCCTGAAAATCTCAGCTCCAGAAGATGTAGGAGTTAGGAGCTAAAATTCTCATAGTAACTCTCTATCCTGTAAAATAGAACCTTAGATTGAACTTTCGAACTTGCTTCGCGGTGGCTCGATGGCGGCACGAACGGCGGCGGCGGCGGCAGAGATAGAATCCGGAGGTAGTGGGGCTGAGATAGAAGGGTTCTACACCCTGAAACGCTGAAGGATGAGGAAGGAACCAGAGAGAGAGAGGAGGGGGCGCAGGTTGCTCCAAGCTTGCACAATTTTTTTCTTCTCATTAATTCTCTAAAATGTGGAAATACAAGTATTTATATAAAATAGAAAATTACTCAAAATGCCCTTAGATCTAGGGTTGGAAGGGGCACTAAGGGGATAGGAGAAAGTATTTCTCCCATGTGGTCAAAACACATTACCCATATTCTAATCAAACTTCACCTAACTAGCCTAATAGGACAAAAGAGGGGGCGCCCCCTTCATGGGCCATTCTTGGGCCAAGTTGGTCCAAGGCCAACCAACACAAGTCCATGAACCCATGTATAGCCTATGGGCCTTCCAAACCTAGGTGGCCCATGAGAGGGAGAAGTCCACTTGGGCCTTAAGTGATTTAAGGTCCATTAATAAGCCTAATGGTCCAATATGAACTAACCCCCCTTAATGGACCTAATAAAAGAAACCTAGTAATGGACTCTTCATGGAATATGGCCCAATGGCTTATTAAAAGCCTTACAAAGGAGCCCAAATGAAAAAAACACAAATAAACACACTAATACAAGCCCATATACACTAATACAAGCCAATACACACTAATACAATCCATTAGCCTTTGACGCCCCCATCAATTCTCCCCGGGTGGGAGGAACTCGACCCCGTCGAGTAAGGGGTGCTGCTGCTCAAATAACTCCAACGAATCTGTCACCGCATCAGGTAGCGCGGGTACGCTCCGCTCCAAATGATCGTCACCTACTCATTCCGTATATACTCGATATGCACAAGCTGCTGTGGGAACGAGGCTAGAGGTGGACACTCCGGGTGGGGTCACTCTCAAAGGGAGGAGGCGGCTCGAAGACTCACTAGGAATTCACCGCTGGGTCACTATAGGTGACTAGATCCGGGACATGGATGTCGAGTTGGTCCCATACTCCTCGAGCGAGTCCACTCGCCTCTCACTCAGAAGGGACTGACATCAACGAGCTTGCACAAGACGCATGCAGACGCCTAACAAGCTAAACAAACAACGAAACACAGACTCACACACATGACTCTAGGCAAACTTAGACACTCTTAGGACGACGACAATGAGACATAAACATAAGGGACATACGATGGAAGACTCGGTAAGGATGACGGTCACCGTCTACATACACTAAGTGTAAAGAAAGACTAACCCACAACTTAATGCCATGAGTTTCATCCCTCGTCAACCGCCACCGGTTCGAGAAGACTCATCCTTGGGTATGAAAGTGTGGGAGGATCAGGGGACGGGTGACGGGAATGTAATCCGGACGTCTAGTGTAAAGCACGATTATAATGAAGTCCGAAGACTGTTTCTCGTACGTATGGCAGAAATCAAACCATACTGTGTCAACATAGGGTGTCGACAGTGGTACGGTAGTCACTAGTGGCTGCGCTACCGTAGGAGAGACGGGTAGAAATGGGATGGCGGGGTCCACCGAGGACAAAGTGGGCAAGATAGACGGGTCCGGGATGACCGGTGGGAGTGGGGTGACTGATAGCCCCTGTCCCTCTATTGGCTCACTCTCTCGCCCAAAAACATCAGCGTGGTACTCCTCGACCAACTCTTGGTCAGCCTCATAATCCACTAGAATAAGCATGGGTGGGACATCCTCGGTATGTGTGTCATCTAGGGTAGGGGAATGTGAAGGACACGGATCGGAGAAGTGGCTAGGGGCCACATGGTTGGGCTCTGGGAGAGGTAGTGGGCATGAGTCTGTAGGCGGAGCGGACTGAGAGGGGTGGGTGGTTGGTGACACAGAGGTGGTCGGCTGAATGCCGTCGTGGAAGACGAACTCGCCGGGTAGGTGAGGTGGATATAAGGTGCAGGTCCTCCTATCCCGATCAAAGAACTCTCCTCTCTTCCAACCATGGTCGCCCTAATATAATGCATGGTCCTGCTAGCGTACCAATATTGCACCATGCGCCATCGCAGTAAAGATCGGAGCCGATCTTCCTTTGGAACTCGACACAAGCAAAATCACCATCGCGGATAATCTCGCCCATCTTGAAGAGGGACTCCACGATATCAAGAGAAACCCAATTATCCGACTCCTTATGAGTGAAATGGAGTTCCGTTGTGGACCCATTGGGTAGAGTGGCTTTAGAAATGAGATGGGTGAAATCCAAGGGTCGGGCCATGAATGCATTGAATTGGGCCACCAGGGATGACCACTCGGGCACATGGTCTTGGGGAACGGCCATGGGGGTGGCGAGTAGTGGACATGCAGGCACACGGTGACAAGATCGGACTCTCATGGACTAGATACGACCCTACTATGCGATGCAAAGTTCGAATCCAGACTCGACTACACACCTAGACTTAGCCAATATCTGGTACCTGGCGGAGTTAATCGATCCGAAGATCACTCGCGCAAGTGTGCGGCTTTCCCGATAGGCGTAGCCTAACGTTCGGACAACACGTTTTGATATACCGATTAATGGTATGCAAATGTGACACTTAGATTGACTTAGACTTAGACTCGACTTAGACAATGACTAGACGTAAATGATACTTTTTTTTAGACACCTTAGACTCAACTGGCGCTCTGATACCAAACTGATGCGGGACGGACACGCGATCTGGGACTCTAGCTCGCGATCGTCCCTAAGTGAGGGAAGACGTGGGACCGTGCGCGGTTGAGAAACAGGCAGTGAGTCTCGGGTATCGGCTTTTCCGCGTTAACTCGGGTCGAGTCACGGGATGGGTTACACTCACTCTCTCGCAGCGGTGATACAATTGATATAACGGGCTAATAACCTATCACATGCAGCGACATATACGAATAAATACGAGTAAAGCAAAGCTGAGTAAGAGAGAGAACACGATACCTCCATGCTCCGGGCATGGGGAAGGTGACCCGGCCAGTTACGGTAACTCCCGGTACAATGGTAAAAAGTTAATTACAACAGTGAATTATATTGCCCACTCCACGCAGGGAGGTAAAGGGCTACAAGTGGGGCCTGGGAGGACCGACCCTGGGTTGATGGGTAGCAATCTAAAAGTGCGTTCGGGGCGAACTCGGTCTGCTGGTCCGACTCGGTCCTGCACCGACTCGGTATTGCGCCGACTCGGTTCTGACTCGCTGGACAGCAAGGTGCGGATTCCAAAGGAACGTCACCCTCCTGAGGTCTTCTGAAGGCGCCGCTTGGCTGGGATGATGGTGGGATGTCCCTGATCGACTTCCTGAAGTGGCGGTTCCAGAAGTTGACTTTTGGTATTTTTGCATGAATTATTCCCAGACTACAATTTCAGACCTGCATAGGGAACAGATCTGCACGTCTCGACTGAAAGAATTATGATGCTCAGATCCGGAGGCCGATCGAGGCGTGGCTTGTACCGTTGGAAAGAGCACTCACAGAACTACAATATATATTTTTTTTTCCCGTCGATCCAGAGAAGGGATTAGAAATGACAAAATCTGCAAACTATGGATTTTTCTATGGATCAGGTTACTGACACTCAGGATAGTAAGAGATCTGCCTGAAACTGACCATTGACCGAAGGGGAAATGATTTTTCTAGACACCACGAAAATTATGGTGGAAGGGGGTATATGTGAGGAACACTGAGGAATTTTTGTGGATTTTATGGAAATTGATAAAGGGGTGGTAAAAATACGAGAGGGTGATACTATCCCGCAGATCTGTAAAAGGGCATATTACTGAGAGGATAAACAAAAATATGGAAAAAATATCAAACTAAGGCCAAATGGCACGAAATTTGAACTGGAGATTAGGGGAGACACGTAGAACAAGCCCTCAAAGTTTGTGCTCAATCAGACAACAAGAACCAGAGATAAAAATTCGGAGATGAGCTTCTATCCTGATATAGATAGAATCTGGCGATGGTGGCGGTGGCGCGACGGCGGTGCGATGACGGCGGCAGAGATAGAATCCGGAGGTAGAGGGGCTGAGATAGAAGGGTTCTACACCCTGAAATACTGAAGGAGGAGGAAGGAACCAGAGAGAGAGAGGAGGGGGCGCAGGTTGCTCCAAGCTTGCATAACTTTTTTCTTCTCATTAATTCTCTAAAATGTGGAAATACAAGTATTTATATAAAATAGAAAATGACTCAAAATTCCCTCAGATCTAGGGTTGGAATGGGCACTAAGGGGATATGAGAAAGTATTTCTCCCATGTGGTCAAAACACATTACTCATATTCTAATCAAACTTCACCTAACTAGCCTAATAGGACAAAAGAGGGGGTGCCCCCTTCATGGGCCATTCTTGGGCCAAGTTGGTCCAAGGCCAACCAACACAAGTCCATGAACCCATGTATAGCCTATGGGCCTTCCAAACCTAGGTGGCCCATGAGAGGGAAGCCCACTTGGGCCTTAAGTGATTTAAGGTCCATTAAAAAGACTAATGGTCCAATATGAACTAACCCCCCTTAATGGACCTAATAAAAGAAACCTAGTAATGGACTCTTCATGGAATATGGCCCAATGGCTTATTAAAAGCCTTACAAAGGAGCCCAAATGAAAAAAACCCAAACAAACACACTAATACAAGCCCATATACACTAATACACGCCAATACACACTAATACAATCCATTAGCCTTTGATGCCCCCATCAATCTTCTAGGACAACTCACGGTATGCGGGGGGGAGACCCCACCGCACACACACCGATACACGGTGACTCGGTCAAGCGTAACACAAAAGCCTGGAACACGAGGAGTCACTCGGACTCTCAAACCCAGGGGCACACCAAACGAGGTAGCACGGTCCTCCCGACACCCTCAAGACACGGACACAGAACCCTCGGGGTGTCTGGGACATCCAAGAGACCGCAAGTCGACCATTAGGTCGCAACCGGGTCGACTAGGGACCTACACAGCGTGAAACAATCGCGGTAAGCATGAAGAACCACTTCGGCGCAGCACAGTGTCTGGCGGTCTACCTTTGGGCCGTCACAGCACTCTAACGGTCCAACACAGGAGCGTTACGCGAGAGGGGCAACATCGGCTATGACGCACCCACCCTGGGGCGTCACATTCTCTAACGGACCAAGCCTGGTGCGTTAGAAGATAGAACGAAACATGTTGTGACGCACACTCCTTAGGGCGTCACAGCCTGTGACGGTCCTACCTAGGCACCTCAGAAGAATGAGCTGCGTCAGCTCTGACGCTCCCATATAGGGGCGTCACAGTGCTCTGACGCTCCATCCCTGGTGCGTCAGAGACTCGTGACCCCCAACGGTCTGAAAACATGAGAACGGACGTAGCGGTCGAACCCAGGCGCGTCACACCCTCTGGCAATTTATCGTGGGATCGTCAGAGCGACCGACGCCCTGCCGACAAAATAGGACCCTGTGACGCACCCTCCTTGGCGCGTCACAGCACGTAACGCACCCACCCTGGGGCGTTACAGAATGTGACGGTCACTGGAAGGACCGTCACACAGTCCCGAGAACGCTACGGCGGGAAACGACCCAAAAATCATCCCACGCCCCCATACCTCCACGGGAGGGGGGAAAAATAAGGGGGAAGCCCCCAAATAGCCCCTAGCATGCATCTATGGCCTTGGATCGGCCAAAAACGCAATGAAACGGCGGATCGACGCTCAACCCCAAAAATATGAATTTTTCCCAAAATTTCCAAATACGCCCGCTCGGCTCACCACGACCTACAAAACTCGCGGGAAAGGGAATGCGCGAGCTGGGGGTCCATCTCCCTACCTCCACCGAAGAAACGACGCGCCGTGGACGCAGATCCACGAAGAAAACGCCATGAAACCCTCGCCGTTCCATGAACCCGTGGCCGAGCTTCCACGCGCCACCGAGCCTCGATCCTCGACCCGTTCCTCGCCTCCTGCCATCGCCGCCTCGCCCTCCTCTGCCACCGTCGGCCGCCCGGGGAGAGGGGGAGAGAAAGAGATGAGAGAGAGTGAGAATGAGAGAATGAGAGGGGGAGAGAGAAAAGGGTTAACATACATAGAAAAATCTGAAAATTATAGAAATTTAAAAAATTACAAAAAATTACCTACACGATCCTCGGAAGGAGCACAATGCAGTGGTAACGTCCCGGAGTCGGAGAACGCCACGGTTCGTCCTGCACAGAGTTCCGAAGGCACATCAGGAAAAAATACGTGTAAAGCACAAAATACACTCCGAGACCTACAAAAATGATCCGAAAAATATCAGAAAAAAATCGGGGCATTACAAGGCGAGAGCCACCTGTTACATTCTCATCCTGGTCGGACGGAGTATAGAGGCATATCTGGCACGATCATCTTGATACCGGTCTCATAGTGATGGGGACATCACCTCCCATTGCATCCGGCATGGTCTAGTCATTTAATTTTGAGTCCTATGTAATTTTTATTTGAGTCATTTGATGTATTTTCCCTTTTAATTGAGTCATGTTCTTAGGTCTTGTGTTTATTTCCCTAAGTTTGAGTGTCATTAGGTTGTCTAGTTAGCTATTGGGCCCAATTCATTGGGCTTGGCCCAAGGGCTCCCCCTACCCCCTCGGTTATTTATCATTGAGTCAATTGTCAGGGACTTTTGTAGAAATGTGGGTTTCCTATATATAGGACCCCATTCCCCCCATTTCAACTTAATGAATCAATGAATGAAAAAACTTGCCATTTTGAGAGTTTACACTTCTTATCTAGTGGAGAGATTCCATTTTTTAGGTGAGAAACCCTAGGGGAGAGATTCCCCACCATTCCCTCTCTTAATCTCTCTTTTTCACTCCACTTTCTCTCTCCTCAACACCCAAATTCGAATTTTCTTCTCTCTCCTCCCTTCCCAACCACCTCCACTCCCCACCTACCCCATTTAAGCCTCTTCCCATTCCCCACAACCCTCATCAATACTCCACCCCTTCCCAAGACCCCCTCCACCAATCCTCTCCTCACCATCCAACCCCCAACTACCCCTCCCACTTTCCCAAGCACCCTTCCCACTACCCCAAGCACCCCTTCCCTTCCCCAACACAACCCCCCCATTCCCAAGACAAAAAATTAACCCCACCCTTAAACCTATTTTCGAATATCCTTTCCCTCTCTCCATTCCAACCAAATTCGTAGCCCCCACTACCACCATCTATTGGACCCTCTTCTAGACCTTATTCTCCACCTCCTACACCTTAGAACACCCCCTCCAAGACCCCCTTACAACAAGGGGTCACTCCCACACTCATCTACCCCCTTCCCCTTCTTCTTTCTTGGTCATTGGAAGCTACTTCGAAGTTGTAGTTTGCTGTCCAGAGGTTGCAGATGAACCAGCAACTTACAGCGGCCACCACGACTTCCTCCGGACAAGTTTGAAGACCCAAGAGCCATCGTCGGAAGCGTCTACCAGTATCCTTCGCAACAGAAGTGCTTTCATCTTCTTCCGATCTCCGAGTCGTCCAGGAGGTCCATTCTACCACAACTGCGCAGTTCTACCTTGGCTGAGGACCTGAGCCAGATTAGAAGCTCTGCCACGACGAACCCCGAAGGAATCAGTCCACGAGTTCTTCTTCAAAGTTCTTCATCGCCCAGTCTACTTCCAGAATCAAGAAACATAACTTCATTCGGCATTCATGATCCAGAGTTCTCATTTTTCTCCCTCAGCTACGCAGATCTGCTACTCATAGTCTGCACCGACCAGTCGCCATTGTTCTGCATTCCCTAGTCTTCTCCGAAATCGGTTGGCTTCCCCGTCAGTTTTTCTACGAAGAGCACTCGTCCACAATTCCAACGACTCTGACGGCGCTTGATTCCGAGGTTGGGAGCTGCCGGAGCATCCTCTGCAACCTGCTGTTGGAAAACAGGAGCTAGCTCTGCAGAGATCCTGATCCAGAGAGAAAGCTTCACCACGACAAACTCCGGAGGAATCAGGCCACGAGCTCTTCTGCAAAGTTCTTCCTCTCCCTGTCTACTTTCAGAACCAAGAAGCAGAACTCCATTCGGCATCTTGCAACAGAAGTTACCAATTTTCTTCCTCAGGCATTCGACTCTGCTTCCCACTGTCTGCATCAACCACTTCTCACTTTTCTGAGTCCTTTGATCTTCACCGGCATCTTTTGGCATCCCCGTTTATTCTGCTGTAAAGAGGACTCACCCACGGTTCCAACGGTTCCAACGGAGACTGATTCGGAGTTCGGGAACGGTCGGGGCAGCCGCGTCTTCCTGCTGTTGATAGTCTATTGCAGACAGTCTGAGATTCAGCAACCCTGTTCGTACTCCCGCCCAGGCCGCCAGCGACCCCTGAAGAAATTGGAAAAATTCAGAGGCACTCCTGTTCCAGAGACGAAGAGATCCCCACTAGTCTCACCCTCAGCGAAATTCCAGAGAGAGTTCTGCGGCCTCCACACACTCTATCTGTCAGCTATTACAGAGGGAAGACTGATTCGGTGTCATCACTTCTTCATCACTCTTAGCACTAGTTTCCCCTCCCCGCTTGGCCGGCTGAAGGCCCATCCCTGTGTGGAGGTAGTGTTTGGATGTAACTATCATCTTCCCTTCCCCACGATCCCCCCCTTGGATGGGGTGTAGTGTTGTAATAGCTTAAACATGTCAAGCTACCCCGGCGCGGCGTGTAGGGAACCCACGCTTCCCCGCTCGCCCTCGTCTCCGAGCGGGACCGGTTTCTTCAAACCGGTCGAGTGAGTGCTCCAAAACTTTGCTCTAATTCATGCTTGTTCTTTCAATATTAGTTCATAAACTCCGCTGGCCGTGACGAGAGCCCGATCCTGAAGCTCATTTGCTATAAGTGATCATCGTGGGAAGAGAGTGGAACCCGTGTCCTTTGGCACTTCGTCGGACCCTTGATTTGGGCAGCCGTACCCTTGGGAAATCAAACCTTGGCCTTGCTGGCCCTCTACCAGCAAGGGCCTAGCCCACACAACCTCCCCTTGGCATTGCCAAGTTAACCCGGGTCTTAGTGAGCATCGGGTGAGCGGTTGCTATTATCGGTCCGTTTTTGAATGCTTAATTGTGCTTGCTTGTTGAGTCCTAGGTTGTGTCACATCACATAGGCTCTGACCATCAATAGGCCTTAAGCGAGTTGTGGTGGGTGTGTAAACCCTAGATGACGGAATGTTGAGTCCCTGGCACTCCCCGTAAGGTGGCCTGAGGCTTCAGCGGTCCGAGTGGATCTATCTTTGACTTCTGGTTGACTCCTTCGGGCACATGGTTACTGCCCAATCATATTTTGTGTGTCAACACATATAGAAATATACGAAGTAAGCAAAAATGTCGAGTGAGGAGCGAACACGATACCTCCACGCTACCGGGCGTGGGGAAGACATTCTCGGCCAAACTTCGTACTCCCGGTACAGTAATTAAAGTAATTACAGAAGTGAATTTTCTTGTGCACTCCACGCAGGGAGGTAAAGGGCTACACAAAAAAAATGCCAGGAGCACTGAATTTGGGTTGACAGGCAGCAAGGCGGTGGGTTCCGGGCGTTGGTGGGCAGCGGCTCCGGTTCGGCTAGTTGCTGGCCAGCAGGACAGCAAACACGGACGTCCAAAGGGACGTCAACCTCCTAGAATCTTCTGAAGGCAGCGGTGCACCGGGACGGTGGCGGGGGGTCCCTGGTCGACCCCTGGGAGTGGCGGTCGTTGAAGCTACCCCGACGTATTTTTCGTGGAATTAATTGGTAACCCCTTTTTGCAAGCCTACCTCGGAGAAAAACGCGAGCTCCCACAAAATTGAATGGTACGCCCAGATCCGGTGTCGGATCGAGACGTAGTTGGCACCGTTGGAAAGAGGACTCAAAAATCTACAACATATGTTGATTTCAGATCCATCCAGTGAAAGGATTGAAAATGAAAATGACTGTGTCATAGACTCTTTTCTGGCTCGGAATCCAGATCCAGCAGAATAGAAGGGGAGCTATATAAAGGTGATTTTTGACAGAGGGGTTGGCGGTGGATTTAGGGCTTATGAAATTTATGGGTGGAAGAGGACTATGTGGGGAACGTATATAATTATTTTGGGAATTTTCGAAGGTGCTTTAAGGGGCGGGAAAAATAAGGGATCAGGACTCTATCCTATAGATCTGTAACCAGACAGATTGCGAGGGGTAAGAAGAACGACCTGGGAGGAGGGGCAAACGGGATCGGAATGGAACAAAATTTATATTGCTGGAAATCTAACATAAATGGAAACAATCCCTCAAAATTTCAACTCAATCAGAGGTGGGAGTTGGGAGAACTGACCTGTTCTTTAGGCTGCTGTTCTAGATTTCGTGGTTCAGGACAGCAGGGTGGAAGGTGGCTTGTGGCGGCTTGTTGGCGGCTCCAATGGCGGCGGCGGCGGCGGTGGTCGAGCTTCACACTCCATGGAAGAGATAGAAATTCACACTCCAGGGAAGAGATAGAAATTGGATTCACTCCAATATTTAGGGCTTCACACCCTAGATCAAGAGGAAGAAGATGAAGAACAAGAAGAAGGGAGATAGAGGGAGGTGCGCCCCTAGGCACTTTCACAATAATCCATGCAATTTTTTTCATTAATTTCTCATAAAATGTCACAAGAGAGGTCTTATACTCAAACCCTATAACTTGGCTAATGACCCCTAATACCCTTGGTCAAAGGGGCATAAAGGGGAAGGGAGACTAAAAAATAATAAACAAATCCCATATGGGACAAAGAAGGCGGAGCCCTCCTCCTTGGTCAACTTTGGCAACTCATGGTCTCCTTGACCATGGGCCATCATATTGGGCCCTCTATGAATGGAGGCCCACCAGGGAGGGAAGGTTCAATTGGGCTCCTAAAGGTCTTGAGGCCCATTTTGGCAATTGGACCCCTTACATGAAGTTTTAGCCCATATTACACTCTTGACCCAATTACACTTATAAATACCCACAAATACAAATACACACCCAAATACATTCCAAAAAATATCTAAACAAAGGTAAATGAAATTGCTTGCTCCGATGTCCCATCAGGACGTCTACAATAAGAAAGGACCAAAGTACAAATTGGGAAAGGCCGTGGCAAAATTTTGGCACCATGCAGGGTTATCATTTAATGCAGCAAACAGTCCATACTACAAGACAATGTTCCAGGAGGCACAACAACAAGGTTTGCATGTTCAGCCTCCGACTGCAAAGGATTTGGCTGGGAGGTATCTTGATGAGGAAGTTTAAGAAATAAAGGAATACATTACTTCTTTCAAAAGAAAATGGCAGAAGTTTGGAGTCACCATTATGTGTGATGGTTGGTCAAGTACCACTAAGAGTAGCTTGATAAACTTTCTCGTCTATTGTGAAAAATAGGTATTCTACCATAAGTCCACTGATGCATCAGACAAAATCCATAGCTACCACTACATATTACAATTAATGAATGAAGTGGTGGAAGAAATCGAAGAAGATTTTATTGTACAGGTTGTGACAGATAATGGATCCAACTATAAGAAAGCAGGGGAGGAGTTGATGAAGATCAGACCACACATATTCTGGACACCTTGTGCAGCCCATTGTGTTGATTTGATGCTGAAAGATATTGGCAACTTGAGGCAGTGAAGAAAATTGTTGAAGCAGCGTAAAAGATAACAGAATTTATATACAATCATCACATTGTGCTTGCTTGGATGCGGGAGTATACAAGAGGTGAGTTGTTGAGGCCGGCAATCACTTGTTTTGCAACCAACTATATTACACTTCAAAGTCTTCTAAAGCATGAAAATGGCCTCAAACAAATGTTTAGGAGTCGTGTATGGTTGGACTCTTCTTTTGCAAACACTCGTGATGGGAAAGAGATAGAAGAGTTGATCAATAACAAAAATTTTTGGGAAAGAGTGTAAAAAATTGTCCAAATTATTGAGCCATTATATGAAGTCCTTAGAGTTGTTTATGGTGACAGGACACCAACATTAGGTTTGGTGTATGCAAAGTTGGAGGCTGCAAAAAAGAAGATGCAACAAATGTCTCCCAAATATTCTCCGTATTTCTTGAGTACTGTGGAGGATAGGTGGGATCGACAAATGTCTCGTGATTTACATATGACAGGTGAGCATTATGCATCATAGTATTTTATACCAATTTCATTGTAACAAAACTTTATAAGTATGCACTTCTCAATTATATTGTTCACTTTATAATGTAGCATACTATCTCCACCCTGCGTTCCACTACAAGAAAGAGCTATCATACGATGATGAATTGATAGAAGCTGTCACAAAGGTGGTGGAACACATGTCCAAAACTCCCGAAGAGGCGACAGATGCAATGAATCAGGTAAAGAGTGTATACATTATGCTCCTACTAACCGTAGTACAAATGTCATATGGTGATTAATATATGCATGCTTTGATGCTAGATTAAACAATTTAGAGAAGGAGTCGGGTCATTTGCATAATCATCAGCCATTGCTGGTCGGGAGAGGAGTGATGTAGGTAAAATGCTCTTTCTCATACAATGAAGAGTTTCCCTTGTATCATTCATGTTGAACATATAATGCTTCAATATTTATTCTTTTACAGCTGAGTGGTGGTTGAATTATGGAAGTATCTCTCCCATCTTGAGGAAGATTACTATTAAAGTATTGTCTCAAACATCATCCTCTAGTGGGTGTGAGAGAAATTGGAGTGTTGGGTTCGGTGCTATGTATTCAGAGGGGGGGTGAATGAATACACCCTTTAAAACTTCGCCCAATTAAAATCTAGTGCTCAGAACTGCGGAATAAAAGCACTAAGACTAAATAAGAAAGTCTAATCTGGTCATCTATTGAACCTGTAGACGGATATAAAGAGTGCTCCTAATCAGACATCTAATGTGGGCAGTAGTTAAACAGATCAAGCAAACACACAATACTACTGTCAAGCATATAGTGTGCGCATCAATGAAATGAATACTTATAGAACATCAAACCAAAGCGAACCTAAGCATTCATCTAGCGCAAAACACACAAGAAATCAAACCACTGCACAATGGGTTTTTAGGTGGTTCGGTCCAGCAGACCTACATCCACCCCACACTCAAACCAGAGTGTGGATTCCGCTGACTCACAGCTTGAACAGCTGGGCATCACAGCTTGCCATACAACCGCTGGGCAACACAGCTTGCCGTCCGAGGAATCCTCCTCGCCCGCTGAGCAACACAGCTTGTTGTCCAGTGGAATCCACCACTGCAACCGCTGACTAACAGCTTGAAGAAAGGATAAAATGGAAAATGAAAACAAGAACCAAACAGCACCGGAAAGCTGTAAACAGTGAAGCACAAAATGTGGCTCTTAAAGAGCTGACTGGAGTGGATCTGATCCAACTTCCAGTGGGAACGATCTTCTCTGCTTTTCTCTTCTCTCTCTCTTTCTTCTTCTTCACTTCACACTCTGCTCTCTCCTGATCTCTCACTCAATCTCTCTTTCTTTCTCTTTCTCTTCTTCACTCTCTTTCTTCTTCTTCTTCACTTCACACTCTGCTCTCTCCCGATCTCTCACTCAATCTCTCTTTCTTTCTCTTTCTCTTCTTCACTCTCTTTCTTCTTCTCTTCTGCTGGATCGAAGGCTTCTCTGCACTCTGCTTTTTCTTCACGACTTCTATCTTCGATCTGTCTCCTTCGATCAGCCTTCATCTGTGGACGAAGGCTTGTATATATAGCGGCAGCAGCAGCAGCAGCCAGGGCTCATGTAGCTTCCACAGTTCCCGCCCTAAGAATTTGGACCACGTGGCAGCATCCAGCAGGTTGTCAGTACATGTGTCCTCATCTGGGCACTCTCCTTATCCTCGGATCACGTGCCCTTCATTAGCCTCACGAGTAGAGCACTTGTCAGACAGAGTATCAGATTAAGTATATGCATTGCAGTGTATAGACTTCGTTGTATAGACTTGTGAAAGTGAAGCAATGTATAGACTTAGTGAAACTAAAGCAACGTATATACTTCACATAAGCAGAGCTATGGCATTGTAAAGACTTCACGTTGTGAAGCAATGTATGTACTTAGCTGAAGACTCCCAGTCGATGTATAGACTTGGAGATCATTTAACTGCCAAAGTGTAAACTTCACAATGTATAGACTTAACATGTGCAACGTCGGTAAAAATCCAATGTATGGACTTCGAAGTGCAACGTAGGTAAAAGGCTGCCAGTGTACAGACTTTGACAAAGTCATGAGACGTTCTCTAAGACGATGAAGTCTGTATAGACTTTACAGTGAATGGATGCTCAGTGAGACGCAAGTTGAGACGATGCAGTGTACAGACTTGCCCAATGTGTAGACTTGGAGACCCAAAGGCAGTGTATAGACTTTGCAAGTAGTCAGATGTATAGACTTGAGTGAAGTGAACGGATGTTCAGACTTTGAAGATCCACTGTGGATGTATAGACTTAGGAGTCTTGAAGCCAATGTAAAGACTTGCCACCGACCAATGTATAGACTTGGTGGAAGTCATGCTACAGTGAATGAATGTATAGACTTCGAAGACTAATGCATGAGACGCTGCACTGTACGCTGTACAGACTTGCCAATCAACAGTGGATGTATAGACTTGAATAGACCCAAGGTGAGATGATCAGATGTACAGACTTTGAATATGAAGACCAATGTATGGACTTTGAATCTGAGGACCAATGTACAGACTATGAGAGCTAAGGCCAATGTATACACTTGAAGACCTTGACCCAGTGTATAGACTTAACATGATGCACGAAGACACAGTCCAATGTACAGACTTCATGAACAATGCATAAACGAGATGCTGTACAGACTTTGAATGAAAGTCCAATGTGCAGACTTGCCTTAGACTCTAAATGAGACGGACAGTGTATACACTTAGCCAATGCAATGCACTGTGAATGTATGGACTTTATGAATGCATGCTACAGTGCCAATGTACAGACTTGGTGGAAGGCATGTAATGTATAGACTTCAGAACAAATCCAGTGTATAGACTTCCAACATGATGCATGCAATGCAATGCAGATACTGACTGTATAGACTTATGCATGAGACGCTGAGGAAGACAGTGGATGTACAGACTTCTAAATGTACAGACTTTCCACCGACCAATGTATAGACTTGGCAAGCCTAAGACGCTGAATGAGACGGTGGAGTCTGTATAGACTTTGCTCAATGCATAAGACGCTAATTGAGACGGTCCACTGTACAGACTTGTTGTAACAGTCCGATGTACATACTTCCAATGCAATGCAATGCAATGTAATGTATGGACTTCGACGATGTACACACTTAGCCAATGTGCAGACTTTAACAACGTGATGCAATGTACACACTTTTAAAGACGATGCACTGTATAGACTGGAGAGACAGACCAGTGTATAGACTTCAATGATGCGTGCAACAGTCCAATGTATGGACTTTGAAGATTGATGCATGAACAGTCTGTTGTACATACTTCCAACGTGCAGACTTCATGAAACTCTAGACACTGGACGCTATGATTGTATAGACTTTACAGTGAATGTATATGCCAATGTATATACTTGCATGAGACGGTCAGTGAGACGTTCAATGTACAAACTTCGCCTGAGACAATGCATGAGACGGATGATGTAAAGACTTTAAGTCCAATGTAAGAGATTGTACAGACTTACTCATGGACAACGCACTGCTAGGAATGCGATGTATAGAACAGAAGTCAAGCACAAAATCATACACATGCATTCTCCAGATAATATATCAGTCACAGTCATATGCATTCATATTGCTGTCATCAAAACACAATATCTTAATGCACTCATTGTGTTGCTATCATCAAAATAAAACTAGCATTGCTATCATCAAATCATCAATCACTCAATAGCACATGCTTGTGCCTAAGGGGCACAACATTCTCCCCCTTTTTGATGATGGCAACACAAAGTGACAATGAGTCACACAGAATTTTCTCCCCCTTTGACATGATCAAAAAGAGAAAAACAGTAGGAACATGAGTGCAGCATGGCAGTATGCATGCAAATTTCTCTTAGAACAATAAACTCCCCCTGAAGGTATGACTCCCCCTGAATTATTTCTCCCCCTAAATAATTGCTCCCCCTTTGAGAAGGAATATGGACAGATGTACAAGGGTAGAGAAGGTAGGAGGGTCACTTGACAACAGCTGAATCATTGGTTCAGAAAGTAAGCCTGATTATAAACAACAGTTAAAGTATAAGAATAAGCAACATACAGTTTTGACAAAAATTCAGGTTTAACAGTGATAAATCTAGAGTAAAACACCTGACCCCTGAAAAAGAGTTTATAGACTCCATTTATAGCAATGAATCTAGGGCACATGGTATTAATAGATAAGTCAGAAATAATACCCTTTTGTGATTAAACAAGGAAATTCAAGAAAGGCAACTTGAATATGTATTGAGAAAAATAATTTTCACTCATTGACTTTTGATTTTCGAAGGGTTACAGCAGTTTGATTTTCACTTTTTAATTTTTCAGAAACTGAGCTAAGTGAATAGACCAGTGGCATTTATGCTGTTGACATTAGGTGTACACCTTGATTAGAGGCAGGTACCCCCAGTTACTAGACATAAACTACAAGATCTACTTCAGGTCAAGGACTACAAGGAACAATCTTCACCTTTGACATTAAGGGCACACCTTGTTCAGAGGCCAGTACCCCCAGTTACTTGGTGAGGACTCCCCCTATAGATTTGACCCTATGAACAGAGGTAGCTTGAAACACTTCATGACATGTGAATTCTCCTGCTTCTTTGGAGGAGATCACAGTTTCTCAGTGCAATTCAGCCATTGCTCTGTCACTATGTTCAGCTCATTACTTTTATGATCTTATTTACTGCTGCCCTTATATCTTTTAGAGTGATTGTTTAAAAATCAGTACACACTCTTATTAGCCTGTTCTAGATATTTCCAGATTAACACATTCAGGTATTAAAAAAAACTTTTTCTATTTTAATCATGAGACAAAGATTAAGAGCTATAAAAGTTTTCTTTTATCTCAAATTCTGAAGGCAGACACTTAACTCTTCAATTTATAAAGGTTAAACCTTTAGTTCTTTTCAATTTGTAAGAGTGATTCTTATAAAAGAACAATTGAAATAATCACAGCTCATTTCATTAAACCAGAAACAATTGCTGTTGTTCAGTGAAAATGATAGGGAAAAGATAGCAGTTGGCATTAAGGTTCAAGAGCAACTTATGTCAAAAGAATATGAATCATTTGAATGGGGACAATGAGGAGTAACAAGGATTCAAATAATTGAATAGAACACTCAGCTCCCCCTGACACCATGATGCAAAAATATGCTATGCACTAGACTGTTCTACATGCAGACTATGCAACAATGATATATGAGGCAAGTATGCAATCAATTCAAGTTTATGCATCCAAGACATGAACATTTTTATCATTTTTCAAAATTTTTTTTTCAAAAATGATGCAGTACACTGTTCTACATGAAGACATGACCCATGGTACTAGGCGGAGAACCTGGTCTCAAGGACCATCTCACACATAGTAAGAACTTCCAGACAGATTTCCCTGCCTTTCAGTAACTTACCATTTGATATCCCAGGGTTATGCATGATAATGTAACATAAAGCAGTCCTACATGCATTGAACAACTTCATTGACAGTCATGCAAATGATGTATGCAGACATAAGACACATGCATTGACTGTGGCACTAAATGACCCATTTAAAATCAGTGCAAGTTATGCATTTAACAGCAGTCATTCAATTGCATTGACACAAAGTCTATATAATGCATCAACTATGTGCAGTGCATTCAGCATCTTATGAACATATGCAATAAATGGCAAGAGAGAAGAGCATCATATATGCAGAAATGAATTCAATAGCTGAGTCTGGAATGCAGACTGATCAGCTAAACAAGAAGAGATCATCAAAACTCAACCAAGCAAAACAACAATTTCAGATGATGGAATTTTAAACAAAGTTCAGAACTAACCTGAAGAGTTGAATCATGGGGTTTCCATTTGAGTGCCTTGGTTTGTTAACCCCTTTATTCTTGATCCAAGGCACACCTGCAACATTATGATCATTTTGATCTTGCAGGGACCCAAGCAGCTTTGGGTCCTGCATTTACCCTGACAGGTGTTCTAAACATTCTTTTTGCAGCATTATCATCAAATTCCATTAGAAAACAATCAGACATAGAATGTCCAAAATTTCCACAGTAATAACATGAAACAACAGATTGTCTGGTCCTATGATGCATATCAACAGCAGCATGAGACCTATGAAACTTAGCATGAAATGTTCTGTTGTTTACATGGACATTTTGTTTCTTACTAGCAGCATTGGGAGCAGGAAATTTTACAGATTTGAAATTAAATCTACTTCCTTGTACATGCCAACAGTCCTTGACTGTGTGGCCATGCCTCCCATATTCGAAGCACCTTGGGTGCTTACCTTTGGAGCCAAGGTTATTCCTGTCAAACATCTTTTTGTTAACATGAAAATTAACAGGTTTAGAGTTGAATCTCTTTCTCGGATTCTGCCAACATTGAGCAGCAATGTGGCCAAACTTCCACAACAAAAACAATTTAGATTCTGTCTCCTAGAAATATGATTTCTAGCATGAAATTCTTTAACATTCAGATTACCCTTTTTCTGATCAGACAGAACTTTTCTAGCATACTTTCTGTCATCTTGTTTCATCACAAAACACTCGCTCATAAAGTGTCCATGCTTACCACAATAATGACAAGAACAAGAACCATTAGATTTATTTAAAACATGGCACTTATCAGATGAGTTTTTAGCATGCAGATTGTTCCTTTGAGTTTTTGGGGTTTTCTGATTTTTATTTCGTTTTTGAATTTCCTTAGCAGCATGCATATTTGAAGAAGAAGCTGAAGTGCTAGCTAAACCAGAGCTACGAATAAAAGTGGTGTACAGCTGGTTCTTCTTAGCTTGCTTAATTTCAGAAATGTTATCAATCTCCTCACATTGATCACTTACTACATCTTCCGAGGATATTTTCATTTTGCCTTTATCCTTAGCAACCTTAGATGAAGTACCATTCAGCTCAGTAATTTTACTTTCCAAGGAGATTATAAGATTTTCTGAATCAACTTTCTCCTTCTCACAACCAGCCAGTTTTTCTTTTAATAACACAATTTCATTTTCCAAATCAGCAGTGTGTATTAAAAAACTAGCAATTTCTTCATCACTGCAATTGATACACTCTTTCAATACTGATTTCTCTTTTTCAATCGTCATCCATCTTTCAGAGAAAACAGTGTTAAGAACCATTAACTTTTTATTTTGTTCCTTCAGATGAGCATTTTCTTCAAGCATTTTACTTTCAATTTCTTCAGCTTCAGTTTTCTTTTCTAACAATAATTTATTTTCCTCTTTCAGGGATTTGATTGATTCCTTTTGCAAATTACCATCATGATCAAACTCATTTATCATGTCTTCTAAAATAGCACATGCCTTACAAGAATCATCTTCTCTAATGTGCTTATTTATGAGGTTCTCATTTTCAGATTTCAAGTTTTCATTTTCTGCCTTCAACCGAGTGACTTCAAGAATCATGTCTTTTCTCAATTTTTTATTTTCAGATTTTAATTTCTTGGACACTTTGAACAGATCTTCATACATCACTATCAATTCATCAAAAGAAACTCCATCTGATCCGGAGCTTACCTGAGATGAGGTTTCCTCATCATCATTTCCCCGATTGGCCATTAAGCATATTGACTTTTCTCCTTCTTCTTCACTGTCCGAGGTGTTCCCTTTGAATTTCGAGAATTTTGGACAGTCAGTCTTCACATGGCCAGCCTTCCTGCTTGTGTAGCAAACGTTAGTGTCAACAATCTTGGAAGGGTTAGATATGTACCTTATTTACTTTCTGCCATTACCAAGCTTTCCTTCTCCTTTTCTCAGAAATTTCCTGAATTCACTGGTCAGCATTGCAATGTGGTCTACATTAATTTCAGACCCCGAGAAGCTACTTTTCTCGCTTAATGATCCACTGTGGCTGGATCTATTTACTTTGCAGAAGCCAGCCTTCAGCACGATTGGTTCCATTACGAATAATCTGAAAGCACAGAGAAACTGAAGCACATAGACCAAATGAGCAAGGCAAGGCACTAAGTCGGAGAAACAAAATAACGAACACAAAAAGCACACTATGAAATGCACCAAACAGAAATGCACTAAACCAGATGATCAAAGTAAAGCAGTAAGATAGTGAAACAAATCAACGAGCAGAAGAAGCCCACTCTGATGTGCACCAAAAGCTAGCAGGAACTGCTACGGATTGTTAGATCCTATGCACAGCAACCCGCTCTGATACCAATTGTTGGGTTCGGTGCTAGGTATTCATTCACCCCCCCCCTCTGAATACATAGCACCGAACCCAACATGGAGCACATTTGCTTTGATACATACAAAGATAAGGAACATGTTGACACATCAAAGGCTGGACAAGTTGGTCTATGTGCACTACAATATGAGACTGAGGTTGAAGCACATACAGATGGATGCTAAAAAAGGGGATGGAGATTATGATCCTACATATGTTGCATATCTCCGTGACGATGAGGACCCTATCATGTCATGGGTCGCAAGGACAACTACAGAACGGGGTGAATATGAGCTTGACGAGGAGGCACCTGATCCAGGGGATCCACCTCTCCCGAACACTTTCTTGGCCACAGCTGCAGCATCAGATGCAGAGGGTATAGCAGGGACATCTCAGGTTGAGGAGACAGTGGCAGAGGATGATGAGATAGACTTAGAAGATGATATTATTTTGCTTGACACTTCTAGGAGAGGCAGAGGTAGGAGAGTTGTTGATGATGATGCTAAGTAGGAAAGGTTGATGCAGGGTCCTACTGTAGGGAGCATTCGGGAGCCACCATCACAGCCACCACCACAGGAGCGTGCGCTCTCACGGCCACCACCACCACCATAGGCTTCACCCTTACAGCCACCACCACAGCGGGATACTTCTTCTACGTAGAGGGGTGTTTATTCTTTGCAGAGATCTCAGACAGTTGGTCATTCTTCACAGAGATCTCAGAGCTCTTTGTAGAGAAAGAAAGGGAAAGAAACTTCAAGTTCAAAGATTGAGAAGGACCCACCACCACCTCAGCCCCTCCCAAAGAAGGGGTGGTTTGGATTTGACACTAAAAATAATAAAAAATAACCAACATTAGTAGATCTCGATGCATAAACACAGATATCTCCAGGATCTGATACTGAGCGCATCATCAGTGATGACTCATCTAGCAGCACATAGGGTACTGTTGGGGGTAAGGGTGGTATGTCAGAGTTCACACATGTCGGGGGAGATTCACAGTGGACACATTTCCCAGGGGAGTCAGAATACACACATGCTACTCAAGATGATATTGACCATGGTGCTCCATTGCCATTTAATGCTAGGGGGAGAGCAGGTGGTTCTGCGGCTGATAGTGGTAGCTACCAGGGTATGCTATCGGACTTTGAGAGATTGAGTACACAAGAGTATGACTCATGTTCAGTAGTTTCCTCTAGTGATCATTATAGTATGCCTACACGTCCAGTTCCAACTGCACATCCTACTACAGGATATGGTTACCATGCACATGTTCATGTTGTCCTAGTTGTGTATGTTTCAGGATCCCAACATTATGCATATTACATGATGCAATACCGTAATATATATTCAATGTACATGTCATGGGGTTAGTATCAAGCATATTTGATGGCCACATATCAAGTTCAATTGCAAGGAGATATGTCAGGGGGCGATACCAGTTCCGCATCTTCATATTACGACCCTCATCAGTAGTCTTACTGGAGTTATTATGGTATTTAAATAGAATGATTATGTTGTTTTGTAGTTTAATTGTACATTTGTATTATAACTTAACTATGTGTAATTTCTACATCTTGTAGATGCCGCGTGACCGACGCCACCCCGCTTGGGAGCATGGATACACGATGCCGGGTGATCGACGGATTCATTGCATGTATTGTGAGCACATGGTTAGCGGCATACATAGATTTTTTGAGCATCTCGCGGGATTTGGCAGAGATTGTATTACATGTCCATCTATTCCTTCCCATGTTCGTTCACAATTTATTACACATGTAGCAGCCTCTTCTTTGACAGCACCGGCCTCTTCCTCCACAGTGTTGCACCCTCCAGCTAAGTTAGTAAATGTGGTGAGGTCATTCTTTGTAGAATTTGATTTACCACCCAGTACTGCACATGCACCATCATATGTCAACATGATTAGATGTGTGCAGAGGCATCCACATGCACCCCCACCCACCACAGCACATTTACAGTTTGGAGTTGCAGAATCTCAGCGTGCAGATGATGACTTATGGGAATGGTTGTCAAATACTGAGTTTTCTGGTGATGATGATTGACTTGCAGGTTTTCTTTTTTCATGATATATTTATGGAGTCTAGGATTATGGACTATTATATTAGCGGCACATATATTTCTTTTTCCCATGATGTATATGGGGGCTATGGACTTAGAATTTAGAGTTTAAACTTTTAGCCCATTTGCTAGCATGTGAGAATTATAAATTTTGTTGTGTTATGTGTGTGATTTTGATGAACACAAAACTGTTGTGTCCCATGTTGATTATGACGATGACAAGATGCTAATGTCTATAATTATTGCATGTGAAACTTCGGTTGCTATTTCATTCCATGAACATTTTATTATTTTATGATCCTCAGAGTGTGTTTTGTAGCTAGCATTGAATATACTCACATAAGGTTCATGCAAAATCTTCCATGTGAACTGAAAGGTATGTAAGGAGGTTTGCCTTTTTGAAAAGTGACGAAGTGAGGTCATCTCTTTGGTTTATTTAGTAAGAATCTTATTTCAAAAAATTTGTGTTTCATTTGAGACTAATTACTTTGTTTCTGAACAGGCCGAATATTACAATTCTTCATTGAGGAATCATTATTAAGCAAGGAACAAAAATATTGGTGGACGTCAGATGGAAGTTAAATGAATGCTTGAATGAGGTTTCAAAATGTACTGGAGAGTTCATGTTGATCATGGTGAAAAATGGAAGAATGATATTCTCATATTGCATGGATGCTTGATGAATTCATTTAAATCCTTAGATGTGTAGTTTTTGAGACTTAGAAATAGTTTATGTATGTTTGTAAAGGATAATACATGTTAAAGTTTATTTTCATCAACCTTATGTAATTTGGTTTCTTAATACATTTCGTGTATAGGCTTCCATGTTGAAACCTTGAAAGGGCCTTCATGCATTTTTCCTCTTTAGCTCTTGAGATTGGATCGAAGAAAACTAGGCTTAGCTTGTGCCTTCTTACATCATCTTCATGGTCTTTGATTTTCATGCAAACCGATTGAATTAACTTATTTTTAATCATCCAAATTCATGATTGGGTGTTTTATATTGATGGGTTACATGTTTACATCATTGGGAACTCATAAAATAGGTTTTTCATTGACTTGGAGCTGAATGGGTCAACCCCCTCACTGCCCGAGTCTTCTACATGCAATGAATTTAAATTTTCACAGGCATGTAGCTAAGTTGTGTATGTTGTTTGCATAATTCATGCACCTGATCATGTTTGATACATGTTATGGCTTCATTAATATTTAATATAATTTTTTTGGTTAAGAATAGACAATTATTAAGACATTTGACAGAAGTCGGACCGAGTCCGTCCTAGTCGGATGCGACTCGGCCGTACCGTACCGGATCAGAAGGATCCCGATCCGATACAGATCTGCGAGTCGGCGAACCCTGATCGTGATGTCAGAGATTTTTTAGAACAAAAATCTCACGTCTCTCCCTCCCTCCAACCCTCACTTTGGGCACAATGAAAATAATAAATGCTTTTGTCATTAATAAAAGTGTTGGTGGGGTTAAAAATATTTGTGAGATTTTATATGATGCTTAAATGACAGGTTTGGGGTTTAAATGAGTTACTTAAATGGTTGACGAGTTTAAAATAAGTATTTAATGATTAAATGACCTCAAAATCTACCCACAAACTCCTCCCCATAGAATTCTTAGACATCGTTTGGTAATACAATAAGGGGTGGATTATGACTTTGAAATCCTCACCTCCCAAAAATCTTATCAAATGTATTCTTGTCACATCAAATTATTCAAAAGTTAGATTATGAGTTTTAGAGAGAGATAGGGAGAAAAGAGAACACTTTTCGTAATCTCTAAAAGCATGGTCTCCACCGAGTTTTTCTCTCTCTAAAAGATTATGAAAAAAAATTCATAATCTCATTGTGTTGTCAGACGCGCCCTTAAGATTTTAAGATGCCCTCCTTGATGTGTCTATCTATTTCCTAATAAGAAAATTTGTGAAGTACGAAAGTCATAGCACCTATATAATATTTGGTTGAGATTGAGATTTTACAGAAAATCTCAATTATTAGAATCTCATGTTCATCTCAACCAAACAAAGACGTCCTAAGTTTCGTAGAAGTTAAGTGAACATAACCTAGCATGTTTTGTTCGGAAGATATCATCCTTTAACTCTTTCAATTCGATTTAGTCGGACAGTGAATATTAAGTTCATTTCAGCATTATTAAACTTATGCTCGATATTCTCGAGCATTCTCCATCAAATTTTTTTCTTTCTAAGAATCAATTATTGAGTACAAAGTATTTCTCCGAGTTCAGTTAAACAAAGTCTCTCTAAAAAAAATGGTTCTGTCCGGCTGGAATGAAAATTTGTCAATTCTGTTTGAGTAGAATTCGCATCTCAAAGTTAAGAAAGAAGAACTTATTAATCCGTGTGTTCAGCTACAATAATTAAAAATTCGACCCCTGCACTGTCCTCACCAAAAAAGCTCTTCATCTTAACGTAAACTACAAGAAGTCGCGTACAGGCCAAACGTTCGGTAGGTGTCAGTGAGCGTTAAGCAACGGTAACCGCATAGCCTCTTCGGCGCCGAGCGACCGGTTCCACGGCCGACCCCCAGCAGAAGCGAGTGACGGGATCCCCACCCGAACGCTGGAAAGCGACCCGCAACCGGCGACGATCTCGCGCCAGCCCACCTCTCTCTCTCTTCCTTGTCAAGGCAACTAAAGAAGAGGGGAAGGGGTGGGAAGGTGCATGCTGTTCGTCGCCTTCTCTCTGCAGGTCGGTTGCAGTGCGGAGACGTCCGGATTGATCAGAATCAGGCTTCATCTGGAAGGTTGCTCTCTGTTCTCCGCATGAAGCTTGTTTGAAGGTGGGGGAGGCTGGGGAAGGTGGAGGGGTGTAGGTCGTGGAGGGAGAGGGAGAGGAGGGGGGGCAATGGGGGTGCCGCAGGCGATAGAAACCCTAACGCAGAGGGCGAGCGTCCTGAGGGAGTCGCTGCAGAAAAGCCAGACCAACACCGACGAGATGGTGTCCATCCTCGGCTCCTTCGATCACCGCCTCTCCGCCCTCGAGGCCGCCATGCGCCCCACTCAGGTATTCTTCTTTTTCTTTTTCGCTGTCCTTTGTTCCCCATTATGTTTCCTTCGCGTTCACTCTTATTCTTTTTTATTTTGTCTGCCGTGATTCATGGTGTAAGGAGATCTGTTGGCCATTCTGATTGGGAACCTTAAAAATGCTGCTTTTGCTTGCTTAGCTCTCTCGGTTTTTTGGAAAATGTATGTAAAGAATATCCATACAGATATTGTGAATGAATACATTGCATGCCCGTTTTTCCGTCTCTGCCCTTAGGTTTTAGAATCAGATTTATGTTTAAAAAGGATACTCCATCTGCCCCACTTTGTTTGTCATAAAAGATACAGTCACGAACAGTAATATGTTTGTCCTCTTCTTTTACATATGGTGATTTAGCTATTCAATTTCTTCGAGCTACCGCTTTGCCGCCGAAGGCTATGTCAGACTCCCTTCATGTAACCGTGGTTATGGAAACATGTACCCCGTTTCAAGAAGTTTAAGGTGCATTTGTACTCTCACTTCTATGGTGTTCTCTTGAAGAAACATGCCACCAAAGTTGGGTACAGGGAATATAAAAAATGTCATATTCGTTGTTGCATTATAAAAGAAATCTTCGGCGAGAATGTGGCTTTCTCTTTATATCTTGTAAAGATCATTTCTTTTATATTTTATCCATTAAATATTGATGTTTAAATGCTGAGTTCAACTCTGATGACCCAAAAAACGAATTTTCACTGACATTCGATGTTCCACTAAATATGATTTTTGGCCTTTTTTAAGGTCTTATTTCTTATCCATTTTTGTTTTTGCCTTTCTATTTTTTTTTCTTCACTGACCTACTCCCTTTAAAATAAATTGATTTTTTTCTTACTCTTGTGGAATCATTGTGCAGGTGAGGACACATGCCATCAGGAGGGCACATGAGAATATTGACAAGACATTGAAATCAGCAGCTGTAATTCTTGCTCAGTTCGATCTTTCACGAGAGGTCTTTCCTTTCTCTCAAGTTACAGTGTACTTTTTCTTTAATTTTTTAGAATTGCTTTTTTGCACTTTGTTTGGATGGGTCAGCCATTCACCAAATAAAGGCATACGAGGAACTTGGAATGGGCCAAGAAATACCGTATGTTCACTCTACGGAATCCTATCTAGAATCTTTAATCGGAGGGGATGATTTTACCTCATCTGTAACCTATTCCTGGAGTACCTTGGAGGTGAAGGATTTTGAAATTCTGGATATTGGGAGCGTTCATTTATCCATCAGGAAAATGATTCATGTGTTTAGATTTCAAAGCATAAATAGTGTGCCAACTTGTTCCACAAATATGACTACCCATGTAGTTGAAGATTTGGGCAATTACAACAAACCAGTGTAAAGTGAATAGTGTCATGTTAATAGCTGAAGAACTCGTCAGATTCTCAGGGTGTTTACTCAAAGGATACATTCAAGTCCTAATACCCTACAAAATTGAGTCCAAATCCATGAAACATTATAGGAAGCTCGAACTATGAATGAAAAACACAAATGGATATGGTAACAGATTTAAAGACATGGATCTTACCATTAGAAGAGAGCATTAAAAAGTAATTTTGGGAGGCTATTGATAGTTTGATCCAAAATATCCCTAGTGAAGAGAGAATCTTTATTGGAGGGGATCTTAATGGTCATGTGGGTATAGATAATAGAGGCTATGAGAGGATTCATGGAGGGCTTGGTTTTGGCAATAGAAATGATATGGGTAACACTATTATTGATTTTGTTGTGGCCTATGATCTAGCAATTACTAATACCTTCTTTAAGAAGAGGGACGAACACTTAATAACATACAAGAGTGGAACACATATAAGTCAAATTGACTATTTTCTCATTAGGAAGGTCGATAGAGTTTTATGTAAAGATTGCAAAGTTATTCCTGGTGAGAGTCTAGCCCCTCAACATAGATTGTTAGTAATGGATGTCACTATCCCTAAATTCAAAAGAAAGATCATTATAAATAATTATTCCAAGATTAAATGGTGGAATTTAAAAGGTAAAAGTTTAGAAACATTTAAAAATCATCTATTAAAGGAAAATATTTGGAATGTAGAACAAGAAACTAATGTAATGTGGAATAATGTTACAAATTGTATAACGAGGGTTGCAAAACAACTCTTAGGCGAATCTAAAGGTAAAAAGAATTTAGACAAAGAGACTTGGTGGTGGAGTGAGGAAATCCAAAATGCTATTAGAGTAAAAAAGGAATGCTTTAAAGTTTGACAAACTAACAAAAACGATCAAACTCTAGAAGCCTATAAAATCGCTAAAAAGAGAGCTAAGAAAATAGTTAGCGAAGCTAAATCAAAGGCATTTGAAGATTTATATAATAAATTAGGAACCCGAGAGAGTGAAAATGACATATTTAAACTTGCTAAATTAAGAGAAAGGAAAACTAGATATTTAGATCATGTTCGGTGCATTAAAGGTGAAGATCAAAGGGTTTTAACTAAGGATCTTGAGATTAAAGGGAGGTGGCATAGCTATTTTCAGAAGTTACTTAATGGAGATTCCGTCAAGGATTTATCTTTAGAAGGTACCCAAGAGTCCTCAATATTTCAGGCGTATTAAGATGTCAGAAGTCGAGGATGCTTTAAGGAAAATGAAAGTGAGCAAGGCCTTAAGACTAGATGGCTTACCTATTGAAGTATGGAAAGGCCTAGGAGATATTAGTATTCAGTGGCTAACTAAATTTTTTAATAAAATTTTAAAGGAACGGAGAATGCCAGAAGTTTGGAAAAAAAATGTTGTAATTCCTTTCTATAAAAACAAAGGAGATATTCAAAGTTGTAATAATTATCGTGGAATTAAGCTTATGAGTCATACTATGAAACTTTGGGAAAGAGTAATTGAAAAACGCCTCCGATGTATGACTAATGTATCGGAAAATCAGTTTGGTTTTATGTCAAATAGATCTACTACAGAAGCTATTTTCTTACTACGACAGCTAATGG
Organism: Amorphophallus konjac; assembly: GCA_022559845.1. Taxonomy (NCBI): domain Eukaryota; kingdom Viridiplantae; phylum Streptophyta; class Magnoliopsida; order Alismatales; family Araceae; genus Amorphophallus; species Amorphophallus konjac. The sequence continues at coordinate 320,741,400 of CM040124.1, forward strand.
AGAAGTATAGAGAGATGAGAAAAGATTTGTATATAGTTTTTCTTGATTTAGAGAAGGCGTACGATCGAGTACCGAGAGAATTGATTTGGTGGACATTAAGAAAGAAAGGAATCTCTCAAGGATATGTTGATTTGATTAAAGATATGTACGGCGGTGCTATTACTAGTGTTCGAACTATTGCTAGGGAGACTGGTGAATTTCCCGTTTCTATAGGTTTGCATCAAGGTTCTGCACTAAGTCCGTATCTCTTTGCCTTAGTTATGGATGAAGTAACTAAACAATTGCATGAGGATATCCCTTGGTGTATGCTATTTGCAGACGATATTATTTTAATTGATGAGAGTATTGATACTCTAAATGCTAAGTTAGAGCGTTGGAGACTTGCCTTGGAGTCTAAAGGTTTTAAAATTAGTAGGAGTAAGTCAGAGTTTATGCACTGTAATTTTAGTAATGGGAGAGTGGTTCAGGAAGACATGGTTCTAATTGATGGACATAACATTCCGAAGAGTAGTAGCTTTCGATATTTAGGGTCTATCATACAAGAGAATGGGGAGATTTATGATGACGTTACACATAGGATTAAGGCAGGCTAGTTAAGATGGAGAAGTGCATCAGGTGTCCTTTGTGATCGTCGTATGCCTGTGAAACTCAAAGAGAGATTTTATAGAACGGCTGTGAGACCTACTTTGTTATATGGTACCGAGTGTTGGACAGTACGAAAGGAACACATCCACAAAATGTGTGTAGCAGAGATGAGGATGTTGAGATGGATGTGTGGCAAGACTAAGAAAGACAAGATTAAGAATGAGCGCATCCGTAAGGACTTAGAGATAGCTCCAATTGATAGCAAAATGAGAGAAAATAGATTCAGGTGGTTTGGACATGTGTTTCGTCGCCCTAACTCAGCGCCGGTTAAAAGATGTGACCAAATCTTAGTGGATGCTAGTAAAAGAGCTCGAGGAAGGCCTAAAATGAGATGGTGCGATGTTATTAGGAAGGACATTAGTTCCTTGAGTTTAAATATGAATATTGCACTTGATAGAAATCTTTGGCGGAACAGGATTCATGTAGTCGACCCCAATTAATTGGGATAAGGCTCTGATGATGATGATGATGATGATGATCTTACCATTTATCAACATGCTGTAATGATATACAAACTATGCTAAAAGTTAAAAAAGAAAATTTTCACATATAATTTCATGAGTTCAACACCATATTACACAAAATTTACAGGAACAAAGAGTATTAAAATTTGGAGTTTAGACAAGATTCTAACATGAAATCCTCACTAAAACAGCATGCCATCAATGTTATATGGAACATGTCAGTTATATGCACCACTTAAGACTCAAAATTTCCTAGTTCCCCACCCCATGCATTCTATGTTTTTTTTTCTGGTTTAAAAGGTGTCTTAACATAGTGTAAGAATTAAACTCACAAATTTGTGTATGTTAAATGCCATGAGTTTCGCTCAAAATGTGGTAGATTGAAAAGAAGGCCCTAAGGTTGTTCACTATCCCCAAAATTTTGGGTCTGGAGCCTTGCCTACCCCTAAATGGGAGATTTCTATGACCTCTAGTTGTCCCTTTCAAGCCATAGCAGTCCCCCTCCTTAAGCTCCGACAAAGATACCAAGTTCGACAAGCCATGGGTTGGACTTCTCTCTCTCGGATTGCAAAAAACATCTGAGAAGCACTCCACACTTTCTGGGGTCTGGACCATAGTTAGTTAAATATGGTTTGGGAATAATACAACAAAGATACTTTTGGGTATAGTTCGGATTAAAATTTTAAGAGTACGGTCAACCATACGGTCTGAAAAACAGACCTTTCAAAAGCTTGGTATGAGATATGTATAGTGTATTATATGTCCACACATAAAAAATCCAGACCTAAAAATACGGCCCATATATGACACTAATACAAAGATATATATAGCCACAAATTAAGTAAAATTATCTAGTATCATCACTCGTGAGGGTATTTGGATTTTGAGCTTTTTGGTGTTTTGGGCCAAATGGGTGGAATAAAATGGTCGTTTAATATGTGAACACGTATAATATGTATTTTATACGTCCGAGGGATAAAAACATGTACGAAACTGTCTCTTTCACAGCTGGACAGCAGATGGCTATCTTTTAGTTTTATATGCCGTAGTATGGAAATGCTTAGGAGACATTGGCATTTAGTGGCTAACTAAACTTTTCAATAAAATTTTAAAGGAACGAAGAATGTCAGAAGTTTGGAGAAAAAGTTTTGTAGTTCATTTCTATAAAAATAAAGGAGATATTCAAAGCTACAATAATTATCGTGGAATTAAGCTTATGAGTCATACTATGAAACTTTGAGAAAGAGTAATCGAAAAGTGCCTCCGATGTATGACTACTGTATCGGAAAATCAGTTTGATTTTATGCCGAATAGATCTACTACAGAAGCTATTTTATTACTACGGCAGCTAATGGAGAAGTATAGAGAGATGAGAAAAGGTTTGTATATAGTTTTTCTTGATTTGGATAAGACATATGATCGAGTACCGAGAGAATTGATTTGGTGGACATTAAGAAAGAAAGGAGTCTATCAAGGATATGTTGATTTGAATAAGGATATGTACGACGGTGCTATTACTAGTGTGCGAACTATTGCTGGATAGACTGGTGAAATTCCAGTTTCTATAGGTTTGTATCAAGGTTCTGCACTAAGTCCGTATCTCTTTACCTTAGTTATGGATGAAGTAACAAAATAATTGCACGAGGATATCCCTTAGTGTATGTTATTTGCAGATGATATTGTCTTAATTGATGAGAGTATTGATGCTTTAAATGATAAGTTAGAACGTTGGAGATTTACTTTGGAGTGTAAATGTTTTAAAATTAGTAGGAGCAAGTCAGAGTTTATGCATTGTAATTTTAGTAATGGGAGAGTGGTACAGGAAGACATGGTTCTAATTGATGGACATAACATTCCGAAGAGTAGTAGCTTTCGGTACTTAGGGTCTATCATACAAGAGAATAGGGAGATTTATGACGACGTTGCACATAGGATTAAGGCAGGTTGATTAAGATGGAGAAGCGCATCAGGAGTCCTCTGTGATCGTCGTATGTCTGTGAAACTCAAAGGGAGGTTTTGTAGAACGGCTGTGAGACCTGCTTTGTTATATGGTACCGAGTGTTGGGCAGTACGAAAGGAACACATTCACAAAATGTGTGTAGCAGAGATGAGGATGTTGAGATGGATGTGTGGTAAGACTAAGAAAGACAAGATTAGGAATGAGCACATCCGTCAGGACTTGGGGATAGCCCCAATTGATAGTAAAATTGAGAGAAAATAGACTTAGGTGCTTTGGACATGTGCTTCGTCGCCCTAACTCAGCGTCGGTTAAAAGATGTGACCAAATCTTAGTGGATGCTAGTAAAAGAGCTCGGGGAAGGCCTAAAATGAGATGGTGCGATGTTATTAGGAAGGACATTAATTTCTTGGGTTTAAATATGAATATAGCACTTAATAGAAATCTTTGACGGAACATGATTCATGTAGTCGACCCCAAATAATTGGGATAAGGTTCTGATGACGATGATGATGTACGTATGCATGCTAGACACGAATTCACCAACTATGGTCTGGATAAGGCTCTCTTTCTTGGTATAGGCGAGAAGAATATGAAGTGGGAGGAAAAGGAGAAAGATGGGGCTGGGTTTAGCCAAGCTAGGGGTATGCGAAGGTCTTCTCCCTTCAATCTCCAACTCTCATGCACTTAAATGCCCTGGGGTCAAGACACATGTCTGAGAGCAATCAAACAGCCAATTTATTGATTCCAAATGCCATCCGCTGGCCCATCACTTGGGGTAAGCAAGGCATGCATGGGTGGGTCTAGGCATCCATGGGAAGGCATCTACTCGAGTTGGTGCCTTCTTCAAGGGCGCATGAAGAGCAGTTAATGACTTCATGAAATATGCATCAAAATCAGTTGATGAAAGTGAAACCACAGTTCTCTGCAGAAATCTATGTGCCTCAGTGTGGCATCTTCATATGTGGAAGCCATGGAACACTGGAGAACAAAAACATGTGTACCTGGTCCATGGTCCAATAAGGAATAGTCTAAACCACTTGGCATCTGCCTCAGAGGCCCAGTCAGCCCCAGGGCTGAAAAATCAGTGAACTGGGCAACACAACAAGGTTTCTGGACTGGAATCATGGGGTATTACAGAAACTTTGTTAACATAATTGCAAGAAAGTAGTTTCTGCAGCTTGTTTGCATTTTCCCAGGATGGATTGATTGTAAAGAAACAATTTGACAAGATATGGAAGTGTCAAGAAACCGAGGAAGACAAATTAGCCCATATAATAGGTGTAAAATTGTGTAAGCTATGAAGGATCCTTCTTTAATTTTTTATGCAAATGGCTGCGGACGTGAGATGGTGTCCTCCTGGAGACATGCTGCCCCGGGGTGTTTCTGGCTCTCCCATATGTGAAACGGAGCGGAGGATGGATTTCCGTGGCTTGCTGATCAAGGAGAAGCAGTTTTTTGCTGTATGAAGAGCGGACATCGGGCTGTGGCATGCCGTAATGCAGCAGGGTGCTGATGATGTCGTAGAATAGGGCATCACAGTGTTGTTTGCAATGGTGGGAAGCTGATGGAACCTCTTCAGATAGCCATGGAAGAGACATAGAAGCATGGGCCTTATGTGGATATTCCGTGGTTTCATCAGTACAACAGAAACCTGGAGTTCTTTAAGAACTCTGTGGTTGGTCGGTGTATTCAAGCTTCTCCATCGGATGACCAAATGGAGGGAGCTCTATGCTCTGCATGGTCAGGGGTTGAGGAGTGGAGGGTGTATCGGCTCTCGGAGAGGGAGGTCTTGATTTATGCATTCTCTGCAGATGTGATGCAAGGTTTACTTAAAACGAAGAACTTTGCATTCAAGATGGGCGCTTTGGCTTGCTCGCCATGGCATGTTAGTGTTGGTGCCATTCCAGCAGAGAAGAACAGGGTTGTTTGGTGCAAACTTCAGGGTATCCCACTACCTTTGTGGGATGTGGAAATCCTTGGAGTTATTGTGGCACCATTTGGCTAGCTCCTTCAGGTTGATCCGGACACTGCTCAATGGGCATATCTGAAGTTTTCTCGCATTCAGGTGGAGGTAGATTCCGAGCATGCTATCCCAGCATGGGTCAAGCTTCTATGGGGGACTAGTCGCTTCTGGGTCTCTGTGTCGCAGGAGGATAGAGAGGCTGTGTCAGTGGACTAGTCTTATGCATAGGTTGTTGAAGCTTATGGCTGGTACAAGACACAACTGGAAATGCAGGTTGTTGAAGCTTATTGCTATACAAGACATGAACCAGTCGACTCGGCCAGCTCCAGTCCTGACTCAGCTCAAGAAACTGGAGTCAGGTTAGGCTGTGGATCAGGTAAACTGCGAACCTGCCATCGGAAATTTCAGTGAAGGTTCCAGTCGGCTTAACCTAGTGGATGCTATTCCGAGCATGTCTCCTCAACCCAATAACACAAACCGACTACTAGAATCTAGTAAACTTATGGATGGTCCTGAAAAAGACAGTACTGCCCCTATTGTCGCGGTTCATGATCCTATCCTTCAGGGGCTTTCTAGTCCCATTGGGGAGGTGTCTTGGTGCGAGGCGCTCTCAACCCTAGCCAGCAAGGGGTATCCATTGCGAGGTGAAGGCAGGCAGCGAAGGCCGCTGCAAGTCTATCGGCGCGGCAAGCTCTCTTTTCGGAAGCAATCTTCCACATATGGCGAGAAGAGTTGCGACAAATCCGGGATGCCAGTGATCTCACCACACCAGTCCATGGTAGGTACTCCACCTCATCTTCCTGCCTGTTTAATTTTCCTCCCTCCTTTTCCATTTGCTATTGAAGACCCTAGCTGCATCGGTGAGAATCCTTTACCACTTACACTGGAGGAGGGCGACAATGGTGGAAAGAATTTCTTGGGTCAAGGGATCACAGCGTGATATGGAAGGACACACGCAGCTGGCTCTTTCATGAGGCAAACAAGAGGTGTCGAATTCTCAGCAGAGCTGTGACGTTTCTCATACACAGGCAATGTGATCTTCTAGAGGATTGGGGGAATACTGAGCTTCTGGAAAGAATTGCCCCTTCGGGAATGTAAATCCCAAATGTGGGTCAGTTTCGGAAGCTACGGGCCGACTTGGTGGAAGTGAAAGTGGGTCCAGTCAGGAAACCAAAAGGGTCTAGGGAGGTTAATGCTTTGCTACACACCAGTCAGACACGGGGACAAAATGCGAGGTCCACTTAAAATAAGGTTCTAAAGAGCAGGGAATTGTCAAAATGATTCTTTTGACATGGAACTTCCAGGGCTTGAATGACAAGAAGCACCCGATTCTTGAGGATATGGTTTGAAGGTTGAAAATTGAAATAGTCTGCATCCAGGAGACCAAGATACGGGAGTGTCAACTTCCTATGGTGCACATGGTTTCAAGGTATCATGAGGTTGACGTTGTGTTCAGGAGGGCTGGGGGCCGCTCCAGAGTTATTCTTATCTTCTGGGACTCTTCCTAGTGTAATGGAACTCTGGTGGAAATTGGGAATTCTCCTTGTTTGTGCAGTTCACCTCTAAGAATTCAAGGAAATGCTGGTGTTTTTAAGGAGTTTATGGTTCGGCTTCCTATTTGTTCAGGCAACTATTGTGGGAAGAGCTGACGAATGTACAGAATAGGGTATAATTACTTTGGTGTTTTTCAGGGGATTTTAATGAGGTGTGAAGTTCAATAGAGAGGAACAAGCAGGCTAGATTTACTGTAGGAATGAAAGAAGTCAACAGTTGGATTGAAGATTTGCGGTTGCTTGAACTTCCTGTCCGGCTGTCTCAAATATGAGATTTACTTGGTCTGATGGTAGGTCATCCCTGACAATGTCTAGGCTGGACAGAGTATTGGTTGATGTGAGATGGAATCTTTGTATCCTCCATCCAGAGTGTCAGGGCAACGTAGAATTGGATCGGATCATTCTCCATGGGTGGTTGATTGCAGTCCTAAGGAAAAAAATAGCAGTCCATTAAAGCTAGAAAGGGTGTGGCTGACAAATGACTGTTTTATTCAGTTAGTTTCTGCTACCTGGCCTACTGCTGCTTGTCATACCTTTGGGGTTAAAAGTTAGCAATGAAGCTCAAATTGCTTAAGGGTTCTATTAAAAAAAGTGGACTGTCAGTTGGAATAAAGAGAGAGACCATAAAAAAGAAGTGCTGCTTAATTCTATCTCTCATTGTGATACTTTGAAGACACAGAGAAATCTCTCTTCGGAGGAAATACAGGCAAGATCAATTGCTCAAGTAGAATTGGTCGACTGGTTGACCGAACACGAACAGGAGGTTAGACGGAAGCAAAAGGCAAGAGTTACTTGGTTGCAAGAGGGTGATGTCAATACTAAGTTCTTTCACATGGTAGCTAATGGTAGGAGGCGAAGGAAATTTATCTGTTCTGCAGAAAGATTATCGATTGCTGGATGAGGAAGAGTCTATTGGCTCAGAGATTGTTCAATTTTATCAGCAGCTGTTTTACACAGATCAGAGACAGTTTCCCCTCTGGGCATATGAAGATCCTAGGTGCCTCAGTGAAGCTGAGAAGGTACTCCTTACAAAAGATGTGTTAGAGGAAGTGAAGAGTGCTACTTTCAACCCTGGAGTTGATAAAGCCCCGGGGCCTAATGGTGTCTTCATCTTGTTTTTTTTCAAAGGTTCTGGGAATTAGTTAAGTACTTAAGTCTGACCTCCTGCAAGCTACTAAATAAGTGATTTCTCTTAATGGCAGCTGTGAAGCCACCAACCGCACTTTCTTGGTTCTGTTGCTCAAAAAACGATGAGGAGAAAAATATTAAGGATTTCATATCCATCAGCCTCCTCCATGGGTCTTACAAAATTATTGCTAAGGTGATTGCAACCTGTTTAGCTGCTGTCTTGCCAACTCTAATTGAGGATAATCAGTCAGCTTTCATTCAGGGGTATAGACTAAAGGACAATTTTCTCCTTGCTTATGAAATTATGTTTGCTATTCACAAAAGTCATTCTCCCAGCTTGCTATGCAAGGTTGATTTTAATAAAGCTTATGACAGAGTTGCATGGCCTCCTATGTGGTGGGTTTTGATTCTTCATGGCCTCCCTCACCAGTTCATCTGCATTCTCCAGGTGTGTGTCCAGTCTGTACAATTCTCAATTATCCTCAATGGAGCCATCTATGTTTTTTTTTCAGAAGTACAAGGGGAGTGTGTCAAGGGGAAGCCCTGTGCCCTTTATTATGTGTCTTGCTTGCAAATACATTAAGTAGAATGATTCTCAGGGCAGAGAGGCTTGGCTGGCTTCAGAATATCAGATGCTTCAGATGTCCACTCAACTTTTCACACCTTCTATATGCAGATGGTACTCCATTATTTCTTAAAGGGGATTTTCAGCAAGTCAGATCCATGGTCTTCATCCTCCGGTGCTTCCTGTTCTGGTTTAAAAATTAATTTTGATAAAACATCTATAGTGGGACTCAATTTAACAGATGAAGAAGTGAATCAGTTTGCTTGGTATCTGGGTTGCTGAGTGGACACATTCCCAATATTATATCTGTGATTGCCTTTGCACTTCAGGAGCCTTCGGTATCTGAATGGGATATGTTGTTGCACAGAATGCAGAGAAGACTTTGTACATGGAAAGCAAATTTTCTCTTATTGGGTAGGCAGCTAACTCTATTGCAGTCTGTGTTTAATTCCATCCCCATTCACTACCTCTTAGTATTTATCATGCCTATTGCAGTCTGCAAGAAGATGGATAGGATCCGTAGAAGGTTTCTTTGGTGTCGTAGCCAGTTTAGTATCAATGGGATTCCTCTTGTTAAATGGGACAGGGTGTGCCAGCCCAAAAGTCAGGGTGGGAACGGAAGTGAAAAGCTTATGGCATATGAATATTGCAGTGTTAGGTAAGTGGCTTTGGGAGTTGTTGGAGAATGGTTCTTTGCTTTGGGGAAGGCTGATCATCTGTTAACATTACCAGACACACTGCAGGTTTTATCATGACATGGATAATGAAACAAGTGCCTCTCCTATATGGAAAGGTATTCTGCAGGCGGTCACTTTTATGGAGAAAGGAATTCTGGTCCAGGTTGGCAATGAACATCATATTTTGTTCTGGAGGGATAGATGGTGTGGGGATGTTTATCTTATGGACAAATTTCCAAAAGTGTTTGCTCTTGCTTCTTACAAATGGTATTGTGTGGGTTAAAATTATCTACAGGAAGGCACACATACACACTAGTTTATTCAGCTGAGGAGAGGACTTAAAGAAGATGAGGAAATGGAATATTTATAACTTTTGCAGCTCCTTCAGTCAGCAACTATTGACTGTAATCAGCAGGATGTCTTTTGGTGGAGGGAAAAGGGAATCAGATTCTCCGTTAAGGACTTCTATCAATTTATTCAACCAGTGAGTCCTCATTCTCAATTGGCTGCGGCTTGGAAGCTTAAGTTTCCTTCAAAAATCTGTGCTTTCTTTTGGCTCCTTCTACAATGGTGTATTGTTACAAAGCTGTATAGGAAGAAATGGAAGCTTGGTGGAGATGTGGTGTGCTCCTTTTGTGGTATAGATGAGGAGGATGCTGACCACCTCATGATTAACTGCCCTGTCAGTGTGGAAAATTATTGCCGCTGTTGCTGGTTTTCAGGCCAATTTAATTCTATCTTGCAGTTGTGGCATCATTTTCAGGTGAACAGGGGTTGGGGTGAGACTTGGAAGGCTGTTCATCTCTTTACGCTCATTCCTGCAGCTGTCTGCTGGAGCATCTGGAAAGAGAGGAATGATGCCATTTTTCAGGGCACCGGAGCTTATGTGGAGAACATCCCATCATAGATTGTAGTATTTTTGTCCACTTGGAGCCGGTCTATTGTCATAGATTGCATCCCTCAGGCTTTGCTTAGCATGAGGAGGCAATAATTTGTGGAAAGAGGAATCTCTTCTCCTTCCCCTCTTTTTGATTGTACTACCGCTATTTATTCTTAATAAAATTAGTAGTGCAATCTACCTTATTTGGAAAAAAAATGTGTAAGCCATATAAGCCATTTTGCAAGGGGATGTTTTTGATTGTTGAACAACCTGGAATGGATGAAATAGAAGAGATGGCATGCTAATTGCAAGAAAATTCATGACCACAATGTTTTCATCCTTAGATCATGTCATTCACGCCACTCCATTTATCAATCTTTGTCCGCATTTGTACACCTTAAGTTGCCTTACATTCTTCATCTGTCTTTACTCCCTTTTTTATTGTCTTACTCCAAATGCTATAAAAGAGGAACTGGTTATTTCATTGAGCCACGTCTGGTACAATGGTTGATTTTCTTTTAAGTTGTGTTCATCTCCTTTTTGTTATATACATCAAAAGACCCTCTTTCCAATTATTTATTAACTTTTAGCTGTTTGCCATGTATTTGTATATACCACTATCCTGCAATTTCTGTTAAAAGAAAGGGAAAATGAGGCTTTTCTTTTGAACATGTAGGCAGAAGCAAAGATTCTGAAAGGGCCACATGAAGATTTAGAGAGTTATCTAGAGGCTGTCGACCAGCTGAGGAGCAATGTCCGTTTCTTCAGTTCAAACAAAAGTTTTCAGAGTGGTGTTGGGGTGCTTAATCATGCCAATAATCTGTTAGCAAAGGCTATTTTAAAGTTAGAGGAAGAATTCAAGCAGCTGCTATCCACTTACAGGTTTGATAATGCACATCCACCAATGACTGGCTCATCATGGTTACTTCTGAAAACCCTTCAATTTGTATTGTAATAATTTCAGCAACTTGTTTAACACAGAGGTGAGGTCATGGCTAGTCAATATTTGTTTTGCATTAGCAAATGTTGGGAATGTTTAGCTACGTTAATTATGTGGGTTGAAGGATGCTGATTCTCAGTCTAAGACGTATATAAATATGTAAGTCAGAATTTTATGTTTACTCATCACATGCAAATAACCATTGATTCCTAAGAGAAAACAAAGGTAAGGCATGAAACATCATGCAAGATGCCATCAGAGAAAGAAGGGGGGGATCGTGGCTATGCATGGCAGCTTCTTTGTTTCCACTATCTGTTTATTGGCACTGATAAATTGTATTGCAAGTTTTTTCATTTACTTTCCGAAATCATTTGATTGTCTTTACCTCATGAGAGTTGAGGAACTGGAAAGCATAAACCTGGATCCCATTGTGGACCATAGGCTAACTCCTATACCTATGAAGAAAAGGAGATTAATGCTTAAATTAGGAAGAGTCTCCAAAGACTGTTTTGGATTTGTTAAATTTTGAACATGGTTAGTCAATTTCTTTTGGGAAGTATTTTAATAAATATTAGTTTAGAAGATGGGGTTCCACCAGACTTGGGTACGATGGATTTGGGACTGCATCTCTTCTGCTACGTTTGCGGTGCTCATTAATGGTCAGCCTTCCTCTATTTTCAAAGCGAGAGAGGGCTTCGACAGGGAGACCCACTATCTCCTACTTTGTTTGTGCTGGTTGCTCAGATTTTGAGCAGGCTATGGTCGAGGGCTGAGGCTGCAGGGATCATCTGAGGCTTCCAGCCAGGCCAGTCTGGTACCAGTATCACCCACCTTCAATACGCAGATGATACTATACTCTTCCTAGTTGATGAGGAGCAACAAATGTTTGATGCCAGGTTGATGCTTCAAATGGTTTAGGATATTAGTGGCCTGAAGGTTAACTACTCCAAAAGTCACATAGTCGGGATCAACATGGAGCCTTCTGCACTCAGGAGGGTAGCGGCCATCTTTGGGTCCCAGATCGTGGAATTTCCTTTCTCTTATCTGGGCCTTCCTCTGTCCCCAGGTTCTCTTCATTGCAGGGATTGGTAGGTAGTAGTGCAGAAATATGAATCCAACTTGTAGGTTGGAAGGCCAGACTCCTCTCATATGGAGGGCGTTTGGTGTTGTGCAGATTTGTTCTGGATAGTTTACCGACTTGTTTCTTCTCCATCTTCAGGATCCCTAGGACAGTGGCGAAGAAGTTGGAATCCAACCAGGCTAGATTCTTCTGGCATGTTAATGGGATCAGAGGTAGAGGATGACATGATATTTCTTGGGGCAGAGTTTGTAAGAGCAAGGAAGGAGGTGATGTGGGGATCAAGAACATAAGAGATTTTAATTTGGCGCTACTATGTAAGTGGTTGTGGAGACTTGGGATAGAGGATGGAGGACTTCGAACACAGCTTATCAGATAGAGATACTATTCCACATCAAGAGTCTGGGATTTGCTTTTGCCCACTTTATATAATGTCTCCCCAATCTGGAGAGGCATCTATCAGGGTGTAGATGTTATTAGAGCTAGTGTTCGAGTCAGCTTGGGTGATGGTTGTAGGAGTCTATTCTGGCAGGATAGGTGGTGTGGTGATTTCACTGTAGTAGAGGCTTTTTCGTCCTTGTTCACCATTGTAGGGACACCTACAGCTTCGGTCGCCCAGTCTTTTGATGCAGCCCTTGTCGGGGGTATTTGGGCACCTACTTTTAGGAGGAATCTTCAGCCTCAGGAGATGGATCAACTTCAGCTTCTTTTGTCTTTCCTTCTTGACTTTCGGGTGGTCACTGGCAGAGCGGACACTTGGGTGTGGAGATGGGTGAGGGAGGGGGCCTTCTCAGTCAAGTCAGCTTACTCTCTCATCTCGGAGGGGGGTGTGCGTCACCCTTATGTTCTCAGGTTTGGGCTCCCAAGAGCCCACTCAAAGTGAAGTAGTTAGTTTGGAGGATTTCACATGGCCAACTTCTCACCTGTGATAGGGTGGCACATTTTATTCACATTATTACCTTATGCTCCTTGTGTGGGGAGGAGGACCACCTGGACCATCTTTTCACAGGATGTGACTTTGGTAGCGCATTTAGTCTAGGGTGCAGCAGAGACTTCAACAGCCAGGTTGCCATTTTGAGGGGGTGCATCAACTCTTCACTTAGTGGCATAGGGCATGGAGCCTGAAGGGTGCTAAGACCATTTGGTGGCTTATTCTTCATGCCACACTGTGGGCCTTGTGGACTAAGAGGAACAATATAATTTTCAAGAGGGAAACGAGGACAATAGATAGGTTAGTCACTTTTGTCTACAAGAGAGCGGCCATGTTTGTAAAGTGGAGAGTTACAACTCCTCTCTCTTTTTATTGTTGGAGAGTTAATTGGGGACAACTTTGGGGGGGGGGAGTCCTTTTTTGTAATGGGGTTTTTGTGAGGTTAGAGCTTATACTTGTACTTTGCCTTTTTTCTTGTGGTATCATCCACTTCTCAAAAATAATGAATTGTAAGGAGGTTGGGGATTTGGCACAAGGAATGACATGAGAAACAGCGAAACAACAACGTTGTGTTAGATGGTTGTTGGACAGTTTTTTAAACTTTATAAAGAGTTTTTTTTAAAAGATTTTTTCCCCATTCCTTTCGATGATTTGATTTAGGTTTTGCCCAGTTGGATTGGCGTTTGAAGTATTGAGAGTTGGACTGTCCTCACCAACCTTTGCCAGTTTTAATAACATCGCCCTGGTGGATAAAAATACTTGATAAACTGCCTGTAGTGATTCCCTGGATGAAACAAACCGCATAAATGCACAAGTCTATGAAGGCACAACTTAGATTCAACCCTAAAGCTTCATTATGGTCCAACTGACTTTTGAATGGTTTGTGAAGGGTTTCAGAGTGGTCTTAATTTCCTTAGGTTGTAAGGGTATTTTGGTAATTCCTTGTGGTTCAAGGGTCTACGTTATATTGGTTATTTAAAATTTTGGGATATGTTTTGAAACATTATGGCTGCCTTCTTGAACATCTATAAGTGTTTTAAGGGCTCCAATTGTATTTTAGTAACTTTGATGGAAATAGGGTTCGAGGGTATTTTGGTCATTTGAGATAAATTGGTGAGAACACCAGAGCGCGGGTTCGGTTCGACCCGACTCGTGTTTACCGCCGTCGGAGAGCTCCATCAGTGACATCGGCATCCCTTTGGCTTGATGATGATCCATTAGCATATTGATGTATTTTCCTTTGATTGGTTGACTATTTATTTTAGGGAGAGGCCCATTAGGGGCCCCTTTGATCTATTTTCATTTATTATGTATTTTTGAGTGCTATTTTGGTACTATTTTACGTCTTAGGGTCATTTTGGTCTTTAGTCTTGTGAGGAGACCACTAGAGTTTTCCTCCAATATAAATACTGGTGTAGTCTCCCCCCCTTTTTGGGCATGATGAAAAAGAAAAGAAATATAGAAACTGAAGAAAAGGAGCCACCATTGTCTTCCTCCCGTGAAGGGAGCTTGAGAGGCGCGAAGCTCTAGGCGTGAAGCCCTTTTCCCCTTCTCTAATTCCTATTGTTCCTGCGCATTTACTCCCCTCCTTGGCCCCACGAGCTTCCCCACGTTCTCACCCCTTCGCTCCACTCCCCCACGCCAATCTATTTTCTACTCTTCTCCTCCACTCGTGTTCGAAACTTCCCCACGTCCCTACACCGCCACCTTACTCCTCCATGTATCTCCCTCCCCTGTCGAGCTTCCGCTTCCCCCTCGGACCCACGTTTCCCTCCGTGTTCTTCTTCTCCCTCCTCCCCCCTTCTTCTCGTTCGAAGTTTCTCCCCCCCCTCCTGAGGCAGCCGAACTCACGACCTTCCCCCACCTCCAGCAGCAGAGACGGCGGTCCCAGCCGCCGACAGTCGCCGTCGCGACCTCCCTCCACCGCCGGCAACCCCAGTGGCAGAACTGGCCGTAGCCATCACCGCCGCGGCCGCTCTCTCTTCAGCTAGCAGGCCACCCATCACCACCGCATCTCCTCTTCCCTACACACCAGCGACCAACCGAGCCACTCCCCCTGCATCTCCCTTTTCTTCCCCTTCCTCCTCTGCTGCCTTCGACCTCTGTCGCCGTCACCTGCTCGTGTGGCCGCCCCCACCACCGACGTCCCCAGCTGACCCGTGTCGCTCATTTTCCGTCGCCGTCGCGGCAACCGGCGGGCTGTCCTCTTATGCATCCGCCTCCCTCGTCAGTCCCCGCCACCGCTGGCGCGCCGTTGCCGCAGCAGCGCAGCCGCCGCAGGCTACTGGTAGGCCACTCCGGCCCACCCCGCGGAGCCTTGCTCGGCTCACGCCGGACCTGCTCTGCAAGAGCCCGCACCGGGCCCCGACTCCCCTGTCGGGTTGTGACGTTGCATGCGATCAACTGTGTCGCGGCCAGCTGATGAACTTCGCTGCAGTTGGCCCCGCCCTATCCCGGAGCCATCAGAGACGCCCCCTACCTGCCCGCAGCCACTGGTGCCAACAGCTGCCCGCACCCCCGCGGCCAGCCGACTCCTTTCCTCTCTCGACGTACGCGGCCTCAGAGCCTCACTCTTCAACGAGTAGGTTAGCGTGGGAAGCCCGCTCATTTAATTTGCTTATTTAGTATTTATGTCATATTTGCCGCCGTGAGTGAGTTAGGATACTTAGCCTGTTATTTTATATTACTGCTGGTTAGTGAGTCGTAGCGTTTTCCCATATCCCGGAGAGCGCCGATTTGTTTACATTGTCTGTGCGTGATTGATACCCTAGGCAAGGGTAGTTCTATCTATCATTCGGTTCGACGTTTCTCGCTACGAGGGATGGCTTCTTAGAGCATAGCTACTGTTATTTTACGTAATTTGTCTCTTGGTGTTCGAGTACACGTCGGGTTATTTGTCGATCAATTGTAACGCGTTTGTTGATCTCATTAGTCGCCTAGTCGGGTTCATTTGAGGACACCGTCCCGCATCATAAATTTTAGGATTTCATAGCTAACTTAATCAATTAGGTAGTGTTTTTGGAGTTAGATGTCTGCCTCATTTTGGATCAAGGTGGAAGCTTCAAAATATTCAAGTCATTTAGGATATGAAACGAGGTATTTAGGTCATTTTGGGTTTGTCTCTCTGTCATTTGATGGTGTTTAATCCTTAGGTTTGACTTGGGAGTATTTAGTGCTTCAGTGGATCGTTGAGGACATGGGTGCATTGAGTACTTCATAGGATTATTAGGCCATGAGTTCTAGGTTAAGTTCAGGTTGGGTTATTAGGATTTACAGTGTCAGAGTTCAAATTAATTTAAACCAAGGTAGGCCAACTCGGGGATCGGGATCGGATCGCCCGATCCCAAAACGAGCCGGGTCGGCGGGATCCCGGCCGATCCCGGACCGATCCCGGCCGAGTTAGGCTAGCTGACTCGGCTAGGGATATAAGTGTCTAAAAAATTCAAAATAAATCTGGAAAAATTCTGAAAAAATAGAAAAAGCATTCTAACATAGATCTATATCATATTTAATGTGAAATAGTTGACATTTGCTAATCTTTTTGTGAAATAAGTGGCATACTCAAATAATACAATGATTTGATGAGAGAGTTACCTTTCATTCATTGAAATTGAATATTGAAAGACTTTTCTACATATTGTACATAGTCATTCCATGACATGTACGTGGCATACATGAGTTGATAGTCCATGAGATACCGATTATACTCCTCGGTGTTAGTGTACACTGTCATGATAGGGGTCCAACTGGGGATCTCGGGGACTTGGTAGCTTCCTCCAGTTGATTGTTGTGATGATGTGTCTGAATAGGATGGATAGGTAGCATGCTCATAATATCCTCCTCCTGAGTAAGATGATACATCAGAGGGGGGGTAACCATAATAACCTTCAGGGAAAGTATAATCCCCTCCTCCTGTAAAAAAACAATAATTACAAATTAGAAGATATATAACTCTTCTTACATTTTCAAATGTAAGGACAAAGTTAGTCTACAAACCTTGTGCAGGAGATGATATGTTGTACTCTGGTTGGCCATAATTTTCATTTGTTTCTCTTGCCCTTCGGAGGAACTCTTCCTTCATGACCTTCTTCTTCCTCAACCAATTTCGCCTATAAGGAATGAAGTTTGGATTGTAGCCCGTGTCTTCAATACTTTGTTCAAGTGTTGTTGTTGGTGGATGCACAGATTGAACTTTTTGTTTCCCTTTTCCAACTGAGACATTTTTTGTTGTCCTGCTAGTATCATTCCTATCTTGTGTAGCATGGCTGAATTGTTGCTCTTCGGTGAATACAATGCCTTTGGAGGCTGGCCTTGAATGTTGGGATTGAATGGCTGCACCTGTTCCGCCCTGGCTAGGATCATCATCATCATCATGACTACTAGTTGAAGTGGAATCATCTGATGTTTGATAAACAATGGTGCCATCTGGAGAAGGTGTTTCATCCCCTTCTTCTATGGTGTCCAAATCAGCAATGTCAACGGGATTTCTGCTTCTACTTTCCGTGGTCTTCTTCTTTGATTTGCCTTTGTGCATTTTTTTTACTGGAAGCTGAAATGCAGCTGATAATGGAATATCATCTAACTCACCTTCAGCCCAAGCTCGATCATTTGGATCAAATTCTGGTTCACCCATTGCCATCCTTGCATCGACCCATGAGTGGAGAGGATTTTCTTCATCAAAAATGTCATCTAAGTCTATGGTTTCTTCGGTTGTTGTAGGTTGTGTGGTAGGTTGTCCCATAGTTTCATCTCTCCACTTAGCTTCTTCCTTTTGTCCTTCTTGGATCCGTTGTAGATTCTTTATCTTCAATCGCATATTGTAGTGGCAAAATACAAGCTGCTCCAATCTTGAGGATGTGAGCTTATTTCTTTGCTTTGAATGAATTAAAGAGAAAGTGGACCAATTCCTCTCACACCCAGATGCAGATGTTGTTTGGCTTAAGACCCGGATAGCAACATATGCTAGATCCTCATATCCAGAGGTCTTGCCATAGTCCATCCACCAATCAGCTGCATAATAAAAGAGTGTTTGTAAATATGATGTGCAAGACTTAAACCAATCAAAAAGAAGTGTAAAGATGTCAATCATAAAATTTACCGGGGCTAAGCAACATCATTGCCCTTTGTGCTCGATGAGTCGCAAAATGAGTCAACTTAAGTCTGTAATCATGCATCTTGTTGCAAGCTATAATTGTTCGATCTTCATCATCTAGCATGCGTTGAATGACATTCTTTACCCCATTTAAGACCTCATCATCATTCTTCACATTTGGGCCATATTGATACCGTGGGTTGAAGAAGTAGCCTTCAAATTGGAAGAGTTGTGTCAATAATGACTTAACATAGGATAATAGATAAATCCATTCATTTTATTTTGCAATTACCTGCGGCATGAAGATCATGGTGGAGAGTTTTGTCCCACCTTTCATCAATTATGTCCCACTTTAGATATGTTTTAGGGTTGGATTTTTGAATGTCCTCCTTTGCTCTCTCTATTACCTCATATAGGTACCCCATGCCCGCCTTCTTATCACCATCCACAATGCTCAAGACTTTGACAATTGGTTCCACCACACTAAGAACCATCTTGATATCTTTCCATAGGCCTCTGTTTTCAATCAACTCTTCCACCTTCTTGCCCTTGGTTCGAACATCTTGTTTTGCATGGACACCAAGCCACTCCTCCCAACCTTTTGAGGAAACCATTTGCAATAAGGGACGCCGCTGTGAATGTAGACTCTCCAAAGATATATATGTAGAGGCGAACCGAGTTGCCCCCGGACGTATGAGCTCTCTCCCTCCAGTATGCTCGCGCATCAACTTAAGGACATAACCATGATTGTACACATAGGTTGTGATGAATTGAGCAGAAGCCACAGTGTTTGCAATCTTTTCATCCTTGCACATGTCCTCCAACATCAAGTCTATGGAGTGTGCAGAACATGGCACCCAATATAGGTGGCTTCGCTTCTCCATCAACATGTGGCCGGCCAATTTATAAGATGTCGCATTATCTGTCACAACCTGCACCACCCTATGCTCTCCAACTTGTTCAGACAGTTCATCCATCAACTTAACAAGTAGTCGGCACTTTTAATATGCCCGCTAGCATCCACCGACTTCATGAAGATCGTCCTAGCTTGACAGTACACAAGAAAATTGATCATTGTCTTTCTGGTAATGCCTATACAACATAGAGAATAAGAAATAGTTAAGATCAAAATCATGGATGTAATCTATGGCTCTATATACATGCAAAGATATGACTATACCTGTCCACCCATCAGTCATTATTGTGCAGCCTCTTTCATCCCATATCCGCTCAAAAGACTTGATATATTCTCTCAAGTCACTCACTTCTTGAGATAGATAAGTGTTGTAGATTTCCTTCGGAGTTGGCCCCGGAACTCCCTTACCAACCTCTGCAATGGTGTCAATCATATTCTCATAGTAAGGACCTTTGACAGTATTTGCCGCAACACTGTTGTAGAATAACCATCGAGAGGCTGCACGACCAATCTTTTCCTTGCAAATCTTCAAATTCTTCAATGCAGCTGTGATATTTGGCTACCTGTTCCTCCCCCTAGTGAGATAAGGGTCAATAGGGCCCACTCTAGGGTCATCATCCCTAGTCAGATCATGAACCTCTTGATTGACTTCTTGTCTAATTCCACTGCCTTGCCCAGATCCACTGCCTTCGCCCACATAATGGCCTGTTTCCCTATAATATCTGTCTTCAACAAATGACTTCCTACTAGCCTCCATTCCACGCCGAAGTTCATCTTAAGAGAGACAATTAGGCATGGTCAATAACGTAAAGTTGACAAATGGAATTGATTAACAATTATCTTATGTAAGTAATTCTTACTTGGATCAAAATCTTCAAACGAAGTTGATCTTCTTCTTGTATCTTTCTCAGGTTCATGACCAACCCCATATATATGAATGCCGGGTCCACCAGATGGACATGCTAGCTCCTCTCTAATTGCAACATTTTCTTTGTCGTTCCTGCCTTCTCAGCCTGATGCTTGTCCAAAAAAGATTTGAATTGTGCTCTCACCTCCATCGGAACACGCTCAGAACCCTTAACATCTCCTTTTACATGTGCCAGGTGTTGCTTCAAACGAAATACACCGCCGGACATTTCCTTTCCACAATAACGACATTTTACCTTCCTACTTGTCATGTCCACAAGTGTGCAATGGTTCCATGCCGGGTCGCCACGTGAGACGGTGGAAGACTCCTCTTGTTGCCTACTAGGAGATGCCATACCTTCAATCAATGCAAAGAGAAACCGAAGAAAACAATTAAAACAATTGGGGACCACAAAATAATGAAAACAGAAAAAAAAATATCACCTCCCAAGCCTAATTCTGAGGAGAGAAAATAATTCTAGAGAGAGAAAGAGAGTCTTAGAGAGAGGGGGGACCATGGTGGGGTGCTAAACAATGTTAGGGGACTACAAAATAATGAAAACAGAAAAAAAAAATCACCTCCTAAGCCTAATTCTGAGGAGAGAGAAAATAATTCTAGAGATAGAAAGAGAGCCCTAGAGAGAGGGGGAACCATGGTGGGGTGCTAAACAATGTTAGGGGACCGCAAAATTATGAAAACAGAAAAAATATCACCTCCTAAGCCTGATTCCAAGGAGAGAAAATAATTCTAGAGAGAGAAAGAGAGCCCTAGAGAGAGGGGGGACCATGGTGGGGCGCTAAACAATGTTAGAGGACCACAAAATAATGAAAACAGAAAAAAAATATCACCTCCTAAGCCTAATTCTGAGGAGAGAGAAAATAATTCTAGAGTGAGAAAGAGAGGCCTAGAGAGAGGGGGGACCATGGTGGGGTGTTAAATAATATTAGGGGACCACAATAATGAAAATAGAAAAAAAATATCACCTCCTAAGCCTAATTCTGAGGAGAGAGAAAAAACTTCTAGAGAGAGAAAGAGACTTACCTTCAAAAATCCCTTGGAGAAAATGGTCCTAGTTGAGCTTAGAAGTAATCTTTTGACACCAATCACTCTTGATCAATTATATTCTTGCAACAATGAGCTTAGATTGAGAGAGAAGAGAGTGAGAGAGTGTGTATGTGTGTGTGAGAGAGAGAGAGATGTGAAAGAAACTTGGAGAGGAATAAGCTTGGGAGAGTGAAAGAGGAGAGAAATGAAAGGGTGTGTGTGTGAAAGAGAGGGAAATCCCGGTCAAAAGGTCCAAGGACCAAAAACCCCAACTTGGCTTTCCCCCCAAAACCACTTTTTTTTTTTCTGAAATTCAAATGGCTCCAACTCGGGATCGGTGGGATCGCCCAGGATCGCCTGGGATCGGCCGATCTGGGCCGATCCGGCCGATCCAAGGGCGATCCCAGACCGATCCCACCGATCCCGGGTTGGATCGTTCAGTTGGGATCGGGATCGGTCATTCGCCCGAAATCCGATCGGATCGGGCGATCTGATCCGATCTTGGGCGATTCTGCCTTCCTTGATTTAAACAAAGAGTTCAGGGGCAATTTAGAAATTAGGGCAGATTCAAATAATCTATGTATGGACCATGGTCTAACTATAGTTGTTAAGGTGACAAGGCGACCCACGACATTAATGGGGAGCCTAAGTGCCTAGGTGATAAGGTGTTCGCTTAGGCATTGTCTAGGTGACAACTTGGCACCTATTTAAAAATCTAAAAAATATATGTCCCCAATATACAAATGATGAATAAGATACATGAAAAAATTATAGATTTTAATATTAAAAATTGAGAGAGATAGAGGGATGATAGAGGGGGGGCAGAGAGAGAGGCACACACGTAGAGAGAGGGGTGTTGGTCCTGTTGGAGGAGTGTGGAGCTCGATCTACCTATGACCCCGCCTCGTATCGCCAAGCCCCTCAGCCAAAATATTTTTGGGGTGTATTATAGGCTATGCCCAGGCCAGGCAGCCCAAGGCACCCATGCAAGGTGTCTTGGGGCACCTTGCTCACCTAGGCAGGTGCCTTGCTTACCTAGGTGGGCACTTGGTCGCCTAGGCGGGCGCCTTGCTCGCCTTTTTGAGGTGGCAAAAAGGTAGGCAGGTGCCTTGGCCCCATAAGGGCGTCCTCTCACCTAGGTGACCTCATCGACAACTATGGGTCTAACTTACGGCCTGAGAGAGAATTCATGTCCCAAGCTAGTCATGACACTCATCATGGACTAGTAAAAGTATCATAGACCCAACAAGGTCAATTAGCTTAGGCAAGATCGACCCAAGACCATTTAGGTGCACTTAAGGGTCCAAAATGATCTAGTGAGGATCCATTATGGATCAACAAACCTAAGCAGACAAGTTAACAAGATTCATAAGATCAAAACAGGTTTTTATTATAATCATCCCCAATTACAAGAACGGCTGATTAACTTGAAGCCCCGGTGGCCTGAAAAGCTTAGGGAGCCTTCTAGAGATGACTCAGTCAGGAAGCTTTTGGAGGAATACTTTTGGACAGGGTATGGCTTTGATTCTCACCCTCTTCTTCTTAATATGTCTTGCATTGGAGGAATCAAGAAGGGGGAAGGGTGGTATTTCGGTATTTATAGGAGACTAAGGCGGGCTGGCCAAAGCTTGAGCCACCAGTGTGGGGTGTCCCCCGTACGGAACTGTTGACCCTATAAAATATTTATACAAAATTCAGATTTTCAGAAACTTCTGAGGAAGAAATATGCACGTATTCAACAAGAGGCGACTAAGGGTCGTCAATGACAGTCAGGAGTATCAAGAAGACAATATATTTCTGGTACTCATTTTCAACCATGAAGAAGATATGTGAATGGATGACAATCCAACACAGCATTAAGTTGTTACTAGGGGATTATGCTGTCCACTTGAACTTTGTTGCGAAAATTTGTGGCTTAGCCAGTGCAGAGAAATTTTGTGAAGGCATGCCTGAGAGAGTGATAGGGCAATCTACATGCAATGCTCTCCTTCACATCTACATACGGAACAATTTAACCACTAAGGTTGAGTCTCTTTTCAGAAATCAGAACAATGTCAGATCATGGTCTGCTGAGATGTGCCCTTCCATATAACCATATGATACAACTATGCATATCCAATGGTCAGCACAATTGGAAAAGTATCATCAGAACTTTTTACATATATCTAGTGGTTAAGTGCATATGCAAATAGTGATGATGTAGAAGGCACAGAACAGGTGTTCTCGGAAGTGAAAACTAAGAAAAGAAAGGGCTGCAGAGTGGATAACATTAGCCAGAATATACTTCAGAAGGGTTCTTTATGAAAAGACAAGACGTGCTTTGAGAAAGATGGAGGCCAATGTGTGTATATGAGAAACTGGATTGTTTCCTTATCTCTTTGCATACAATGCTGTCTGGCAAAAATTTGGTTTACAGAAGTTGGGAGAAACTGAAATCAATTTTTCAAAGGATGTGCAATCTTAAGTGCATGAGAGATATATAATAAATGGTGGCATACTATGTCACCCACATGTTCTCAAAGGATGAATCCAAGAAGAAGATCCTCCCGTACAAGACAAAAGGCAAAAGAGAAGCTCCACTTGTTGATGAGAGATTTTTTTTTTATGATATAGGGCAGTGCTTTTATAGCAGTATGAAGCCAAAAAACCCTCTCCTGAGGCTGCACAGGCCGGAGGAGGCCTCCCTCCGCCCTGCACAGGCCGGAGGGGCCTGCCTCCGCCTGTGCAGGCCGGAGGAGGCTTTCCTCTGTCCATTGGCCCTTTTGGCTATTAAAAAAAAAAGAAAAAGAAGGAGAGAAAGAAAAACTGCAGTAAAAGAATGAGAAGAGACAGGGAGGAGGAAATCAAAAGGTTACCTCTTGGGATTCCACCGGAGTAGAGTCCAAAATGGTTTCTCCGCCCCACCTCCAAGCAGCTATAAGAAGAAGGCTCCAGCAGTGGGAAGAGGGAGAGAGCAAAAAAAAAGAAGAAAACACAGCAAAGACAACAACAAGAGAAGACACAACAGCAAGAGAGGAGGAGCAACAGCAGGTCGCAGCCTTCTTTTGTTGGGTTTTTGTTAAGACAAAAACCCTATTTTATATGGGAGACTTACGTAAGGAGGTTACTTTATTATAATACCCTCCAATAAGCATGTTATGTACAACATAAATCCAAATGGATTCAAGTGCTAATACATGGGCTATGTTGATTGACCAAAGGGTGCAATTACAAAAAGTGTTATGGCCAAGATCACATCAAGGGTTTCAATGTGTAGAATTACAGATTTACCCTTATATCTTGGGAAATTATGCAAATGTCCCCAAGGAATTGGGCAGGAATTTCAGAAATCAGAAAATTCTGTGGCAAAGTTCCCATATCCCCAAATATGTCCAAAGTTGGTGAAAATCATACCTAGTCTCCGAAGAAATCAAGATTTGCAAATATACCCTCAAAACTCGTAAAATTGTGCAAATATCCAAGATATGAGCAAAAAAGAATGAAATTTCAGAAGGAACAAATGTTGAAAGGCACATTACATAAAAAATCCGGCTTTGATGGAAAATTGCATTAAAACCCTTCCATGAAGGAAATATTACAAATAAACCCTCGCAGGGAGGGATAATTGCAATGATGCCCTACTTGGGGTAAAAGAATATTTTTGCAAATTTGATATTATGACGGCAAGAAAGGAACGTTTAGCAGTTTTAATCAAAGGTATTCGGACTTGTCCGATGTAAATCAACACCGATTCCACTCGGTGGGGAAGAGTCCAGTACACGAACTTTTAAATCGTCTGATAAATCACGCGCGCGGAAGTTATAACATGCAAGTCTAAAAAAGCCAATATACGCATGTTTTGTTTCCTTTCCGAACGGACTTATTTTCCGCGTGTAAACAGACTGGCACGCTCGGTGGGACTTTTTCTGCCCTTCATTTAATTGCTAAAGTTCTTTCAATGCCCTTGTAAAGACTCTAACTCTTCTTCTCTATTGAGCAGGAGGAAGGAAGCAGTTCAGAAAGTAAAGAAGAAACAAATCTCTTGCAATGGCGGCAGTCACCTACGGCCCGCTCGTTGTTGCAAGCCATGTAAGCCATGGCTACCTCACCGTCCCCATTGTGTTTGGGGATTTTCCGGCTGTCATCGGTTCCCCTTTCTTTTTAGGGGTGATTCTCGCCAACCAGCCAGAGATGCCCCCTTCGACTCCATCCGCCGTTGCTGGGGGCAACAAGCCCCGTCCGGTCCAAGCTCGCGTGTTCTCTGTGAACACGCTCACTGCCAACGCCGTCCCCGCTAAGTGGGGGCAGCACCGCCGTCGACAAATCAGAAGGCCGGCAGCGACAACTTCAAGGACTGGCAAGTCCATACTTGTCGGAGATCTACGCGTTCGACTCGACGGCGCCGAGCCGAGGGTTCCACGGAACCGATGTGTCCCCAACATATCCACTTCCAACCGCTTCTCGCTCCTCCACAAAATGCGAGACGACGGGCTAGGCTTCAAAAAGAAGACTAAGGCCGATGACGGGGATAAGACATCCGGGCGACGTCCCCAGAAAGTTAAACAAATCTGGGTCACTAGGCAGGAGGCCCAAGCAATTAAGCAGGCTAGAGGCGGCAAACTTGCGCGCGCCCAGCCCCAAGCTGACATGGCATCGTCAGGTGCCGTGCAAGGACGGAAGAGAAAAGGGGCTTATCACAAGCCCAATTTTACATCACAAAGCTCAGGATCCATCCGAGCTAAAGTGGGCAATTGCACTCGGACACCCCTACCGCGGGTTTCCGTCTTTGAAAGGCTAATGGAGACCCTTCCTATAAGGACCTCCGTCTTTGATAGAATGGGGGCAGCCCTTCGCCCTTCGCCCTGCTGCCCATGCTCCGAAGAGACGGAGGGTCGTCCAAATGACAGAGACAGGTGGGCGTATGAAAATCTACACCTGTTACGCCTCTGGGAGGCCACATATGGAACAAATTGGCAATCCGGCCAACCCAAATGATCTCATTGGGGCGGATGATCCAGATCCGGCAACAGATGCGGTGTACCGTAACACCCGTAACGCCGCTAGAAGGAGTCTGCAAGCCCATCTCAGTGGTCAAGTGGGAACTTCCTCCCAAGAGCATCACCAAGAAATTGCCCAAGAATTCCCTCAAAACCAAGGTGAAAATCTACCCCGAGTGGAAGCAGATGCTGATGATGTTGTGAGCATTCATGATGATGGCTATCCCAATTTGGCCTTTGAGCCACTTACGAAGGTCGCCTTCCAGGCGATGTCTGATGATGCCAAATTTGAAACCATGCAGAGATGACACATTGAAATGACCAATCTCATGCTTGAAATGAAGCGACAGATGAACATGAATGCTCAAAGACCTCAGATGCCGATGCTTAATCAAGACCCTCGGCGGGAGCAACGGGCGCCTAACCCTGTTGGGGTCGGCAGACAAGCTGTACATCCCTGTGACCTACAGACCAAGGCGGTAGCTGAGGTACCAAGGGTCCCGCCTAATGCTCAATTCTCTTGGACCCCGGGAGCTGAAGAAGTCATCGCTCAAAGGCGTATGATAGAAAAAATAGTTGAATATAAGTTTGCCCAGCATGGCGAAGGTACAGCCACTGTCGATTTGTATAGTATGCCTTATCCTATTCATCACCAGTTTAAAAAGCTTCCGCCGGATTGTCCAAAGGCGCCAAAGCTCCAAAAGTTCAATGGGCAGGGGTCACCTCATGAACACCTGGCCTACTATATAACGGCCATGGGTGAGCTCGCGCTTGACGAGTCGTATCTCCTTCGATACTTTGCGACCTCTCTTACCGGCAGTGCCTTCCAATGGTACTCCAGGCTGAAACCAAATTCAATGGTCGATTGGGCTGACTTGCAAAAGAAGTTCATTGACCTCTTCCAGCTAGCCGAGAGGAAGGTGTCTCTCGCCGAACTATGCTCGCTCTAGCAAAGGCGAGGAGAGACCGCGCTGGACTTTATTAAGAGATGGAGGGACTTCAACATGAGGTGTGACAACCCTCCGACGTAAGAGGATGCTATAACAATCTGCCGAAAAGGACTTTCCCCCGAAGTCAATGAGCGACTTCTGGGGGCAAATATCAAGGGGTTCGACCAATTAAGTTCTGCGGTCGCGGAGATCGAAATGTTCTTCGCTGATAATCCCACCTTCATTCCCTCAAAGATTAAGGCGTCCAAGGAGCATCCCACGACAGGAAAAGAGGCAAATGCGGTGGACTTCTCTCCCACCACTGAAACCGGTGAAGCAGCATTGCCCGGTGATTCCGAAAAAAGGTCTGAAAGGAAGGCACCATCCATGAGGTTGGCCCTGCGCATGAAGACTCTTTACTCTTTTAAGAAGGAGCATACTCACAAATTGTTCAACCTTTGTACGAAGAATAAGCTGATAACTCTGCCGGAGCCCAAGAAGCCACAAGAAGCTAGCAAAACAGATCGTTTATTGGGACACACTATTGAAAATTGCTATGTCTTCAAAGATGAGCTGGAGAAAATGATACAAAACCAGCTCATCACAATGAGGGGGACTCGGGTTGACCCTCCTCAACCCCACGTCTGGGACCGAGCGACCCGTTCGTCTAATGTAATTAGCCATCGGCCAACTCGAGAAGATTATCAAATGGCAGCTTTCACATTCCCCGATCCAGGGGCGGAAGAAGCAGGTCCCAGCGGGACACGACCCACTTTGTGGTATCCGGGTTGGAGGCCTTCTCATTCGTGCTCTTTTCCTAAAGAGAACACCAAAAAGATATTAGACGCTCTTCTAGAGCAGGGTCGCATCATGGTGCACGACCCCCCTCCTACCTACACTGAGGTTGAAAAAGCTCATCCAAGGTATTGCGAGTTCCATGCTGTGATATCGCACCCCACCAAAGAGTGTGAAGAGTTACAAGATTGTATCGAGACCCTCATACAGATGGGAGAAATTGATACTCAAGGAGAAAGTTTGGTAAGAAGAAGGATTCATGAGGCGTTGAGCGAATTCTAAATGAAAGCAACAGCAGAGAACACCCGCCTCGGTCTCATGTCCATCAAGGATCAAGGTTTTCAGTGAATGTCATTTATAAAAGCTCTAGGAAAAGTCAAGCGAGGGATGTGCCAAATGGTCTGGACTTAGCCCCCGCCCCGCAAGGCGCCTCTCTGGTAGGGGGCTACTTCCTAATGTCCGAATGCCTGGCCATTCAGAAGGCCGTTCGAAAACTTAGAAAGGAAGTTAGGCGTCTGCGACATGATCAAGAGGACCTACTACAGCTCATGAGGCGCATGGATGACCGATTGACGGCCTTGTCCCCGACGCCTACAACTGGAGAATCCGCTCCAGCTTCCTTTCACTCAGAAGCCATAGTGGAGCCTAGAAGGCGACCGAGGATCGGCGGATGGCTATCGAAAGGATCGACGGGCTTGCCTGTTCAAATGCCCCCTTTCTCCAAAAATGACAAAAGAGGGCTAGACTATGATCCCAAGGTGGACTTCAAAGTCTATTATGCCGTCAACACCATAGGGTCATCATCCTCAGTTGGCGACCCAAGTTCCCTTCAGATGGGTAACCTCGGCATGACCGAATCTCAAGAGGAATTTGCACCTAGAGGTCATGGTTTCCAACTGCAGTTGCCTGATATAGGCAGCTTAGGCATTCACCCCGCCGACCCTCCCAGTGAAGGACATGTCACCCCACTACAACCCGCCCGCCGGCAATTGGGAGAGATGGGGAAGTAAGCTTTAAGCCAACTAGCAGGACTTGACGTTGGGGACTTGCAAGAATCCATCCTGGCCATTGCTGATGCCCCAGACAATAGTTAGCCAGAAAAAGAAGCTACCACGCTAGAAGGTTTGAGGCAGGAAAATCAGGCATTAAAATCTCTAGTGCAGGAGTTATTACGGGAGCGAGATGTTCTACTTCGTACGCTTCCGCCGAACTCTGTTGCCCAGCCTGGGATCATGCTGAATAATAGCCTCCCGATGATGGTGGTCGGAACGCCCGCCAGTAAGCCTGAAATCAGTAAGGCCCATTCTGCCGCCAAAGAGAGAGTAAGTATTCTAAGCTCCCCCTCTGTGGGTGTTCACTCCCAAGGAAGAGTTGGTCCGATCAGCGCCCTTAAGGCAATTAAGGGAAAAACCCCTGTGATGACATTGGCAAGGCGAATGGAGACGCCATACTCGTTCATCAAAGCACACACCGAGCCATTGTTCGAATTCTGCATGGCACGAAATCTTATAACATTGCCAGAGCCTCGCAAGCCGACTAAAGAAAACAAGGGCAAGGACTTCACCTTTTGTCGGTACCACCGAATGACCGGCCATACTACGGAAAACTACTATGTCTTCAAAGACAAGGTCGATGGCTTGATACAGTCTGGAGTCATTCAAATTCAAAATCATCGGGTGTCTCCCTCACAACCTCATCCATAGGATCGACCGAAATCCTCGACTAGGCAAATTCTTACTGCGGCTGCCTCTGCATTGCCTAAGTTTGGGGCAAGGGAAGCAAGGCGCCACGCCCTCAGCCGAGATGGGGCAAATGTGGAAATTCACCATTCGGTCAACACTCTAGGGCTCTCGCCCTCATGCAGCAAGTCATCCTCTGATAAGGAGACTACCTACCTTTCAGAGCAATCGCAAAAAGAAGGGATACTTCCAGAATCAGACGAGTAGTCGCCCTCGTCCGCTCACAATGACTTAGAGTGCTACGGCGCACACGCCGCTATGCCTGGCAACGAATAGGAGTACGCCGGCCTACAGCTAGCTCCGCGAGGACTAGAAGACGATGGGCAAGTAACTGTAGACGAGTTGGTTGAGCTCAACCTCGGGGATTCTGACGATCCCCGACCAATCTTCATTAGCTCTCTCCTGAATAAGGAGGAAAGGGAAGGGTATAAGCAGCTTTTGCCAGAGCTTAAAGATTGTTTCGCCTGGACTTACAACGAAATGCCCAGGCTAGAACCCTCCGTGGCGAAACATAAGCTAGCAATACTCCCAACAGCCAAACCGGTTAAACAAGCCCAAAGACGCATGGCACAAGCCTATGACAAGCTAGTAAAGCAAAGAGCATTTAAAAAGGGCAATCTTGTCATGGTTAAAGGAAGAGAAGTCATGGCAGGCAAATCCAACGGCAAACTACAGCCCAACTGACGTGGGCCCTACGTCATCATAAAAGTCTATGAAGGAGGCGCATATGCGGTCGTTGATCACAAAGGGGAGGCGCCATTCCCACCACTAAATGGGAAGCATTTAATGCTATACTACACTCTTGAACAAGAATTCAAGCAACAACTCACGCAAGACCTTCTCTCCTTGCCAACAGAGTGACATAAAAAGGCAAGGGAGTTACCCCTCGACAGTTCAAAGTTGGGCTCCCTTTACACAGCTGTTGTCCAAATCTCAAGTTTCTGGCTTCCCAACGGCGTTGGCCAGCCTCAAATCTCAAGTTTTCGGCTTCCCAACAGCATTGGTCAGCCCCAAATCCCAAGTTTTCAGCTTCCCAACCGCGTTGTCAGTCCCAAATCCCAAGTTTTCGGCTTCCCAACAGCGTTGGTCAGCCCCAAATCCCAAGTACTCGGCTTCTCAACAATGTTGGTCAGCCCCAAATCCTAATTTTCGGCTTCCCAACAGTGTTGGTCAGTCCCAAATTTCAAGTTTTCGGCTTCCTAACAGCGTTGGTCAGCCCCAAATCCCAAGTTTTCGGCTTCCCAACAGCATTTGTCAGCCCCAAATCTCAAGTTTCCGGCTTCCCAACGGCGTTGGTCAGCCCCAAATCTCAAGTTTTCGGCTTCCCAACGGCGTTGGTCAGCCCCAAATCCCAAGTTTTCGGCTTCCCAACCTCGTTGGTCAGCTCCAAATCCCAAGTTTTCGGCTTCCCAACAGCGTTGGTCGTCCCCAAATCTCAAGTTTTCGGCTTCCCAACGGCGTTGGTCAGCCCCAAATTCCAAGTTTTCGGCTTCCCAATAGCGTTGGTCAATCCCAAATCTCAAGTTTTCGGCTTCCCAACGGCGTTGGTTAGTCCCAAATCCCAAGTTTTCGGCTTCCCAACAGTGTTGGCCAGCCCCAAATCCCAAGTTTCAGGCTTCCCAACAGCGTTAGTCAGCCCTAAATCTCAAGTTTTCGGCTTCCCAACAGCGTTGGTCAGCCCCAAATCTCAAGTTTTCAGCTTCCCAACAGCGTTGGTCAGTCCCAAATTCTAAGTTTTCGGCTTCTCAACAGCATTGGTCAACCTCAAATCCCAATATTTTGGCTTCCCAACAGCGTTGGTCAGCCCCAAATCCCAATATTTTGGCTCCCCAACATTGTTGGTCAGCCCCAGATCGCACTCCTTTCTGCTCCCCAAACTTCGTTTAGGGTGAGCCTCGCGATTCATATGTTTCACACCATGTCACTGGTCCTCAAAAAAAAAAAAAGAAAATAAAAAAAGGGGACTTAAAATAGAGGTGCCCCGGCGGACTTAGCCATCCCCATCACAGGGGTGGTTGAGGGCAAAAAGGCCTAAGAAACCCGGCTGAGGTGAAAACCCGAAAGGGCGTCTCAGGCAAAAATGGGTAACCCCTCAGCGTGAAAACCCGAAAGGGCGCGTTGGAATAAGCTAAAGGGGGCTAGTTTTGGTGAAAACCCGAAAGGGCGCTAAAGCTAGTGTAAAAAAGGAAAAATCATCAAGAGTCAGAGTAAGAGAATTCATGCTTTCATCAATTGATAGACAATTTCACTATTCATCTGCAAAACTGGAGCCCAAGACAAGCCACTGGGGGCATGGAAGGTAGTTTCGGCCGAAACCGAAACGTTTCGGTTTCAGACCGGTCCGAAACGACACCAGAACAAGGGTTTCGGCTGAAACCAAATGCCATCCTTTAAAAAAAAATAGTATTAAATTGGTTTCGGACCGAAACTGAAACCGAAACCGAAACTGGTTTCCCGAAACCGATACCGGCACAACCATCCTTGCCTGGGGGTAGCTGCAAAATAATGAATGAGAAAGAACATGGAACCAACAATGTGGTGAAGAAAAGAAATATACAGCCTCAGAGATGGGAGGGCTTCTGCTTCATCAAATCGGCGAGCTCTTGTTCTTTCGTGGCAAGGGTCTTCTCCATGTCTGAGCACTCTATAGCAAGGGAGCTCTCCTCAGCCTGCGTCTCCTGAGCCGCTTTGGTATTCGTTTCAGCTGAAGCCTCCAAGGTTGCAATTCTCTGCAAAATGGTCCACACGGTCTCCTGAAGCGAGGCAGCCTGACTCCTACTCTCAGCAATGGCAGTCTCAAGGGAGCTGCGGCGCTCTCGAACCCTTTCAGCCTCATATCTTCTCTCGCGGATATGGTCATATATTATTTTATTTCATCCTCAGCTGCTTGATCCTTAATTCTTGGGCTTTCCAATTTGTGGCTTCATATAGCTGCTGAAATTCTTGCCAAGCACTGTCCACTGCCGCCATCCAGGGCTCTTTTGGCAACCCTAACCCGTGATAGCTTCTCGTAGCAGCCGTAAGGGTGATGCGAACAATCTCGACTGGAGGAAGCTCGGCTCCCTGGAACAAACTCCGGGCGCCACCAATCAGGGTATCAACCATGAGGGTTGCCCCCACAAAAGGTGTAATCTGAGGGCCATCCGGCCACTCAATCCCATGGCACGGGAAGTCGTCCATCTGCGGGAGAGTTTCCTTGGAAGAAGCTGCCAAGAAAAAAAGGGGGGGGGAAGAGAGGAAAACAATGAGAATGGTCATGATCCTTGTTCTTCAACCCACATCAAACAACAAATTTGATAGCATGCAAAGAGAAAAGACTACTTGAGACGGTGGGAGCCTCCGAAGGCTTATCCAGTTGAGAGGACTTAGGAGTTTCGGCCCTCAGAACCAGGGAGTCATCAAAGGCTGAGGCATCCCTAATTTTCTCTCGGGACTTTACTCCCCCTATGGGGTGCGAAAATCACAAGAAGAGTAATGATTAGCAGCGGACATGATGAATCAAACAAAGCCACAAGTTGGCTAAGTCGGGGAATGCATGGGACGCCCGCCGTCACCCTTGGCGTCGACGGACCCCCTATGGGGGGCATTTGTTGTCCCCATAAAATATTTTTACAAAATTCAGATTTTCAGAAACTTCTGAGGAAGAAATATGCACGTATTCAACAAGGGGCGACTAAGGGTCGTCAATGACAGTCAGGAGTATCAAGAAGACAATATATTTCTGGTACTCATTTTCAACCATGAAGAAGATATGTGAATGGATGACAATCCAACATAGCAGTAAGCTGTTACCAGGGGATTATGCTGTCCACTTGAACTTAGTTGCGAAAATTTGTGGCTTAGCCAGTGCAGAGAAATTTTGTGAAGGCATGCTGAGAGAGTGATAGGGCAATCTACATGCAATGCTCTCCTTCACATCTACATACAGAACAATTTAACCACTAAGGCTGAGTCTCTTTTCAGAAATCAGAACAATGTCAGATCATGGTCTGCTGAGATGTGCCCTTCCATATAACCATATGATACAACTATGCATATCCAATGGTCAGCACAATTGGAAAAAAAAGTATCATCAGAACTTTTTACATATATCCAATGGTTAAGTGCATATGCAAATAGTGATGATGTAGAAGGCACAGAACAGGTGTTCTCGGAAGTGAAAACTAAGAAAAGAAAGGGCTGCAGAGTGGATAACATTAGCCAGAATATACATCAGAAGGGTTCTTTATGAAAAGACAAGACGTGCTTTGAGAAAGATGGAGGCCAATGTGTGTATATGAGAAACTGATTCGTTTCCTTATCTCTTTGCATACAATGCTGTCTGGCAAAAATTCGGTTTACAGAAGTTGGGAGAAACTGAAATCAATTTTTCAAAGGATGTGCCATCCTAAGTGCATGAGAGATATATAATAAATGGTGGCATACTATGTCACCCACATGTTCTCAAAGGATGAATCCAAGAAGAAGATCCTCCCGTCCAAGAGAAAAGGCAAAAGAGAAGCTCCACTTGTTGATGAGAGATTTTTTTTATGATATAGGGCAGTGCTTTTATAGCAGTATGAAGCCAAAAAACCCTCTCCGGAGGCTGAACAGGCCGGAGGAGGCCTGCCTCCGCCCTGCACAGGCCGGAGGGGCCTGCCTCCGTCCTGTGTAGGCCGGAGGAGGCTTTCCTCCGTCCATTGGCCCTTGTGGCTATTAAAAAAAAAGAGAAAAAGGAGAGAAAGAAAAACCGCAGTAAAAGAATGAGAAGAGACATGGAGGAGGAAGTCAAAAGGTTACCTCTTGGGATTCCACCGGAGTAGAGTCCAAAATGGTTTCTCCGCCCCACCTCCAAGCAGCTATAAGAAGAAGGCTCCAGCGGTGGGAAGAGGGAGAGAGCAAAAAAAAAGAAGAAAACACAGCAAGACAACAAGAGAAGACACAGCAGCAAGAGAGGAGGAGCAACAGCAGGTCGCAGCCTTCTTTTGTTGGGTTTTTGTTAAGACAAAAACCATGTTTTGTATGGGAGACTTAAGGAGGTTATTTTACTATAATACCCTCCAGTAAGCATGTTATGTACAACATAAATCTAAATGGATTCAAGTGCTAATACATGGGCTATGTTGATTGACCAAAGGGTGCAATTACAAATAGTGTTATGGCCAAGATCACATCAAGGGTTTCAATGTGTAGAATTACAGATTTACCCTTATATCTTGGGAAATTATGCAAATGTCCCCAAGGAATTGGGCAGGAATTTCAGAAATCAGAAAATTCTGTGGAAAAGTTCCCATATCCCCAAATGTGTCCAAAGTTGGTGAAAACCATACCTAGTCTCCGAAGAAATCAAGATTTGCAAATATACCCTCAAAGCTCGTAAAATTGTGCAAATATCCAAGATATGAGCAAAAATGAATGAAATTTCAGAAGGAACAAATGTTGAAAGGCACATTACATAAAAAATTCGGCTTTGATGGAAAATTGCATTAAAACCCTTCCATGAAGGAAATATTACAAATAAACCCTCGCAGGGAGGGATAATTGCAATGATGCCCTATTTGGGGTAAAAGAATATTTTTGCAAATTTGATATTATGAGGGCAAGAAAGGAATGTTTAGCAGTTTTAATCAAGGGTATTCGGACTTGTCTGATGTAAATCAACACCGATTCCACTCGGTGGGGAAGAGTCCAGTACACGAACTTTTAAATCGTCTGATAAATCACGCGCGCGGAAGTTATAACATGCAAGTCTAAAAAAGGCCAATATACGCATGTTTTGTTTCCTTTCCGAACGGATTTATTTTCCGCGTGTAAACAGGAACAAACACCTCTTTCCTTTCCTTTCATGGGAAGAAGATTTGACTGATTGGGGGGGGGGGGGTTCAACCACCCCCTGCTGGTGCATCTCTCTCGATCTCTCATTTTGTTTTTCTTCTTCTTCAGACTCTCTCTCTCTCTCTCTCTCTCTCGTAGCTGTCTCCCTCTCTCCCTGTTCACTAGAAGCATTGATGGGGTGTGTGAGACCCCCTTTTGCTGGGACTTTCTGTCCTGCTCTCCCCTGTATCAGCCACACTTCGCTTTCTCTCTTATATTATCTTCTTTTTCCCTTCACTCTTCTTCTTCTTCTTCTTATCTTTCCAGCAATTTCCTTCAGTAGAGTAACATAGGACATTTGTTTACCTTTTTATATATTTTTGCAGCAATGATTATATATTTCTTCAAGTTGTAAATTAAGAATATTTATCTTTTTCACAGTGCTTTTGGACAATAGTAGAAACATTTTGTTGGGTTACTACTAAGCTTATTTTCCATTTGCTCAGCAAACCTTTGGAGCCTGATCGACTATTTGATTGCCTTCCAAACTCATTGAGACCAACATCAGAATCACAAGGAAACCATGGTGATGCTAATGCTAAAATGGCAGCAACAACCAATCATCCAGAACATCAAAGCAAAGCTCTAGAAACATCAATATACAGACCTCCAACTCTTATTCCGCCCAGGATTTTGCCTCTGCTACATGATCTAGCACAACAAATGGTTCAAGCGGGACACCAGCAACAGTGCCTAATAACCTACAGGTAATTTGTTGCTTGCCGTTTTCATGCTTTTTGTTTGTTTCTGATCTTATTCAATGCTATTGATCAGCATTTGAGTCATGAAATGAAGAAATCTTGTTTTTTATGCTTTTTTCAGTTTGCATTGCACTGGTTTTCAATGTGATGGTCTCTTTTCTTTTTCTTTTTATGCAATTTCTGTTCATTTGCATGGTCCTATCTGCTCCCTATCAATCTTATCTATTCACTTTCCCTAGTAGAACGGGGAATAAAAATTTGAATTTACTTTGACTAAAATTTGCCCTTAAAATTTTAGGAGAATCAGGTTCTAGATGGCTCTGCTTACGAACCATCTTTGGTATTAAGTTGGCCCATTTGGAGGAGTAGGGAATGGAAATTGAATTCATGTTGAAAAATCAATTTACCTGGAAACTTTTAGGTTAATCTGATCTTGGACGGTTTTTCAGTGGAAGTAGGAATGGAAATTGAATTCATATTGGCCTTGTACCACTTTTTCTGAAATTGTAAGATAATCAGGTCTTGAACATCTTGTGGCAGGGAGGTGGAGAAGAGAAAGTTGGGATGCCAGGGAGGTGGAGGAGAGAAACTCCATAATGCACTCTCTCCTCCTCCCCCCCTCTAATTCTATCCTATAAGTTTCACATTGATCATATTATCTATACAGCTTGACATCCAACAGGAAAAGGAAAATTCTTCTGATCAATTAGAAGTTTCTCTCAACAAAAATAACACAGAAGATATTTTACGTATCAAAGTAAGAAACAATGCCAAATTTTTATAGCTGGACACTAGTGATTGAAACCAGCACTCAAGTTGTATTTTACCTGAACAATTTTGTCATAACTATTTTTCATTTCCAACATAAAATCTATGATGTTCTTCCTCGTGTTCAGAGATCATGTTGTATTGTCATAATTGATTTACTCAAAGGCATAAAAAACTGTGGTTTTAGGAACTAGACCAGGCCAGGCCGGGCCGGTCCCAGTTCCCAGCCCTGATTTGTCCAATCCATGGTTGGCAGTATCGGCTGAAACCGATACGTTTCGGCCGAAACGTATCGGTTTCGGCCGGTACCGATCCAAAACCGGACCTGCTCACTGTAGCAGGTCCGAAACCTAAAAAAAAAAAACTTTTTTAATGGTTTCGGACGAAACCGTATCGGTTTCGGCCGAAACTCACTTGTTTCGGTCCGAAACCTGACAGGTTCACTATTTTTTGAGTTTTTTGAATGGTTTCAACCGGTTTTGGCCGAAACCGAAACCGGTACGTATCGGTTTCTGTACCGGCCAAACCGGTATCGAAACCGATACTACCATCCTTTCCAATCCTCGCCGGCTTCAGTCCAGTTCACCCAGTTCTGGTTCAAACAAGCTGATTTTTTAAATCATGATTTACACTGTCCCATGCTTTTTCCCTCCAAATGATGTTCTCACTTTCAACATGCTGTACTGCTATCGTTTAGAGAAATTCGAGCTCCAGTTATGGAATTGACCATTCGAAAACTTGGAGTAGAGAAACTCACAAAAGATGATGTACAGAAGATGCAATGGGAGATCTTGGAGGCTAAGATTGGAAATTGGATACATTACATGCGAATTGCGGTACAAATTTGTGGTTATAAACAGTATGTTTCATATTTTCTTTTCATATATAATCATTTTATTATGCTTGAAACAGGTCAAATTGCTATTTGCAGGGGAGAAAAAAGTTTGTGATCAAATTTTTGAAGGTGATGATTTTCTTAGGGATCAGTGCTTTGCGGAAGTAACAGCCAACAGTGTTGCAATGCTGCTGAGTTTTGGAGATGCTATTGCTAAAAGCAAAAGGTCACCAGAAAAATTATTTGTTCTTCTAGACATGTATGAAATAATGCATGAGCTTCAGTCAGAGGTTTGTGGATTTCTGTTGATAGCACTTTTGA
Source organism: Amorphophallus konjac (assembly GCA_022559845.1). Lineage (NCBI taxonomy): Eukaryota > Viridiplantae > Streptophyta > Magnoliopsida > Alismatales > Araceae > Amorphophallus > Amorphophallus konjac. Next base: position 320,779,060 of record CM040124.1, read on the forward strand.
CATATTTAAGAACAGGTGGATTTGTTCCATATCAGAATTTGGTTGTCATATCTTGTATGAAGTTTTCCAAAATAGGTGTAAAACGTAGAATTCTGCCGTTTTCACATAATTGGATGAATTAGTAGCATGGTTTTCCATATCTTCCTATATCTCTGCACTTTCAAAAAAAAATATTTCTACATCTCCGAGATCTCTCAAAAGTCTCTACCTCTTCAGTCGTCCGGAGTTTAAACTTCTGCCGGGATCAAGAAAAAAGATGAGGCAGAGAGGCAGGAATATGATAAGGTTATCTTTGTGTTTGGCCATTGTTTCCCATCTCTTTGAGATTGCTCCAAGATCTCTTCTCTTCGGCTTCTGAGACAATATAGAGATCTGATAGGGCCTTCGTTACTAGTTCTGCAGACCAGCAGTCTTTTGGACTTGAAATAGGTCAGTTTCAGAAATTTGGGACACTAAAAGTCGTGCATAGGAGGCAGAAAACAGCCTTTTTTTTCTCGTGTGTGTGTTGGGGGGGGGGAGTGGGGGTGTTTGAGGGTTGGAAGAGGAGAATGGCAGAACAAGGTAAGAACGAAATAATAACGAATTCCTGTCACTCAGGGGAAAGAAGGAAAAATAATAGCGTGGCAGGGAAGACAATGCCAATATTGTATTCATTTTAAATTCCATCTTTGCATTTCCTTCTTATTGACTCATAGGATAAAAAAGGAGAATAAAGCTCAAAGTAATACTACCAGAAGAAAATGAGAGGACCAACTCCCTCCTCTCCCCCTACACACAGACACGCACCCACCCACCCAGGAAAAAAATAATCGTCAATTTAATATCAATTCGATGCCCATTATCCCAGACTAGGATGTCAAATCCTTTTATTTGTCAACTTGAGAAGATAAATAATCAGCTTCACTCTGATCTTTTATTGATCACAGGAATTTCAGTATTGATCTGGAATTTGAATTTTTTCAAACGGATTTCATGTTCAATTGCAATTTATAATTCTTTTAAAAATATAGAAATATCAATTTTATTATGCTCATCTAATTGCTTGTGTTAAGATTTTGTCAGAGGATTTTTTGGGTGGGGGAAGTGGATGGAAAAATGTTAGTGCACAGCTACTAACAGAGGCCAATGCAACAGGTTGATGCAAGGCCGGACAATGTCTGGGTTTCTGTGTCATCCAACTAATTTTTGCAGAAATCCATGTTGGCTGTTATTAAGTCCCCTTACTCCCATTCAAGGTGCTTTCCTGGTTGCCTTCACATCAAATAGGGTAGGCTTGATGTATCTTTTTACAGAATATTAACAGAAAAAACAAATTACCATTTCTCTTATTCAAAGATGTGACCTTTCAATGGAAAGTTACTGGAGCCTGCCACTTAGCCTGCTGGGCAATCACATGATTGAAAACAGTACTTTTTATTATGTAGTGTAGTATCTATGGTTTAACTGCTTGATCCACAGGCAAAGCTGCTAAACTATGGGCCAATCTGTTGGGTCCCTGATACTTAACCCACTTATTTTTTGGTGATAACAAAGACACTTAATTGAATTTTAGAAGCAATCCCTTCGCTGTGCTAATCGCTTTAGTATAAGTTATCTGATTGTGTGGTTTATTTTGGTAAATCGATTAGATCTTTCTTTAAATGGATTAATTGATTATGAGTATCACTCACTCAGTTACTTAATCAATGCTCTCTGGTTAGTAAATTCTATGCCTAGTCTGTTAATATGTTATTCGATCAAATCACAAAGAACTTTAGCTAACATGTCATGTTAATTGATTAACATATTGTTGACCATTCTAGGTAATCGATTAACATAACATGTACTTCAGCTTTCTGGAAATGAGTTCTTCGATTAACTCATTACATCTTCGGTTATGAAGAGGCATATTATTCGATTAACTTATTAGGTTTATTCGATTAAGTCATTAGTTGCATTCAATTATCTCATCAATTGTATTCGATTACCACAGCACTTGAAGCCGAATATTATTCGATCAATTCATCAAAAGTAATTGATTAACACATTACTTGAGACAGTGATATTCGATTATCTTTCTTATATCTTTGATTAATTTATTCACATCTTCAATTATCTCAGTGCTGCATATTAGATTAACTCAACTAATCTTTAGTTACTTGAATTGAAGTCGATTATAGCTTATCTTCTGAAAATTCTTAATCAATTAATATAATTAATGTAGTCATATTATATTCACATATCATAAACTATTATTGTTCACATTTTAAAGAGTAATTAATGTGTGCAACTTTTTCTACTCCATGCAGTCACGTCCTGTTGCGTATCTCTGTAAAAATAAGATATTTACCTACTCTATGCTAACCCATTGGCATTGTTGGCAGTATCAGCCGAAACCGATACGTTTCGGCCGAAACGTATCGGTTTCGGCCTATACCGACACCGAAACGGGCATTTGCACTGTAGCAGGGCCGATACCAAAAATAATATATTTTTTAATGATTTCGGACCGAAACCGTCCGGTTTCGGACCGAAACCGACCGAAACCTAACCTGTTTTCACCGAAACCTAACTCGTTTTCGGGCCGAAACCTAACATTTTCATAGATTGCCCCCTTTTCTAACTGTTTTGAACCGGTTTCGGCCGAAACCGAAACCGAAACCGATACCGAGTCGTATCGGTTTCGGACCCGGCCGAAACCGAGTCCGAAAGCGACACTGCCATCCTTGCCCATTGGTCAAAAGACCAGTAGCTTGCCTTTTGTAGCCCTGCAGTAGGTAAAGCTGAAGCATCACTTGTCATGCTTGCATATCCTTATGGAGAATATGTGAAGATGAAGGCATCAAACCCTAAATGCACAAGCAAATGAGACAGAAGAAGAAAATGCTATGTCCTGATGCAATATTATTGGATAAGGGGTATACTCATGGAAGTGAAGGATAGATTCAAGCCTATCCTACAGTCACAAGGGACAAATTGCTTTGTCTAATGGGAAGATCCCTGAGAAGACACTATATATATATATTAGCCTTGAGTTTCAAAATGATAGAGACACACTGATTGATAGAGAGAACACCACAAAGCATAAACATTTTACTCCAAGAAAAGAGGGCCAGTGCATTCAAAGTTCTTCCCCTGCTTCCGAGCACCCCTCTTCCTCTCTGATTCTTTTCTGCACTCACATTCAAGGCTCAAGTCTTCTGTACAATCAAGATGAGCTTCTGCATTCTGATTCTCGTTTTGTGCCTTGAATAGCTTGTTTGTTTTTCCATGTTACATTCATTGTACACACTCAATTTTGAAGAGGCATTTCTGTGTAAACATTCATTACTCTTTCTTGTTACCTTCCTGTGGGAAGAAGAGGTACGAGGTACCTGGTTTCTTTCCTGAAGAAGAAGTCCTGTTGTGAATAGGAGGATCAACCGGTTGGAGGTTGGTATCCAGTGTTGCTCTCTGTTGGAGGAAGTCCGGCTTGTGTCTGGTGTGTAAACAGTTCTGTTAGTGGAAATCTCAAGTGCAGTTTCCTTGAGGACTGTACGTAGGACTGATGCAGATTAGTTCCGAACCAGGATAATAATCTTTCTCTCTGTATGTTTGTGCTCCATTTCTTCTCATCTCCTCTTTATTTGTTACTGCCTTCAGCTTATTCGAGATAGTTGGAATTTATTTTATTTTTATAATCTATTCACCCCCCCTCTAGCTTAGCCATAGCCTGGGCGACACAATCAACTCTCTCGTTGTTTGTGTTGCTGTTGAGGTCAGGTTTTAGATCAGCACACACAAACCTACGGGCTTGCTGACCCCTTCCAGCAACCCTACAGTCTACACCAACTGGACCAGCCTTCCGGCTGTTAGTCAAAATGTGATTCAGATCAAACTTTAGACGTTCTGTGACTAAATGTGATGTAGTGTCATTGTTTGCAAATCCATCATGCCGCTGGTTTTGGGTAATTCAAATGTCTTCATAATGTGGGGGTTGTTTTTTTGTGCAACTATTACCTGTTTCTTTTGTGTGTACATCTCTCTCTCTCCCCAAGTAATTGATTTTTACCTTTATTTATTGAAATTTGTTGATAGTGGGATTTTTGCATATAATCCTTGAAAGATGATGTATTTTAAAAAACCTCTGAACAATGACTGTACCCCTTTATGTTGTCTCTACATGTAAATAACCCCTGATTTGGTGAACCTGCAGGGGATTATATGGATGCATTCTGATCATATGGGGGGTTTTCACATATATTCTTTGTATAGGAGGTTTTTCACAAATATGCTGTACTCGGGGATTTATTTTGCAAAAAATCCTTAAAATATTATTTATTTTTGTGGTTATGATCTCAGAATGTTGTTCAGCAGGATTTGGTACTGTGATTTCAGGCAGAATTAACTTCACATGGCATTTCATGTTGCACCGTTTCAAAAGAAAAACTGTTATCTTCAGCTACTGATTTAATTGAAACCTCTTATGGCAATCTCTCAGCATCCTGAGTGGGAAATTAAACTAGTATGGAGACAAGTTCCACTGTGCAACATGAAAAAACTGTTGAAAAGTCCTTGATCTGTGGTTTATTATTTCCCTCTTTTCTTTTGAAATCTGTTATTTGTTTCTTTTAGGAAAGCGTGGTTTGTTTTCCATCTATTCTGGAATCTCATGAATTAACAAATTAAACCAAGGTAGGCTGCACACAAGTTTGAGAGTGAGGCAAGTCCCATCAACCTTGATATAGGTATGGTATCACAAGGGCATTTCTAGCGCAGAGTGAGTCAGGGACAGGTTAAGAACCTACCTTTCCCTTTGTGATGTCTGTGCCTTCTGAGCTTATTCTAGTGCAGCTTTGGTTACATGAACCAAAATTCTTGGAAATCAAATTTCACTTTGCTGGTGTGGGTTCAGACTGTAGTTTTATTAAAAATCATGTTCAAATTCAGAAACAGATAAGACATATACATAGAAAAGGAAATAGAAGATGAGGTTGAGGTCACTGGGAAAAGGAAACCCATAATCCCACTCTCTTAAGCCATGGGGGAACCACAAATTGCAATCTTTAGTGGAGGATATCATCTGATTATTACCTTCACAAGCAAATAAAATATTGTTTGATTAGCATTGCATGTTCCTCCACGGCACCAGAAAAGCCGGACCTTGGCTCTTGGGGTGTTTTATTGTGCACATGCATGGATCTGGGTACAACTTTTACCTATGCCATATCAGTTGCTCCAAGAGGTAGCTTGAGAGTACCAGATGCTCTCTGGCTTTTCCTCCCTGGTTTCCAGACAAAAAGGTCCCATTTTTCGGTCTAATGTTCACATTACAAGAAAATGGGATTAAAGTTCTTAAAGTTTATGTTGCAGTGGTTGATACTTCATCTATGGTGTGGACGGTGTGGGGGAGAGGGACAATACGATTTTCTGGAGGTGGTACAGAACTGCAGATCATGTGGTGAAATTTTTATGTAATGGGTTGCAGAATGGGCCATGGATCTTTGCATGGGGAGAGCAACCATGATTGTATACATTTCTGTAATTTGGGGACGTAGGTAGGACCACACCAGCTTGGTGTGGATGTGTTTTGTACATGGGATCTTTTCTTGTTTTTTGCTTTCATTCTTTTGGCGCACAGATTTTTACACCATCTTTTATTACATGGTACGTCTCTCAGTGTGTCGTATACTCTATAGTCTCTAGATGATTATCACAATGCTTGAAAGTGTAAACATTAGCTGCATGACTTTGCACTTGCACAGGAGATTTAAATTTCCAACATTTCTTGAATGAACTGGAGTTACTTTGTGAGCATTATATCACTTTCAAAAAACATGTGAGCATTATATCTGTTTCAGAGTATGTTTAAGAGGAGGCTGATATTTACCGAAAAATAGATAAAATTTGGCAGAGGCAGATGTTCAGAAAATATATGTTCTTTGTGTGGGTAGCGCTGCTCATAAGATGACATTTATACTGAACCATATATTTTATTGGGAAGAATGTTTGCCACAAGATACATCATACTTACCCTAGAAATAAAAACCTTAGAACAGTTGGACATTGAGGAAATTTTCAGTTTCCCCAGAAACTTGGATTATATGTTTTCTTATTTTTGGCTATTTAGTTGATATTGTAATGTGTAGATTTTTACGAAATTTCAGATGGAGGCCGTTTTATTGTCTATAGTACTATTTGAGCAATTTCTTATTCCATTGGTCCATTTCTCCATGGAGTTAAAGAACTCATATACAACTCCAAACTGATTTCCAGATTGAAACAATTTTTGGAGGCAAAGTTTGCTCAGAGATGCGAGAAGCTGCATTGACTTTGACAAAGCGTTTGGCGCAGACTGCTCAAGAAACCTTTGGCGATTTTGAAGAAGCCGTTGAAAAGGACGCTACAAAGACTACAGTTTCTGATGGAACTGTACATCCTCTAACCAGCTATGTTATTAACTATGTGAAGTTTTTATTTGAGTAAGTATTCAGCTTCCATTTTCATTTTCAAAACAAAAAATCACTTATGAAGGAGTATTTAGCTTGTATATTATTGGGCATCTGTCATTTCTTATCTGTAGTCAAGGGGAATACTACTACCATTGTCTGATTTTCTGGTCGTAAAATCCACTTCTTTCTCATCTTTTTTTTAACATGTTCAGGTTATATTATTTTTATTCTTTATTATGAACTTTTTGATTTTGATGATTTCTGTTTATTCAACTCGTCATCATAGACAGATTGTGCTGCTCTTCTTGATTTCTTTCTACATTAATGATGCATCGATGCTTCTAACGAAGTGGACTCGTTAAACCAATATTCACTTATGACTTGTTTTCTCAGGCATACATCCATCATGGTCCGCACTTTTACCTGCAATGATGAATTGTTTTGTGGAGAAACATGATGTTATCATTTTCAGTGGTTCAGTTTTTCTTTCTTCCCTATATAAAGAGATACAATGAAAATATCAAATAATTTGTATTCCTTTTGGGAGAGAATTTTGCATTCCTTGTTAAGGGGGACATTTTGATTGCGTGATTCTCATCTTTGGTCCCTTATTTGTTTGGTGAAATTCTTTGTCCAGCTGCCCAGGCTAGCTCCTATTTAAGTTTGTTTCAAATTGCTATGTATAGCTACTTTGAGCAGGGGATACATCTGCAAGAAGTTCCCCAAGACCAGATGGTGGGTCATAAGACTACCTTATTTTTATGTGGTCCAGGGCTCTATGGTCATGCAACATGGGAGCAACCCTCAAAAGTTCCATACTATTTGAAAAGAATACTGATGTTCTTGCCTCCTCTTTGTGGAATCATGTTTACTATGTGTGACATTTTCCTTTGTCTTTCACATGTTATATCTTTCTTTAACTCAGTTATGCAAACGTTATCAACCACAATAAATTATTATGCCACTAAATTGACCTGAATTATTTTTCATGACTTCTTGCTAAATGCTACCGTTAATTTTGTTCTTACTGATCTTGATATGCTAGAGATGTGAAAAGTGCCTTCCTTTTAAGTTGTGCTGCAAGCATGAGCAATGTTACCTGAAATGTTAACTGGCAAAATGTGTTCAGCTATCAATCAACACTGAGGCAGCTTTTTCAAGAGTTTGATGGTGGAAGTCAACCAGATTCCCAGCTAACCAATGTGACAATCAGGATAATGAATGCTCTTCAAGCAAACCTGGATGGGAAATCTAAGCAATATAGAGATCCTGCTTTGGCTCACATATTTCTTATGAATAACATTCACTATATGGTCAGATCTGTGCGTAGGTGAGCTGTAAGTGTTACTGACATTACTCTGATCAGTGGTTACAGATGTATAACAAGTTTTCACTACTATTTCAGATCTGAAGCCAAGGATTTATTAGGTGATGACTGGGTACAAAGACATCGGAGGATTGTTCAGCAGAATGCAAACCATTACAGGAGGGTTGCATGGGCAAAGGTTCACAATTGTCAACAGCCCTCCCCTCCCTGAAAAATAAATGTTTCACTTTTTTAAGCAATTTACGGATCAACCTGAAACATGCCTGTTTCATGAATTATATGCATTCGGCATAGGTGAACATCTTGTATATTATTTTCTGTATAAAGTTTCTGAAGTTAATTTTTATGGATATGTGTTCCCATGTCATTGAGAAATCCCCACGTTGAAGCTTAGAAGCATGGAGCAGGCATGAGAGCAGTAATGGAAACGAGATGGGAGTGGGGATTTTGTACGTTACTCTTGGGAACAGGGAGAGAGAACACTTTGAGAGCTTGGAATGAGGGCAAAATGCATGAGCCCTACTTCTGGGTGTTGAAGCTAACTTTGGTTGTTTCAGAAGAGAGGCATTTACTATAATAGCCACTGGTCGTTCCTTTTTTGATAATGGCTTCAGTTGAATTGGTAAATGATATTTATTTATGAAAGTGGATACCATATAACCTGAGAATCAGTTGCCAATTTGCCCTGTGGTACTGCCCATTCTCATGTTATTCAAGGGCATTTAATATTATGTCATTATGTGACTTCAGAGTCATTACCTGATCCTGTTGTTGATGTTGTTACTGATTCTATTGCAGAGGAAACACATTTATCTTCATTGTAGTCCTGTGGAGTGAACTTTTATTTCTTCCATCATGACAGGTTCATGGGACATGGGATACTTATATCATTGAAAGAGATTATTCTTGATTTGGGGGCATGTTCCCACCCTTAGTTCATTAAACTTGGATATATTATCTCTAATTTGCTGACATACTTTTCTTAGCTTTCAGTGGAAACATAATGAACTGCAGATATGTAGTTTCCTGTTAATGTTTTGACTATGTGTAGAATCCAAAACTTTGTTTTAATAATTCCTGATAAACACTGGAAACTGCTTCAGCCATTCACTCATGGGTGCTTCAACCAGCAATAGCTATCCATTACATTTTTTTCCATAAATTGCTCATTGAGAATTTTGCAAAATATGAAAGGATATATAAATCACATGGTAATTCCAATTAAAGTTTTCTACTTCATATGCTCACACGGCATAATTCTTTGTCGTGCATTGTACTGTCTAACTTGGGACATATGTGCTTGGTCATGCCATACATTTGACTCCACAGAAGCAATGGCCAAACAGTAGTATTGAATTTATTGCTGACTTGGGCGTTCACTAAGAGGGAAAAATGGGTTGAAAGATTAGCTCCATGCAGTATGACTGGTTTTTATCGAGGAAGGCGGAATCACAGATCGGGCTCGGATCGGGGTCCCAGAACCTGATCCGGATTGGCTGGATCGGCCTATCCGAGCACAATCCGCATGCGATCCGGGCGAGCCTTGTTATTGGTCCAGTCTTTAAGGTTGTATGGTACACATGAAATTTTACAGGGACCTATGTCTAAAATACCTTTCACTTTCCCTTTTGCCACTCGAGAGTCTCCTGTCTGTCCCATACGTGTTAGCGTCACCTCCCTTGCTAAAGGGAGGTCCCAGGATCGATTCCTGGTTCCTCCAGTGGGGGAGCCAGGCTCCCCTGGGTTTTCTGGGCTCCCCAGTGGGGGTGGCCTGGCTGACTGCTCTGCCCATCCGCGCATTAGGGGGGTGCGCATGTAGGCACTTCCCAGCGTCTCTCGGGAAACACTTCCCGGAGGCGTTGGGTCGCGCTTTCCGGAGTGTCAGTAGTTCTCCCGTCCCCCGTTCCCTTCCCTGGTATCCCCCTTGACCAGAAACAGAAGAAGAGAGAGTCTCCTGTCTCAACCTTCCCAGTTTGCATTTCGCAGCCCTAACAGGTGGAGCATCGCAGCCCTTCCGGTGGTGGAGGAGGAGGACATCCATGGCAGAGGAGGTGGCTGATGGCAGAGGAGGAGGACGTCCAGGCGGAGGAGGTGGCAAAAGCACGGGCAATGGTGCCAGTGGCAGGTGGCGACAGCGATGATGTCGGTGGCAGGTGGCGATGGCACCAGCGCTGGCGGCACCAACATTATTTTCTGTTTCAGTTTTTGTTGTTCACCTTCTTCAGTTCTTCTTCTTCTTCTTTTTAATTTTTTTTAAACCTGGGTGGGACTGGCCTAGGGTTGGTTCTAGATCAGCCGATCCCATGGCGGAATTGCCGATTCGGGCCGATCAGAGGCTGATCCTCAACAAGAATCAGGTTTGGAGGGGGGTCGGGTTCGGATCGGTTTGGCCCAAAACCGATCGGACTGGCTGATCCGATTCTGCCTGCCTTGGTTTTTCTGCAAATAAACATGTCTACTTCCACAGGTAACATTCATAAAGTAGTGAAAATTACACTCCTTGGTATTTGTCGTTGTTGCATCATTGCCAGGTTACCTTATTTTTGCATATTTGGTAATGGCATTTTTATGTTCCGATAAAGGCTTTTTTTTTCAATTTGTCTTTATGGTTATTGTACCTTTTTCTATAAACTCATTTTGGTAGGTTTCCTTCCCTTTTTATGTTTTACTTACCTTGTAAATGTTGGCTTCTTTTTTATTTATGATTCTTTGCTTAGATTGTTTGTGCTTTCCATCATGTAGCCATGGTTAGGTTTTGGCGATTCTTGTGCAGATAACTAGCCAAATCCCATCATCACTCTGCTTGGAAAATGCTCTTAGCAGGAGTCTGACATAGTATTTGGGGAGCATGGATGTGGCATTGACTGTTGGCTTTCACACTTTAGAATTCCTCGGTATCTTTATTAATGCACAACCAACCCCAGACTGAGAGGACTTCGGGAATCTTGAAGTCCTTTCATTTGATTAAATGTTCAATATTATGTCTTCATCTTTGTAACTGAACATCATTGTTCTTTGTAGAATTTGTCATCCTTAAGAAGCTATATTTTATCCCAGATGTCAATATTTCTTTATCTGTGCCACAGATTCTTCAGTGCCTTACGATCCAAGTAAATAACAGTAGTGGAGGCAGTGGGATGGGAAGTGATGCAGGAGGTGGCGGACCTGGAAACAGTGGTGTTTCACGAGCGACAGTGAAAGAGAGGTTCTTGACTTCAGATTGCAAGACATTTTCTTTTCATTTCACTTTCCATTGTATTATGTTATCCTTTAAAGGGAGATAGCAAACCTAAGTGTTTCACTGTTTTTTAGGTTCAAGTCATTTAACATGCAGTTTGAAGAACTTCATCTGAGACAATCACAATGGACAGTACCTGATCCTGAGTTGCGGGAATCTTTAAGGCTTGCAATTGCTGAAGTTCTTTTGCCTGCTTACCGAAGTTTCACTAAACGGTTTGGGTATGTTTTTCACCTGGCAGCTAGTCATTGTTTTTCCCACTTTTGCCTGACATAGATTTATTCCTGGGACAAATGTTTTCTTTCACAAGAGAAGCCCTGGTAATCCCATGATCTTCTTCACACATGTCTGTGATGTTTTCTTGGGCTCTGCACACACTCCGCCGAAGAATCTTGCATATTGTATGAGCCAATGTGCAGAGGTCTTATATCTGAAGTAGCCCTTCCATCATCATGTATATGTGTTATCATCTCTTTATAGTCAGACAGCAACCTACTTAATTAGATCACACATTGAGTTTATTGCATGAGACAGAATCTTAGGGTGGCTTTCATATATTTGTTAAAACATCAGGTTCTTTACAAATATGTCTTTCCCTAAGGTGCGCTATGCAACCATCAAGCACACAAGGGCCAGTTCTATTCTTTATTGAACTGGCACAGAGTTTAATTGCTTGGAATCTAAGTTAGAAGAGCAATCCTTCAAATCCAAGTAGTAATCTTAGGTATGGTGGACCTGATTTATCTGGAATGAGTTGTGCAGGTAGAATTTCAAAAGATTCATTTCTGTTTTCAGTTATACGGTTGTCAGAATGGACTGGTGTCTGCAGTTTGTTCTGGGACTTCATTTCATTTTTTTTAATATTGTTAAAATTTATATGATGATCCACATTTTTTCAAATATTCTGTTCAACACCCATTGTTTTCCGCTGTCATCTTGTCATTGGAAGTATACAACTCTGTTCTACTTGGTATATAATGTCGTTTGAATGCTTGTGTGTTCAGGCCTCTGATAGACAATGGCAAGAATCCTCAAAAGTATTCCAGATACACTCCGGAGGATCTTGAACGGCTTCTGAATGAGTTCTTCGAAGGGAAGGTGTGGAATGAGCAAAAACGTTGAGCATGCCTAGAAGCATCAGTTAAGTCTATCTGTAGCTAGAACTGGCCCTTGCATTGAGGCCTCTGTAATATTGTCACCTCTCCAGGTGCTTATTAATTTTCAGGTGGACAAATAAATTTCTGGGTATTGCACAGAAACGCCTTGGCTGTGTTAAATGTTGGTTTCTTTTAATGCATGAAGGATCACACCTTGGTAGTTGGGAAGGAAAAAGAGGAATGTCTCGGCAATGGACTCCCATGGGCGCTTCAAGTTGTTCCTATGATTTTTCTCTTAAGCAATAAAAATCTTTGGGTGCATCATTGACTTACTCTCCTGTAGTCTATGTGAACACTCCCATGTTGTGTGCATGACAATCACTGGGAATATGGTTTCTAAGGCTTTTCTACATGACATATGAAGGTTGTCCAGTAAATTACGGCAGAATGATAGAAGAAAACAGGGATGGAGAAGGGATGAATAGGAATCACCCCATAGAAAAAGTTGTAATCACACTAAATCTTGCTAGATATTGGAACCAGAGACTAATTGTGTGGGGACAAAGCTGAACTTGTTGTACACCATGAAGTTTGAGGCTGGCATGCTCTTGTGTCAGTCCATTGATCAAAAGGGTACATTTGGTTCGTATGGGATTCTTGGGGTAGCGTTTATAGTATGACTCCATGTATATTAGTTAGTAGACTCAAATGGTAACTATGCCCGGACTCATTTCACCCAGAAACATAATGAGTGAACCTGATCTTACCACATGGTAGGTACGACCCCAGATTGGGAATGCAAACTCCCAACCAAAAATTTCCGTGTTCTTTGGTGGAACAAAATAATGGAGGGGGGCTGGATTTTCTCTCGTTGTTCTACCTTCCTCAAGATTTACTTCTTTCTCTTTCAAAAGGGTTAAAACGAATGGGCTCTAGACATCAAAACTAATAGAAACTTCAACATGGAGACACCTGCAGGAGGATGATTTAAAGAATGAAGAACATATTTGTCGCTGCTTTTACACACTTCCCTACATTTCTCAGCTTCACGAACGGTGAAAACCCTCATGTGATCGAGCATGTGTTCACCACCCTCATCAAAAATGTGCACACTCACCGGCAAGCAGGCAGAGAGAGAGAGAGAGATGGGCACCCTGTTAAGTACGATATTTGTCGTGCGTTAGTTTCGATATAATAATATATTAATATTTGAAGAGGATAGATAGGATAGGATAGGATAGGATACCCATATAGATATTGATGGAGTTTAAGAGAGTGGTAATTAAAAGGAAGGGACGAACTTATTAGAGATAGATGAAGGATAATTGAGGGAGTCATTGGATTCTTGAAACTTAAATTCTATCATTTTTAGTATAGGCTTAAACTTATATTACACTCGATCTGGATGCTAAAATCTTCTGAAAAAACGAACACTAAAATTGATAGGATGTTAACCAATCACCCACCATCATCAATAAATAATATCAAAATTACTATCTATAGGGGTATTTGGTGTAGCAACCAAACGCTCCTTAAATCTTATATAATGTTTTCACTAATGCAGTTGTCTACAAGGCTTATTGATGGATGTGGCAGTTAAAATGTAATGTTTGACGTGGGAGTTGGAATACTCATGAGTTCATTGCAGTGTCAGTCCTACCAACTTCTGCAAATTAATTAAAGGGCACCATTTGGATTTCGGATCCCAGCTGCTTGAAGGATTAACGAACACTTTATTCAAAGGTGAAGCGGTACTTACCGTAGCAACCTTGTAGGAGATAATTAAAGACTTCCTTAGTAAGGAGAGTGTTCATATAACAACTATAACCGATTCTGGACAAATTGTACTGGCCGATTATTTCTGACCAACTCTTTTTCTTTTCTTCTTTTCTGGTAGCTATTCTTTTTTTTTTTTAAATTGAACCGAAACCTGTGGAGTCCCAAAAGATTTCTTTCTTTCAATTGAAGGCCGTGCATAACAGACCTACAAGTTTACTGGTTGATTTGTCAAATTATGGGACCTCGTCCTCCCTTCAATGCAAGAATGCTTTAGTATCGTCGGGGATAAATATAGTTCGTCTGCTCGGTCCGACTCGTCTCGACTCTCGAGTGACTCAGATTGTATCAATCTACGTAATTTCGAGTCGCAAGTCGGACGGATCGCATGAATTTATTATAAATTATTTAAATAATAATATAATATCTAAAAAAATTCTAAATTAAAAAGTATGATAACGATGTAACAGTGATAATAAATCTTACATTTAATGGATCAAAATAATTAAACTCTATTGCTTTAGTTTGTTTCAAATATGTGACTTAATCGAGTCGATCCCGAGTCGGCCGTGGACAGGAGTAGACTCGGGTACGAGATTAAGGAAAATCCGATCTGGTACGCGTCCCTAAGTCGTCCAACCCTGGAAGTGAGGTCATCCGGTTAATCATAAGCTGTCACTGTTTTTTTTTTCTTTGTTTTCTTGCTTGTTGGTGACAAAGATGTACGAGACTATCATGCCATCATCTATCATATATCTCTGGACACAAGGTGTGATGACGACACGAAGCATTATGAGCAAGAACAGAGTTCTTTTATAGGTTCTCCCTTCTTCCCTTTCGAATTTTTTTGAAGAGTTCGTGGGACGGCGACGGTAACCGGATGTATTTTCTTTCGTGATCTCTTCTAGATAGAAACTCGATTCCACATCGTGTGGATTACCAGCATGCCCCCACGTTCCTACCCACTTTAATTATAAACTCGTTAAGCACCAAGTGGTTAGCCATTAGGTAATGATGGATTATTACGTGTGGTGTAGGGAGTGTGGTGGGAGAGAGAGAGAGAGAGAGAGAGAGTGGTGTGGTGGGGCTACAAGAGAGAGACTTTAATTAACAGAGTATGAGAAAATGGGAGTCCATGAAAGTGAGCCTCTCTCCTTTCCAGAATTCCACAGATTCGAAAGCTCTTCGAAAGAAAGCCCCTTTTGTTTTTTTTGTCCCTCCCCTCCCCCCAGGGTTTCGCCCGCCCAACACGTCAAAGGCGGCCACCTGAATAGCCAATCAGTTCTTCGCCAAGGCCACTACTATAAATCTGTGATTCGAAAGGGGTGGTTTCTTCCCACATGGCACACCCAAGGTTTGTCTGTTAACAAAAATCACAGCAAAGATGATGGCAGAAGGCGGGGACGAAGGAACAAAAAAAGAAGAGGGGGGGGGGGGGGTATATGATCAGAGGAATCGCCCCGACTGACTGACTGACTGACTGACTGCAGAGAGGAAGAGGGGGGAGGGGCGGGGGACCAAGAAAAAGAAAAGGTTGTAAACATCACACACTAATCTTTCTATAGATAAGATTGGGACGTACACATAGAATCATTGATGGGGGAGAAAGCTGAAACTTTTCATGGATTGTGAAATCTGCGTCTCTCACTCACATGATTCTGTATGATGTATGGTCTATTATGGCCATTGAACCCAAGGATACATTCGGAGTACCGAAGACATGACCATAAGGTTTCCATAACTTCGTGATTCTTTTTTCCCAGCTCTCTCTCTCTCTCAAGTGGCATAACTTAAATGCAGGAAAGTGTAAAATTGAAATCCAAAGAGAAAAAAGGGAAAACAAAAAGAAAGCAAGTATGGGAGCAAATTAATCTGCAGGATCAAATAATGCCCACCCCTCACCCGGGCCAGCAATGTCTTGTAGTCTAATTACCGTAGGATTCTTGAGATGGTCTTTCGTTTGTTGATGCCACGAACATTCAATTAATGTTAGCTCTTTTTTCTAATGATATGAAATATAGCGTAGTGATACCCGAGTCTATACAGAATGTGAGAGATTTGAATTCAAATCTAGGGACATCTAACTCACGTGCAGTTATTTTTCTCAAGAATAATAAATCTCGAGTTCAAATGTGTCGAGGATATATGTTCTCTCTCTCCCCCGTGATTCGAACTTGAGACCTCCTTGTCATGAGACGAGGTCTTCGTCATTGGACCCACTCGTGATCCTCTGAACGGTAACTCGTATCTCCAAGAAACACAAATGATGGAACTCGCTGAGATTCAACCGACTTCCCCTCGTTTTAGAACCATATCATGATGTTATCCGGATGTAGATTGGTAGTTCTCTATATTGCATTTATACACTTATATTCATCTGGTTATCCTATCGACAGAATAAGATGCATTGAAACTATTATTGAGTTGTCAAATATTATAAACCTTCGAGAACGTGTACCGTAGAATATGAAAGATTTCGGTGACATGTATGTACTCACTTAATTTGATATATTTAAATGACAGTAGAAAATTATGAACGAGGGGAGGTTGAAGAAGGTCAGATATTTAGTCTCTTTTCTTTAAACTTATCATAAGTTAAAATAAACAAATGATTTGATGGTAGGACTATAAAAAGGCAAAACGTAGTTCATTAGGAAAATTTACAAGATTGCATATAACAATTATACGAGGAGATGCAGTAAAGTTCGAATAATTATGTGGACATCATGTAATTATGTCAACACAAAAAAAGGGACCACAGCCACAGTAATCATGTAATTCTTCTAAATTATTACTCTACTCTGCATTTAACTGAGCCTCATATCAGGCCGATGACCCATCGCATCAGTAAACAAATAGAAACTCCAACCAACAGGGGAAGGAACCGCTGCTGTTTGTACGCTCCCCAAGGTTATCATCAGTTTCTCTGCATCCTCCCAACTTCGTCAAAACCCATGTGATTACATGTACGGGTTCATCGGGCTTCCGTGTGTCTGTGTGTGCGTGTGTGCGCGCGCGCGCGCGCGACAGAGAGAGAGAGAGAGATGTGGACATCCAAGTGTAAAAAAGAAAAAAAGAAGAAAAATCTCGTAATTCTTTTTATTAATGCCACTGACTTTAGCAACTCAACATATTTAGGCTTATCATAACGAAATGTTTAGTTCAAACGTGTTCTTCCACGCCTCTTGGGCAGAATATATAACACGTAAGTAACTGGTGGAGCCGAAAGGATTAATTAAGTACCCACGAGTATCCCACTTGCTCGTTCGTTGGAATCGTTGAGGTGATAACATCTAATTGGCGGCAGCGACAGCCGCCTACCCGTCTCGGCCAACTGAAGGGTGCATGGGATTACCCTGGCTGCTCGGAGGGGCTATACGGAACACTTAAAAGGTGCCGTTTTGCTAATCGGGTAGGGTCAGCGTGACCGATTTTTGAGGTAAGTTGTGTTAATCGACCTCGGTTGATCTCCATGTGTGTGTGAGGAGAGCGGTGGAGTTCATCTACTCTCTCTCATCTGTTCCTCCACTTTAACCCGTTATCAAATATGCCCTAAATTCATTCAAAGTGTATTTAGTTGGGACGACGAGATTAACTCTAAGAGCCCTTTTAGTTGAGATTGTTCGAATAATTTTTTTTAAAAAATTCTTATTATCTTTTAGATTCTGCTTCGTACGGAAATAGTAATTGTTAAAGTGTTATAAATATTTAATATTAAAGTGTCAAAATAATATTGATATATATGTTAAAACTTATATCTAAAATATATAATATTTTATTATCTTTTAGATGTCTGTATATTAAACACGTGCAAAAAGTTAAAGATGGATTTTTGGTAAGATGAATTATGATAGTGGATGGAAAATAAAATTCTCGTAATTATGAGGGGCTCCTAATTAATTATCTCTCTGAAATATTATAATTATATCTTTGTATTACATAGGTGTGCGTCTACGCACATGCTGTCATTATTAGTAGTATAACCAGAAATCATCTCGGAACCTGACCGATCATATATGTATGGGTTGTAATCCAGGCATACTGTTATAATGATAATTAAATTCTTAACATTTTTCTGCATATTATCTCAAGTTTATGCAAGCGGTGAGGACAGGATGATAGAATATTTTTGTCGAATAAATATGGGGTTTTAAATAATTAAATTAATTTCAAATTTTTTATTTAATCACGTGCTTAATTCTCAAAAGATACGTGAAGTCAAATTTTTATAATTCACCAAATTACTCGTCGTACAAAAAAAAGAAAATATGCAAACGGTGACTTTGCAGGGACGGCATTGACTTTGGATTGGCAACGTGTCAACGTGGTTGATAGTCCACGTGCTGCAGGTAATCTGACTCTACCCAGTCCTCCCGATGACAAGTCAAAGGCAAATCTAACCTAAGGGTATGCTAACATTTACGATCATTTAATTAAATGAGATCAAATTAAATAGTTAAAATAGTTCGTCATTTTGATCACGAAGAAGAGTCTATAAAAACATCCTAACGTTGAGTGGATTAACATAAAACATTGACTAAATTTTTTAATAATTGAGATAATAATTTATCTTAATTATTTAATTTAATTTTAATTTCAACTAAAACCATGTAAGAGGAAGAACAGTGAGTAGCAGCAGTTGAGGCGATTACTTCGTTCGAGCGTCGAAGACGCGTTGGAACCTAACATCGAACCTAACCTTTTTCTGCCAGCATTTTTTATGATAAAAAAAAAAGCACCCTTTTTAAATCCCAGCTCGCTCCGCTCATCCTGAGTTTTGTTTCCCGGCCTCTTCAGATGCCATCAGTATTAATTGCTCCATTTTTCACACAGACATATATTAACCACCACAAAGTCGGCCTGTGTAAAACCTATTATTCGTATGATCGTGGGCTTGTCTATTGTGCACTTTAATTATTTGGTTGAGACGCGGCTAACAAGAATTAATCAAGATACTGTTTATTGAACTCCAGGGATGTCTCGATGATTCACCACCTCCTCTCGTGACGGGAAGATCGTGGATTCGATTTTATTTCTCACCGCGCGTAGTAGGATTACCGGCCACTAATATTCGAAGACGTTAGGTTATTAGTTAGCGGGGATCACTCGCTTTAGATTTACGATAAAATTAGTATTTTTTATTTTAACATTAGTATTTTGTATTTTAAAATAAAAGAATGTTTCATTGGATACCCGAAGAACAATTTTGTGATCTTAATTAGAACAGTACTCAAGCCCTAACTCAAATCTAGGAAGTCCATGTTTACGGACCAATTTTGTGGTTGAAGTAATTACGTACCATGACAGAGAGTTCATGCCATTTTTAAAGCTTATGAACTAAAATTGAAGTTATCATCGTGACAGGAAGGGAGGCAATTGTTAATTAACTCTTGATATGATTATTTATGGGTTTGGTCTTTGGGATCCGATCGAAGAAAGATCGGGCTAGGATTTTATCCGACCGCGTTGGGCAAGTAGGTGCATGGAAGATAAGAAGGACCCGGTCCAATTAGAGAGCCGGTTCAGGTATAGATAAGTAGTTGTGGTGTCGAAAGTAGCAGGTGCAGGATTAAACGTGTTAAACCTGCCGACTGAAGACAGCGAGCACCTGTGAAACACACCGATTATGAGCAGCCCATCATGTGAGGTGCAAGTTGAAAAGGTTGACTAATAAGAGGGCAAACCATAGAATGTCATCGCATTTACATTTATTTTTTAGGAAAAATTTAACTAGTGCCCCTTGTGAGAAGAGGGGAATTTATTTCCTCGTCCCTGTGATGAAATCATATAATTTGCGCCACTTGGAGAGAGTTATTTTTTAGTCACTAGAGTCACATTCACGTCAAATATACTTAAAAATTCAAAATTCTCTCTCTCTCTCTCTCTCTCTCTCTCTCTCTCTCTCTCTCTCTCTCTCTCTCTACAGTGTTGGAGGGGATGATGTTGGGAAAAATGGCATTTTCTAGTCCGCGTGAAAATGAAACTTTCTCGTGAGACTTGACCGATTCTAACAGATGACAATAATAATGCAGTATCAATAATTTTCATACCATGTTGTCGATACAGCATTCTTCAAATGTCATTGATGAGAATGTGTTTCTGAGGATTAGAAAATAAGTTTGGATGATTTCTTGGCATGGACTAGCAAATAAGTTCCCCTCTCTGACAAGGGGGTCCTAAATAATTTTCTCTTATTTTTATCACACTCAGTAATTATTTGGTTTGTCTAAAAATATTTGACTATCATTATAACATGTCAAAAACAGAATTCTCTTCATATTTTTTGTAAAATATTATCCTGTGTTTTTCTTATGTTTAAGTACGATAAATTATTGAGTTTAAATTGTGTTGGTATGCGGAATTCTCTTTATCCAATTTGAGTTTTCAATCTCAAAATATCAACCACCAAAATATGAGTTTTTTTAAATTAATAATTTTAAGAACTTTTATTTTTGTCCAATTTAAGACCGATGTTTTCAAAAACGGCGTTTTACGTTACCTTCGTTGCAAAGATTTGTTCATTTCATCATACTTTTCTTGACAAAAATGCCATTGATCTATCTTTTTAATTCAATATAACTTAATAAGAGTTACCTAATTAATGTACGTCACAAACTAACAAAGAGTGTGATGTTATAAGAATCAATCTATATTGTGGGTAGGGCCGTCGATGGACCGAGCTCAGGTGAAATCTAGGTCGGCCCGACTTATGTTTAACTCATCAATATTAAAATACGAATTTAATCTAGACCCGAGCTATGTCGGGTTAGACCGAGTCAGGTCAGGCCAATATTTTTACAAAAATATAAAACATGATTGAGGTCTAATCTGATTTAAAATCTTAAATAAAAATAAAATTTAATAAATTTAATAATATAAAATTTAATAAATTTAATAATATAAAATTTATAATTTTATTAATTAATTAAAATTTTAAATTTAATTAACTAATTAATTTAAAAAGAGAATTTTAAAATTTTTAATTAAGTAAGGTAATATAATTTTAATCAAGTAATTTTTAAAAATTGAAGGGAGAAAAAAAGAAGGGATCGAGTTGACCCACATGTCGAACTTAAAGTCTGAATCTGATTTGTGAATTTAGTCGGATCAGACTATTAAGACCGACTAAAAACTCGCGAGTCAAGAAAAAAACTTAAAATCGAGTCAAATTCGCTAACTTATCGTAGGAGACCCGACCAGTGGCATCACTAACCGTGCGGTCTCAAAAATGGACGTGTGCGGATACGTACGTTCACATGTTTAAATGAGGCCTAGAAAGTCCGGAAGCATCTAAACCTTGACATTGATGCAAGCTGCGGCATATAATTTTTAACACAATTCGTAGAATTATCCAACATATATGTTTAATAGTTTCTCGTGTTAAATTTTAGTGGTGTGTGTGAAAATACGCCTCAGGTAGGGCTTTAGCGAGGCATCACCACATCTTTAAATAAGCCTTCCACTTAATCAATCAACTTGTAGTTGGTACAGACAAAGAAATCTTTTGAAATGGCTCCAACTTGTCCAGCGGCAGTGATCTGAATGCATACATACTACCGTCAATTTTCTTCCTCTCCTTTCAAGGGCGGGATGACTTTCTCCTCCCCTCCAGTGGAGTATTGAACTCCATGTTTTGCATGATAAATTATTTGGAAATTTTTATTAACTTAATTGTGATTTAATTTATTTGTGTACTATCATTTTTATTTAGATTATATCATCACCGTAAAATATAAATCTTATTAACAGAATTGATAAGGAACAAAAAATGTAACATGCAGTCAAAAGTCCAAGATCCTCGTCACCCATGTGCCACCCACGTTTCTCTATCTTTTACTCCCCTTTTGCTCTCTTTCGCTTCCTACCCCATATGTGTTCTTATTGCGTTCTTGTTCCCCCCCCCCCTTCCAGAACTGCAATACCTCTGGGAGAGGCTCTTCCCCACTCCAATCTGATGATGATGCTCAGCACCGAGGCCAATTTCTTACCAAAGAGTACTATTGTAATGGCGACATGGAGCACTATCCGAGCCTTCGGGTGCCACAAGCATCTACAAATTTTTTTCCCCTTATCTCTCTCTCTCTCTCTCTCTCTCTCTCTCTCTCTCTCTCTCTCTCTCTCTCCATCCTTTCACCATCTCCATAGTGCCCAAATCCACATTCTGCCCATTATATTAACCCGCCCACCAATCTGTTTAGCCACTTGTAACTATTTTTATCTCGTTCGCAAGCAAAGTGCTCCAGTTAATAATAATTTTCAATGAACAAAACATCACATATATAATTATATATATATATATATATATATATATAGAGAGAGAGAGAGAGAGAGAGAGAGAGAGAGAGAGAGAGAGATGGGCCTACCATAGACAAGCGTAAGGATGGGAAAATGGAGTCCATAAAGAGACACTGCTTTTCCAAAATTCCACAGAATCTTACAAGCCAAGGGTTTCCCGGCCGTCCTACTACTACACGCCACACGGCACCGGCTCCTTCCCCCGTCATTTCTTCCCCATGAAGGGACTCGGATCTATACATACGATCGGACGGTCAAGATTGATCCAACTCTCACCGCCAGATGCCAAGCAATACGGCCTTCGAAGCGCTCCGATTTCTGCTCTTGGCCGGCGCCCGCCCCCATCACTGTCACGTTACGATCAGGATTTCCTGATCGCAGGAAAAAACCAAGTCCAATCTTCTGCTGACGTCTCACCCCATCCAACCCTTTTTCCCCGTCCGACTCCGATCAGACGGCCGTTATGGGGAGCCTTCACCAACTTGATTTGGACCCCACTTTTAGCGCATCATCACTCATTGTCGTCATCTCTCCCCACTCTCCCATTCGTGATGAAATCGACCGCTTACTAGTGCTCACTAGCTCTCAATTACAATCACTTAAGGCGTCTTTGTTAACCGGGTAAGGGGGGTGGCTAACCGATCCCGAAGGATCGATTGAGATAATCGACCCTCGATTAATCGATTGTGTGAGGGGGAGGGCGAGCGGAGGTGGGGCCCCTCGATTAGCCGGTGTCGGCTAACCGAGGACCAAGCGGATGTCAAAGACGGCCTTAATTATTAAAGACTCACTTAATCCCAAAGTTAGGGTTGGAGACCACAAAAAAGACATCACATTTCTTTGGGGGTAATTGTATGTAAACATAATTTTAGAATGTATATATCAAAATATGAAACATGTGATTACAGTATGAACAATGTTGGGGATAGACATAACAATAATGCTCCTTTTCCCTCTATCGGTGGAGCGAGTTCCCCACGCAACCTGAGCTTAAGAACATCTGGAAGGCATTGCTGCCCTTCATGCGTTGTTTTCCCACATCGCATGAATCTCTCTCACACCATCTCCCGTCGTATCGGCTCGGGGACACAAAACGGACGCTCCAGATCATTCGCGTCCACATGCGAAAGTAACCCGCGAGGCACCATATCGTCGTCACACCTCTCTTTACGCCTCCCCCCCCCCGCCCGTTCCCATTTTTAACGCCACCCGCCGTGGAAACGTCTCCCCTTCTTCTCCTTCTCAACCTTCTCGAACCCAGCTCCACCTCTGCTTCCCTTCCCCTTCCGGCGCAGGGAACACCCCCCCTCTTCCGGCGACCACCATGACGAAGGACTGCGGGAAGCATGGGCACTGGCACAAGCACAAGCTCTACAAGCGCATCTTCGCCTGCGTCGTGGGCTTTGTCGCCATCGTCCTCTTCGTCGTCTTCATCGTCTGGCTCGTACTCCGCCCCACCAAGCCCAAATTCTACCTCCAGGACGCCACTGTCTTCGCCTTCAACCGCTCCGGCGACCCCTCCAACCTCCTCAGCACCACCATCCAGATCACCCTGTCCACCCGCAACCCCAACGACCGCATTGGCATCTACTACGACAAGCTCGACGTGTACGCCACCTACAAGTACCAGCAGATCACCCTCGCCACCGCCATCCCCCCCACCTACCAGGGCCACAACGACGCCATCATCTGGTCGCCCTTCCTCTACGGCGTCAACGTGCCCATCGCCCCCTACCTGGCCATGTCCCTGGCCCAGGATCAGACAGCCGGGGTGATGCTGCTCTACGTCAAGATCGACGGGCGGCTCCGGTGGAAGGTGGGCAGCTGGACGTCCGGCCGTTACCATGTCTTCATCAGCTGCCCTACCCTCCTCACATTCAACGGCGCCAAGGGTGGCGACGCCGGCGGCGGGTACTACTCGCCGGTCATCAAGTTCCAGCAATTATCCACCTGCACCGTCGATGTCTGAGCGTCCCGTGGGATCGTCGCCGGTGGGGTGACCGTGGCACCGTGGGCGGCGGCTGGCCGGAGGAGTGCCCGGGTGGCGCGAAATGGCAGCTCCTCTCTCTCTCTCTCTGTTTTATAACGCCATTTCTGCAACTGGGTTAAAGAAAAGAAGTGTATACTTTTGTGAGAAGAAGGAATAAACTAGAGTGGGGGTAAATTAAACGTAAGAATTATCTCAGGTTAATTGCAATCAATTTCCCTGTATGCAGACTAGTGGGACCCGGCTGTGTGAACCCTGGGTTCTGGATTAATTATTTGATCTTTTGAGTTCACTTCTCATTAGCAATTTATAGGTGTCGTCAATAATGTGCATGGAATGCAATTAATTAAATGGTTGCGGTTTCTTGTGTTAAAGAGCCTTAAATTTTCATTCGGCTATTCGCATTAATCTGCATTTACAGGTACATTTTGTTTTGCCGTGAAATTTAATTTAATTATTCTACTCGCATGCAATTATTTCTGCTCCTTTTTATATGCTGATCTGCTAATCAACCCAGCATACATACGGTGACAAATTATATACACGAGACATGTATGTGGGTGTGTCCATGATGTGGCAAGTGACCATCTGAAGCGAGAGGAGAAGCTCCCATCTTCAATTCATGAGCGGTCTTCTCTCTATGGAGGCCCTTATACATAATTATATATGCTCCCACTCGCATCCCATTATTGATGTCTGCATACAAATTTTTTGAATAATTTGAGATTTACTTTTGTAAAGTAAGAGTCGTTGTTCTAGTGTGGTTGGCTGTCTGATCTGTCGGCCAATATCATAGCCACGTTAATGACTAGACCTTCCAGAGAGTTCAATTAGGTGACAAGAATGGATATATATATATATATATATATATATATATATTTATAATCTTCTTGTCTTCGCGGAATTTTCTTATTAACTTTATTTTAAAAATAAATAAATAAGGTGAAAGGTGTACATCATCTTCACTTTTTCCCTTCTAATATTACATATTTTCTTGTAAGTTCCACCTTTCCTTAATTTGGTTATAAAATAATTAGCATAGCCTACAACCTTATATGCTAATGTTGTGGGGATGTTTAAGTTAAATAGCCATTAAGGGATGTCGTTGGGAATTTAAAAGCTCACCCACCAACCCCTCAAGTCTTTGGATCGGGAAGTTATTGAGGGGGTCTCCTGGTGGAGACTCTACACGCCTCCTGCTCTCCCTTTCTCATTAGTTGATCACCGGTCTCCTCCACCTAACTGATTAATATATTTTTAAAAATATAGATTTATCTCTAACAATAATTTATTTATGTAAAAATCTCTAAAATTTACTGTTAAGCCAGAAGGTTCGCGGTGAGATGTCCCCGATCTTATTCTTAAGATGTGTGTGGATCATCCGAGGGAAAGCGACGGGTATAATGATGGGCGAGAGGACCACCACCTTAGCCATTGTGTGGGGCTACTCAGTCATGTATATTTATATAAGGGAGATATTCAGGTGGTGTTGACACCACCGAGTGTGGGAGTACTCATCATATATATATATATATATATATATATATATATATATAAGGGAGATGTTCAGGTGATTCCGACACCATTTGGTGTCGGCGTCCACCTGAACGCGCTCTCATTTTTATTATTATTAATTTTTTAATACGAGAGCGCGTTCAGGTGGGCGTCAACACCGAATGGTGCCGTCACCATCTGAACATCTCCCTATATATAATGCACGTCTAGGTGCCAAATTTGTGTTGGAACATTCAAAATGCACGTCCAGACACAGCTATTTACATAAAGATATACCAATAATGGTATGTCTAATAATCCTCAACACTGAGCTCTTCCTCTTGAAGGGGAGATCAAGTACGGTTGCACCGGAGACCCATTGGAAGGCCTGTTGCTCATAATTACCCACCCGAAGATCTCTAGTTATGAAACAACATTTTGGTATATTTCTTCAATAGCCATTGCATTTAGGGACTACACCCATCTATAACTCCTCAAAACCCCAAGCCATTTGAACCCTCTAGAAGTTTGGATTTGTTTTAATTTCAAATTGTAATTAAGAAAATCTATGAACTTCTAACAATCATTGATTTGCAAGAGATGAAAAATAACTATCAAGATTAGAAGAATCATTCCATTTGATTTGCAAATGGAATGGAAGGTACTGTACGTCCTCCTGTGTGGCTGTACCTTTGAGGCGAAGCCAAATAGCCACTTTGCTGTCTGTCTCTACAGAATGTTTAATAACTGGTGAGGGTATATGTACAAGGGCGGGTCATCATCATGGATGGCTGGCCGAGTCCCTACTGAGCCCAAAAGCGATTTGATTGGTCGTTCGCCGAAGTGGAGAGCGGTACTAAGCCGAACCGGTGGGTTTGTGGGCCTCGGCGACGGCCGACCAAGTCCAAATTCCGCCGTGTGTGGACCACGTGGAGAAGCCTCCCCGGGAAGGAATGTGCCCAAAGTTGGGGGAAAACGGCAAGAAACGGGAACGGGTTCGGAACACGGGCCCACTCCTGCTTTCAGCTCCGGAATCCAAGTTTGAAACCGCCCACGAGGACCACAAGATGTGTATGTACCCTTTGGCATGGAAAGTTAGTCTAGGAATCTTGTGGATGTCTTTCTCCATCTTGTTCCCACAACCCATACATGTGCGGCTGTCTATGCCCCCCCCCCCCCCCCCCGGTGTGAAGTATGATAAACCGGAGACGAAGCCCCCCCCCCCCATCATCCATCATGGGTTCCCTTCACTCTGGGGTACCTTTAACCATTTATTTCCTAAGACTTCTTTAACTTATGATTTCCACGTCATCTTGGCACAACCAGCTTGTATACCCATGCATGGATGTTAAAACAACGGGGCCTACTCGATAGATACATATGGGAGTGGGAATGACCTCAGTAGTCAGAGCCGCAAGTCCAAATCGACAAATTAGGGAGGCAGAGTGGTCTCACAAATAATGGCGATAAGATTTTGTTGCATATATATATATATATATATAGAAATGCCATTCTCTAGATTAATTAAAATAATTTTATTAACTGTGAGTGCAGAAGAAGGTACTTTTTATAGTTAATTGCTGTTTGGAAACACGTGACAGTGTTAATATATTGTTGAATTTATATATTGAAGGATGATACTTTCATAGTTTATATATGGAACATATAGTCATTTTTACAATCATAGATCGAGGCATGTGTTAATCTCCCGTGGATGTTGATCTTCCCCTTATGATGACGAAGGTGTTAGATTCAAATTTCACTTTCCGCATTTTACGATTTAACGCATGGATATTACAAAAAGATTATACGATTTTAACGCATGGATTTTACAATTTTACTATATTATTGAATTTATATTGAAGGGAACATAGTCATTTTTTACGATCATAGATGCATGTGTTAATCTCCCGTGGATGTCAATCTTCCCCTTATGATGACGAAGGTGTTGGAATCAAATTTCACTCTCCGCATTACGTTTTACGATTTAACGCATGGATATTACAAAAAGACAGAGACATATTCCGCTTTAATAAGCCAAGGAATTTATATTATACACGTGCAATTCTTCCTGTCCCTTTATTACTCATGTCAATTTCAACTTTTTTTAATATTTGAATACAAGTGTCCAATCTCTGGTCGGATTCTTTCCAAAAAAAATACGGCAAGATCGAGTATGGCTCGTTGGACACCTAGCTCCTCTTTGGTCGAGGATTAGTCTGAGTTAATCCAAAGTTATCTTAGGGCTAACTCTTTTTGCTCCTCTTTAGACGAGGGTTAGACTTGGATTAACCCAAAATTAGTCTAGGGCTAACTCTTTTTGTCTCAATTTGATAGGGAGTTACGTCTTTTGGGGGATAACTCAACCTACTCAAGTTAGTTCAAGGTTAATCTATTTTTAATTTGATAGGAGAGGAGTTAACCCGGAAGTAAAGAGGTGGATTAACCTACTTTTAATCCAGTGTGAATTGATAAATATTGGATTAACCTATTGCTTATCTTATTTTTTTAAAAAAATTAATATATTCAATAAAATGAATATATCTTTAAAATCAAATATTTTTTATAAATAATATAAATAATATGATTAAATAAAATTTTAAACATTGAAACATTATTAATTATCGGTTTAGGTTAGTGTACATCTTAATTTTTTATTATATTTTAATTTTTAAATATTTTATAAAATGAATATACCTTGATAATAAAATATTTTTGATAAATAACATAATTGATCTCATTAAATAAAATTTAAAATGTTGAAACATCATTAATTATCAGTTTAGGTTAGTGTATATCTTAAAATTTCTATTTTTAATTTATTTTTTAAATATTTTTAATATATTCTATAAAATGAATATATCGTGAAAATAATTTTTTTTGATAAATAACATAATTATTCTCCCTAAATAAAATTTAAAATGTAGAAATGATCATTAAATATGAGTTTAAGGTACTATTTATCTTAATTTTCTATTTTATTTTATTTTACAATATTTTTAATATATTCAATAAATTGATTATACTATAAAAATAAAATTTTATTTAATAAATAACATCATTATTTTAACTAAATAAAATTTAAAAGTTAAAAATAATTTATTGTTGTTTAATATTGATGTAAACAAAGAGGAGAGAGAGAGATAGAGAGAGAAGGGGAGGGAGCATTTATTAGAGAGAGGGGGCATTTATTAGGGTCATGAGATTAATCTGTTAAATAGTGGATAGCGGATCTAGAGGGGAGGGGTGAATAGATCTGTCCCTCTTTTCGCAGAACACCCCACTTTAAAACTAGATAAAAAGAATTACAGCGAAATATAACTAACTTAGCGTAGCTCACAGCGATTTGCTTAGCAAGATGAATAAGCAATATAAAGATTAAACCTAAGCATGCATCTAACACAAAGTAATCGCACAAGCAAACCACAACGCAAAAGATTTTAAGGTGGTTCGGACTGAATCCCCAGTCCTACGTCCACCCCTCACCAAATCTGGTGAGGCTCCACTAGTGCAGCGCACCAAACCGTAAATCGGAAAGACCTCCGATTGTCTTCCTACTAACCACAGGTAGGGACGTCAACACCGCAGATCGGACAACTTCCGATTGCCTTCCTACTAACCACCGGTAGGGACGATCTTCAGTTCTAAATGTTAGAATGAAATGGAAAAAGAACAAGATGAAAGTGTTCAAACAAGATATAGAGATATGCTAGAATGAAATAGATCTTGTCTGAAATTGTTGGAGCTTGAATCTGATGCTTCAATGGATGTAGGTCACCAACAAAGGCTTCTTTCTTCCTTGTGGAATGGGCTTCCTTGGATCCCCTTGAGTTGATGAAGAAGACTATGGATGGAGCTTTGATCACATTTGAGAACCTTGATTGCTTCTAGCTTCCTTGGAGGTTGCTTGCTTCAGATCTAAGCTTGAATCACCTTGGCATGGATGAAGAACTTATGCATGGAGTACTGTTTACGGTTACAATATCTCTTCTTCCAAGCCTCTCTTGATCTCCCTTGATCCCTCTTGAAGCATTAGGGTTTCAAACCCCTCATGTGTTTATTTTATACCATTTGAATGGTCCTTGGACATCCTCCAGACCAGATCCACGTTTTGGGGGTGATTGGGTGACTTTAGGATTAAAGAAATCCATGGAGAATGGCTCTTCTCGAATAGAAAAATAAAGTCAACAATTGTTGGCTCGGGGCTGGCGGTCGACCGGAGCCTTCTGGCGGTCGACCGCCACTGAGAAACCGGCTGGGAGTTGGTCCCTGGGAATTCCGGTCGACCGCCCCTGGGCCAGTGGTCGACCACTGGCTGGGGAAATCCCGGGTTTCTCCGATTCAGTCCGTTAACCCCTTTAGCAGCCTGTTCATGTCTGTGGCATCAACCTTGACAGTCTTGAAGGTGTCAACTGAGTCTTTGACCTTGGGTTCTCTTGGTTATGCTTCTTTGTGCATCGACCTTGGCTATGTGAAGTGCCGACTCATTTCGTGCTAAGTGTTGACTTTTCGTGAAGCTAGCTTGATCTTCTGTTAGCTGTCAAGCCTATTACTTCTTGAAAGGAGTTTCATTCTTGGAGTTTCATTCGTGCTTGGGCGCGATCATTGATCTTTCACTTTTGCCATCTCCACTCAATTCCTTGTCCATTCATTGGCTTATTTGTCATGAACAAAATATCACGTATGTCAGTCATATGAGAGTGAAAAATAACAATGACTTATAGTGTTTAGCCATTATCAAAATCATAAGATGCAAATGACCATAAGGGCGCAAATGATCACAGGGGCACAACATTCTCCCCCCTTTTGATGATGGTAACACTCTGAGTCATTATATGGTAGTAATGTTCAAGATGTCAAATTTTATAACATATGCAGCTCAAGATCCATGATGATAAAAGTATGTGAATGCGGATATGTATGCATGGATGATCAGCATGGATGAGCAAAGCATGTGAATGCTAATATGTATGCATGATCACAAAGAGATTTCTCCCCCTTTGACTCCCCCTTTGACACTCACAATCACAAAGGATATGTATGCATGGATGATCACAAAGGATATTCCCCCATAGACAACTCACAAAGGTAACTCATAAAATTCTCCCCCTTTGACAACATCAAAAAGGAGGGGTAAGGTAGAGTCGTTGACAAAAGTCTTAGTGACAGAGCGGAATAGGAGCGAAGAGCAAGTCATTATATGTAAACCTGAAACATGCCGTGAACAATATACATGGTTCAAAGCTAATGAAATCCGAGATCATCAACAGAGTTCGAAAAGTAACTACATCCATGTTTTAATAGAAATGATCCAGAAGTGCATATCATGGCAGTGTGTAACCGTCCTTTGTCTTATACATCCATATTCAATAACTTCATTGGAAATAGCACAAACTAGTATTGAGGTTAAACAAGCATGACTTAAGCATAGAATTTTAGGATTTCAGCACTGTTTTGCATGATCTTTTGCATTTGAAGGCACAAGACTCACATGTTTCGACCAATCGAGTCTAGTACATGCCTCCTAGCCGTAAGAATACACGTTGTTTAGACGCCAGTATTCCTAGGTATTTGGTAAGATTGACTGTTATGCTTCAGAATGAACAGAGATAGCAAAGACACGTCATGACATATCCGATCTCCTTTCTTTGATGAGAAGATATATTTCTCAGCAATTATGTCAGTGCTCTACCTAGAGTCCAAATTAATTAAGATAGAGGTAATAGCGGCACATCATGACATATCATTCGTCACTTATTTTGAGGACGTGACATATTTCTCCGTGCAACAATATCATTGCTCTGTCAAATTGATTTTCAAGAATTCCAGCTCATCAATGAGTTTGACAACAATACTAAAAATTTAGCATCTCAACCAATGTTGCTATGACGTTTAAATTTTCAGATTTCAGGATAGTCATTCAAGGCACAACATGCAATCTCTAGTTAAGGTCTATTAAAACTACAGAACAAAAATGATTTCATAACAAATATTTCAGAACTTCAAGGAAATCA
Organism: Amorphophallus konjac; assembly: GCA_022559845.1. NCBI lineage: Eukaryota > Viridiplantae > Streptophyta > Magnoliopsida > Alismatales > Araceae > Amorphophallus > Amorphophallus konjac. The sequence continues at coordinate 320,810,698 of CM040124.1, forward strand.
TTAAATCTGAACCATTTTCACTGGATGGACAATCATCAGTTCATTATAATAGATAACTTTTACACAATTGGTCTGTCTGTCTCATGATCTCAAATCAGACTATAAGCCATTGAAGTTCAGATTGCAAGAGATTAAGAAAATCAATAAGACTCCCCCTAAGGATATGCAATAGATACACTCAAGGAATTATGTTTGAAGCAATGGTAATGACAAATGTCAAGGAGAGGTTGACTTGAACCATGCATGGGTTGACCTGGTCAAACATGAAGTTGGTAGAGATGAAATGCATGACCTAACACATGGTTGTACACTTATTCATGGCAACAGAATGAAGATGAAACATATGCATGAATGCTTCAAAGAGACAACTCCCCCTTACTATATGGCCTATATGCAACAGTGACGCATGGTACTTGGCGAAGGTGAAACCTCACACATATTGTGTGCTTCTAGACAAGTATAACCTGCCTTTCCATACATCAACACTTAATATACCATGGCCATGCAAGTATGATGCTACATAAACCATGCAATGTATCGTGAGCATGGATTCAACTTAATTGTGCATCATGACTACATGCAATGTTACACCATATGTAAAATGACATAATTACATATAAACAATGCATGAAAACTAATCTGAAAAAATACACAACTAAATTGACCAAGATCATCATTTCAATTTTTATTGGCCTGAGGTATGCAAAGACCAAACTCCCTTCTGAGTGTTGAAAACCTGTCATTACACAAGGGCTTGATGAAGATATCATCAATTTGATTTAGAGTATCAACAAAATGCAGCTCAAAATTTTTCTTAACGACCCCATCTCTAATGAAATGATGCCTAATCTCAATATGCTTAGTCCTAGAGTGCTGGACTGGATTTTTTGCAAGGTTGATAGCACTAGTGTTATCACACAGAATTGGGACACAACCAAGATTTACTAAGTAATCTTGGAGTTGGTGTTTAATCCACAACATTTGGGTGTCACAGCTCCCCGCAGCAACATATTCTGCTTCTGCAGTTGAGAGGGCAACCGAGTGTTATTTTTTGGAGGCCCAAGAAACTAAACACCTGCCCAGAAACTGGCAATAGCCACTAGTACTCTTGCGATCCATCTTACATCCAGCGTAATCCGCATCAGAATAAGATATAAGAGATAAATCACATGAGGATGGATACCACAATCCTAAATCTTGAGTGTCGGCAAGATATCTAAGGATACGTTTAATGGCAGTCAAGTGGGATTCTATGGGACTATCTTGAAATCTAGCACAGAGACAAACACTAAACTGGATATCTGGTCGAGATGGAGTTAAATAAAGCAAAGAGACGATCATACCTCTATAGATCTTTCCATCCACTAATTTACCATTTTCATCCGAATCTAGTGATGTTGAGGTGCTCATAGGAGTTGTAATTATTTTACTGTTTGCCATGTCAAATCTTTTCAGCAGCTCCTTGATGTATTTGGCTTGACTTATGAAGCACCCATCTTCTCCTTGGTTGACCTGCAAATCGAGAAAAAATTAGAGTTCTCCCATTAGGCTCATCTCGAATTCGCTAGTCATGAGGTTAGCAAATTCCTCACACATTTCAGATTTAGTAGAACCAAACACAATATCATCAACATAAATTTGAACAATCAAGATGTTCTTATCTTGCTTCTTGGTGAAAAGTGTTTGATCTACCTTACCTCGTGAGTACCCTTTCTCAATAAGGAACGAGCTTAGTCTCTCATACCAAGCTCTTGGTGCTTGCTTCAGTCCATAAAGTGCCCTGTCTAGCTTGTATACAAAATCTGCATGGTTAGAGTTTTCAAAGCCAGTGGGCTGCTCAACATAGACTTCTTCTTTGATCAAACCATTCAAGAAAGTACTTTTTTATATCCATTTGATATAACTTTATTCTAAGGGAGCATGCAAAGGCAAATAAAATTTTGATGGCCTCAAGTCTATCAACTGGGGCATAAGATTCCTCAAAGTCTATCCCAAACTCTTGATTATACCCTTGAGTCACCAATCTAGCCTTGTTTCTTATTATCTTGTCATCCTCACTAAGTGATGCGGAACGGAACCACGGACACGACAAGCTCGTGACTGCCCCTTAACGAGGGAAGCGTCGGATGTGCGCGGTTGAGAAATCAGCTGTGAGCTAGGGTGGTCGGCTGTCACTTGTGCCCGGATCGGGTCACGGGACGGTAACGCTCTCTCTCGCAGCAGCGGTGAATGATAATATAGCGAGCTAACGGACCTAAAGCATGCTCTCTAGCAGCGGCATAAATAAGTATATATAAGAATAAGCAAATGTCGAGTGTAGGGAGCGAGAATGATACCTCCACGCGCTCGGCGTGGGGAAGACGGACCCGGCCGAAAATCGTACTCCCGGAACAATATTACACAATATTACAGAAATGCAAGCCGCTGCCCACTCCACGCAGGGAGGTAAAGGGCTACACAATGGGGTCCGGGAGGACCGAATTCGGGTTGACGGGCGGCTTCTTGCGTTGATTCGGCAACACCCGAACACATGACGGCGGGGTCCACGTGCTGTCCGGAGGGGCCGTGTGGGACCCGGTGGCACCGCTGTAGTGGTGGATGCCCGGAGGGTCGCTCCTTGGGATGGCGGCACGCTGGTTCGCCGGCCGGAGGCCCGGCGGCTCCGTTCGGCACCGGTCGGTACCCGATCGGAAATCTACCGGTTCTGTATTTCGGCGTGCGCTCCGGCGAGAATGGGTGCTGCGATCAGCCCCGATGTCGGATCGACACGAGACTAGCGCCGTTGGAAAGCTAGCTTGAAGTTCTTCAACCTACGCTCAAAGATCTGGCCTGGATCTGCTCGGATCTTGACTTATGGAATTTTCAATCTCCTGTTGTACAGTAACTGAAGACTCAGGCCTGTAGAGAACTTGACTGTGGATTACCTTTGACCGTGAGGTAGACGTCCGAATCGGGGGTTGTGTTCGTCAGAGAAGTTGTTGGAAATGGAGTTGTAAAGACAGCAAAATTCGTTTGGACACGTTTGGATGTGTCTATGATTTTCTGTGATTTGTTTACTGGACGAAGGTCGGATCTGGGATCTGACTGAAAGTACTGTAGCTCCGGTAGAACATGAATTATTAAAAATAGGTAGAAGGATGATAAAAATTTAAGAAAAATTGTGGTGGTAGGGGACGATGGACAGAACACCCAGTTAAATTGGGAGGTCTAAAAAAATTCAAAAGGGTGGTCGAAGGTGGAGAACTCAAGGCTACTGTCACTGTAGACAGTGACAGAACAGATCTGAGATAGAGGGTTGAACGAACTGATAAAAATATGAAACGGTGGCTTTTGAACCTGGATTTGTTTGTGGAGAATGGGATAGAAGTTAGGAACCAACCCTCAAAATTTCAAATCGATCTGAGCTCGTGGCTGGCTTCAGGAATTCACGAACTGCACCTCTGTCCAGTAGGACAGAAAACCGAAGACGATCCCGTGGCGGCTCGAAGGCGGCACGAACGGCGGCGGCGGCGGCACGAACGGCGGCGGCGGCGGCACAAACGATCACCGGAGGTTGAGAGGGGAGAAAGAGATAGAATCCACTCTAGATCTGGGGTTGGGGAAGGAAGAACAGCAAGGGAGGAGAGAGGGGCGCACCAAGCTTCAAGGCATTCACAAAAATTCTGATTTTTCCATTGAATTTCTCATGAAAAATACAACATTATATAGGCTAAGTCTCTAACTAATTCTAGACCCTTGGATCAAGGGTTGATGAGTGAAGGGCTGGGATGTGGTCTGAACAACCACAATAAAGCCCAATAAAATACAAGGTTCGCCCCCCCTTTAAGAAGGCAAGTTAGAATTGTCTTCATTAATTAAATCTAGGTCCAAGTCCAAGGTTGGACCATGGACCAGCCACCTTGGGCCCGGGAGTCCAAGTGGACCAATAAGGAGGAGGGAGGGGGCCCCTGTAGGGCCTACATGCACTTTTGCAAAAATACCCAATGGCCCTTTACAAATAAACCCACTAAGACCTACTATTGTGTACCCATATATCACAAGGGTATACATACAAATATAAAAGGATGGAAATGCAAACACAATGTGAGCGGGATGTCGTTGATGTCCCCATCACTAAGTTTGTTCCTAAAGACCCATTTAGTACCTATAACAGATTGTGATGATGGTGTAGGAACAAGATGCCAAACTTTATTTCTTTCAAATTAGTTTAACTCCTCTTGCATTGAATTTATCCAGTTTTCATCCTTTAATGCTTTATCAATATTCTTAGGTTCAATCTGGGAGACAAGAGTAAGTTGATCTAATTCTTCCACAATTCTAAAGTGTGACCTGATTTTACGTGAGTCATTCAAGCTTCCAATGACATTTTCTAAAGGATGATCCTTAAGAATTCTAATGTCTGTAGCATCATTACGTTCTACTGGAACTTGATCCCTTGCATTGTTTGATTCAGCTAGGTCACCATCTTCTTTTATTTCTTCTTGTGGAGAATCACTCTTTTCCTTCATGCTTAGGAATTCCCCGTCTTCATCATTTTTCATGCAAGAGTTATCATTGTTAGAATCATCATGATATTCATCAAAAGAAATATGGGGTGATTCTTCCACAGTTTGACTCTTAATGTTATAAATTCTATAAGCTCTAGATCTATCAGAATATCCAAGGAATATACCTTCATCGCTCTTGGGCTCGAATTTATCTAAGTCTCTTTTGTCATTATTGTGGATAAAATATTTTGACCCGAACACTTTTATATATGAGAGAGAGGATTTTTTACCTTGCAGTAACTCATAAGGAGTCTTTTTGGTGTGTGGCCTTACCATAGAGCGGTTGATAATGTAACATGCCGAGTTTACCGCCTCAGCCCAAAATTTTCTTGGGAGTTACCATTCGACAAGCATTGTTCTTGCCATCTCTATGAGTGTTCGGTTCCTTCTTTCAACTACACCGTTTTGCTCTGGGGTTCTTGGTGAAGAAAACCGGTGTGAAATACCTTCAGCCCTGCAAAGATTATAGAAGTCAGTATTTTTAAATTCACCACCATGATCAGATTGAATGTTGGAGATTTTGAACTCACCGTCTTGCTTTATCTTCATATAGAGTGCCTGAAAGTCATCAAAAGCATCATTTTTATGTGTGAGAAAGAAAACTTATGTGAATCTAGAGTAATCATCCACCAAGACATATCCATATTTTCTACCACTTAAACTAACAGTTCTGGTTAGACCAAACAAGTCCATATGAATCAACTCAAGTGGTTTAGATGACATGTATGCAGACCTAGACTTGAAGGATTTCTTGTTTGCTTACCTAGGGCACATGCATCACATAATTTATTTTCTTATTTAAAAGATAGTTGAGGCAAACATTTCACCATTGAATGCTTTAACAGTTTATGTAGACATTGTGGCTAGCATGTCATAGTCTACGATGCCATAACCATGCAAGCTCAGATTTTGGTGCAGCAAGATAAAGATTTGTGTGAGCAGGATCATCTAAGTCAATCATGTAAACATTGTTGACCCTTTTTCCAGAAAATTTTACCTTGTTAGATTTTGGTTCAAGGATTCTACATTCATGAGAGTCAAACAACACTTTATAACCTTTATCACACAATTGACTTATGCTGAGCAAATTATACTTTAAACCTTCAACTAACAGCACATTTCCAATGGAGTTGGAGATGTTCTTACTTACATTACCTGTTCCAATGATTCTTCCTTTATTGTTCCCTCCAAATGTGACGTGTCCTCCTTCCTTTTTCTCCAAGAGACAAAATTTTATTTTATCTCCTGTCATGTGTCTTGAACAGCTGCTATCAAGGTATCACATGTTATGCATGACTGCAAGACATTCCTGCACAAGTAATTAAGCAATGATGTTTGGAACCCAACCATATTTGAGTCCCATCAAACTTTTCAGATTTTTAAAACATGAAACCATTTCTTTTGGAATCCAAACCTTCCTAGCATTCATATTTTGTTTACTTAGAGTAGGGATTTGATTTTTCTTTTCAACTTTGACATTAATTTTGTGTTTGGAGGCTCTTTGTTGGAATTTGTGGAAGTTTGAAGAAGTTTACTTCTTAAACCATTGAGACTGTTAGTTGGTTTTGGGTTGAAAGTAATTATTTTGCCACCTAGGAGATTGAAACTTATAGGGTTGGTGACCACAAGAATCATAATTTCCCCAAAAGCAGGGTGGTGTTTGCCTATATGAATGTGCAACACAATTATAGTGACATCTGGAAGGCTGAGCAGGTAATGGCCAATGAAGTGTTGACCTATGCTGCTGGGAAGGTTGACATTTCTTAAGTTTTTGGACAATCTTTTTGAGAGTTTCAGTAGCTTCCTCTTCAACCTTTTCTTTTCCTTTGGATGTTATTTTTGAGGTAGAAGCATTAGAAGAGGAAACAAATGTGACAGTCTTTAACCCAATTGGCCTTTTGTTTGTTGGTTCAAAACCCAACCCTTCCTTGTTGAAGTTCATTCTAGTACCTATCAGTGCATCTATGTTTTCTCTTCTATCCATAAACTTTTCTTAAGATTGTTGTTTATCCTTCAACTCTTTTTGTAGGTTTTCAATGTTTTGAAGAAGTTGAGTGTTAACTTGTTTGACAGCTTCATACTTCTCATTACTCAATTTACTGTCCTTTTCATAGCTTTGTATTTTTAGCTTCATGCTATCAATCTCATTTCTTAAGTCTTCATTTTCAGTTTCCAAGTCAACCATTTCTTTTCTTCCCTGTTCCAAATCCTCAATCATTTTCTTAAGATCTTCAATTTCAGTTTCAAGTAGAGCAGTATCATGATCATGCACAAATAAGCTAATTTTCCTTTTCAATGATTTATTCTCCTTTTTGTACATGTCATATTTTTTCATGAGTTGTATATATGTTTTCTCCCAATCATCAATTGTGTAATTTTCAAATGGAGAGTTTACCTCAGTTTCTTCATCACCTCTGGCCATGAGACAAAGATCTTCATTTTCCTTATCCGAGGAGCTAGTTCCACTATCACTTTCTTCATCGTCACTCCATATGGACACCATGGCCTTGTTCTTCTTCTTGTCCTTCCATTTGTCAGCTTTTCTGAATCTGTCAGGACAATCAGTCTTGAAATGCCCTAGTTTGTTGCAAGAATAACAAATGATTTTGTCAGATTTCTTAAAATTTTCAGAATTAGATTTGAAACTATTTCTTACCTTTGACCTTCCTCTCATGAAACTCTTACCTTCCTTTCTCAGAAATTTTCTGAACTTACGTGTGAGCATGGCTACATCATCCTCATCTCGCTCACTTGCAGAAGCCTCACCTTCATCAGAAGTGCTTTGACCGCTGGGTCCTACTTTAAGAGCTAGAGACTTTTTCTTAGGCACCTCAGCCTCTTTGTTCTTAAGGTTGATCTCATAGGCCATCAATGACCCAATGAGTTCATCTACCTTAGTAGTTGTGAGATCTCTCGATTCTTCAACCACGGTAGCCTTCGTGTGCCATGCGGGAGTCAATGATCTGAGAATCTTTCTCACAATTTCCTGTTCTGAATATTTCTTTCCAAAATCTGTTAGACTATTAGTAAGCATAGCTAAGCGAGCATACATGTCTTGAATTGACTCATCAGGCCTCATCCTGAGCATTTCATATTCAGAAACTAAAATGTTGACTTTTATTTCTCGTACCTGAGAGGTTCCTTTGTAAATAACCTCTAACTTGTCCCACATTTATTTTGCAGTTGCGCAGGTAGTCACTCTTGAGAATTCTACTGGATGGAGTGAGCATTGCATGATGTGTTTAGCACTCCAGTTGATAGTAGATTTTCTTATTTGTTCTTTGGTCCACAACTCATTATCATCCGTAAACTCATACGGACCTTTGCTGATCACTCGCCAAAGTTTGTAGTCTTGGGCGCGAATGAACACCTACATGTGATGTTTTTAATAAGGATAATTAGTTCCAGTGAAATAAGGAGGCCTATTCACAGAATGTCCTTCAGGTAAAAAACCCTTAGACGCTAATCCACCATTTCCCTCAAGGTCGTTGGATCCCATAATGAGAGATTAGGCTCTGATACCACTTGTTGAGTAGTGGATAGCGGATCTAGAGGGGAGGGGTAAATAGATTTGCCCCTCTTTTCGTAGAACACCCCACTTTAAAGCTAGATAAAAAGAATTGTAGCGGATTATAACTAGCTTAGCGTAGCTCACAACGATTTACTTAGAAAGATGAATAAATAATATAAAGATTAAACCTAAGCATGCATCTAGCACAAAGTAATTGCACAAGCAAACAACAACGCAAAGGATTTTAAGGTGGTTCGGACTGAATCCCCAGTCCTACGTCCACCCCTCACCAAATCCGATGATGCTCCACTAGTGCAGCGCACCAAACTATAAATTGGAAAGACCTCTGATTGCCTTCCTACTAACCACAGGTAGGGACGTCAACACCGCAGATCGGACAACTTCGATTGCCTTCCTACTAATCACCGGTAGGGACGATCTTCAGTTCTAAATGTTTGAATGAAATGAAAAAAGAACAAGATGAAAGTGCTCAAATAAGATATAGAGATATGCTAGAATGAAATAGATCTTGTCTGAAATTGCTGGAGCTTGAATCTGATGCTTCAATGGATGTAGATCACCAACAAAGGCTTCTTTCTTCCTTGTGGAATGGGCATCCTTGGATCCCCTTGAGTTGATGAAGAAGACTATGGATGGAGCTTTGATCACCTTTGAGAACCTTGATTGCTTCTAGCTTCCTTGGAGGTTGCTTGCTTCAGATCTAAGCTTGAATCACCTTGGCATGGATGAAGAACTTATGCACGGAGTACTGTTTACGGCTACAGTACCTCTTCTTCCAAGCCTCTCTTGATCTCCCTTGATCGCTCTTGAAGCATTAGGGTTTCTAACCCCTCGTGTGTTTGTTTTATACCATTTGAATGGTCCTTGGACATCCTCCAGACCAGATCCACATTTTGTGGGTGATTGGGTGACTTTAGGATTAAAGAAATTCATGGAGAATGGCTCTTCTCGAAGAGAAAAATAAAGTCAACAATTGTTGGCTCGGGGCTGGCGGTCGACCGGAGCCTTCTGGCGGTCGGCCGCCATTGAGAAATCGGCTGGGAGTTGGCCCCTGGGAATTCCGGTCGACCGCCCCTGGGCCAGCGGTCGACCGATGGCTGGGGAAATACCGGGTTTCCCCAGTTCAGTCCGTTAACCCCTTTAGCAGCCCATTCATGTCTGTGGCATCAACCTTGATAGTCTTGAAGGTGTCAACTGAGTCTTTGACCTTGGGTTCTCTTGGTTATGCTTCTTTGTGCATCGACCTTGGCTATGTGAAGTGCCGACTCATTTCGTGCTAAGTGTTGACTCTTCATGAAGCTAGCTTGATCTTCTGTTAGCTGTCCAGCCTATTGCTTCTTGAAAGGAGTTTCATTCTTGGAGTTTCATTCGTGCTTGGGCGCGATCATTGATCTTTCACTTTTGCCATCTCCACTCAATTCCTTGTCTATTCATTGAATTATCTGTCATGAACAAAACATCACATATGTCAGTCATATGAGAGTGGAAAACAACAATGACTTATAGTGTTTAGCCATTATCAAAATCATAAGATGCAAATGACCACAGGGGCGCAAATGACCACAGGGGCACAGCATAATCCACCTCCAGGGGTAGGTTTCAAAACCCATGAAAATGGCAAACAAAGCACTAAGCACCGCTTTGGTATGGAGTTTGGGTTAACTTAAGCTACTTAGGTTAGTCCAAGGTTAGCCCATTTTTGATTTGATAGTAAGAATATTAACTCAGAAGTAAGTAGGTGGACTAACCTAATTTGAATCTATTGTGATTTGGTAGATAGTAAGTTAACCCAATAATGTTTATAAGTAAAATATCATTTTTACCCCTCACTTTAAATTATAAAAATATCTCATTTTCTCTCCCCCTCCTCTCTCTCTCACGTCACACTTTCTCTCCATTTCTCTCCTCCCCTCTATCTTACGTAACTTTTTAAATATGCATTTAATAATGCATGTCATAAATATTTTATATCATACAAATAAAAATTAATTAGCAATACTAATTCTACTTTATTTAAAAATATAACTTTTTGATATAAATATTCATTATTGATGATAGATTTTTCTCGTCACTCTCATCTCTATGTAAAAATTTGACAGGAGGAAATGGCTATCGGCAGGAGGAAAGCAGCGAACGGGGGAGACGAGGGTTTCACGGGGGAGACGAGACAGGCAATCGACTGGTCCTGAGGGAAGGGACGGCGTCGTCAGAGGCGCCTCGGGGAGGGCGGAGGGGTAATTACCCTCCGCCGATTAAACAAGATCCACCTTCGGAGGAGGATTCCGAAACCCTAGGTTACACCGGGTTTAATACTGATCCAAGAGGTTTTGTCTAGGTTTAAGTATCAAACTGATTTGGACTTCAAAAATAGTTAAACCTGGGTTAAACTATGACTAACCCAAGGCTAACTCCCTACCAAAGCGGTGCTAAAAAGGTTAGCCCTGGGCTAACTTCCGATTAACCCAAGGCAAACTCTCAATCAAAGAGGGGCGAGTGATTTGATTGTAACTTTTGTTTAATCAGATTAGATTAAGGGTTAACTCAGAGTTATTCATGAGTTTTAAAACTCACCTCCCGAGGTGAATTAAGATGGGTTAACCTCTTGTATGCAATAAATGCTCCCCCTCTCTCACTCACCTATAATTAATGCTCTCTCTCTCTCCCATAAATAATGCTCTCTCTCTCTCGTCTCTTATTTATTTATGTTTAACATTAAATTGTTATAATTTTTATTATTGTTAAATTTTTAGTTAGTAATATTAATAATATTTTTATTAAAACTTTTATTATTATAATAATAAATTTATTATATAGAATTTATTAAAAATATTTATAAAAATAAAATAAATATATTAAGATAAATAATAACTTTTAAAAATATTTGTGACTTTTAAATATTAATTAGGGAGATTAATGATGTTATTTATCAAAAAATTATTTTTCATGGTATATTCAATTTATAGAATATATTAAAAATATTTAAAAATTAAAGTATAATAATTTTTTTAAGATGAAGAGCAACTTAAACTCGTAATTAATGTAAGTTTGTCTTTTAAATATTAATTAGTGAGATTATTGATATTTTTTGGAAAAATATTTTCATATTATGTTTAATTTATAAAATATCTTTAAAATATATTAAAAATAAGATAAAATATTTTTTTAAGATGAACAGTACCTTAACCCATAATTAATGTCATTTTTGACTTTAAAATTTTAATTAGTGATATTATTTATAAAAAATGTTTTCATAATATATTAAATTTATAGAATATATTAAAAATATTTAAAAATTAAATTAAAATATTTTTTAATATGAACAGTAATCAAATACTCTCCATCTATTTATTCTTCAGCATAGCAGCCTACCGTTTACCATTAATACCGCTGCAATACATTTTACATTGAATACGTTTTCTCCGGTTTCAGTTACACATTTACTTCAGAGAAAAAAGATAAACAGAATAAACGGAAGGAGAAAATACTACAGCAGGTACCATTTTTTATCCTTTTAGCTCATTCGCTCCGCATAGTTCTATTTCTTCTCATGATCAGACCTCCATCCTGTCTCCACGGTATTAAATGAGAGAAAATGAAACCCACGGTAGCAATAAAATGAAGGTCTTAATATATCCATCATAGAATGATATTTTCGGTATGTCAAAAAGTGAGACTTGTGCGAGAATGTCACCATTTAATGTCTTTATGACAATGCCATTAATTCTATCTCCAAGTCTCGATTCGTTCGCTCGCCTAATTACATGGATCAATCTTATACAGGTGTTGCGTAAATATTACTCCTCTTTTTATGATGTCTCTGTGGATGTGGTTGCCCTTCAATTCTTCGCGTCGTAACTACGTACGTTGTAACACCCCGAAAAATTTAAATAGAGAATACATGAAAAACAATCTTTATTAGTCATAGAAAATTTATGAGAATTAAAAAAAAATTGATAAAGGAAAAGTGAAGCTAGTTATGGTAATAAATAGGCACAAATAAAGGTCTAAATAAATGATCGAGAAATAGGAATGTAGTACATCTATTTATGGTTTAAATTAAGGAAAATACGACTCCAATATTTAGAAGGAACCTCGTGCCAAAAATATACTTACATACTTATATAAAAACTCTCATAGGATCGAACCCGAATACCCGAAACAACAAAGTAGAGTTAACAAGAAAGATAAATAAATAAAAGAAATAAGATCTCTATATATATATATATAGCTCTGTCAATTAATTTAGATAAAATCATTTTTTAATTCTAATGAATATAACTAATGGGAATTAAAAATAATAATAATAATTTGGGTCTAAAATAAAGAATAAATATAAATATAAATAGTCCTAAACTAATGGGCTAAACACACATCGTACACCTATAAATATATAAATAAATGTATAAAGCCTTAATGAGCTTTCACCCAAGTGCATAACTGTTATAGAAGCCAACCCATATAATGTGTTGGGCTTTTGTAAACCCAAGCTCATAAACTCACCGAGACTCTTAAACCATGCACATTAAAAGATTGGGCTATTTTCAATTCCCAACCAACCCTTGTTACACTTGCATGCATTGCAAGCTTTAGGGTTTCAGGAAATAAAACAGAGAAAGCGGCTATGTATATGGCAATGAAGTTACCGCATTGGAAGGGAGATTTAAAACCTTGCCCTTGTAGCATCGACCCCCCCCCCTTAAGACGTATCATCCCTATAAGAGTATCCCACCAGCAAGCAAAGCATCCAGTTGATGCTATTGCCGCTACAGCCATCCTCTCCTTCCTATTGCAACGTGAAGGGCGCTTCCTCTTCATCCGATTGCTATGGATAACAAGGAGCGGCCAAGACTCTTCTTCTTCCCCTTCACCCTGCCTCCTGCTACGTCCAAGCAATAGGGAAAGAAGCTTTTCTTCTTCCTTCATCCTCTGATCGTAACAGAGTGCCGATTCCTCTGCAAAAAACTTCAATCGTTCATCGTCCGATCGATCCTAAAGGTAGGCAATCTCCCAAGCAAAATTATAAAGCTAGCATGCTAGATGTATATAACATGTAGGTTATCTCAAGTCTCGTAGTCCAAACAAGCATAAAGCATGATCATATTGTAGGTTATCTCAAGTCTCGTAGCCCAAAGCATGATCATATTGTAGGGTTTTTCTTAAGTTTCGTGGCCCAAACAAACTTAAACCATGCTTTAAGTCCAACATGATAGATAAAATCATCTATATCATGCATTTATATCAAATATATGATTATCGTTAGAATTTTTTTTCAGTAAATAACGCCCCTTTTTAGGGCGCTATTTTAATTTGACGCCATCAAAACGGTCGTCAATTTCCATTTAGAAATGACGACTTCGCGTCTGTCATGTTTTAAGAATTTGACGCCATTGTTAAAGGCGTTACAAATGTAAAAGGTGACAGCCGCAACGTCGTTATTTAATCGGAATTAAAAAAAATGACGAAACACTAGTCGTCAATTTCAAATACGTTTGTTATGAATTTTTAGCGTTTATAGTTATACATGGGTATAGAAGTATACTTTAGCCATGAAAATTTATAGACTTACTATTGGGATGGGAATCGAGGTAATGGAAGTGGTTGCATCGTTTTTCGTGCCCTCTATTGCAAGATCCCCGTCTCTCGTCGAAAAATTATTTTAAACACATGGTTATGTAGAGTTTTTCGAGCCGGTCATTTCGGTATATTATAAGCTAAATTCTGACACCGTTTAGTATAGAAATCGGAGGTCTAAAAAAATGGACATTTTCAAATAACGACCTATGTGCGGTCGTCAAAACCAAATTGGACGACACTGTAGATAGGCGTCACTTTTGACTATTATATATATATATATATATATATATATATGTGTGTGTGTTTGTGTATCTTTGAAAGTCTATATTAATTAAAATATGTAACCGAAAATTATGAAAAAAATATATTTAGAATCTTTGTATTTTTCTCCTGATTATCATATATTCTATTTTCTTAAATTATTTTAAATAAATCAATGTGCCTTTTAATGTGTGTTTTTGAATTTATTAAATTAAATAGGTATAAATGAAAATTCTTACTAAATAAATTGAGTTAAAAATCATGAAAATTAATGTTCCCCAAGAGGATGCTAATTAATAAATGACGGCACCCACGGGCGTTAAATAACATAAGTTTATTTAATTATAAGGTAGGATGGACATGAAATTCTATGATTAACGTATACTTTCTCACCGTTTTCTTCCGTTTTTGACCCATACCGCGGGTCTTTTGGCACTCTCATCTCATGTCCGTAGATGGAGTCCCTGTTTCATGATTGGTTCACATTATACACTCAACTCTCGGTGACATACGAGCCCTCCGTTGGACATTCCGTTCCTTCGGACTGGCAAGTTAGTCATTGGGACCTCCGTAAGTCTCCTCGTAGCCTTGGATTCCCTCAAGGCCGACTGAGCTGGTTGTACCTAATCACTTAGATTTCTGAAATGTCATGGTTTTCATCTGGTTTATTGATATATCATCCTTATTACAAGTTCTGTCCTTGAACTCTATGCCATGAAATCTATCTTAATGTTCTTACATGCTTGATCCTTGAAATTCTTTGCCATTAATATGGAATTAGTCTAGACTAAATGTCAGGGGCTATGGGTCCCACTAAAATGACATTTTAAATGCTACGGGTCCTGATCTGACCCTATTGGGCGAGGAAAAGTCCAAACGTTACCGGTATACGATGATCAGGTGTAGGCATTCACCAACTCGGTTATTGGCATTTAGGAGCAATCATATAGTCGTGAGAACTCCTAAGTGTACGACCAAATACTACCTAGTGCTATTTCCATGAGGGGTGGTCATATCGTCGTGATTTTCCCCTTAGTGCATTGGCCAATCCTATATAGTGCTAGATGTGCAAACGCTCTCGTGATAGTGATGATCGGGAGTAATTGCCATCATAGTGCATCTTTCTACAACTTATTGTTCGTCATGAAAATATCTTGAATTGCCATATTGGAGGGGTTATCATATCGTCGTGATATTCCCTTAGTGTCGTGGCAAATGCTATATAATGCTTGTAGAAGTAATTGTTCTACTTCTATATCGATCATCATAAATGTTCTTGAATTATCTCATTGATAGTACTCGTTATCTTGTCATGAAGATCCTTCATAATACTGGATACCTTGAGGCTCTCGTGATAGTGTTCGTCATAGAGAGATGAATGTTATATTTCCTCATGAATGCTCTGGACCTAACTTGAGAAAGTACTTGATTAGATCTTGCTATACCCTCTTGATTATCATTGTCCCTACTCTACATGAGTTTATCTAGCATCTTGCTTACTCGTTTGTTTATTATAGTTCTTGAATTTATCTCGTGTTATTACAGTTCTCGATTTCTATAGTTTGCATGACCTGCATGAGCATGTTAAACTGTAATTGATTTAAAGCTAGCTTGGAATCATGAGATATTAAGTCCTACTGAGCGTTCGCTCACCCTGCGTTTTCCAATATTTTCAGGTAATGACCTTAGTGATGGCGAGACCGAACAAGATGGGCAAGGACAAGAGTGAAGAGAACGCCGGCATCTAGACGAACCACCTAGTTTTGCTATCCTGTGTCTTATGTTAAGTCGAGTCAAGAGTCTCCTTGTAATTTCTTTTATTGAGTCTTTTCGTTATTTATGGGCCCGAATATGTAAAATAACTTATATTTGAAATGAAATTTGCTATTTGTCTAAATTGTGTTTTATGGAAATGACTATGCTCTGATTGACATGACTGTTTAACTGCCACGTTCCGAGCAAACGACACGTTCCGCTGCTATCGGTTCGGGGCGTGACATACGTCCTTTTGAAACCTAAACCAAATTTCTTTCCTAGACCAAATTGCTTTTGTCAAAAGACTGGTAGGAAAATGAAATCGATCGATGTTGCGAAGGACTCGCTAGTAAAATACTTTTAACTTCAACGTGAAGGTGGACGTGAACCCAATCTGCATTTACTTGATCTAATCAAGAACAAATATACTGATCGAATTCGATCCTAAGATCATAAATGATCGATCTGCACCCATAACTGCAATTAAGGGGGTCAAAATTAAGAATATCAGTTTTCAACTCCTATCTT
The DNA here is from genome assembly GCA_022559845.1 of Amorphophallus konjac. NCBI lineage: Eukaryota > Viridiplantae > Streptophyta > Magnoliopsida > Alismatales > Araceae > Amorphophallus > Amorphophallus konjac. The sequence goes on from CM040124.1 coordinate 320,826,895, forward strand.
TTTTTTTCATGTTTATGCACTAGTTAACGTTTGATCTCCAATTCTGGTGTTTATTTATTTATAATCTTTAGTAATTACAAATTTATTTGTTGCACTTTGTTTAGATTTTTTAATTTACAGGCTCAATGCTTATAATTTATTAGCCGTACTTTCAATAGCGGATGAGAACTCAAATTTTTTTTTTTAAAGATATTATTTTCACTCGTTAGTGTACGTTACACCTCATTGAGGTATCGTTTGGGAACGCACTCGGTTTCTACGTTCTAAGAGAAATCTCTTCACCGTAAAGATTACAACGAGATGAGGTGCTTTTTTATGATTATTATTGAGAAGCCCCAACATCTCATTCAGCCTTACTTCGCACGGATTCTCAAGGTGAGTAATTTTTTTTGGTCTCTACTTAATTTTTCACCGACTTTTTTCTCGTCATGTAAAAGGCTAGTAGACACATGTTAAGGCGTTTGAAAACCCTCCCAAAGGGACGCCTAACAAATGTATTAGCGAAAGGTACCACGTCTATCTATTACTATATATTATAAAGCTCTCTTTAATTAGAGAATAGGTTAAGGGGATATTATAACTCGAGTTAGGGTGTATTAAAAAATAAATAATATTACTTTGATTGTATTCGGGTTAATTTATACTACCCTTTTGTTAGAATATATTTAACCCATTTTTTAATCTTTAATTCATTTTTTTGTCAGAATATCTTATCCGTGTAATCAAATCAGTTAGCGTGAATAAGGATGGGATACCCCCACCTTATTCTTCAATTTTGTCACCGATTCAAAGTGTTGAGCGGTTCACTTCGAATGGGGTTCGGTTCAAGTGAGATTCAATCTATTTATGGTGTTCTGTGCTTCGACGAGGAACTGCTCGTCCACCTCCCTAGCTTGGTTTGTTTGCCCCACTGCCACAACAACTCTCTCGTTTGTGCCCGTGGCATTCGCGTCTCCGATTTAGTTTTCGGACACGAGGCACTCTTCCGCTCCCCACTCTCCCCCTCGTACTTCTCCAACCCCTCCTCCGTAGATCTTGTCCTCTGCTGCGATAGATCTGCCGGATCAGCGGAGAAGCAGCCACCGCCACTCCCTTGCTCGCGGCGAAGCATGGACTCTTGTCTTCGACAGGACACCCCATTGGATCGGGTGCGGCCTTGACCTTGCGGACTTCTTCAAGTGCGAGGCACTCTTCCTCTCCCCACTCTCCCCCTCGTCCTCCTCCAACCCATAGATCTTGTCCTCCGCTACCAGAGATCTGTCGGATCAGCGGAGAAATAGCCACCGTCGCTCCCATGCTTGAGAACGGAGAATGGACTCTGTTTTCGACAGGACACCCCACCGGATCGAGTTCTAGACCTACACCACATGCGATCGCCACCGGCACAACTCATTTTCGTCGTCATCGTTCTCCTCCTCCCCTTCATCCTGCTCATCCGTGTCAGAGGCCTCCCTGCATCCCCCGTCAGCACCGGCAACGCCGTCATCTTCACTTCTTCCGCTTTTGCGAAGCTCCAGCCTTAGCCAAATTTTGGGGTAATTAAAATAGACTGGGATGCTACCGCACAAATGTTGAGACTAGAAGTACAAATGTTGAGACTGGAAGTCGGGGATGAGCATGGTAATCCTATTACGGGTGTGAACATTTTGTTCTATGATTTGCAAATTAGTCGGAATGAAAATGGTACCAGGGAATCCACAGGGAAATATCAACGTGATTGCATCCTTGACATCAATCTCCCATGGATTGTCAGACAGAGACTTGCAATCATATTTTGTGTACTTCTAGCCGGTACGTCATCTTCCTTATCTTTTTCAGCTCATCTTAAATATGTAAAGACACATAGTTTTATGCATAGTTTGGCAGATTATGTGCCGGCATAAGTCTCAAGTAATATCGGACTCTTGGGGGTTCTTCTGTAAATAGAAAACTACTGCGCTTCCAAGTCCCAATTTCTTTCGGGTCTACGAGAGATGGCACTTCTTCTCATTCATGGTATCTTTCAAATACTTTCTACTCGCGATATTCTTTTAAAGGTTTTCTTGATTTGATCCCCAGGAGAAATTGTATATATATTGAAAGAACCCCAGACCCTTAAACAAATGCAACTCCCCTTATGAAAGATTATATATTGTGCAATAATCTCCATAATGTGATTACTACTTGGGGAGATGTTTGACTGAGATAGGGGGACGATTAACGATATACATGTGCTCTTTTTTACGCGAGTTCTATAGGGCGATTTTTTGACATACAAAAAAGTTCAGGGGCATATGAAATGTGCCTTCTCAGATAATGGCTGTGCCTCCAGAAATGGCCTTTGGCTCAGCATGCAAGATAAAGTTGACATGCAAAGTGGTGATCTAACATAGCGATTACCGTGGAGAGAATCTGGATTAGTTTTGTAAGAGTAAGTCCGATGTGTAAATGAAAGGTAAGTTAGGTTCTTCTAATAATAAACTGTTAGATTCTTTTCAGTATTTAGTGTTCTTTCATGCAAGAGAACTGCTGATTGGTCCATGTAAGTATATCAAGCTTTATCTGGTCAGTTGATATAGTGGAAAAGAAACATGCTAATAATGGACATTTTAAATTTCCGGAGTGAGATGCAAGTAGAAGACTTTGTATAATGAATGTTTGGTGTGTGCATGTGTTATTGTGTTTTAATTTCTTCAGTGATTGTCTGGATTGTAGAAATGTCAGCTGCAATGTACTAGAGTGTTAGAAAGGTCTTCGAAGTTGTGTGTTTAGAAAAGGATTTTGCAAGAGAAAATTGAATGGACTTTTTTTTGGAAGTACAGAGTGGTTTTGCCGTTGACTGGATATATAAGTGCAAAGTTGAGTCATTTTCTTTAGAGAATATGAGTCATTCAATATCTAACATCTAAAGATATATGGTATATTTGACTTGGGAATCAGACAGGTTACACAATGACATCACCAATGAACAATGATCATTGTGTATGATGGGGACCTTTGTAACTCAAACAGAACAAAAACCTATAGAAATTTAAAATCAGAAATTTAGAATCATGGGTTATATTTTATTCCAGTGGAGGAGATTTAGTATTTTGTTAGATAGCACCACATCTCTGGGTGTACTTTCCTCCAATCTTTAGATATTTTAGTTTGGTTCTTCCGTTGTTTTCTATATACAATTGGATTGAGTTGGAACATGATACTACTATTGAGCACGTTCATTTAAAGTCAGATGCAGTGCGTACTCAAGGAGTGGTTGTTTTGGTAAAGAGACTCCATGTACACTTAGATAATCAAGATTCAAATCTCACCGTGATCATGCTTGAAAAAGATTTGTAAGAATTGCCATAAACGAGGTTGTTATAATAGGATTAAAAATCTAAAGATTGGTACACAATTTTGTTTAAGAATTGCATGGCCACATAGACTAATCGCTTAGGCGATCTAACCTAGGGAAGTAGAATTGCGTGGTTGGCAAGTCTGTCTACAGTTTGATTAGCTTTTAGGGGTTGGCTCTTCAAGGATTAAGAAGCCTCGAACATTGATTTCATTAATCCAACAGACAAGTTTCCATGGAAGCAATTGAAGTTTATCATTGGGAAATGCTATCAAGTATTGGGGTCATACGCAATATATAGACAGTTACAAACTCTATATATAGCAGTGGGTTGAGGTCAGATTTTTACAAAGTGTAGAGAGTTTTGGAGAATTTTACGGTGCCATCTTTTTATCACTTCATTTGTTAAATTATTTAAACTTGTTTGTTGCACATATTATTTTCTCCCCTCGAAACTTTTCTATTTTCCATCTTTTTTAGGTTCAATTGCGGCAACCAATCTTGGGAAGGGGATCGAGAGTCATGCCACTCACACTCAGATCAATTTTTTTGCACCAAAAAAAAGTTATTTTAATCTTGTTTCCTGTATCCAAATTTGGGAAGATTTAGTTATTTGCATAAATGTTGGTTACTGTTTACATGATGCGAGCTCGTCACATAATTATGCTAAATGAATTTCTTTTATGCAAAGGAATCTATTCAACGGAAATGATTTTTGTTGATAATAATAATAATTATCATCATCATTGTTGTCGTTGTTGTTGTTTGTATTCTGTTGAAGGTCTTGAAACCCTCCTCTGTATATTTTTGGGGCAAATAATTTGACATATTCGATGTCACTAAAATAAGGTTGTAGGAGTCATATTAAAGTGTATCTACATGCGTCTTTTGTCATAACAATGATTACCTACTGCGCTTCACACGGTTGTGAGTCCGTTATATATTTCTCATCTTATATGAGATTCTACGATCTTACTGGAAAGCTTGTCATCACGAAGCATCATGACGTGTTATACAAATCCTTTCTTTCTAACCTTCTTAATATATACAAATGATAAACCTTACATTGTTTTTGGTTGAAGTTAAGTAATTCCTCTTATTGTTCACATGCCAGTTGAATGTAAATTCTATGAAATTTTCATATCCGATTGAATGAAATAATAACTTATACTTAAATTAATACATCTTGATTGGTGCATAGCTTGTTTAATAGTGGCCGATAAATCATCACAAAAATTGATCCTCGGATTATAGAGGTACCCTTTAGAAAATAATGAGTCATGATTTTAATTTATAATTTTTTATTATTTAATATGAATAAAAATTTCAAAATAAATATACGTGTGAAACCTATATATATATATATATATATGCTACATCGTGTGTGAGGAGTGGATCACGTATACGAGCCGCATCGGACCGTGCAGTCACGCCACTATCTCCCCTTCCCTGGACTCCTTATGGGCTTGTTTGTTTAGGAGCAAGGGTGAATAGGGTAAGGGCCGGTAACAGCCGGTGAGGGGCACGTATTCTCCGGTCTTCATCGTGTTCGACTTTGGTGGGACATATCTAAATGGGTCAATTACACGTAACACGATAAAAAAAATGGCGAATACGCCGTTCGACCAGTTGGGGTCGAGCACACTATTCGACCCCAGCTGGACGAATGGCGTATTCGCCCTTGTTTTACCCGATTTTTAAAGAGCACCTTATAGATTAGGTTAATTAAGGGGATTAGCTTAATAGAGAGTTGTGTATTCTAAAAAATAGATTATTCTACTTTGATTGGTGGATAAGATAATTTAGGATATTTTCTCGAGGATTGTGAAATTTTTTAACCCCTCTTATTTTAACTTTTTCCTAAAACAGTTCATCCCACATTTAACCTAGATAAAAGCCCATATATCCTAACCCAGGCAGAATACCTTGTCTGTGCACCCAGAGCAGGTAGGATGGATAAGGGTGGGGTGGATATGAGGTGGATATCACACGCCCTTGTCCTTCAAACAAACAGGCCCTAGATGCGTGGTATTAATTTGCCATTGGCCGCATATAAATATAGGCCCTTTTTAAGATATATGTCTTCTTTTCTATAGGAAAACATAATATAAAATTATAGATCATCATCTTGAGATAGCTACAACTCCTAAGGTTACATAAAAAGTATCTACAACACATCTGATTGTCCCTGACGTAATTTTGTGATTAGATTACTGTATAAGTAGATGTGTGAAATCATTAATTAATTAGAGTAATTATAAAGGTCGTCCAATGAGTACAGTTTATGACAAAACTTTGGTCTAAAGTTGAAGCTGAATTTGAAATCTTTTTAGTAGAATCAAAATATTTTGGGGTACATGCATATGACTTTCTAGAGAAGACTTTAAATAAACCTACTTACAGAACAGAAAGATTATCTTAGAAGATGCCGGCCCTCTCACTCCTCGCATCCTAGACCGGAGAGCCCCACATACACATATGAACACATTATTATTATATATGATCCCGGCCACCCCGGACAACAATCAAAACCAAATGATGTGTGTTTTTTTTTTTTTTTTTGGTTTTGATCAATACCAAGAGAAAACTCATGCCCAAACTGTTGTATGATGATTCACAGGTGCACATCACAGCTTGTTGCACTAAAACCAGTAGATGAGCTTCCATTAAGGGGCACAGGCAGCTTCAGCCAGCAATCCACGTCTGGAGCATACCCTTTCCTTCTGGTGTGGCTGCCCCCGTCCCAATCCCCCACGTCCCACTCCACCCTGATCTCAGCGTGGAACTTCACATCGATGACGTAGTGCCCTTCCCCTTTCTCCCTTCTGAACTCTGCAAGCACACGAGAGGTGGGGTTGGGCACTGCCGCCTGCCCATGGAACGATGGGTGGATCTCCGTCGTGCTCTTCTGCCACTGGGAGAACCTGGGAAGGGTCAGAGACCCGAACTCGGAGCCGTCGAAGTAGGCCGTGGCCTCCAACTTGTTGTAGTAGACGGTGGCCTTGTTGCCGTTCCGGATGCTGACGGCGAGGGCGAGGTTGTGGCGGAGGGTGCCGTCGGGCTGGAGATCAAACCGGGTGAGGGAGGCGTCGTCCACGGTGAACTTGACATTGCGGTGGCGGTGGTAGTCGAGCCAGTGGCCGAAGAACCAGATGATGGCGCTGATGACGGCCACCAGGGACACCCATATGAGGAAGCAGTACAAGCAAGAAGACCACCTCATATGTACGTACTTGTGTGTGTGTATGTACGAGAGAGAGAGAGAGAGAGAGAGAAGGGAGGAGACAGGTCCTGTGAGAATACCAGAGAGAGAGGAGGAGGAGGAGGGGGGAAGAGACAGGTCGTGTGTGACTACCAAGAGAGAGAGAGAGAGAAGTGAAGAGAGTCCTGTGGGGGGTGGTGGTGGTGGGGAGGAGAGAGAGGAAGGGGTTCTGTGAGAACACAGGAGGACGAGAGAGATTGTTGTTGAATAATGGAATATCCTCCAATTCTCCATTTTATGCATTTGTTTAATTATAGTATATGCATACCACTGCTACGTACGTGAAAATATACAGGTGTGAGGTTACCCTCGCGAAACTTTTTGTTTTTTTTTTTCAATTTAACCATGTTAATGTTAATTAATCCCTGACTATATATGTAACCGATCTTAAATGGCAGATACGGGCTTTCAATTCTGCCATTTTTTCTATCTCCTCTTTCCCTCCCATCGGAGGGATCGTTTGGTAAGTTAAAAGACTAACTATATATATAGTGCACGAAGAAAATATGTACAGAATATTCTAACAGATAAGAACGGTGCTTAGTTTAAAGGTTAATATTTCTGAAACTATATATATATATATATATATATATTCACCTAGTAAGAGTAGATATAGATATATAGAGAGAGACACGTCATCAGCCAGAGGGGTGATTCTGTAATTTAAATTTTAACAGGAATATGATTATAGCAAACCCATATATCTATATATATATATATGTATATATTAAAGAGTAAAGATCGACAGATGTAGCATTTGATCCCGAGCCCTAAATACTTTTAGATACAACATCAAAGTAAATGGTCTACTAATAAAGAAGGTTCGACTGTGCATGCACTTGTTTTCTTTAATCTTGATCTCATCGATCACTACATATATATATATATATATATCTCATGCTTGCCCTTCAAAATTGCTTCTGTCTGTACTATCCGTGGTGTGTTCAGTTGGATCGCACGGAAAAGTACAGACGTCAGCGGATACTGGGTATAAATAAACAAAGTGTTTTATAGGAGTCGTCTGCACGGCTGCTACGTATGCACCCGCCGTGATCCATTTCAAAGCTTTTCTTTTCAGGACACGTAGTAAGCTTTGATGTTTTGGAAAGCGACAGGACAGATGTTTCATTAGTGGGCAAGGTCAGGTCAGCAATGTTGGGGCTATCTGCAAAAAATAACTGTGTCACATGTTTAACTCATAACTCAGGGTCTTTATTGTCTCGATTGATTCGTCCATCTTCGTCACGGTTTGAGACAGGTTAAATTAATCTCGTCTCATTTTATCTCGTTCCGTGTTAATATATATATATATATAATATATATATAAATTAATAGAATAAAATAAAATAGATATTATATATATAATATAATATTAAAATAACGGAGCGTCTCGATGACAACCCGCGACCCGGACATCCCGCTCACCGCCTGGATCAGGTCGGGTCGTGCGAGTCGAGACGGATCGCTCCGAGACGACAAACCCTGGTTTAACTATGTAAATGTTCCTCTTATTGTAATACTATTTTTAATAATCAATTAGAAGTATATATTATGATCCTCTTTTTAAAATTTAGTTAAAAATTAAGTATGGTTAAATAAGAGAATTTAACTGAATGCTAATAGTCGGTCGATAGAGAAAGTAATATTTTTTTACAACTATTGTCGCATAGCAACATTATTAAAATTAATATAAAAATAAGTATATAATTCTAGAGTTATACATGTAAGAGGGTTATTGTTATAACGAACCATTTTCTTAATTCAACAGTTATGAGTTGGTTGAAGTAGTAAATTGACAAAGTCTTAATTAGGTAGATTAATTTAACTCTCTATTAGAAATTCTTTGAGTTAATTAACGTGTAATATATATATATATATTTTAAATTTTAGTGACTAACTAAATTGGTATTCAGTGGCTAACTAAATTTTTTAATAAAATTTTAAAGGAACGGAGAATGTCAGAAGTTTGGAGAAAAAGTGTTGTAGTTCCTTTCTATAAAAATAAAGGAGATATTCAAAGTTATAATAATTATCGTAGAATTAAGCTTATGAGTCATACTATGAAACTTTGGAAATAGTAATTGAAAAATGCCTCCGTTGTATGACTACTGTATCGGAAAATTAGTTTGATTTTATGCCAAATAGATCTACTACAGAAGCTATTTTCTTACTACGGCAGCTATTGGAGAAGTATAGAGAGATGAGAAAAGATTTGTATATAGTTTTTCGTGATTTAGAGAAGGCATACGATCGAGTACCGAGAGAATTGATTTGATGGACATTAAGAAAGAAATGAATCTCTCAAGGATATGTTGATTTGATTAAGGATATGTACGGCGGTGCTATTACTAGTGTTCGAACTATTGCTGGGGAGGCTGGTGAATTTCCCATTTCTATAGGTTTGCATCAAGGTTCTGCACTAAGTCCGTATCTCTTTGCCTTAGTTATGGATGAAGTAACTAAACAATTGCATGAGGATATCCCTTGGTGTATGCTATTTGCAGACGATATTATTTTAATTGATGAGAGTATTGATGCTCTAAATACTAAGTTAGAGCGTTGGAGACTTGTCTTGGAGTCTAAATGTTTTAAAATTAGTAGGAGTAAATCAGAGTTTATGCACTGTAATTTTAGTAATGGGAGAGTGGTTCAGGAAGACATGGTTCTAATTGATGAACATAACATTCCGAAGAGTAGTAGCTTTCGATACTTAGGGTCTATCATACAAGAGAATGGGGAGATTTATGATGACGTTACACATAGGATTAAGGCAGACTAGTTAAGATGGAGAAGTGCATCAGGTGTCCTTTGTGATCGTCGTATGCCTGTGAAACTCAAAGGGAGGTTTTATAGAACGGCTGTGAGACCTACTTTGTTATATGGTACCGAGTGTTGGGCAGTACGAAAGGAACACATCCACAAAATGTGTGTAGCAGAGATGAGGATGTTGAGATGGATGTGTGACAAGACTAAGAAAGACAAGATTAGGAATGAGCGCATCCGTAAGGACTTAGGGATAGCTCCAATTGATAGTAAAATGAGAGAAAATAGACTCAGGTGATTTAGACATGTGTTTCGTCGCCCTAACTCAGCGCCGGTTAAAAGATGTGACCAAATCTTAGTGGATGCTAGTAAAAGAGCTCGAGGAAGACCTAAAATGAGATGGTGCGATGTTATTAGGAAGGATATTAGTTCTTTTAGTTTAAATATGAATATTGCACTTGATAGAAATCTTTGGCAGAACATGATTCATGTAGCCGACCCCAATTAATTGGGATAAAGCTCTGATGATGAACTTTACGGATAACGGAAGGAGGCATGTTCTAATCAGAGAATCTCAAAGTTTGGTTAAAATATTCACTTTTCATGGCAGCTTAATCACTTAAAAATCTTATTATCAACAACTTATAGAAGTTTTTTTGTGTGTATGTGATCTGAATTTCTCATCTTAAACAACTAGCTAGGTGTCCAACAAAATTAAAAAGAGTCTCGATGATATCAGATATTTTATTGTTCACAAATTAATATGTAATTAAATTAAACTATCGAACTATATATATGTTGACCCAACAAAGCAGTGTTATCAAAATCGGATCGAATCGATCGATCGGATCGGTCCGACTGTGAACCGGTTCGATTAAGACCGATCCGATCTAATGTTAAAGAATCGTACGAATCGCAGTTTGACTGGTGAATCGATTCGAACCGGTCCGACTTGATTCATCCTTTAAAAAAAACGTAAAAATATTTATATATTCAAAATGAAATTTATGTGTGAACAAAATTATCTTGTTATTATTTATTATTTTATTTTAAATATAATTAAAGTTTAAAATTTAGATGAACATAGATGTCAATTGTGAGAGTAAAGATCAATGGAATATTATAAAATTTTAAGATCAATTTATTTAACTATGTTATTATTATTATTTACTTGTATAGTTACATAATCATGACTAATGATTATAGATGTATATTTTTTTTGTTTTGATCATTATTTTTTATTTCTTATTATCTTGAGTTATAAAATCGGATCGAATTATATATTAATATTACGATGATGTCACGATTTAAATCGGTTCGATTGAACGGTTCGATCGATTCAAATTGAATCAACTCACTGATCGATTCAGACATCAATTTAATTCTGATAACATTGTAACAAAATCATTAGATCCTTCGTGGTTGTTCTGCAAGCCCGATCGAGTTTGGTTTTTAAGTTAGTGAGGAATAAAGATTACTACTTTTGTCAACGAGAAGTTAACAGGCCAGGGCGTAGCCGGTGCCTTTGACTTGTCGTGCTTCGTGATATGATATGATATCATATATCATCTCTTGTCATATTATACTATGTACGAATGACGTTCTCAACTTATTTACGTAACGCCACCAAATTTGACCCGTACGCTAAATTAAATGATGTACTGGAAGGAAAAGCAAATGGGAAAATGCTTGTCGATCCCATTGGTCGTTCCCTATTTCTCATTATATCTGATCGGCTACAGGGAAGTGTGGGATGGAAAGGGTACTTACATGGAACACAGTAAAATACTATAAAATTATATTGTAATATTAGAGAGATTATAAAAATAACTCTCTCAGATCAACGATCGTAGAATTAACATCCTTACCTAACTATAATTATCAAGGTTTGAAGATCGTTCGTCCCGTCCGTCTGTCTTAATTTTTTATTGGGACAAGGTGAGACGGGTCGATATCATTACGTATTGAGATAAAAAAATTATATTATATATCTATTACATTATAAAATAATTTAAATTATGTTATATCACAGTTGGTTAGGTGATGTTCGAATCCCCCTCACGCATCATCTTAAATGTTGTCAGGATCTCACGATTAACCATGAGATGACCGAGAGATCTTCAACCAACTGACTAACATATTAAGTTTGTTATAAAAAAAATTAAAATAATATATGAAGCGACCCGGTTACGTCACACATATCGGTTGTCCCGGTCAGTGACTGGGACGGGTCGGGTCGTGCGGGTCAGACCGTCCCAGCTCGATTTGTCGAACCCTAACTATTATTATAAATAGCATTGTTAAGTTATAATATTTGCAACAATACCTCTATCATCACTCGCCATTAATGTTCTATTAAAATGCCTTATTTAACCCTTGTTAGTGAAACAAAATCTTTGAACAAATTTAGACGAATATCAAAATATCTCTAATATCTTTCTCTCTCTTCACTCGTCAGTATTTTTATCACTCATTCTCTCTCTTTGGTATGATACGACGGTGAAAATAACACTTCTCTACATCAAGATTTGTCAACTCGGTCGTACTGGTCATGACCCGATACGAAACGGTATGACCGGTATGGGTAGCGTACCGATATGAGATGAAAGGGATCATTTTTTATTTTTTAAATTTTTTTTAAAATTTTAAATTTTAAAATTTTAAAAATAAAATTATAATATTAATTTATTTAAATTATAAAATAATATATTCATACAAAAAATAATAGAATGTTGAGTTTCTTTTTTTATGATCTTACTTTCATACTAACTTACGTATAATTAATTTTACTTACTCTTCCAAGTATTATTAAGGTATAAATATGGTTACTTACGCATTAATAAATTTATTATGTAACAATAAGAATACATAATTTTATACACATAACAAAATAATTACATATATGAATTAAGTGGCCGGACCCCCCTCCCACCTCCACCCTCCCCCCTCCCACTTCCACCCTCCCACCACCCACTGCCACCTCCCTCTGCCCTCCCATTGCCTCCCATCGCCCACCGTCACCTCCCTCCGCCCTCCCATCAGCCAGATCTAGTCAGTGGGAGGCTGTAGGAGACAGCAATGGGCGGTGGGAGGAGGTGGTCGGACCCCCCTCCCACCTCCACCCTCCCATCGCCCCCCTCCTCCCTACCACAGCCTCCTACCGCCCACCGCCGCCTCCTCTGCCCTCCACCCCCCCGGTCGTCCATTGCCCCCTCCGCCCGCCCATTGATCGGCCACCCCCGTAGCCCTCCTCCCTACAAACAAATAATACAAAAAATCTCATCGGAGGCTTTCGATCACCGGTCCCCGCCTGCCGAGATGCTCCTGTCCTACCTGCACCACCGCCTGCACTCCCTGCACCGCCGCTGCGTTCGACGCCTCCACCCCTCCGCTTATGGCCGGCTTTTAATGCCAAATCGGCACGAGTCAAACGGCTCGCACGTACCAGGTCGGTCCCATGATGAATCGATCTGGTATGCAGTGGGACGCATGGTCCCGTGCGGTCCAGTGCAAACCGGCCGCTTGCCACGCACTGCTAGTCTTGCTCGCTAGTTGGCACTGTCCGGTATGGGCAGTTCGCCCCATACCAGACTGGTTTGTAAAACCCTGCTCTATATGAATATTTTCATCCAAAATTTTAATTTTATGCATGTATCCCAAATGGAACCTCAAGGATAATTTTGCATCAATATTAATTCAAGAGGGTTAATCTTAACCAAGGTTTGCCAAATCGGTCCAGTACGGAGTGTACCGCCCATACCGGACCGTACCGCCCACGGACCGGTAAGATCGGTCTATGGTACGTTACCGATACGTAACATATATTTTTTAAATATTAAAAATTTTCTTTTATAACAAATTTGTTTTGTAAGCTGGTTTGTTGAGGATCTCACGTTTGAACGTGAGGTTCGAAACATGCTTTTAGTACGTTTACATTCTTTTTTTAGAAAATTAATTTAATTTTAAGTTAAAAAAGTGCTTAAAAACATGATAGTGAGATTCAAATCGAGGAGGCTCAATTTAAATTACATACTAACCAACCGAGATAGAAGATCATTTGAGTATTTTTATTTTATAACATAAGGAGGGTAGATCTGGCTCGGCCCATAACAGGCCCATCACCAACAAGCCCAATCCGACTCAGGGCCTACAACGCGCCCAAGGGGTGCCCGACAGTCATAGCCCATAAAGGTGTGGCCCACTACGACTTGGCATTGGTTTCGACAACACAGGAAGGGCTTTGGCCCAAGCGCAATGACCGCCGGATGACCCTCCGACGACCGACCGTTACCCCCATGATGTCAGCCTCGATCCCATAACGGGCGAGCACGTCCCACGAGGGCCGTAAGACTCGCCTGGGGACCGACCGGCGCCGAGGTAATCACCCCCCAACGGGAAACTCCCGCCACGATCGCGGGGGACGTTACTCCACGACTCACACCCTTCCCTGGTAAGGGATTAGCCTTCGACACCAGGACAACAACCTATAAAAGGGATCTTGACAGAGAAGAGAAGGACATGGTGGATTCTCTGCCAAGAGCTACATACAGAGCAGTCAACTAGAGAGCTACGCGCCCTACTACTAGAGAGGTCTCGACAGTCCATATCCTGAGAGAGAATCCCCTCCTGTGCGACCTTACCACCCAGCGAGCACTCTCCGAGTGACCACTGGGACCGGCGAGCACTCAACCCGAGGGTCTACGCGTCTCTCAGATCTTCTACAGCGACCTCCTTCTACACTTTCTCTCCTACTCTTCTCTGCTCTTTATTTACAACCGTTGCTGACTTAAGCATCGGAGGGTTGTCCCCTGGGGTAACGCCCGGGGCTCCTTCTGACTCCCTTTGCTTCTGGTGTTTGAAAACTTCCATGGGTGCCGGACGACTTCCACAACAAAACAAATAGAGAAGTGGGGTACGTGGCATAGAAACCAGATTTGATGGGGACATCACCTCCCGTGCCCACACTCACGGCTCGTCTCCTCGCCCCAGAAGCATCCGATATGGTCTAGTCATTTATTTTGAGTCATATGTTGTATTTTCATATTTTATTTGAGTCATATCATTATAATTTTCCTTTTATTTGAGTCCAGTACCTAGGTTAATGAGTCATCTACCTAAGTTAAGTGTCATAGGGTTGATTAGACTAATTAATGGGCCCAATTCATTAGGCTAGGCCCAGGGGCGCCCCCTACCCCTTTGGTTATTTGTCATTGTAGTAAGAGTCAGGGACTTTTTGTAAAATGTGGGTTGCCTATATATAGGACCCATTCCCCCCCCCATTTGAAGTCAATGAAATTGCCATATATTGAGTTCCAAAATTCAAGTTTCTTGTGGAGAGAATCCATTAGTGGGGTGTGAAGCCCTAGGGTGAGAAGCCCTTCCATTCCCCCCCTCTCTCTCTCTCTCTAAGGGGCCCCCCCTCTCTCTCTCTTGCCCCCTCCCCAAATTTTGAATTTCCCCTCTCTCTCCTCTCTCCTCCACCTAGGCTCCACCTCATCCACACACCACTAGCCACCCCAACCACCTCATCACTTCCCTAGGTGCATTCATTACCTCTCCACCAACTCCCACCAAATCTCCTCTCTCCCTAGGAGAATCTTGGCCTTCCCAACACAATCCACCCGAGTCCTCACCCAATCTTGCAGCTCCCAAGGGGAATTTGAATTGTTTCCCTCCACTCTCTCCACCCCTTCCACTTCCCTTCATCATTAGTCACCTCCCTCCCCTATCTCTTGTGCCATTGGAGCTACTCCCAGCTAGCCAGTTCGCAGCTCTGGATCTGCAGAGGACCAGTAGCTTGCAGAGGCGACCCCGACTTCATCCCAGCATCCCTGGAGGACCAAGTGGTACCGTCGGAAGCGTCTCCCCGTCCTCTTCGCAATGGCGGTGGTCTCGTCCCATTCTGAGCTCGTGGCTACCCGGAGGAGCCGTTCTCCCTAAACTGCGCTTCTTCTCCCTGACTGTCAACCGGAAGCCGGTTGCAGAGGCTCCCACGGCCAACTTCCTAAAGCTATGAAGGTGGGCCTTGACTGAGAGTTTCTACACTGAGTCTACTTCCATTATCAATAAGCGGAACCCCGTTCGGCATCCGGAGCTGAGATTTCTCATTTTTCTCCCCCAGGTGCACTGTTCTGTCCACTCTGGGACTGAACAGATACCCGATCACTGTTCGGGCTATCTCTATCTACTCTGACCTCCTCCGGCACCTCCGTGGGTCTCCGTTTGAAGAGGACTCGACAACAAATCCAGCGACTCTGGCCAAGCCTGAATCGGAGCTGAGGAGCGTCCGTGGTAGCCTTGTCTTCCAGCTGTAGGGGTTCAGAAGCTACCAGAACCAGCAAGCAGAGGCACTGTTCACGACCCTACCCCGACCATCGCCGTCATTCTGAAATTCCTCCAAAAATTGGACGTCTTCCTGGGTCAAGTACGAAGATTTTTCCACTGGTTTCGTCGCCAACAGAGCTCGGGGGAGTCCGTAGCAGTGCCGACACCGACTATCTGTCCTCTGTTCCAGAGAGTGGACAGAACAATCATCATACTTTCATTTAGTTCCTAGCTTCACTCTCCTCTCCCCGCCCGGCCGGCTTACAGCCCCTCCCTGTGGGAGGTAGTGTTTGAATGTAATTTTGATTTCCATTCTCCAAGTTCAACCCCCTTGCATGGGGCGTAGTGATGTAAAATCTTGAACACGTCGAAGCTACACCGGCGCGGCGTGTGGGGAACCCACTCTTCCCCGCTCGCCCACGTCTCCGAGCGGGACCGATTTCTTCAAGCCGGTCGAGTAAGTGCTCTATCGCTTGCTCATATTTGGTGCCTTGTTCTTTCAATATTAGCTCATAGCTCCGCTGGCCCGTGAGAGTGATTACCCGGTCCGTAAGCTCCATTGCTTCGAGTGGCCGCCCTGGAAGAGAGTGTGACCCGTGCCCTCGGCACCCGGGTCGGCCGCATTGCGTTGGACCTCCAAACCCTTGGGAAAAAAACCTTGGCCTTGCTGGCCCTCTACCAGCAAGGGCCCAGCCTTCACAACCTCCACTCGGCATCGCCGAGTTACCCCAGGATTTGGGTGAGTGTCGGGTGAGTGGCCGCCAATTTCGGTCCGTTTCTATCGTGAATTGTGCATGCTTGTTAAAGTCCAAGGTGTTTCGGTCTTGTGACTATCACCCCAAGGTGGTGTCACAT
The DNA here is from genome assembly GCA_022559845.1 of Amorphophallus konjac. Lineage (NCBI taxonomy): Eukaryota > Viridiplantae > Streptophyta > Magnoliopsida > Alismatales > Araceae > Amorphophallus > Amorphophallus konjac. The sequence continues at coordinate 320,843,415 of CM040124.1, forward strand.
CAATTGGTATCAGAGCAAGTCATTGACTTGTCTCTACAAGTCAAGTCCTAGGGCACGCTTGCATTAGAGTCATCATCGGTCCGACCCTTGCATTGTCCACCCACCATTGTCATCATTGAGTCTAGGGTCAAATGGCCCCTCTCCCAATCATATCCCATGCATTCCTACCTAATGAAGAGCCCACGGGAATTGACTTCATTGACTTAGAGTCCAATAATTGGGTATCTCCCGATATCGTTGCCTCTCTTTCTAGGACTGGACAAATTATGCACAATGGAGACCAATTCTTTGTTGAATTCCATAGATGGTTTGGAAAGACTAAGTATTTTGATGGGGCTAGGTGTCAAGTGGGAACATTGGCAGGTCCATGCATAATCTTAGGTAAGAAATGGTTAGATGAAAGGAATGCCGACATCGACCCAACATGTCGGACTTGCCTAGTGCATCCGCCACACCTTCCGAGAACCTTTAAATTCAACAACCTTGTACTCTCCCATCCACTGGAGTCCCACCCTTATTCACCACCCCGGGTGCACCACACACCGGTTAACATCACCCACCCTCAAAGAACCTTCCCACCCCATTAGCTTTAGAAGAAGTAGCCCACCCACTTTGCCACATGGAGACAAATGCCCCTCCAGATCCTTTCCCCTCCATGGAGGGCACCCATGTCCAAATTGAAGGGGAAGCCTTGCACAAGGATCTTCACCCTACACCACCCTCTCTAGATAAGGCCGAACTCATCTTAGAAGAACCCCTTGTTAGGTGGCTAAGGGAGAGCTCGATTAGAGATATCATGACCCATATCTATCTACCCGTGGAGCAAGACCTCCCTATAGTGCCCATCTTCTCCCATCACACCACCGTCCAATCCTCTCACCAAGTAGAGAACCTAGGGGAACTTCTCATGGGCTTAGCTTGACAAATGGAGTTGACCGGCATGTTGACCACAATGGACAACCAACCAAGGAGCCTTGACCTCCTACACCTATGTGTTGGGTCCATCACCTCGGTATACACCATTGGTTGTTACACTAGTGACCTCCTTCTATTCCTCCGCACACCCGATGAGCCCAACCTTCCCCTCAATTTGGAGCTTCTTATATCGGGTAGAAAGCCAAACCCTCCCCTCATGGCCGACCCACCCACCAAGAACTTCGCCCCAATTATTTAATTAGAGGAGGATGACCTACCACCATTTAAGGATCTTGAGGACATAGGGCCCCTCCCCCTTGGTAACCCTTTTCATGATCCCTTTGATCCCTTCCAATAGGAACCGTGGAACCCATGTGACCCAACCACCTTCCCACCGCCCCTTTCCTACCCTCACCCACCATGTTGGGCCAAGCTCACCTCATCCATAACCCATGTAACATTAAAGGAGCCATGACCTTAGGTAACACCCACCTAGAGATCGAGGAAATGCCCCACCTCATATCCACCTTCCTAGATCCCTTTGACCATTTCACATGGAAGTTCAAAGGTCGTCCCACATCTATGCACATGGAAGTCACCTTTGGGATAAGCATGCATGTGTCTAGGCTTATCACACCACTTGGCATGAACACTATGTTGGGTCCATTCATTCACATCACCCACATGTCAAGTAGGAAACAAGAGTGGTCCATATTCGGGTGTAATGGTCCTCCTTCATTCATCATGGGTCGTAAGCATGATAGGAGTATTCTTGGATGTCTAGGTCCCCCGACATTTGTCACCCCCATGCATGACCGGATCACCTATGGATGCCCCGGCCCTCCCCATTCCATCAAAGTCTTCTTGACGTCAAAGCATGATTGGTCTACTTTTGGTTGCCCAGGTCCACCCATCATCCCTAGAATGTCCGCATTCACAAAATTGCATGAAAACCTTCGCAAGCACATCAGCAAGGAAAATGAGATTTATAAAAGGCAGGCTGACTCCCTTCGGCGTCACCAAGAATTTCACGTGGGTGACTTTGTGATGGTGAGGACGGAGAGGCTCTCCCCGGGAGCCATCTCTAAATTGAGGCCTCGTGGGGCTGGTCCCTTCCAGGTTCTGAGGTGCATTGACACTAATGCCTATGATTTATATCTTCCCGAGGAGTACGGAGTGAGCCCCACATTCAACGTGGCCGACCTAGTGCCATATAAGGGTCCCACGGTGGTACCCAGTGAGGATATTGAGCCCACACCCCTCATTGAGAGAGCACCCACCCGTGAGAAGAGTCCTCTAGCTAGGAGAGCCCGGCGTGAGCGAATTGAGCGAATAATGGATGAACAGGTCACTGCCACCAGAAGTAAGGTGTATGAGCGCTATCTCGTCGGGTGGATGGATCGGTCTCCTTCGGAAGACTTGTGGGCCGTATCACTTCTACACCCTCCGAGGAGGGAAGGACTCTTACTCGACGGAGTCGAGTTCTACGCACCCCGGGAGTATGATGGGGACATCACCTCCCGTGCCCACACTCACGGCTCGTCTCCTCGCCCCAGAAGCATCCGACATGGTCTAGTCATTTATTTTGAGTCATATGTTGTATTTTCATATTTTATTTGAGTCATATCATTGTAATTTTCTTTTTATTTGAGTCCAGTACCTAGGTTAATGAGTCATCTATAAGGTTTCGCACAGCACCAACGGGCGACGCAGTGGATAACAAAAATTTCATTTGCCCGATCCCGGTGTTATGGAAAGCTTAATCTGTGCTCTAATCGGTGTTTCTAATACCCTAATTACGGGTTGCGTGTTTCACCTTGCGCGGAACGACGCTGTCCGCTAAGCCCGATGCAGAGAAACCGAGCCGCACAGCTGTACGGCCTCTAGAGCAGATCCACACGGACCCTTGCGCAGCGACGGTACCTCCCTGGCACGACCTTCCCCGGCTCTATCACCTTCTGGAGAGAGAGAGAGCAAGAGGGAGAAAGGGGGAGGCTAATCCTCCTCTTAAGCTTATGTGCTTGCTTAAGCTTAAGAGGTTGGAAGAAGTGAAGGCTCGAATGAGCATCACGTAGGTGGCTATATATAGAGTTTAGGTTTATTAGAAAAGGGTTCTAAAAGACCGAAACTGTATATATGTCATATCCACTATTATACATATGTATTAAGCTCCATTTACACTCCTTTCTAAAAGGAATTAAAAGGAGTTAATACATACACTTGTATAATAATAATCCGTCACCCAAGAATCCATTGTGTGTGATCCTCTAGGCCCACAATCACTCTAGTTTAAGGTCCATTAACTTCTAATTCTCAATTAGAAGTAAATTAAACGTGTTCTTCGCTTCTACTAGAGCCGAACAATAGTTTAATTTATTCCGAACCTACGATCACATTGGGTCAAGCAAATCCGCGTGATCCTAGAGGACGCCGGGTTTAAACCAGCCTGTCTGGTACCTGTAAGTCCACAATTACCGCATCGATATAATCCCTCGCTCATTCTATGAGTCTGGTACGATCGAGGGTATGGTTTCTGTCAAACCCCATGATCGTGCCATTTGACTATGACCTCCTTAAAGTGTATGACGTCCGTCCTAAACGAACTCATACGACCCTTGCCAGGGATTTAACGGAGCGCCAATGTCATGACCCATTAACTGTCTGATATATACCCGACAGTGAGCGATCCCTTCTTGACCATTGATGATCTTCACACGTATCCTGGAGTGGTTAATGACTCGGCAACTCATGACTTATGGTTAAAGTCACTTAGCTAAGTAATTAAACCATTCCAGTCCTCGTGTAAGATCCGATCAATGTCTCAGGTCAAAGGACTAACGATGCTAGTGTGACCGTTGGATCTTCAGTTGACATTAGGTATAATCAACCATCTGAAGATCCAATAGCGGATCAGTTCAGTGCACATCCTCCAAGGACATACACCTACACATATGTGTTGGTGCCCCGCACCAATGACCATAAGACTGGTCACTGACACATCATGTGTACTGGTTTAATAGGTAATCAAAATCCCCGAGTGATTACCCTCCAACCAGGAACAGTTTAAGTTATGTGTACATGTAAAGTCAATCTCATGTTCGAGATCCCATCTCGAGCTGACTTTACAACCACATATCCTAGGGACAACGTAAAGTAACACAATCGCATATTTACGCTCAATCACCACTTTATTAATAATGAACAAGATCGTACAACTATTGGGCCTACCCGACCCGAAATTGGCCTGTAGCACACTAACACTAACAATCTCCCACTTGAACTACAGCCAATTGCCCACAACTTTGAGGCCCATCTTATCCCGATGACGCTCAAATACAGTCTGTGTCAAAGGCTTAGTCAGTGGATCTGCTATGTTGTCTTCTGACGGTACACGCTCTACCATCACATCTCCACGATCAACAATCTCCCGAATAAGGTGAAAGCGCATGAGATATGCTTTGACCTTTGGTGAGATCTCGGTTCTTTCGCCTGGGCGATGGCCCCATTATTATCACAAAATAATGGGATGGGAGCTGATATCTCGGGAACTACGCCAAGTTCCAAGATGAATTTCTTCATCCAGACGGCTTCCTTAGCAGCTTCAGCTACAACAATATATTCCGCCTCCGTCGTCGAATCTGTAGTCGTGTCTAGCTTGGAGTTTCTCCAACTGACTGTCCCTCCATTCAACATGAATATAAATCCAGACATGGATTTGCAGTCATCTGGATCTGACTGGAAACTAGAATCTGTGTAAGCTCTAAGCTGTAAGTCCTCTCCTTCATAAAGCAGAAAAAGATCCTTAGCCCTTCGCAGGTACTTAAGGATGCCCTTTACTGCCTTCCAGTGCTCTTCGCCTGGATTTGCATGATATCTACTGACAATGCTCAAAGCATTGGCAACATCAGGCCGTGTACATAGCATTGCATACATGATTGACCCTATCGCCGAAGCATAGGGTACCTTATTCATGTGTGCCACCTCCTCAAAAGTTTTAGGACTCATCCCCTTGGATAGGTAAATTCCATGTCTCATGGGAATGAGACCTCTCTTGGAATTTTTCATCCTAAACCTTTTGAGGATAGTATCTATGTACATGGATTGGGATAATCCTAGCATCCTTTTAGATCTATCTCGATAGATCCTTATGCCCAGCACAGAGGATGCTTCTCCCAAATCCTTCATGGAGAAAGTCTTGGACAACCAAGACTTAGTTGATGTCAACATCCCTACATCATTCCCAATGAGTAAGATGTCATCAACATAAAGGATCAAGAAGGCCACTAAGCTCCCACTGACCTTCTTGTAAACACAGGGTTCATCTTCATTCCGAATGAAGTTGAAAGATTTGACAGCCTCGTCAAATCTTAAGTTCCAACTTCTAGATGCCTGCTTTAATCCATAAATGGACCTTTGAAGTTTGCATACCTTATTAGGATGTGGCTTGGAGGTGAATCCCTCAGGCTGTACCATGTACACCTCTTCTGACAGGTTTCCATTAAGAAAAGCTGTCTTCACATCTATTTGCAAGATCTCATAATCCAAGTATGCAGCAATGGCAAGGAGGATTCTGATTGACTTAACCATGGCTACCGGCGAAAACGTCTCGTCATAGTCAATGCCTTGCCTTTGACGATATCCTTTCGCCACTAGTCTAGCCTTGTATGTGTCAATCTGTCCATCTGCACCGATTTTCCTTTTGAAAATCTATTTGCAGCCGATAGGGACCTTCCCTTCGGGTACATCAACCAAGTTCCAAACTTTGTTGGTGTACATGGACTGAATCTCTGAATCCATTGCCTCTTGCCATTTCTCGGAGTCTACACTACGGATCGCCTCCTGGTACGACTGAGGATCATCATCCTCATCGATACATACCTTAGAGGACCCCTCTGAGACATGTCCAACATATCTCTCAGGTTCTCTCGGTAGTCTACCAGATCTCCGTAGTGTCAGTGTTTCACCTTGAATAGGATCAACCGATACAGTCTCATCTAATGAGTGTGTGTCTATGGGTTATTGTTCTTGGACCTCGTCCAATTCTATCTGGCTCCCACTATTTTTTTGGAGTAGGTATTCTCTTTCCAGAATTACAGCTCTCTTGGCCACTAAGACCCTTTGCTCAGAAGGGTGATAGAAATAATATCCAAACGTCTCCTTTGGATATCCACAAACCTACACTTATCGGTTCTCGACTCAAACTTATCACTCTCGTTCTTCTTTACATGAGCAGGACACCCCCAAATTTTAATGTGATTAAAATTTGGTTTCCTGCCCTTCCATATCTCATATGGTATAGAATGAACTGATTTACTTGAGATCCTATTCAATAAATAAGCCGCAGTCTCTAACGCATAGCCCCAAAGAGACAAGGGTAGTCCTGACATAGACATCATGGATCGGACCATGTCTAACAAGGTCCTGTTTTTCCTTTCGGATACACCATTATGCTGTGGTGTATACGGTGGAGTCCACTGAGAAACTATTCCATAGTCTTTAAGATAAGAAGTGAATTCATGACTTAAGTATTCACCTCCTCGATCCGATCGAAGAGCCTTAATACTTTTACCAGTCTGTTTCTCTACTTCATTCTTGTATTCCTTAAACTTCTCAAAGGCTTGTGACTTATGTCTCATTAAATACACATAGCCATATCTAGAGAAGTCATCAATAAAAGAAATGAAATAGAGATAACCTCCTTTTGCTTCTATGGACATGGGTCCACACACATCCGAGTGTATGAGCTCGAGAAGGTCAACAGCCCTCTCACCATGTCCACCAAAGGGAGCCTTGGTCATTTTTCTCATGAGACACGACTCACAGGTATCAAATGGCTTATATTCGAACGAATTCAAATACCCATTTGAGTGTAAGTGAGATACTCTTTTCTCACCTACATGACCAAGTTTGCAATGCCATAGATATGCAGAATTCACTTCATCAGCATTGAAAATTTGCATAACATCAGAAAGTGTATCTAATACATAAAGACCATTGACTAATGAACCATTGGCTATATTCAAACCATTATTCATTATAGAGCACCTAGTGCTATTAAAAGCCAATGTGTATCCAATGTTATACAAGCCAGAGATTGAAATAATGTTCTTAATAATATTAGGAACATAATAACAGTCATTCAGCTCCAGAATGACTCCTGAAGGTAAACTGAGGCGTGCAGTCCCGACAGCTTTGGCAGCAACTAAAGCTCCATCGCCCATCCTCAGTTCAATCTCCTTTTTGTCCAATCGCCTTCTATTTGCCAGCACCTGCATAGAATTGCAGATATGAGATGCACATCCAGTATCCAATACCCATGATGTGGATTCCATATATGACAAATTAAGGTCAATGACAAAAATACATTCATTTAGAATTACCTTGCAATTCCTTTTCTAATGCCCACTTTCCCCGCATCGAAAACATTTATCTTCCTTTTCATTCTTCTTGCCCTTCCCTTTGTCAACTTTGGCGAGTTGCTTACCCGTGGCCTTTTTCTTTCCCTTCCCTTTGTTACTCGTGGTGGATATTTGAGAGGCCTTCCTTTCTTGTTGGCCCGGCCATTAACCATTACAGACGAAGATGGTTTATCTTTCTGCATGATTCCTTCAGCACTCTTTAACATATTGAGCAGCTCTGGGAGAGTTGCTTCAATCCTGTTCATGTTAAAGTTCATGATGAAGGAAGAAAAGGAATCGGGCAATGACTGGAGTATAAGATCAATGCATAGTTCAAGATCCAACTTGAACCCAATGCATTGAGTCTTTCAATCCACTCCATCATTTTCAGTACATGGGCCTGCACTGATGAACCCTCAGACATCCGTGTCCTGAAAAGCCTTTTTGAGATGTCATACCTCTCAATCCTACCCTGCTCCCCGAAGAGCTGGCGTAGATTGAGAAGTATACTTCTACAATCAATCTTTTCAAATTGCCTCTGTAGCTCGGGAGCCATAGAGGCCAACATGTAACATTGGGCAAGGGATGAGTCCTCAGACCACTTGGCATAAGCCAGTAACTCGCCCTCGTCGGCATCAGGAACTGGCTCAGAGTGAACCGTGTCCAACACGTACGCAATCTTTTCGGCGGTAAGGACTATGCGTAGATTACGCAGCCAATCCGAGTAGTTCGGTCCAGTTAATCTATTTGCATCCAAGATGCCGCGGAGAGGGTTGGACGACGATATTGTAATCTGGATAAGAAATAAAAGACAACTTAGCATGTGTTCAAATTCTAACTTAGATGTGGTTTTCTATCTTAGTTAGTCCCACTATTTTTCGATCGAACTATATAACCCTCAGTATATAGAACGGGAGATCAACGAGATCAACCTAGTGGGTCGGAATCCCAACGAGACTGATGTACGACCTTGTGGAAAGCACAACAAGCCATACACCATCTCAAGGGCAGTCAACAAGCACTTGCATCTAATGCAATATCCGATATTCGGCCCCCGAGAAATCATCCCCTTGTGGAAAGCACAACAAAGGATATTCTTGGTTAGATCTAACCATCATTACTTCATAGCAATGAGTTCATGACCCGACCCTTGTGGAAAGCACAACAAGGCCGAGTTCAATTTCTCACCCCATTGAGGCCGAGCCTTGGAGTTTAATCCCGCCCCCAAACTCATGGACCTTGTGGAAAGCACAACAAATCCATGAAATGAAGACGTTCATTCACTCCATAATGATGGAGGGCCACGACGACTCCTAGAGCCACGCTTACCAGATCTAAAATTTAAACGCGAGGGAATTTAATTTTATCTTGATCTCACCATAGGTGGTAATATAAATATATCCAATATATTTCCCGTACCTAGTAGTTTGCACAAAATAAATGCATCCAATGCAAAAATAAACGCAAGTGATCATGGACTTAAACCCTAATGTAACTAAGACATCCGGCCCGCTTCCGAAGCAGCTGGATCGTCCTCGTCGGGTGTGCTCCACGCTTTCAGACTCCAACACCGCATTAATTACAACTTTTACATGGCACGCAGGTCAGAAAAATTAATTTACATGTGACTCAAATTCCAGCAGCCCTTAGGGCGAGTACAACAATGGAGGAAGATAGAAGTACATTGGAATTTTAACAGAGAGAGAAAGGAGGTTCGCAGACCCCAATTAATTACATTAATCCAAGTCTATGATCACTTGCCAACCCATTCAAATAAAATCAATCAAAGGTTATTTTCTGAAAATAATATTTACTTTTTGAATTTAAAATGGGATGTGCAAACAAAAACATGCTAGCTTTGTTTAATTTTAAAAATCAAAACATGATTAACTAAAATTAAACACACAAGCAGGCCAATACAAGATAATTAAAGTAGAGCACGTAAAGAACCATCATTTTCTACAGGGGCATCTAATTGAGATAATTAATTAAATTTAAATTTAAATTTAATTATCCAATAATCAAATTTAAATTCAAAATTTAAACATGCCAATAATTTTTAATTTAAATTAAAACTAATTATCCAATAATTTTTGTTTGAAAATAAATTTAAAATAATGCAATTATCCTCAATTAATAATTTTCTAAAATTCAAAATTTGAATTTAACAATTATCTAATAATTAAAAATTCAAATAATTGAAATTTTCACATTTAACTTCAATAAAATTTAATATTTAAAATTTCTAATTATCTAATAATTAAAAATTCAAAAACTTAAATTTTACTGAAGTAACTTCAATTATTACCATTTTATCTCAAGATAAAAAGTAATTATCTCACCTTGGTAAATTCAAATCGGTTAAATAAAATTTACAATTCGACATTTACTATTGAGATAATACTATTTAACTTATGAAATAAAATTCTATTTAATTTACAGAACATTTTAATATATATATCTAATATATATATTATCAATACTGCATTAAATTTAAAATAAAGTAAAATTTTTTTTTTAAAAAAATAACCGTCGGCAGCCATGGGCGCGGCCGCCCACGCGGGACGCGTGGGCGGTCGCGCCCACGCCCGCGCCTGCGTTGCGGGCGCCGCCCGTTGCGCCCGCACGCGTGCGCGCCCGCCCGCCACGCGGCGCGCCCGCCCGCCCCTCCCGCGGGTCAGCACCCGCAGGTGCTGACCCGCGGGTGCCGCGTGCGCCGCCCACGCGGCGCACGCGGCGGGCGCACTGCGCCCAGGGCGCGGTGCGCCCACTCCGGGGCTAACAAATTTTTTTTTATTTAAAAAAATTTGCTCTCCTGATGCCCAGCATCCAGGAAAAATAGAAATGCCCAGCACTCCTGTCTCCAAATAATAATTGAAGATTTAAGAATGCCCCAAAACACGATTCTTAACGGCGATAAAAACACCGACCAGAGCGCGAACCTGGCTCTGATACCACTGTAAGGTTTCGCACATCACCAACGGGCGACGCATCGGATAACAAAAATTTCATTTGCCCGATCTCGATGTTATGGAAAGCTTAATCTGTGCTCTAATCGGTGTTTCTAATACCATAATTACGGGTTGCGTGTTTCACCTTGCGCGGAACGACGCTGTCCGCTAAGCCCGATACAGAGAAACCGAGCCGCACAGCTGTACGGCCTCTAGAGCAGATCCACACGGACCCTTGCGCAGCGACGGTACCTCCCTGGCACGACCTTCCCCGGCTCTATCACCTTCTGGAGAGAGAGAGAGCAAGAGGGAGAAAGGGGGAGGCTAATCTGATGCGGGACGGAACTGACAAATGGACTAAACCTATGATGAAGACCAAGTGCGGCCAGCACTCACACGAGACAAGGCAAGCCGAGAGATCGACCTCCGTACTATTCCTCCGAAGAGAGGCGTCTCTCAACAAGAAACCCAAGTCCACGGTCGTCCCTATGAGGGAAGCGAGTGGATCAAAGCGGCAAAGGAGTCGACGCGCAACTATAGGAGTCTAGTCCGAGCTCGGTGCTCGACTAGGGCCACGGAATGGGATACTCTCACTCACGATCTCGCGGTGTTGAATGCTAGCTAGGATCCCTACACTCTCACGCGGCATACAAGATCACATACTAGTAAAGCAAAATGCCAAGGGGGGGGGGAGCGTCGCACGTACCTCCACGCCTAGGCGTGGGGAAGGAACCCCGGCCGAGACCGACAACCCCGATACACACAATGAAAGAATAGGTACAAGCCAGCAATGGTGCCCACTCCTCGCAGGGAGATAACAGGCTACAACAATTCCATTCGGGACGGCCGATACACGGGCTGACGGGCGGCACTCGGTGAGGGGTTGGCCACGAGGAGGGTCCGAATGACGATCGGCAGAATCGCAGCAACGCGCGACTCGGTGGTAAACGTTCCCACGAATGGATCCGGAGTCTGATTGGGGCGCCGTCAGCGAGGGCGCGTAGTTAGGTCGCAGGAGGAAGCCTCGGCCAAAAGGCGTGCTCAGATTCCGTCCGTGGAAGCCGTGGCCGCACCTGCAAGTGGGGACAAGGAATCTGCTCCCAGAACTGCGCTGTCGAGCGGGGAAAATGGTAACTCGCTGCTCCGGTAGGCGATCGAGGCCCCGCTTGTGGGAGGACGTCGGGGACGCAGAGCAGCAGGTCCGGACCAAAGAGCTCGGTCAGATCTGGTCGTGGCTGGACGCTGTGAACTTTGGAAGTTGCCGGTTGTCCTGGCACCGGGTGGACTGGGCAGGCCCGCGCGACCTCACGGGAACGGACGCCACGAACAGCTCGGACGTCGGAACGAGACGAGGTTGGCGGCGTTGGAAAGAGGACGACGAGAGGTACAAACCTTGAAGAAATCAGCTCCAAACTCGGAGTTTTCCGTCCTGTGGGATTTTCGCAAGAAGGAGGGTGGATCTGGGCGAGCAGAGAGGGAGGCTCCTGCGCTAGCTCACGAGAAAACTCGCCACGGGTGGTGCCGACCTCGGATCGAGGCGAAACCAAAGCCCACGCGCTGCCGACTCGTAGAAGTATCCACCAAAAAAAGGAGGGGCTTGGATTCGACCCGCACCGATGGGGACGCCGCTGCAACTCGGGGCCGAATCTGGAACACGCGAACTCGAACCGGAGACGAAGTAGAAGGGAGGAAGAACCTCGGCGTCGCACCGAGGGGATGGGGAGTCGCACCCCGGGGTTGCTCCCGTCGCAGGAGCAGAGGAGGAAGAGAGGGTCGCCCTCTCCAAGGGGTAGCTGCGCAAATGGCTGCTCAATCAAAATATTTCATTCATTCATTAATTTCCTCCAAAGAAAATGCTAAGACTATATAGTTGGGGAGGGGAGCTAGGGTTTCTACCACCAAATGGGGAGATGGGGGCGCAAATGGGAGGGGGTAGGGGCGGCCAGCTCTCCTCCCATCAAGGAGGGAATCTCTCCTTCAATCAAGGAGGTTCCTCCAATCAAGGAGGGATCAAAGGAAGGGGCGGCCAAAGGAGGGAGTGGAGAAAGGGGAAGGCGGCTGCCACCTCTTCCACTTGGAGGAGGTGAGAGGTGAGCCCAAAACCCTAACCCTAGGGGTTGGGTGCACAAACCCCAAATGGGCCAAGAGAAGTGGAGCACAAGATGGCCCACTAACCCCTTTGCCCTCTAAATAAACCTACAAAGCACAAAAGATGTCTAATTGGCCTACAAAGGCCTACAAGTAGATAGAAGTGTCCACGCAGGGACTAATCCAAGGCCCAACATGGCCTAAAGCATGAAATAAATGGGGATAACTCTGCTAGTCTGCTAAATGATCGCCGAGCCAAAGGGATGCCGGCGTGCTCCGTGTGCTCCGTCGAGTGAAGCGGCGCGTGTCCTCACCAATTCTCCCCGGGTGGGAAGAACTCGACCCCGTCGAGTAAGGGTCACGGTCGCTCAAGTAACGCTCCAGCAGGTCCGGGTCGATCCGCTCCAGCTCTCCACGTGTGATCCAGGTGTCGTCTGTCGCAGGGTGCCCTCTCCAACGCACTAGAAAGCGCTGGTAGGCTCCGCTCCTGGTCGTGGTCACCTGCTCATCCAGTATGCAATCTATATGCTCGCGTGTCTGTAATGGGGCTGGAGGAGGTGGACGCTCAGATGGTGTAATGCTCTCAACAGGAGGGGTAGGCCCAAAAAGCTCACTGGGAATCACCGCGGGATCCCGATATGCCACCAGATCAGAGACATTGAACGTCGAACTGATCCCATAGTCGTCTGGTAGCTCAATCTCATACGCATTCGACCCTATTCGCTTCAGAACTCGGAAGGGTCCTGCACCGCGGTCCTGGAGTTTCTTCACGGCCCCCGAAGGGAACCGTTCAGGTCTAACCCTGATCATGACGTACTCTCCCACTTGGAACTCACGGGTGCGTCGATGCGCATCAGCTAGATCCTTATAACGTGCGTTGCTGGCCTCGAGGGGGTGATGATGATGTAGACTCCAAACTAGTGGCGTGGACTCATACCGATATGAATGCATGGGTGGCCCAGGGCATCCAAACATAGACCCAGCATGTCTATGACGCCTACATGACTGGACAACACGGGGAGGACCAGGACAACCAAAGTTGTATCTATCATGCATGGGTGTCCTACGTAATGTGGTAGACTCATGGGGACTAAATTGCCCAAACTCACTCATGACATTCCCTATATGAGACAAACCCCTATATGATGGTGGACATGAAGAAACATGGGGAAGAGACATGTGTCCCTGGCCTCCTAAGCTCGGGCATCTGGATGCCGGTAAGGTGAGGTGTTGACTAGAAGGCCTAGGTGGTGTATGATAGTGGACCTCCTCGACAAGGTGGGGAAAAGAATATGGGTCGAGAGGCTCACTAGGGAGGGGATCGAAAGGGTCAAAGAAATGATGACCCCTCCCGACAGGTCCCTTCACTATACTTGCCCATGTGCGACATTCGCCCAGGTGCAGATAATCACCTTCAGGCACTCTCATGTATGGGGCAAGAGGCTCATGAGGAAGGCAAGGAAGGCAAGGTTCCTCCCTCGGGACCGTGAAACCATAAGCGGGGACAAAATCAACCTCCACGGGTATGGGAAATAATAAAAGGACCTCGGATGTGATATGTCCTATGGTGTAGACCGAGGTAATAGACCCCAAAGCAGGGAGTGTAAAGCTATGACTATAGGGTTGGTCAGACCCTAAGGTCAACATATAAGTCAACTCCCATTGATAATCTAAACTCCTAAGGAAGTCCTTCACATTTTCAAGAAAGCAGAAGGACCGAAAAGTGGTGTGAAAGGAGTTAAGGGGTATTATTGGGAGGGCTGGTCCCATGGGTGTATAGCAAGGAATGGAGACATCTAGAAGTGGACCCTCCCTTAGCCAGCTAGCTAAAGACTCTCCAATGACCAGTTCACCCTCGGAAGGTAAGAATGTCTCTATATGAGGGTCTAAGGGTGAAGCCTCTCTCTCGGGAGTGGAAACTGAGTCCTCTATGATGTGGAGGGGCCCCTGGCTCTCAGTCGAGGGTCTCAGGCCGAGAGTGTCGGCCTTAACTTCCAAAGGTTCAGGCACGACTGGGTGCTCCATGGGGTCACTCCCTAACTCCTCGACCCCCGTTAGATACTCCTCAATCAATTCCTGTTCAGCCTCGTAAATCACTGGAACAAAAGGCGGAGTGAATCGCTGGGGTGGTGGCAGGCATGAGCACGGAGGCGGAGCGGACTGTGGGCTAGGGGAAATCGATGATCCCATAGGAGTGCCCATCCTTTCTAGTTTCTCCCTAACGAGTTGCAGGAGTTCTGCGAAGGGGAGATCTCTCAAGTTAGGGGCATTCGGGGAGACTTGCTGGTAATCATGAGATTTAGTCTCGGGCTTAGACTCACAGACAGGTGGCACCTTGCTCCTCCAACTATGATGTGCTCGGTTGGGGGTAAGAGGTGATGGGCGTTGCGGAGGTTGAGCCCTTAGAGTGGCCTTAGACTGATCGAGGGAGATAGGAGGAGTGGTAGTGCTCCTCGGGCTATGGGTCTCTGAGTAGGAGGCGAAGCGTTGGGGAGCGTAGATCCTCCTAAATTCTACCTTCATCTCCTCCCATGAGTGTATGGGCTCTTGCCTCCAACCTGCCCTAAGACCTACTATGTGATCCCACACTTCCCTAGCTTGAGGTGAAAGTTGACCCCTGGCAATGTTGACTCTCTCTGAACCATATATCCAATTCTTCTCAAAGTATTTTCCCATGGTAGCCTCCCACTTTAGATAGGCTCTAGGGCTCGATCCATCAAAGCGAAGGTCCCCATCTACAATGATGTCCAGGAATAGAGGGTCGGTCGGACCCTTGTGGAGGATGTAAGGAGTAGCCATGATGAAGCACCTGAGGACTCTAAATATACATGCACGCCCTAGGACTATGGAAGGGACATGTAGGACAACTAAGGGATGGGACTAGACACAACTCAAAATGGTGAAGGAAACTGGGGAAGAATACGGACTCAAATGCACCTAAAACAGACCTAATGACTTACATGCAACTTAGACAGATCTAATGCTCTAATTTGCACCCTAGACAACCTAAAGACTCAAATGACCTAAGACCCCAATTTGCTAGAACAAACTGGTTCCCTAAGCTCTGATACCAAATTTGATGCGGGACGGAACTGACAAATGGACTAAACCTATGATGAAGACCAAGTGCGGCCAGCACTCACACGAGACAAGGCAAGCCGAGAGATCGACCTCCGTACTATTCCTCCGAAGAGAGGCGTCTCTCAACAAGAAACCCAAGTCCACGGTCGTCCCTATGAGGGAAGCGAGTGGATCAAAGTGGCAAAGGAGTCGACGCGCAACTATAGGAGTCTAGTCCGAGCTCGGTGCTCGACTAGGGCCACGGAATGGGATACTCTCACTCACGATCTCGCGGTGTTGAATGCTAGCTAGGATCCCTACACTCTCACACGGCATACAAGATCACATACTAGTAAAGCAAAATGCCAAGGGGGGGGGGAGCGTCGCACGTACCTCCATGCCTAGGCGTGGGGAAGGAACCCCGGCCGAGACCGACAACCCCGATACACACAATGAAAGAATAGGTACAAGCCAGCAATGGTGCCCACTCCTCGCAGGGAGATAACAGGCTACAACAATTCCATTCGGGGCGGCCGATACACGGGCTGACGGGCGGCACTCGGTGAGGGGTTGGCCACGAGGAGGGTCCGAATGACGATCAGAATCGCAGCAACGCGCGACTCGGTGGTAAACGTTCCCACGAATGGATCCGGAGTCTGATTGGGACGCCGTCAGCGAGGGCGCGTAGTTAGGTCGCAGGAGGAAGCCTCGGCCAAAAGGCGTGCTCAGATTCCGTCCGTGGAAGCCGTGGCCGCACCTGCAAGTGGGGACAAGGAATCTGCTCCCAGAACTGCGCTGTCGAGCGGGGAAAGTGGTAACTCGCTGCTCCGGTAGGCGATCGAGGCCCCGCTTGTGGGAGGACGTCGGGGACGTAGAGCAGCAGGTCCGGACCAAAGAGCTCGGTCAGATCTGGTCGTGGCTGGACGCTGTGAACTTTGGAAGTCGCCGGTTGTCCTGGCACCGGGTGGACTGGGCAGGCCCGCGCGACCTCACGGGAACGGACGCCACGAACAGCTCGGACGTCGGAACGAGACGAGGTTGGCGGCGTTGGAAAGAGGACGACGAGAGGTACAAACCCTGAAGAAATAAGCTCCAAACTCGGAGTTGTCCGTCCTGTGGGATTTTCGCAAGATGGAGGGTGGATCTGGGCGCGCAGAGAGGGAGGCTCCTGCGCTAGCTCACGAGAAAACTCGCCACGGGTGGTGCCGACCTCGGATCGAGGCGAAACCAAAGCCCACGCGCTGCCGACTCGTAGAAGTATCCACCAAAAAAAGGAGGGGCTCGGATTCGACCCGCACCAGATGGGGACGCCGCTGCAACTCGGGGCCGAATCTGGAACACGCGAACTCGAACCGGAGACGAAGTAGAAGGGAGGAAGAACCTCGGCGTCGCACCGAGGGGATGGGGAGTCGCACCCCGGGGTTGCTCCCGTCGCAGGAGCAGAGGAGGAAGAGAGGGTCACCCTCTCCAAGGGGTGGCTGCGTAAATGGCTGCTCAATCAAAATATTTCATTCATTCATTAATTTCCTCCAAAGAAAATGCTAAGACTATATAGTTGGGGAGGGGAGCTAGGGTTTCTACCACCAAATGGGGAGATGGGGGCGCAAATGGGAGGGGGTAGGGGCGGCCAGCTCTCCTCCCATCAAGGAGGGAATCTCTCCTTCAATCAAGGAGGTTCCTCCAATCAAGGAGGGATCAAAGGAAGGGGCGGCCAAAGGAGGGAGTGGAGAAAGGGGAAGGCGGCTGCCACCTCTTCCACTTGGAGGAGGTGAGAGGTGCGCCCAAAACCCTAACCCTAGGGGTTGGGTGCGCAAACCCCAAATGGGCCAAGAGAAGTGGAGCACAAGATGGCCCACTAACCCCTTTGCCCTCTAAATAAGCCTACAAAGCACAAAAGATGTCTAATTGGCCTACAAAGGCCTACAACTAGATAGAAGTGTCCACGCAGGGACTAATCCAAGGCCCAACATGGCCTAAAGCATGAAATAAATGGGGATAACTCTGCTAGTCTACTAAATGATCGCCGAGCCAAAGGGATGCCGGCGTGCTCCGTGTGCTCCGTCGAGTGAAGCGGCACGTGTCCTCACCATAATCCTCCTCTTAAGCTTATGTGCTTGCTTAAGCTTAAGAGGTTGGAAGAAGTGAAGGCTCGAATGAGCATCACGTAGGTGGCTATATATAGAGTTTAGGTTTATTAGAAAAGGGTTCTAAAAGACCGAAACTGTATATATGTCCTATCCACTATTATACATATGTATTAAGCTCCATTTACTCTCCTTTCCAAAAAGAATTAAAAGGAATTAATACATACACTTGTATAATAATAATTCGTCACCCAAGAATCCATTGTGTGTGATCCTCTAGGCCCACAGTCACTCTAGTTTAAGGTCCATTAACATCTAATTCTCAATTAGAAGTAAATTAAACGTATTCTTCGTTTCTACTAGAGCCGAACAATAGTTTAATTTATTCCGAACCTACGATCACGTTGGGTCAAGCAAATCCGCGTGATCCTAGAGGACGCCGGGTTTAAACCAGCCTGTCTGGTACCTGTAAGTCCACAGTTACCGCATCGATATAATCCCTCGCTCATTCTATGAGTCTGGTACGATCGAGGGTATGATTTCTGTCAAACCCCATGATCGTGCCATTTGACTATGACCTCCTTAAAGTGTATGACGTCCGTCCTAAACGAACTCATAAGACCCTGGCCAGGGATTTAACGGAGCGCCAATGTCATGACCCATTAACTGTCTGATATATACCCGACAGTGAGCGATCCCTTCTTGACCATTGATGATCTTCACACGTATCCTGGAGTGGTTAATGACTCGGTAACTCATGACTTATGGTTAAAGTCACTTAGCTAAGTAATTAAACCATTCCAGTCCTCGTGTAAGATCCGATCAATGTCTCAGGTCAAAGGACCAACGATGCTACTGTGACCGTTGGATCTTCAGTTGACATTAGGTATAATCAACCATATGAAGATCCAATAGCGGATCAGTTCACTGCACATCCTCCAAGGACATACACCTACACATATGTGTTGGTGCCCCGCACCAATGACCATGAGACTGGTCACTGACACATCATGTGTATTGGTTTAATAGGTAATCAAAATCCCCGAGTGATTACCCTCCAACCAGGAACAGTTTAAGGTATGTGTACAGGTAAAGTCAATCTCATGTTCGAGATCCCATCTCGAGCTGACTTTACAACCACATATCCTAGGGACAACGTAAAGTAACACAATCGCATATTTACGCTCAATCACCACTTTATTAATAATGAACAAGATCGTACAACTATTGGGCCTACCCGACCCGAAATTGGCCTGTAGCACACCAACACTAACATCATCTACCTAAGTTAAGTGTCATAGGGTTGATTAGACTAGTTAATGGGCCCAATTCATTAGGCTAGGCCCAGGGGCGTCCCCTATCCCCTTGGTTATTTGTCATTGTAGCAAGAGTCAGGGACTTTTTGTAAAATGTTGGTTGCCTATATATAGGACCCCATTCCCCCCCATTTGAAGTCAATGAAATTGCCATATATTGAGTTCTAAAATTCAAGTTTCTTGTGGAGAGAATCCATTAGTGGGGTGTGAAGCCCTAGGGTGAGAAGCCCTTCCATTCCCTCTCTCTCTGTAAGGGGGCCACCCCCTCTCTCTCTCTTCCCACCTCCCCAAATTTCAAATTTCCCCTCTCTCCTCCACCTAGGCTCCACCTCATCCACACACCACTAGCCACCCCAACCACCTCATCACTTCCCTAGGTGCATTCATTACCCCTCCACCAACTCCCACCAAATCTCCTCCCTCCCTAGGAGAATCTTGGACTTCCCAACACAATCCACCCTAGTCCTCACACAATCTTGCAGCTCCCAAGGGGAATTTGAATTGTTTCCCTCCACTCTCTCCACCCCTTCCACTTCCCTTCACCACTAGTCACCTCCCTCCCCTATCTATTGTGTCATTGGAGCTACTCCCAGCTAGCCAGTTCGCAGCTCAGGATCTGCAGAGGACCAGCAGCTTGCAGAGGTGACCCCGACTTCATCCCCACATCTCTGGAGACCCAAGTGGTACCATCGGAAGCGTCTCTTTGTCCTCTTCGCAATGGCGGTGGTCTCGTCCCATTCTGAGCTCGTGGCTGCCCGGAGGAGCCGTTCTCCCAAAACTGCGCTTCTTCTCCCTGACTGTGAATCTGAAGCCGGTTGCAGACGCTCCCACGGACAACTTCCTGAAGCTCTGAGGGGCCTTGGCTGACAATTTCTACACCGAGTCTGCTTCCAGTATCAAGAAGCGAAACCCCGTTTGGCATCCGGAGCTGTGATTTCTCGTTTTTCTCCCCCAGGTGCGCTGTTCTGTCCACTCTGGGACTGAATAGACACCCGATCACTGTTCGGGCTGTCTCTGTCTACTCTGACCTCATCCGACACTCCCGTGGGTCTCCGTTCAAAGAGGACTTGACAACGAATCTAACAACTCCAGCCAAGCCTGAATCAGAGCTGAGGAGCGTCTGTGGTAGCATTATCTTCCAGCTGTAGGGGTGCAGAAGCTACCAGAACCAGCAAGCAGAGGCACTGTTCACGACCCTGCCCCGACTATCACCGTCATTTTGAAATTCCTCCAAAAATTGGACGTCTTCCTAAGTCAACTACGAAGATTTTGCCACTGGTTTCGTCACCAACGGAGCTTGGGGGAGTCCGCAGCAGTGCCAACACCGGCTGTCTGTCCTCTGTTCTAGAGAGTGGACAGAACAATCATCATCCTTTCATTTAGTCCTAGCTTCACTCTCCCCTCCCCGCCCGGCCGGCTTACAGCCCCTCCCTATGGGAGATAGTGTTTGAATGTAATTTTGATTTCCCTTCCCCAAGTTCAACCCCCTTGCATGGGGCGTAGTGATGTAAAATCTTGAACAAGTCGAAGCTACACCGGCGCGGCGTGTGGGGAACCCACGCTTCCCCGCTCGCCCACGTCTCCGAGCGGGACCGATTTCTTCAATCCGGTCGAGTAAGTGCTCTATCCCTTGCTCATATTTGGTGCCTTGTTCTTTCAATAGTAGCTCATAGCTCCGCTGGCCCGTGAGAGTGAGTGCCCGGTCCGCAAGCTCCATTGCTTCGAGTGGCCGCCGTGGAAGAGAGTGTGACCCGTGCCCTCGGCACCCTGGTCGGCCCCATTGAGTTGGACCTCCAAACCCTTGGGAAAAAAACTTTGGCCTTGCTGGCCCTCTACCAGCAAGGGCCCAGCCCTCACAACCTCCACTCGGCATCACCGAGTTACCCCGAGATTTGGGTGAGTGTCGGGTGAGTGGCCACCAATTTCGGTCCGTTTCTATTGTGAATTGTGCTTGCTTGTTAAAGTCCAAGGTGCTTCGGTCTTGTGACTATCACCCCAAGGTGGTGTCACATCAAGATTTCTATCGCTACACTTCTTGGCACCGTCCGTGGGAATCATGAGCGAAAAGCCATGGCACCCCGTAGGAGTCTTTGCAACGCCCGCAACTGTGGGTGCGGTTCTCATCAGGCCCCTGGTTCTCGGCGAGGAACTCAAGAGGCTTCGTCCTCCCCCCCTCTACCACCAGCGGTCGCTGCCAACGAGCTCGTGGAGATGCGCCAATAAATCTAGTTCCCGACAGAATTGTGTCAGGGATTCATCGACAAACCCGATGAGAGGAGGCACCCCCCCTCTGAGAATCCTCAGAATGGGGGGCCCCCCACTGTAGCCAACACTCACCGGGCACGAGAGGTGTGGCGACCTGGGATCGGAGTGTCGAAAAGGAACCAGCGCGACTGGAACCCCGGTCCACCACCCACGAGCCCGAAGACTCGGAAGGGTTAAAGGATGGTGTAGGGATACAAGAGAAGCTGGAATAACTGCAAATATAGCACCATAAACAACTAAATAATAATGCAAGAAATTAAATAAATAACAAAACTGCTACAAGGTCCAGTGTATCTCATGTCTAAAATAAGTACAGTCAACAGGAAGAAAAGTACAAGTACACGGGGCGTACCCTGGCTCTGGCAACTGGCGACTAACCTCGGCTACTAGAACCACGCTGAAACTCCGCTGCGCCTTGCGATGACCCCGCCTCACCTGAAAACGCAGGGGTGAGCCTCATTTCATCGGCTCAGTAAGGATCCCTCGGACCGCCACCTCGAACGAAAGAACAAGGCGGAGAAGCATGCACAAGTGCGGAAGGTAATGCTACCTAACGAGAATACAGTAAAACCAACCAGCAATAATAAATAAATGGAAAAGCTCTCTACACTAACCGTACTGTACAAATCGAACCTCGGTCGGACAAAACACAAGTCCGCACCTGCCAGGAGACAGGAGCATCACCCACTAGAAGCAAAGCCGGATGCGTCCCCTGATGTCTTACACTGTACCTCAGTGTCTCCCTACAACGCCCCAGGCGGAGACTGAGACACAACAGTAATCAGTACCACAAACAAGGACTAGCTGGGGTCGCGCTCGTCAGCGCAGATCCAACGCCCCCAACTACGTGTGCACACACAGACCATCCGCTCTAAGTCGTGTCCTCTAGCTGGTTTTCCCCCCAGCCAGACTCAGGCTGCAAAGGCGAGGGGCCCTACGGTAACCAGCCTAAAAACTGTCTCTCTCAGGTAAGCCGCTCCACCACTCCCGGGTGGGTCAGCACACGCGTGCCGTAAGAAGGCTACGACTAGTGGACGTGTCACTGGAGGTGAGACTCGACTCGCAGAAACCTCCGAACGTAAGGAAACAGAGTGGCCGTCCACTCACGATCGCCCCTCAGCCTAGCGGTCCTCTCTGGACCGCAAGGCAGGTAAAACGGTCTCCCTGAAACTGCTATAGCGATCCAGGCGGTCAACCCATGACCGCAAGGAGAATGAACCAGGGGGGACATAGCGGTCTATTCCCAGGCCGCTAACCCCAGAAAATGGTCCCCACTGGGCCGCCATTCCTCAGAAGAAAAATGGTCTTCTTCAGACCGCTAGAAACATAGGCGGTCCACCAATGGGCCGCCCCAAGGAAGAAACGGTCCCCACTGGGCCGCCAAGCTAACCGACTATGAAAAAGGGAAAAACGGTCACCTTATGACCGTTGAACCTCAAATGGTCCCCCCGTAGACCGTAAAGCAGGGCTAAGCGGCCAGTCCGTGACAGCCAACTCCCAAAACTTTTCAACGGTCGAAAAGCAACAGTCAAAACGCCTCGGGGGTCACGTCGGCCCCACGAGGGTAGCGGTCGGCGAAAGGGCCGCCGCGGGGCCTTGGCGGTCTATCGCGTGACCGCTAAGGCCACCGACGCTCTGGGTCAGAAAACGGCCCACCTATGGTCACCTTTAATAGAAACAGTTCCTATTAGGACCGTCTTCATTCCAGAAAATCGAGAACGGCGGGAATGGCCCAAAAATGTCATTCCACGCCCCATTCACCCCCAGGTGATGGGGTAACAAAGAGAAATCCTTCCCTAACCCTCCTAGCATGATTCTAAACCCTTAGATCGGTCTAAAATCCCACGAAATGGGAGATCCGGAGCTCAACCCCAAAACATGGAATTTGACCCTCCCGGCTCAAAAACACCCCTCTCGACCTCCCCACGGCCTACAAATCAAGGGGAAAGCAGTAAAGAGGGTAAGGATCCGTCCCCTACCTCAAAGAAGCCCAGAAGCTGCCGGATCGCCGCCGATCTCAAAACCTTGCTTTTAAACCCACGATCTCCACGCCCCTCACCGCGAGAGTAACACCGCAGCGCTCGCCTCATCGTCGCCGCCACGCCACCGTCGGAGGGAGGGGGCCGCGACCACGAGCACACGGAGAGAGAGAGAGAGTGCAACGATCACAAGAAGGGGGGGTGTGCTCACGGGAGAGAAGAAGAAGAAGAAGAAGAAGGAAGAAAAGGAGAAAAATAAAAATAAAAATGGGGGGGGGGGTTTATATAGAAAATTTGGAAAATACAGAAAATATGAAAAATTAGGAAAAATCATTTCCTCGATTTTCGAAACATGCTCGTCACACTGGTACCATCCCGGAGTAGGAGAACGCAATGGTTCGCCCTACACAGGGTTCCGTAGGTTCGTCGGGGAAAGACACGCGTAAACCGCAAAACACGCTCCGGGACTCCCGAAAGTGATCAGAAACTCACGGATCTAGATCAGGAAAAATGTCCGAAAAACCCGGGACATTACAGCCCTCCCCCCTTACATAAATTTCATCCTCAAAATTAAGAACGGAGCATCAGAGTAGGGGAGAAGACTCACTCGAACAAGTAAGGATACTGCTGCCGCATCTCATCGTTACGCTCCCACGACGCCTCACCACCAGAATGACGCTGCCAGACCACCTTAACCAGAGGAATAACCTTGTTCCGCAAGCGCTGCTCACGCCGATCCTCAACACGGATAGGGTACTCCAAAAGGGACAAGTCTAGGGTCACCTCGGGCCACTCAGCGTCCTCCAAAACATGGGAATCATCGGGCAGATACTTCCGAAGCATCGACACATGGAACACGTCATGCACAGCAGGCAGCTCCAGAGGTAACTGCAACCAATAAGCAACTTCACCAATACGCTCGACAATAAGAAAAGGAAAAATGTAGCGGGGACTCAACTTCCCACGCCTGCCGAATCACATCACACCCTTCATGGGAGAGACTCTCAGAAACACTCGATCTCCCACAACAAAGCTGAGAGGCCGCCTCCTCCGATCGGCATAATTCTTCCGTCGGCTCTGCCCCGCCTACTTCTTATGTCGACCAAAATGCACCACCTCAACACACTACTGTACCAAATCTAGTCCTGTCAGGACACTCTCGCCCACCCCAAACCAATCAAGCGGGGTCCGACAAGGTCGCCCATACAACGCCTCATACGGAGCCATGCCAATGCTCGAATGATAGCTGTTGTTGTAGGCAAACTCCACTAACGGTAGATAGTGGATCCAACTCCCTTGCCACTCCAGGCAACATGACCTCAACATGTCCTCCAAAGTCTGGATGGTCCTCTCCGACTGACCGTCCGACTGAGGATGGTACGCCGAGCTAAAAGCCAACTTCATGCCTAAAGCTCTCTGGAAACTCCTCCAAAATCCCAAAGTGAAGTGTGGATCACGATCAGACACAATGGAGATGGGAACTCCAAGCAACGGAACGATCCACTCCACATACAATCGGGCCAACTTATGCACGCTCCAACTAACTTTCATCGGCAATAACTGAGCCGTCTTCGTCAGTCTATCCACCAATAACCATATACTATCACGCCCACTGGACATCCTCGGTAACATAAAATCAGTGGTCTCGTAGTCCCACTTCCACGCAAGAATCTCCAAGGGCTGAAGTGTACCTCCTGGTCACTGGTGCTCAGCCTTCACCTACTGACATGTAGCACCCCGAGAATTTATTTATTTTAAATCTCTATTTTCAAAAGTTTCTGATTTATTAAATTGGAATCCCTTTTGGCTAAAATTCAACTAATTCATAAAATTCTGGAAAAATTATAATCAAGTAGAGGACGAAACATTTAGACTAATTGTCTTCTGGGAAAAACCCTAATTTAATTTGTAGGCACACCGAATTAAGGTTTTAAGGCTAAAAACAAACCTTAGAGTATCTAGACCTTAAATTGCCAAATTAGAGCCCAAATCACGATCATTTGAGTCCAAATCAAGCCCATTAGATCTGTCTTGGCTGATAGTCCAATAACCCTCTCTTTTCTCTCCAAAACCCTAACCCTAGAATTCAAATTTGGGCGAACGGCAGTGCACGACTATTGACATATTTTCCCCACCTTTACTCCTTTTTGGTTATCCTTCCAACCCCTCTTACTATATCAATATAACAACTGAATGGAATGCAAAGTAGAAGGGAATAGAGGGATGTGAGTGTGTGATCACCACCAAGGTGCCAAAATGTAATAAATACATCGTACCTTGGAAAAGAAGGGAGACACTCGCCTTTAACCAGCACCACAGCAATACGCAGTTCAGGATGAACCGCTCAGAAGATGCGCGGTCACTCGACAGACCGCTCCAAGGCACTGGGACGAACGCGGGACGAAGAATGGCTGGATGACAGGATGGCTCTGGGTCAACCGCTAGAAGATGATGAATGGCCTGGAGGGTGCCGCTCTATTCTTCACGTGGACAGAACAAAACCGCATAATGCCACCAACTTCCAAGACGTGGGACTTCTTCCTCCACCCTTTCCGGCCGGCCAGAAAGAGTGGGCCTCGTGCTAGAGTGCTGCTGACCGGCAAAATGAAGTGAAGAACACAGAAATGAACCCAGATTAGAACTATAAAGTGTAGTAAATGTAAGATCGAATAGAAATGAACATAAACAAATGGAATGGGGAATACTTGGGGAGTTTTAAACCCCTGGGGGCGTCAAAAAAATGATGCGTGGGTGTGTGCAATGCAGTGAAAATGAAGAAGAACGCGGAAAAGGGGAGAAATGATGAATGCATGCAACAAAGACCGTGACAAGGAATAACCGAACTAAGACTCAAAACCAAATACTCCCTGAACCGGAGGCTTGTATGGACGTAGAAAGCCTTTCTCCCTGACTGTAGGTCGCTTGAGAATTCGGCAGTGCTTCGCCGTGACCTTGAAATCTTCCCCCCTTTTCAAAGCTTGGCCTTATGGTCCTATTTATAGAGCCTTAGAAGCCAGCCCCGAAATTAGGGTTTTCAATGAAAATCAACTCGAGATATCAACATAAAATATGTAGATAATAGAATTATCTTCCAACCAGCTCAAACGACACCCCATTTGCTTGAGAAACCGTAGAGAAATAGTTGGAACAAATTAAGGATAAAACCACGGATAGAGAGAGAAAAAACCTTAGTTTTTCAGCAATCGAACCATTGCGCGGTCACGCGATAGACCGCTCAGTCTATTGAGCGGCCGGTCATCAGACCGTCCAACCTGTCGGTGGAAATTAAGTAAATAAGCAATATTATCCAAATATCCATAGAACTGACCGATGTTTTCACCGTTGGACTCTCATGAATTGAGCGGTTCTTAATGGACCACTCAACTCATGGAACGGTCAACGCCCAACCGTCCAATACCTGTCGGTGATAAATCAAAATAAACTAGATAATTAGATAATTATCTGAACAACCAACGAATCTGGGACTCTGGGATATGGACGGTCATATATCTGCCGTTCAATTAGTTTAAACCGTTATATATGAACCGTGCAAAAGCTTGTTGGTGGAAATTTAGAAAAATCACCTTAATATCCAAATAAATAGGTAAACAGTCCATAATCAACCGCTCCAAAACGGAACAGTCAAGCGATAGACCGCTCAATGGCTGGGCATTTGAAAATCAATAAAATGTGATAACTCAACCAAAACCAAGGCCCATTAAGCCCTGAATTGAAGCAGACCAAGTCGGGGAGGGAGGTACCCATAAAATAGGCCCAATAAGCTGCCTGAAAATAGCCCAATGAGTAATGGACAATGCGAGGCATCAATAATAATGATAAGAAGAATGACTCAACTTATTGACAAAAAATGGGTGTCAACAGATGCCCTCCTTAACGTCCTCTTTGCAGGGGAGCGAGCGGAGGTGAAGCGAAAGCGAAATGGAACATGGAGATGATGCGGAAACGAAGCGGAGCGGACCGAAAAGCGGGCGTTAAGGTAAAACGACACCCATTTTACCAACGACCGATAAGAATCTTCCGAAAAACTCTGAATTAACCACAAGGAATAGTTAGACCAAAAGCGACACCAATCTGGAGGGACTAACTAAACGAAAAGAAAACACAAGATCAACCTCATGGGGGACACAATCCCGCGGACCAATGAGGAGACCAAAATAAGCAGCGAAAGTAAAGAAACTGACTAAAACTCTAGACGGGGACCTCTTAATCAACCAAACCAGGTGAACAAACCAGAGAGGACCTTCTAACTCAGAGTGGGATTGTTCCTCTTACTCAAACACTGAACGCATAGCTATCCATCACTGGTGAGACATTATCAGGCAAACCATGGGTTATGAATGCTCAAAAGATGCGTATGATGCATGCTGGGCTAAAATAAAAGAAATCATTAAAATAAATGTAAATAAAGCCACAAAAATGGAAAATACTCGAGAATAGTATTACTAAGCTGGGAGAATCAGAGTCAAGACACCATCCGCAACCACGGCGTGCAGGATAGAACCATCCTCCCCATATTTTCTCAACCCAACGGCCTATCCGATGATTAAACACGTGAACCTGGATCATCATTATTTTTGTTAAAGGGGAACATCAGATCCGGGAACACGTAGCTAACCAACTGGTTCTCGAGAGAATATAACATAGTACCATATAGTAATGCAATAAAGGATATAGGGATAAAAAGCCATACCTGACTTACCTGTGCAGGTGAAACATGATTTTTGGATTTTTATTTCTAGTTTTTATGGACTTTTCTCACGAGACAACCAGCAACATGATTAAACAAGTATGAACAAACAAAAATATAACAACCAGATGAACGAAACAACATAATATAAGAAGAACGAACGAGCAAGTATGCGTGAGATTGACGAATACGGTGGAACAAGACAACACCACAATGCGGTGGGACAAGGACAAGATGGGACAAAGATACGTGGGATAACACCACGGGAAACATAAGACAACACGTGTGAGATAAAGACACATGAGACATGACAACACGTGTGATGACACGGACATACAAAGATAACAAACACATCTTTCAATCAAAGCCCCAAGACCAGATGAAACAGAACTTGCCAGGTTCGAACTCGCGAGGCAATGCCCTCTCGTAGAGAAGGACACCAGCTTAAAAACAGATCGAGAGACATAGATCGAAGAAGAGAGAACATATCAGAAGTTGTGGACAGGAGGTAGAGCGAAAGATAGAGCCAGGAAACTTGAAAACCTGCAACCTGCACACATAGCAAACAAATCACGTAACCGTCCTCAAGACAAATAGATAGAACGGAATAAAAAGACAAATGTTTTTTTAGATTTTTTTCAATTTTCTTGATTTTTAACAATATTTGATTTTTTTAGTTTTTGAACAAAATTTGATTTTTTTTGGTTTTTTTTGAACAATATTTGATTTTTTTTTAGAATTTTTCGGAATAACAATCTGCAGCACCTAAGACGGGCTCAAACTATTGGCCAGGGATCGTCGCTCCTACCCTTCTCATTAAGGCATTCCTTAAGCAGGGCGTGCATGTGAGTGTGACTTACCACAACCAACCGCTTCTAAAGAACGGTGCCCCTACTAAGGCCATACCGGGGATACAACCCAGCCTAAGAGGGAGAAGCAGAAGAAAAATTGGGAGACAAGCTTCGTGCAGGATGGGAGAAATCAAGGCTCGAATTCCTTCCAGGGCACTACCCCTCAAAGAGATAGCCTGTTGCGCCGGGGCTTTGTGTCTTTGATTTTTAGACCCATATTTATCAGGTACGCATGCGACCGGGCTCATGACGTCCCGCGGGGAATTGTACAGCAACTCTTGTCATGCCTTTGATTCATAATTTTACATTGATTCATTTTCTCATTTTGGTAGCCCTTATTGGCCAGATATAGCATGAAAGCTCACTTTTGAGGGTCAAGACTGCCCCTATTTGAGACCTCTCTCGTATTAGGGAGCGCCTAGGTTAGTCATCTTATCCATCAATCTCTTGCCCCTGCACTTGGCCGAGCAGAGAAGAGAAAAGGCCTTCGTGCATACCCAAAGTATGGCCAAAGCAGCAACGGTGTGCCTTAGAGAGATAGGCTATGGCTCGCTGTGTAGTGTGTGAAAAATTCATACTCAAAGGTCACCCTCAACAATCAGGGAAAGAAACTAGACTCTTAACACGCAGTTATCACCAGCCTAAGGATGCTGCAGAAGCAACTCGACTTGAACTAACCGAACTTAATGAACTAAAGCCGCTCAAAATGTGTTGAGGAAATCACATTATAACCAAGCGCAGGAGAAATAGAAATGATAGCAATAATAGCATGTTCTAGAGCAAAATAAAGATACCTTGCGAATCAATGGAACGAAAAAGCGGCGTCCTGAAGCGATCTTGATCATCGAGCTTTGATCAGCATGAGCTTTGTATTCCTCGCTTGTCAGGGTAAAAGGGAGAGGATAACAGGGACTTGAATATTCCTCTAGATGGAGGAGCGGCAGACACCAAACTGGACGAAGAAGAATAAAAGGAAGAGAGACGAGGGCTAGAACTCCCTCGTTAAGGCATAGAGGCCCTGATAACAAGGAACTGAATACAGAATGAATAGAGATTAACTGAGATCAAGGTGGACTAAAGCCTCGAAAATAGCATGAAAAAGGGTAATGACCCCGAAAGGGTGAGACAGAAAGAATAAAAAGATGAGAATAGGAATCATCCGACGTGGTCGGAGAAGGAGAATGAAAGTCACCCGCCAGGGGTGGGGAAGAAGTGACATGATCGCCCGACAAAGTCGGGGAAAAGAAATGTAGACCACCCGACCAAATCGGGGAGGGAAAATGACGGTTGCCCGACAAAGTCGGGGAAAGATTAGAAAAATCACCCGACAAGGTCGGGGAACGAGCACAAGGAACCCCCAACAGGGTCAAAGGAAAAGGATGAGAAGTGGAATCCGGATATACCCGGGGAGGAAAAATAGAGGATGCCCCTGGATCAGGGGAAGAGGAGGACATAGGCCGAGATCAAGAATGGTGAGGATAGGAGAAGATGGTAGAAACATGGTCAGGTGGTGGAAGGTACACCACCCAAGGATAGGTACTGAGCAAGAGAAATGATGAATGGACGGAAAGAGGAGGTGGAGTGGGCCCCCGAATGCACAACTGACGGCCCTTATACTTGCGTCGCTGCATCTTCTTGGCAAAAATCTTCTTGCAATAGCTCCGCCTGGCACGGACTCGGACCTTCGGCCTTCTCAATCTGCGGTGTCTTCTCGGATAACAGGCCCACCTGGCAGATGGCCTGGCCCGATTATGAATATGCTGCTTCATCGGGGCGGTTGCCCCTAGACACGCAGTGCTAACCCTGGGCGGACACTCTTGAACACATAACTCCTCAGGATGATCATCAGAAAGTAGCGGAGTCTTGTCACTTTGTACCAAGAGCATGAGATTCGGCATCTCCATTTGGAAATTGGGCATGAAGCATAACTCCCTTACCAGAAGAGCAAGACAAAATTGAGGGAGAGTGATGCGCGGCGTTGACGTGGCCGATCCACCAATAAACTGAGGGAGATTAACTAACAAGCACAGAATGCCCCTAGCCGGCCTTGAAAATACAGCCAATTGCCCCTTGTAGAAAGAGTTCATCAGACTCCTGGCGGCCATATGGGTTAGTATAATCTGAGCAGAGAACCTCTCTCGGCCAATGAACTGAACAGCAATCGAGCGTGAAGAGATAACAACATCGAGAGTGAATCCTGTTGTACTCCTGGTTTTGATGATGACAACGATAAGATAAGTGATATAGACACTTAAGTTTTTAATGAATGTTTAACAGGAACAAAAGGATGCAGGGTGCTCGATGCGTCAACGCCACAATGGAGCAGCGTCGACGCAGCGGCTTAAGAGACGCCAATGTACAAGGCAAGACAGGCTTTAAGTACATGTTCGTGCGTCAATGCCACCAACTGGCAGTGTGGACGCAGCAGTTCAAACAATCAATAAACAAGCTACTGGATTAAGCAGGCGCGTCAACGCATTCATCAAGTGGCGTCGACGCAGGAGATTGATGGATCGACAAGGTGACCAGAGGGTGGACGCAGCTGCACAATGCGTCAACGCACTTCTTGACGCAAGAAGGCTGAAGCCATCCAATTTCAGCTGCTGGAACACACCAATGCGTCAACGCAGCATGTGACAGCGTCGACGCAACACGTCTAACTGCTGAAGACTTGATCACTGGATCACCGATGCGTCAACGCAGCAGTGGAGCAGCGTCGACGCAACTGTCAATAGGGCTAGGCTGGTTGCTCACTGGAACGCATCAATGCGTCAACGCCATGGGTTGGAAGCGTCAACGCAGCAGACTTGAGTTTTGCTGGCAGAATGCCCTTGAAGGGTGCCTCAACCCTATGAAGCAAGGCACGTGATCCGAGGTGCCTGGCTCGTAGTCCCAGGATGGACGAGGTACCAGGATGCTGACACGTTGAAGCTGGGGCCTACTACTTCACCACATGGACCAATCAATTGAAGCTCTCTAGGGCGTCTCAGCCCTATCCTCCGAAGCCCCTGTTATTGGTATATAAATCACTCTTCGTCTTCAGTGAATAGGTTAATCACTCCAAGAAAGAAGTGAAGAAAAAGAGGCCATCTGAGAGCAGGAAGAGAACAGGAGAGAGAGATAGGCCAGCAGAGAAGAAATCGATAGCAAAAGATGAAGATCGTGAGAGTGGAAACAGTAGAAGAAGAAAAGAGCAGAGAACAGTAAGAGTGCGTGAGCTGAGAAGAAGAAAGAAGAAGGAAGAAGCTATTGAAGATCTGTCCTCTGGCGTCTGGATTAAATCCAAGCCAGATCTACTCCCTTGAGAGCTACATTCTTGTTCTTCATTTACAGCCTTCCGATTGCTGTGTATTTTCCGTTTCTTATTTTTCCCTTTTATTTGGTTATCTTGTTCTTCTGATTGCCCTGCTGGGAATTGGGTTCCTCCTGGTGGGTCAGGAGAAGGGAGGCTAGACCTCCGGTTCTGGTCTTGCTGGTAGCAGGTCCAGGTGTACCCTCCGGGTTGGAGGAAGAGAGACTTGGGTCTCTGGTTGCTGGTGACTGGGTGTCACTGGTGTTCCCTCCGGTTGGGAGGAAGAGGGGAGGATGTTCCCCTGGTCAAGCTGTTTGGCAGCGTGTGTTCACAGACTGAGTCTGCAGGTTACTAGCTTGTGCTAGTGGAAGCCTCACTCCTGTTGGGAGTGAGGGGTGGATGTAGGTCTTAGTGACCGAACCACCTAAAAAATCTCCTGTGCAAGTGATTGTGCTTTGTGCGTTTGTTCCTTGCCTTCTACCTCCCCTTCACAGGTTGTGCATGCTTGGTTAGGTGTGTTAATTGGGAGTAATCTCTGAGCATTATTTTCTGCTAAGTGTGCTTGGGTTGATTAGCTATGCTTGCGAGTCTGGTGTGATCAGGTGGCTGCATTGTTGCAGTCCAACTGTTTGATCAATTGTTTAATCATCATCTCCTCTTGGAAAGCTCATTTATTTTTATTCCGCATATCTGAGCGTTTAGTGTTTTAATTCGGGCATAATTTTTAGAGGGATACATTCACCCCCCTCTGTATCTGGGCCTAGCACCCTAACAATTGGTATCAGAGAGGTGTCTGCTTAGAAGGTCCAGCGACCTGCAGATCCGATCTTGCTGTCTTAGGTGCTAATTTGTTTCTAGTGCATCATTATTCCTGTTGCATTGAATCTACTTTCTATTTGCTTCAATGGCTATTCCACCCGTCTTTAGTGGTTCTGATTTTAATCAGTGGCACACTGCTCTCCATGCTTATGTTAATGTTGTTAATCCTGATCTGTGGAAATTAATTTCACAAGGTCCTCACACCTTACCTACGAAAGTGTCCAAATGGACCGACAGACACAGATCAAAGGACGGAGAAAATCAGAAAGCCTTTAATCTGATGAAAGCAGCTACTGACAGAGCTTTATGGTCTTGCTTTCATGATTGCAGGTCTGCTAAAGACATCTTGGATATGCTGAAGAAAATTCACAGGGCAAATGAGGACAGCTGCATGATGGCTGACAGAAGTAATCCAAGTGGCAGCAATCAAGGCAGCAGTCAGAATGAAGATGATGTTGATGAAGAGGTAAACTCTGAATTTGACTCTGACGAAATGACTTCTGATTATTTGAAGGAAATGTATGTTGAATTGTATGAAAAGTATGGAAAAATAAAATCTGAAAATAAAAAATTAAAGAAAAAGGTTGAACAAAATAGTTCTGATTTATCATGTGAAAATTGTTCAAATCTGAAGCAATCTTATGATGCTTGTTCTTCTGATAATCAAGAGCTTAAGAAACATGTTGAATTGTTGAGATCTGAAAAAGAGTCTCTGAGAAAATCTGTTATTGAGAGTGAAGGAAAATGTAAGGAACTTGAGCAAGAGAAGAACCTATTTGCTGAAAAACTTAATGCCATAAAATCTGTAAATGCAGAATTGCAAAGAGATTTTGAAAAACAGCAAAATGATTTGAAGGAATTTGAGGCTGGAAGAAAACTTGGAATTAACTCTGATGATCAGATTTTGATAACTGAATTAATTCAGAGTGACAGACTAAAGGAAGAAATTGAGAAACTAAAACAGCTGAACACCATCTTGTCAGAAAGATTGCTGACATTTGAAAAAGGTAAATGTGTAGTGTCCGATAATTCAGAAGAAGTTGATGAGCTGAAAAAGGAAATTGAGAATTACATAATTGCCAACAAAGTCTTGAATGAAGCTGTCAATTGTAGTGAACAAGAGACTGCAAGTTATGAGTTACACATTGCCTCCTTAGAAGAAGAAATCCAAGACTTGAAAAATTCCTTGTCCAAATTTGTTGATGGTCAAGAAAATCTAGATAAACTGCTAGGTGTTAAAGTCAATTTTCAAAAAGAAGGGTTGGGCTATAACCCAACAAAGAAAAAGAGTTTTGAAAATAAGATTCAAACTTCAGCTGTTTCAAATGTTGCCTCTGTTAGTTCAGCCAATCCTTCAGTGTTTCAATTTGCTGCTCAAAGAATTCTGAAGCCAACTGAAAAACAAAAAGGAAAGAACAAAATGGCTTCTACTACTTACATGCATCCTGTTTTTAATTCTCATGCTAACAGGAAACTCATGTCATGCCTTAAGTGTCATGAAGCTGGTCATCAAATGCATAAATGCAAACTGAAAGGAAAAGATGACGTGAATGCCAGTAAAATGCATGTCAGGAAAACTCATGTCAGAAATCATGAGGTTCAGAAAAAGAAAATGTCATGTTATTACTGCCATAGAATTGGCCATTTGATGCATGAGTGTGAATTAAACGAACTAGATGATTTGAATGCTGAAATGATGAATGCTAGGAAATATCATGATAAAAAACCTGCTGTTCATTCAAAGAAAAGTGAATGCTCTCATTGTGGTAGATTAGGCCACACCTCTGCTCAATGTTGGTTTGCTAATGGAAAGAAAAAATCACTCTCACATCATGCTAAATCTTATGCTAACCAACATGCCT
The DNA here is from genome assembly GCA_022559845.1 of Amorphophallus konjac. Taxonomy (NCBI): domain Eukaryota; kingdom Viridiplantae; phylum Streptophyta; class Magnoliopsida; order Alismatales; family Araceae; genus Amorphophallus; species Amorphophallus konjac. The sequence goes on from CM040124.1 coordinate 320,878,003, forward strand.
TTAATATAAACAAAACTACTTCTCTGAACCAGCATGTCAAATGTTTTAATTGTAACAAGTTTGGGCACAAGGCCACTGAATGTTGGGCAAGTTCTTTTAGAAGAAAGTTCCCTTTCTGCTCCCATTGTGGGAAGCTTGGCCATGCAGTCAAGGACTGCTGGCATGTCCAGGGTAGGAATAGAAATTCTAAAGAATTTGATAGGAACAAACTTACTTTTAAAAGAATTCCTGTTTGCTCAAATTACAGAAGACCAGGCCACCAAGTTGCTGCTTGCAGGGTAGCTGGTCATGAAAAGAAAAAGTTTCATAATAATAACAGAAACCCTCATGCTCACTCTTATAATGCTCAAGTTCATGCTAGTATACATAAGAGGAACATGAAACCTGCTAGTTCATGCCACTATTGTGGGCTGTCTGAGTATTCAATGCATAACTGTTTTATCATGAACTCTGATGACTGGTTGGCACAGAAAAAGATGCAGGCAGTCCCAAAAGGGGCTAATTACTATGTAAGAACCAAGACCACTTGGGTTCCTGCTAGTGGAAAATAGGAAGTTGCCTAGCAGGTGTGCCTTGGATGGAATAAAGGGGTAATGATCCAAGGCACTCAAGAATGAAAAACCCCATTCTCACACTGCTCAGGTAAATTCTCTGCATTTCCTATTTTGAACTTCATTGCATATCTTGTTTGATGTGTTTCATGAATATTCATTTATCATCTGCCATTTGCACTACTCTCTGATCATGCACTCTGAAATTTCTGAATATCTGGATTGCATATAGGACTGCATGTTCTAAGGGGGAGTTTAGTCGTCCTTGTTTGTTGTGTCTATCCTTCTTTCAATCATCTCAACATGAATACTGTTTCAGCTTGATACTCATTTTATTGGCTATTGTAATTTCACTCATGCATGGTCTGAGGAGGAGTTTGCTTAAGATTAATTTCTCGGTAACAAAATGCTGAATAGAGTACAGAGTTGTTGCTGCTGGCTGGTTAAGTGAGTTGACGCTATGATGAAACCGAGTCAACGCTATGGACAATTGGGTTCTGAAATTGAATAGATGTTTATGCTGTCTAGATGGATGAGTTGACGTAGTGAAGAGGGTGAGTTAACGCAGCTGTGCCTTATTGGAATCTCAGGGTTACATCTTCCTCTTTTGGAAACTTCCTTCTCACATCAACTTGCTCTGTCCATATATCCTGTCCCTTCCGTTCTTATCCCACAATAAAGCTTCCTTGACATCCGTGTATGGGAAGATTCTCTAGAGCACTGAGATATGTAGATGATGTCTTAAATTCAGGGGGAGTTACAGTGATAATTCCTGTGGAATATGAGATATATTCTGAATTGCTCTATGATATGTTAATGATAGGAGATCCATAATTCTTATGATGTTTGAATTCATGAACTTTTGAACCCAATGATGCACTATGTATGGAGCAAAAGCTGAACAATTTAATAAAACCAGGACCTCATCATCTCTCGATCCTTATTGTTCAAAAGTAAAGAAACCAATGTGTGTAGAGGAATTTAATAATTGTATTGATGATGAACTCAGAAATTATTTATAAACGCTAAAGATGCAATCTATTCACATGTAATATAATGCAGAGCAATGGTAGTTGTTCACTGAGAAATTGGCCCTATGCACCAAAGAAGTGCTGAAGAGCAAGTCATGAGGTGCGCTACTGATGGGGCATCAGAGGTGATTTCCTTACACGGGTGGAGTGTATTTGTGTGTTATGGCTTGTATGAGATTGTAATTGTGTCATTTCTTTCATTTGGGCTCCTTGTAAGGCTTATATCAAGCCAATGGGCCATTTGTAATGTAGAGTCCATGGCTAGGTTGCCATTAGTAGAGTCCATTAGGAGCTTATTCCATATTGGGTCTTAAGGCCATCATTATGGACCTTAATAGCCACTTAGGCCCAAATAGGCTTCTCTCTCTCATGGGCCACCAAGGGTGGAAGAGTCTAGCATGGTTAGTGGGCTTGTAACATGGCATTTGACCACACTTGGCCCTAGGGAGGCCCATGAAGGGGGCGCCCCCTTCTTTGGCTCTATTAGGCTAGTTAGGTGTGTATTAGGTGGAGTTTGAATGTAATTAGTCTAAGGTTGAATGGAGATGGTCAAGGTGGATTAAAAAAATTGTATTTGGTGTGTTATTCACACCTCATCTCAGCCATTCAATCCCCAACCCTTGATCCAAGGGTCCATATTAGATTTGATTGGAGTCATATATAATTTTGTATTTTCATGAGAAATTCAATGAAAAATTAAAAAATGTGTGAGTGTTCTTGAAGCTTGGTGCGCCCCTCTCTCCTCCCTTGGTGTTCTTCCTTCCCCAACCCCAGATCTAGAGTGGATTCTATCTCCTTCCTTCTCTCTCAACCTCCGGTGATCGTTTGTGCCGCCGCCGCCGCCGTTCGTGCCGCCTTCGAGCCGCCGTGGAATCGTCATCAAGTTTCTGTCCTGCTAGATAGAGGTGTGGTTCGAGAATTCCTGAAGCCAGCCACGAGTTCTGATCGATTTGAAATTTTGAGGGTTGGTTCCTATCTTCTAGCCCCTTCTCCAAAAAAAAATCCAGGTTCAAAAGCCACCGTTTCATATTGTTTCCTCTTCGTTCAACTCTCAATTTCAGATCTATTCTGTCACTGTCTACAGTGACAGTAGCCCTGAGCTCTCCACCTTCAACCACCCTTTTGATTTATGTTAAACCTCCCAATTTAACTGGGTGTTCTGTCCATCGTCCCCTACCACCACAAGTTTTATTAAATTTTTATCATCCTTCTACCTATTTTTAATAATTCATGTTCTACCGGAGCTACAGTACTTTCAGTCAGATCCCAGATCCGACCTTCATCCAGTAAACAAATCACAGAAAATCATAGACACATCCAAACGTGTCCAAACCAATTTTTCTGTCTTCCCAACTCCATTTCCAACAACTTCTCTGAAGAACACAACCCTAGATTCGGACGTCTACTGCACGGTCAAAGGCAATCCATAGTCAAGTTCTCTGCAGGTCTGAGTCTTCGGTTACTGTACAACAAGAGATTGAAAATTCCATAAGTCAAGATCCGAGCAGATCCAGGCCAGCTCTTTGGGCCTAGGTTGAATAACTTCAAGCTAGCTTTCCAACGGCGCTAGTCTCGTGTCGATCCAACATTGGGGCTGATCGCAGCGCCCATTCTCGCCGGAGCGCGCGCCGAAATACAGAACCGGCAGATTTCCGATCGGGTTTTCCGACCAGTGCCGAACGGAGCCGCCGGGCCTCCGGCCGGCGAACCAACGTGCCGCCATCCCAAGAAGCGACCCTCCGGGCACCCACCACTACAGCGGTGCCACCGGGTCCCACACGGCCCCTCTGGACAGCACGTGGGCCCCACCGTCACGTGTTCGGGTGTTCGTGTGTTGCCGAATCAACGCGAGAAGCCGCCCGTCAACCCGAATTCGGTCCTCCCGGACCCCATTGTGTAGCCCTTTACCTCCCTGCGTGGAGTGGGCAGCGAGTTGCATTTCTGTAATATCCGTGTATAATTGTTCCGGGAGTACGACTTCGGCCGGGTCCGTCTTCCCCACGCCGAGCGCGTGGAGGTATCGTCTTCACTCCTACACTTGGCATTTCGCTTATTTCATATATGCTTGTTTATGCCGCTGCTAGAGAGCATGTGTAGGGATATCTAGCTCGATATATTTTCATATCACCGCTGCTGCGAGAGAGAGTGAAGCCGTCCCGTGACCCGATCTGGGCACAAAAGTGCGAGCCGACCACCCTAGCTCTTGCCGGTTTCTCAACCGCGCACGTCCGACGCTTCCCTCGTTAAGAGATGATCGCGAGCTTGTCGTGTCCGTGTCTCGTCCCGCATCAATTTGGTATCAGAGCGGTTGAGTCTAGGGTGTCCAAAAAAAAAGTGTCATTCATTAGTCATTTACGTCTAAGTCGTGTTTAGGGTCATCATTGTTTTAAAACAAAAAAAAAGTGTCTTTTGCATTGCATCCCTTTACTCGGTATCTCAAAAGGTGTTGTCCGAACGTTAGGCTACGCCTATCGGGAAGGCCGCACACTTGCGCGAGTGACCTTCGGGTCGATTACCTCCACCGCGTACCGCGTTTTGGTTAAGTCTAGGCGCATCATTTTGCATTAGTGTGTTTTGTTTTAGTCGGCGTCTTCTAGTCGGTGTGTTTGCATGCCCACTCGTCGGGGTACTCAGTACTCACCCCCACCACCACCTATGGCCAACCCACGGGATACCTCGGGAGACTTCCACTCCCTACAAGAGGTGATGATGGCCATTATGACTAGGTTGGACCAATCCGATGCTAACTTTCGGACTTTCTCCGATAATATGGATGGTCGCCTTAGAGCCATGGAGGGGCGCTTGGAGACCTCTGACAGGTCGGTCCAAGACCTCGTTGGGCGGTTAGATAGGATGTCACACGGGGACCCTCCAGGGGCAGCCCAAGGCCCACCCGCACCTCCTCCCGCGGTGGCCCAAGTCCAACCCGCTCCCATGGCCCAAGTCCAGGCCGCTCCCGCGGCCCAAAACCAGCCACCACAGGCTCCTCCACCCGCCCTTCCTCGGGTTCCCCAACTACCGCACCGTGACCTTGGTCTCGAGGACTATGGTTCCGACAATGCCTATGAGGGATATGGTCAACACCGTCGTGATTTTCATCCACAACAAGATGAGGATGATGATCGGGTCCTTAAGACCGTGCGAGCGGACCCTCCCGCTTTTTACGGGTCTTTGGATCTGAAAGTCTACCTAGATTGGGAGTTCGGCATGGACCATCACTTTGAGTGGTATGATATGTCGGAGCGTCGAAGGGTCCGATTCGCCACCATGAAACTCATGGGGCAGGCACAAACCTATTGGAAGAATGTGGAGAGCCTGCTACTTCAACGGCTAGAACCCCCGATCGACACATGGGCCAAGATGAAGAATAAACTTCGGCAAAAGTACCTTCCTCCCACATACCGCCAGCGACTCATCGATAGATGGCAAAGTCTTAGCCAGGGAGACCGGTCCGTCTCCGAATACATCGCGGAGTTTGATGAGTACTTTCTACGATGTGGTGTCACGGAGGAGAGTACCATGCCCGTGTCCCGCTTTCGACGTGGTTTGCGGCCACACTACCAGTATGAGCTTTTCCGCCGCAATGCCAAGACGTTGGAAGAGGCATACTAGGTTGCTCTCGAGATGGAGCAATTTGAGGGAGAGTTCGAGTCTAGCCATCGGTTGGGCCCCACCCCTCTCCGTAGTGCCGAGCCCCGTCACTCCATAGGCCAGCATCAGCGGCCTCCCATGGCTCGACCTCAGGAGTCCACCCGTCAGGAGCACTTCGCTCCACGGCCTCGTCCTCCTCCACCCCGGGATCTATTTCCACCCCAACCACCGGCACCCATTGCCCGTTCCCCGGCTCCTATAGCCCGTCCTCTGGCACCGGCACCCCCTCCACTACTGTCCAAAGCACCTACATCTCCCCCATTACTGCCTACACCCCCTACCCGACGGGATGATAAGGGTAAGGCCCCTTTTATAGGAGAGAGTAGTCGGTCGAGAGTGCAGTGTTTTCACTATCATGGGTTTGGCCACATTGCCAGCGAGTGTCCCGCTCGCACCACCCTAGCCTTAGGTGTTGGAGGATCCGTACCTCCCGAGCCTGAGTGTGTTGATTACGAGGCCGATGAGGCACTAGCCGAGGAGTACTATGCCTTGGGAGGGGAAGAGCAGGACGGCTCTCCTGCCGCCCTGGATGCAGCCACCTAGTGGGCTTGATGCTACCACCTTCGTCTAGAGTCATGCATAAGTCGGTGTGTTTTCCTTGTGTGGTTTGTTTTGAGTGGTGTGTTTTGAGTCGATTGTTTGTGTGGTTTGCATACGTGTGTGTATTGCATGGTAAGTCTGCATGAGTCTTGTGCAAGCTCGTTGTCGGTCTCTTATGAGTAAGAGGCGAGTGGACTCACTTGATGAGTATGGGATCGGTTCCACATCTATATCCGGATCAGTCACCTATAGGGACTCAGCGGTGATTCCTAGTGAGTCTTCGAGCTGTTTTCTTCCCTTTTGAGAGTGCCCCTTCGGAGTGACCACCTTTAGCCCATAGCAGTTTGCATATCGAGTATATATGGAATGAGCAGGTGACGATCACTTGGAGCGGAGCATACCCGCGCTACTTGGCACGGTGACGGATCCGCCGGAGTACTCGAGCATCCCTACCCCTACTCGACGGGGTCGAGTTCCTCCCACCCGGGGAGAATTGATGGGGCATCAGAGGTGATTTCCTTACACGGGTGGAGTGTATTTGTGTGTTATGGCTTGTATGAGATTGTAATTGTGTCATTTCTTTCATTTGGGCTCCTTGTAAGGCTTATATCAAGCTAATGGGCTATTTGTAATGTAGAGTCCATGGCTAGGTTGCCATTAGTAGAGTCCATTAGGAGCTTATTCCATATTGGGTCTTAAGGCCATCATTATGGACCTTAATAGCCACTTAGGCCCAAATAGGCTTCTCTCTCTCATGGGCCACCAAGGGTGGAAGAGTCTAGCATGGTTAGTGGGCTTGTAACATGGCATTTGACCACACTTGGCCCTAGGGAGGCCCATGAAGGGGGCGCCCCCTTCTTTGGCTCTATTAGGCTAGTTAGGTGTGTATTAGGTGGAGTTTGAATGTAATTAGTCTAAGGTTGAATGGAGATGGTCAAGGTGGATTAAAAAAATTATATTTGGTGTGTTATTCACACCTCATCTCAGCCATTCAATCCCCAACCCTTGATCCAAGGGTCCATATTAGATTTGATTGGAGTCATATACAATGTTGTATTTTCATGAGAAATTCAATGAAAAATCAGAAAATTTGTGAGTGTTCTTGAAGCTTGGTGCGCCCCTCTCTCCTCCCTTGGTGTTCTTCCTTCCCCAACCCCAGATCTAGAGTGGATTCTATCTCCTTCCTCCCCTCTCAACCTCCGGTGATCGTTTGTGCCGCCGCCGCCGCCGTTCGTGCCGCCTTCGAGCCGCCGTGGAATCGTCATCAAGTTTCTGTCCTGCTAGATAGAGGTGTGGTTAGAGAATTCCTGAAGCCAGCCACGAGTTCTGATCGATTTGAAATTTTGAGGGTTGGTTCCTATCTTCTATCCCCTTCTCCAAAAAAAAATCCAGGTTCAAAATCCACCGTTTCATATTGTTTCCTCTTCGTTCAACTCTCAATTTCAGATCTATTCTGTCACTATCTACAGTGACAGTAGCCCTGAGCTCTCCACCTTCAACCACCCTTTTGATTTATGTTAAACCTCCCAATTTAACTGGGTTTTCTGTCCATCGTCCCCTACCACCACAAGTTTTCTTAAATTTTTATCATCCTTCTACCTATTTTTAATAATTCATGTTCTACCGGAGCTACAGTACTTTCAGTCAGATCCCAGATCCGACCTTCGTCCAGTAAACAAATCACCGAAAATCATAGACACATCCAAACGTGTCCAAGCTAATTTTTCTATCTTCCCAACTCCATTTCCAACAACTTCTCTGAAGAACACAACCCCAGATTCGGACGTCTACCACGCGGTCAAAGGCAATTCATAGTCAAGTTCTCTGCAGGTCTGAGTCTTCGGTTACTGTACAACAGGAGATTGAAAATTCCATACGTCAATATCCGAGCAGATCCAGGCAAGATCTTTGGGCTTAGGTTGAAGAACTTCAAGCTAGCTTTCCAACGGCGCCAGTCTCGTGTCGATCCGACATCGGGGCTGATCGCAGCGCCCATTCTCGCCGGAGCGCACGCCGAAATATAGAACCGGCAGATTTCCGATCGGGTTTTCTGACCGGTGCCGAACGGAGCCGCCGGGCCTCCGGCCGGCGAACCAGCGTGCCGTCATCCCAAGGAACGACCCTCCAGGCATCCACCACTACAGCGGTGCCACCGGGTCCCACACGGCCCCTCCGGACAGCACGTGGGCCCCACCGTCACGTGTTCGGGTGTTGCCGAATCAACGCGAGAAGCCGCCCGTCAACCCGAATTCGGTCCTCCCGGACCCCATTGTGTAGCCCTTTACCTCCCTGCGTGGAGTGGGCAGCGAGTTGCATTTCTGTAATATCCGTGTATAATTGTTCCGGGAGTACGACTTCGGTCGGGTCCATCTTCCCCACGCCGAGCGCGTGGAGGTATCGTCTTCGCTCCTACACTTGGCATTTCGCTTATTTCATATATACTTATTTATGCCGCTGCTAGAGAGCATGTGTAGGGATATCTAGCTTGATATATTTTCATATCACCGCTGCTGCGAGAGAGAGTGAAGCCGTCCCGTGACCCGATCTGGGCACGAAAGTGCGAGCCGACCACCCTAGCTCTTGCCGGTTTCTCAACCGCGCACGTCCGACGCTTCCCTCGTTAAGAGACGATCGCGAGCTTGTCGTGTCCGTGTCTCGTCCCGCATCAGCTACTATCTCTGTCTTCAAGAGAAAAACAAATCATTCCAGAGCAATGGTAACTATCAACTGAGAAATTACCTTCAAGCACTTATGAAGTGCTGATAGGCATGTCATGAAGTCAGTTACCACCTCTGGTTAGTCAATGCAGAATAGTTTGCTATGCTGAGTAACCGGGGACTCGGGTGTCTGATAAACATGTGTACCCGTGTCAAAATGCTAGCAATACTTGACTGCAAATGAAAATGTAAAAAGAAGTTGGAAATGCTGAAAATGTGAAAACAATTAAAACATGTGAGTTTGGTTGATCTGATGCTCCTTATTCAACTGAGTCTATCTTCAATGCCAGTTAAATTTCTCTCTATCTGAAAGGCTTCTTAAAATTGAAAGATATAAGGGTCAGAAATGAAAATGGTTCTAGTGTGAAAAGAGTTCTATTTTTTTCTCCAGGCATGTGGCTTTAGTGGTTCATGGCTTCTAATTCAATGTTTTAAGATCATTTCTTCTCTCTATCATTAAATGAATTAGAGCCTATTTACATACATCTCTTTCATGGGAACTCGATCTGCAACACTTAAAATTCCTTGAATATAAGCCTGGTTATCTCACTATCTTAGTACCTTAAGAAAATCCCTTGAACGGACGTCTCTCTGGTTACTTGTCTTGCTTCTTCTGTTCACATCAGCCTCCCTGCGTAGACGCAATGCCCCCTTGGCGTCCACGCATTGCCTCTAATACAACTTTCTTCAACCCGGTTCACCGACTTGAACCGGCTGAACCGTTCACTAAAAGGGTCTTCGTAGCCTCTTTAAAAGAGTAGCTTGACCGCCACTCGTCTCCACTCCATTCGAAACCCTTGGTCGGTTTACCTTCCGTGTTCTCCAAACACCCTCCCACACCATTTCTTGTCTCCGATCATCTTCGGCAAGGGTGCTCAGTCGGGAAAGCTGTTGATGGAGCAGAACTTGAGGGATTCGAGTGCGACACAGTTGACGATGGACTCACTCACAGAGGATGCGCTTGATGCTCCAGTGGCCAACCCTCCAGAAGTGACACCATCTACATCTATTTCCAAGAAGCGCAAAGGAAAGGAGAAGGAGAGACATCCTCGGAGCCCTAGTCCGCCGGTCAAGAGAAGAAAGTCCTCAAAATTGATATCAGCTGAACCACGCACCTCTTCTGGCATAACGGGGAAGAAGAAATCCAGGTCTTCTGTTGTCATCAATATAGAAGAACCTCTCAAGGTTCTTATCCCCAGGTACATTGTAAGTTCCGATGAAGAGCTACTGACTGCATTTCCTGAGGTACGACCTGCATTAGAATTTCAAGGCTGGTGGAAGTTTGTGACGAAGCACACTGTTTACTATCCTACTCTCGTTAGGGAATTTTATCAGAATTTGAAATATGAACCGAAGATTCCCAAATTGTCCTCAACTGTTAGAAATGTTCATTTTGAGTTAACTAGTGCCCTGCTTGCTCGAGTTTGGAAAATACCAATGGGAAGAGCAAAGCTTCATTCGTACGAGCTAGATGAACATGAGGCGTTTGCTGTTTTGACTGGGTTAACCAAAGACCCCTCTGATGTGAAACAGACATACCTGTCCAGTCTGAAAGCTAATAGATTTATACCATCTGTCAGACTACTTCATCACATATGCACGTCTATCATCACACCTCAAAGCAGTGGTAGAGAAAGAGTCACAGATATGCAGCGATTCCTGTTGTACTGCATGCTAAAGGAAGTTAAGATTTCTTTAACTGATGTTGTAATTTAGACAATTGGAACTTGTCTTCACCACTCTAGAACACTACCTTATGTAGCACAACTCACATCAATTTTCAAAAAGGTAGGAGTCGATTTTGGAACTGAAAAGAAAGATGTTATCCCCAAAGGAAACATATATTCCATGTCTTACGTTCAGAGATTTATGGGCTTCAAAGTCATTGATGGTAAGGCTGTTACAATCCTTCCCAGTCAGAAATCAGCTCAATCAGAAACAGGACAGGCATCAAGAACAGTTACTGTGGATGATAGTCAAGTGAACAGGACAGAGATACCAATTCCACCTGTGGTGAGAGAAGGAAGACCAGAGGGTAGTTCAGCAAGAGGAGAGCATGAGGTTGAAGAAACATTTGTGAGATCATCAAGTCCTCAGTTGGAAATTGGGGAACCCAGTGGCTCTACACCTACAATGGAAATTGGTGTTTATAGGAGGCCTTTTCAAACTTCTGATGCAGCTCCACCACCAGCCACTGTTGAAGAGATGTTTGCTCACATGTCTATGATGCTGCAGCGTTAGGATGCAAAGATGGACAAGCTAATGGAGTTTACAAATTTTCATCTCAACAAACTGACTACTCGGGTTATACAATTTGAAGTCTCTGTCTTATCCGAGTGGCAAAAATTCCTACTCTCCAAGATGCTATCTGACCAAGCCACAAGATCTGTCTTGAAAAACATATCAGCTCTTCTTGACAAACTCCCAACACTGGTGAGCGACGTGCACAGCACCCAATCTTCATTTTGTCAATCTTTTGCAAAGGTTATTGATATATGTTATGATGTGAGGATAGGTGTTGAAACCCTCAAGAGTCCTGTCAATGCACTTCCTCAATGCATCAAGGTTCTTTTAGGCAAGATTGAAACTGTGACTGACACACTCAAATCTCTTGAAACTCAACTGAAGAAATTTGAAGATATGTCCTCTGCAATTGCACATGTGAAGACCACACTACAACATGACTTAGCTGCTATATCTCAAGACATTCGCACGTTTCTGGGCAGAGATCAATCTACCACTCCACGATCTCACTCTACTCCAAGTCAACCACCAAGGGCTCGCGGATCTTCTTCCAGTCATGCCAGATTTTTCAATTAAGGCCTTGTGCCAGATCACGTGTTGCCCCCTTCATGATGATGTCAAAGGGGGAGAAAAGAGTTTAAAGGCAGCTTGATTCTTTTTGTTGAATTCTTTTTGTAATGACAAACGCATTGATGAATGATAGCATATAGTTTACCTGTGATTTATCTGTGATACAACTGTGATACAATGTAATGAAGCTTCATGAATCTTAGATACCTGTCCATGCGTTTGTTTGATGCCTCATCCTTAAAACAGTCCAGAGTTGCCATCATCAAAAAGGGGGAGATTGTTGTACTCCTGGTTTTGATGATGACAACGATAAGATAAGTGATATAGACACTTAAGTTTTTAATGAATGTTTAACAGGAACAAAAGGATGCAGGGTGCTCGATGCGTCAACGCCACAATGGAGCAGCGTCGACGCAGCGGCTTAAGAGACGCCAATGTACAAGGCAAGATAGGCTTTAAGTACATGTTCGTGCGTCAACGCCACCAACTGGCAGCGTGGACGCAGCAGTTCAAACAATCAATAAACAAGCTACTGGATTAAGCAGGCGCGTCAACGCATTCATCAAGTGGCGTCGACGCAGCAGATTGATGGATCGACAAGGTGACCAGAGGGTGGACGCAACTGCACAATGCGTCAACGCACTTCTTGACGCAAGAAGGCTGAAGCCATCCAATTTCAGCTGCTGGAACACACCAATGCGTCAACGTAGCATGTGACAGCGTCGACGCAACACGTCTAACTGCTGAAGACCTGATCACTGGATCACCGATGCGTCAACGCAGCAGTGGAGCAGCGTCGACGCAACTGTCAATAGGGCTAGGCTGGTTGCTCACTGGAACGCATCAATGCGTCAACACCATGGGTTGGAAGCGTCAACGCAGCAGACTTGAGTTTTGCTGGCAGAATGCCCTTGAAGGGTGCCTCAACCCTATGAAGCAAGGCACGTGATCTGAGGTGCCTGGCTCGTAGTCCCAGGATGGACGAGGTACCAGGATGCTGACACGTTGAAGCTGGGGCCTACTACTTCACCACGTGGACCAATCAATTGAAGCTCTCTAGGGCGTCTCTGCCCTATCCTCCGAAGCCCCTGTTATTGGTATATAAATCACTCTTCGTCTTCAATGAATAGGTTAATCACTCCAAGAAAGAAGTGAAGAAAAAGAGGCCATCTGAGAGTAGGAAGAGAACAGGAGAGAGAGATAGGCCAGCAGAGAAGAATTCGATAGCAAAAGATGAAGATCGTGAGAGTGGAAACAGTAGAAGAAGAAAACAGCAGAGAACAGTAAGAGTGCGTGAGCTGAGAAGAAGAAAGAAGAAGGAAGAAGCTATTGAAGATCTGTCCTCTGGCGTCTGGATTAAATCCAAGCCAGATCTGCTCCCTTGAGAGCTACATTCTTGTTCTTCATTTACAGCCTTCCGATTGCTGTGTATTTTCCGTTTCTTATTTTTCCCTTTTATTTGGTTATTCTTGTTCTTCTGATTGCCCTGCTGGGAATCGGGTTCCTCCTGGTGGGTCAGGAGAAGGGAGGCTAGACCTCCAGTTCTGGTCTTGCCGGTAGCAGGTCCAGGTGTACCCTCCGGGTTGGAGGAAGAGAGACTTGGGTCTCTGGTTGCTGGTGACTGGGTGTCACTGGTGTTCCCTCCGGTTGGGAGGAAGAGGGGAGGATGTTCCCCTGGTCAAGCTGTTTGGCAGCGTGTGTTCACAGACTGAGTCTGCAGGTTACTAGCTTATGCTAGTGGATGCCTCACTCCTGTTGGGAGTGAGGGGTGGATGTAGGTCTTGGTGACCGAACCACCTAAAAAATCTCCTGTGCAAGTGATTGTGCTTTGTGCGTTTGTTCCTGACCTTCTACCTCCCCTTCACAGGTTGTGCATGCTTGGTTAGGTGTGTTAATTGGGAGTAATCTCTGAGCATTGTTTTCTGCTAAATGTGCTTGGGTTGATTAGCTCTGCTTGCGAGTCTGGTGTGATCAGGTGGCTGCATTGTTGCAGTCCAACTGTTTGATCAATTGTTTGATCATCATCTCCTCTTGGAAAGCTCATTTGTTTTTATTCCGCATATCTGAGCGTTTAGTGTTTTAATTCGGGCATAATTTTTAGAGGGATACATTCACCCCCCTCTGTATCCGGGCCTAGCACCCTAACAAATCCCCCGGCGGGCAAAGAGATTGCCACTGGTCTCGCTCGAGAAGAAATTGGCACTAGGGCTAAGGAGCTTCTCTTGGCAATCATCATGGCAAGTGCAGACTGATCAGCCCCAAAATAGCCAGGGACCAGAACTCGGACCGGCATACGGCAAATGAAATCTTGAAGCTTGGAACACACAGTCAGAGCCTGGCTCGACTCATTATCTCCCTGGGGACTAGACCCAAGGGGCACCAACGGTAACGCACACCCGCTCCGTGAGGCGAAAATAGGTGGAGAAAGGGGTGGAGAAGGCTTGGATGGTGTGGGTGAAGGTTTAGAAGGCGTAAGTGGGGGTAAAGTCAATGTAAGCGGTGTAGGGATAGCGGCAATGACGGGCTCTAGTGGAGGCAAAGACAAAGGTGGAGGTGGAGGTATGGGTAAAGGTGAAGATGGAGGTGTGGGAAGAGATGAAGGCAAAGGTGGACGCGTGGGCATAGGGGTAACTTGCTCAGGCTCGGATGATGATGGCGAAAGGGGAAGTGAAGGGGGTGGAGAAGGTGGTGGTAGTGAGGAGGATAGAGAAGGTGATGGAGATGGTGGGGGCGAAAGTGGAAGTGGTGAAGGTAGGAATGGGGTTGAGGTGGTCGAAAGAGGTGGTAAAAATGAAGGAGGAGGAGAGGAGGGTAGTGGTGTAGTGGGGGAAGTGGCAAGTGGTGGCGCTTTTCGGCGTATCTTTATGACATGTCGAGGGACGTTGGGGACAGGTGTGGTGGTGGAAATAGAGGGTGAAAGAGGGGCATTTGCCTGAGTAGAGGCTGGGGTAGGTGTCGGAGATGGAATAGAGGAAGAAGTGGGCAACGGAGCAGGTGCTTTGTTAACTAAAGGATCACTAGGGTGCCCCTAGTCTTGAAGTGGAGACGGCTGCCTAGGCGGCACTGCTTGCTGCTGCTTGCTGTGAAGATCCAAAATGACTTTGCGCACGATAGCCCAATCAACTATCTTCTTGCCTTCCAAACTATAAACAAGTTCCCGAAACTCGGGGCAGTCCTCAACCAAATGCCCCGGCTGACGATGAAATTCATAGAAATAGAGCAAATTTCTGACCGCGGGTCGACAATGCATAACCGGAGGGAGTTACAACTAGGGGTGAGCACGGTTTGGTTTGGTTTGGTTTGAAGAGAATTTTTCTCAAACCAAACCAAACCGAATTAAGGCTTCAACCCGAACCAAACCAAACCAAACTAGTTTGAAACCAAACCAAACCAAACCGAATTAATTCGATTTGGTTCGGTTTGAACCATATTCATCTCCCATTTTATAAATTAGATTGGATTCAAACAACATTAGAGAAAGGTAGGGTAAAAGAATTTCTACCAAATAAAGTAAATATTAAAAAAATAACATACAAAGTTGGAACTTGTAAGAACAAGCTCCATAATATTTTCACATAAGAAATTAAGAAGTTCGGTTACAGTAAAATAGAAGGTGATTTGAAACCTATTTCTTAAAGTCGAAAACCCCATTAGAATGGTGAGAATTGGATTTTTTAAATTTGAATTTATAGTTACATATACATTTATATTAATTTGATAAAAATATTCTTAAATTCGGGTTATTCGGTTCGGTTTGGTTTTGTTCAGTTTCTTGAACTTCAAAACCAAACCAAACCAAAATTTTTAATACGGTTCGGTTTGAACCCAAACCAAAACTTTTTAAATTTCAACCCAAACCAAACCGAACCAAATCGTTCGGTTCGGTTTGGTTTTCGGGTTGAACCCGAATAATGCTCACCCCTAGTTGCAACGCGGGGGTGGCCATCAAAGCCCTAAAAATGTATGTAAAAGACTCCGACAATGACAGAGAAGGAGCTTGCTTCGGGCAAGGTGGGTGTTGAGGGGTATGAGAAGGTAGTGGGGATGGTAGTGGAGGTTGCGTAGGCAAGGGGAATTGCATAGGTGAAGGCGGAGGGCTAGTAAGTGAATGATGCGGAGGCGTGGAGGGAGTGGGAATATAATGGACGGCATCCACCCGCTCGGGATGTGACGTTTCCTTGACCGGAAGTGGAGAGGTGTGGGGAAACAAAACAGCGGAGGGCTGATTTGTGAAGGGAGATGTAGTGGAGCGACATGGGGGGGGTATATGGGTAAGTGGGAGCGGAAGGCCGATTCGTGGAGGGATATGTAGTGGAGTGCTGACTCGTGGGGGATGGCGGAGGAAAAGTATATGTGGAAGGCGAAGGTGGAGGAGACTCGTGGTCAAGGGAAACTAGGAGTTGTTGGCTAATGAAGCGGGCTCAGCTGTAGAGTTGTTGCCATGACGTGATATCGTTCAGGGCTAAGATGCATTTGAGCTCGGGCGTTGCATTAGAAATAACCATTCTAATCTGCTCGCCCTCCGGAATATGCCCCGGAACTTGCACGGCTAGGCGACGCCAGGGGTTGGCAAACGTGTATAATTCCTCGTCGGACTTCATCTTCTCTTGGACCAGATCTACCATGGAGTACTTGGGCCCGGCCTGGTCCTGGTACTGCTGAATAAATCTTGCTTGGACGGCTTGAAAATTATCCACTTGCTCTTACGGTAATGAAAAGAACCAATCCCGAGCCGGACCTTCTAACGACTGACCAAACAGATAAGTCATTAAACGTTGGTCATGTCGGAATTGGGCCGACTCATAAAGGAACTCCTTCAAATGCACGTAGGGGTCACCGACTCCACCATAGCAACGATAAGCCAGAATTTGTGAACGTGGTGGAAGCTGAAGACCTTGAAAGGTAAACGGGACATCCAAAGAAGTTTGGGGATTAATTCGGCACTGCAATTCATCAAGCTGGCATTGGGCTTGAGCGATCATCTCCTCGGTGGGAAGAGTCCGAGAAGAATGTGGGCCAGCCTGAGCAAGAAAGTGAAAGTTTAGACCAGGATGATGATGGGCCGAATAAAGGGACCCAGCCTGAGAAGAAGAAAAGCCCGTGCCAGGAGTAGAGGGATATATGGGCCTGGAAGGATCATGTATGTGGGGATGAGAATTGATTGGGCTAGCAGTAGCACGGGCGGGATAGGAAAGCCCGTTAAATGGTGTAGGCCCATTGAAAGAAGAAGGCCCGTGAAGAGAATATGGCCCATTAGATGAATGAGGTGATGGGCCCGCGTGGGAAGAGGAATCCACGTGGGGGTAAGAAGATAGGGAAGATGAGGGATACTGGACAGAAGAGAAGTGCTCCATGGGAGAAATGGAGACTTTATACAGTGAATTTCAAAGAAATACAAGGATAGAAATGAACCTAGGACAACTGCAACTAAATGGAGGGACGCAAAGATGAACTAGTCTATGGGCCTAATTAACAAAATGATATGGAGGCAACACACAGTGGAGGGAAGAGACGAGAGAAGAATAAACCAATTAGACACCCAAGTTATGAATGATGCACGAAAATTTTATATGCTCCTCTTTAGGACCTTAGCAGGTTAATTAATATATAAATTCACACAACCACAAGGTACCTAACCAGGGTAAGAATGGGGAACTTGTGACTCTAAGGGACTCTCCCTCTTACGGATGCAAAACCCTAGACTGAGGGATGGTATGGTACAACCTGCCCGGCGTCCGTGTGGGAATCCACGGCTCACAGGGGCTTATGGAGGTCCTTAGCAAGGTCACCTAGTCGGCTCCAAGGAGTATGGAGACGAGAGGAAACCCTACCTCGGTAGGAATGTAACTACTAATGAAGAGTATGTATGCCCCTATGCGCACCGGAGTGCATGCAAAGTCTAGCCTAGATCTAGCAGACAAAGATCAAGTAAGTATGAGAAAAGGACATGAACCCGACCATGCAACAATATAACAACAGCAGGGGGAGATCCAAACAACACCAAATATATGTATGTAATGATATAAATCAATGAGCAAAATGTAGCCTCGGGTGCACTGTAGCAGTAAAGAACGGTCTGAGGAAGACCGCTTAGGATATGTACACGGTCTGTAATGGACCGTTCAGGGAGAGCAAACAGTCTGGAATGGACCGTGCTAAAGCAGGGAGTAACGCCAAAACAGAGAAAAAACCACAAAATGTCGAAATGACCAAGGAATGAGACTCAGAAGTGTACCTGGATGAGCGGTCTTTCGACAGATCACGCAGAGTCTAGAACGGACCTGAAACAACCGCGAAATATCGACAGAAATCACAAATCTAAACACAGTAACGTACCTGAGCCAGCAACGATGAACGGTCTGTATCAGACCGCTTGAAGAAGTGGACGATTTATACTGAACCGCTGGGTGTAACGGGCAGGCAAAATAGGGGCTTTGTGATAATCACGGGACGGTCAATCTCCAGCCGTTCAAGAAAGTAGGCGGCTCACAAATGACCGCGTAAACGCCAGAGGACAGAACGCAAGATGGGCCAAAGATCAACCAGAAATACTCAGAGAAGGAACTAACGAAACACACAAACGGGTCAGCAAAACACTAACACGATGGGCACTAGGTGTCCCACCGTGATCGCCAAAAAATGGGGTGTTGACATGTTTTCCCCACCTTTACTCCTTTTTGATTATCCTTCCAACCCCTCTTACTATATCAATATAACAACTGAATGGAATGCAAAGTAGAAGGGAATAGAGGGATGTGAGTGTGTGATCGCCACCGTACCTTGGAAAAGAAGGGAGACACTTGCCTTTAACCAGCACCACAGCAATACGCGGTTCAGGATGAACCGCTCAGAAGATGCGTGGTCGCTCGATAGACCACTCCAAGGCGCTGGGACGAACGCGGGACGAAGAATGGCTGGATGACAGGACGGCTCTGGGTCAACCGCTGGAAGACGATGAACGGCCCGGAGGGTGCCGCTCTATTCTTCACGCAGACAGAACAAAACCACCTAATGCCACCAACTTCCAAGATGTGGAACTTCTTCCTCCACCCTTTCCGGTCGGCCAGAAAGAGTGGGCCTCGTGCTAGAGTGTTGCTGACCTGCAAAACGAAGTGAAGAACACAGAAATGAACCCAGATTAGAACTATAAAGTGTAGTAAATGTAAGATCGAATAGAAATGAACATAAACAAATGGAATGGGGAATACCTGGGGAGTTTTAAACCCCTGGGGGCGTTAAAAAAATGATGGGTGGGTGTGTGCAATGCAGTGGAAATGAAGAAGAAAGCGGAAAAGGGGAGAAATGATGAATGCATGCAACAAAGACCGTGACAAGGAATAATCGAACTAAGACTCAAAACCAAATACTCCCTGAACCGGAGGCTTGTATGGACGTAGAAAGCCTTCCTCCCTGACTGTAGGTCGCTTGAGAATTCGGCAGAGCTTCACCGTGACCTTGAAATCTTCCCCTCTTTTCAAAGCTTGGCCTTATGGTCCTATTTATAGAGCCATATAAGCCAGCCCCGAAATTAGGGTTTTCAATGAAAATCAACTCGAGATATCAACATAAAATCCGTAGATAATAGAATTATCTTCCAACCAATTCAAACGGCACCCCATTTGGTTGAGAAACCGCGGAGAAATAGTTGGAACAAATTAAGGATAAAACCACGGATAGAGAGAGAAAAAACCTTAGTTTTTCAGCAATCGAACCATTGCGCGGTCATGCGATAGACCGCTTAGTCTATTGAGCGGCCGGTCATCAGACCGTCCAACCTATCGGTGGAAATTAAGTAAATAAGCAATATTATCCAAATATCCATCGAACTGATCGATGTTTTCGCCGTTGGACTCTCATGAATTGGGCAGTTCTTAATGGACCACTCAACTCATGGAACGGTCAACGCCCAACCGTCCAATACCTGTCGATGATAAATCAGAATAAACTAGATAATTAGATAATTATCTGAACAACCAACGAATCTGGGACTCTGGGATATGGATGGTCATATATCTGCCGTTCAATTAGTTTAAATGGTTATATATGAACCGTGCAAAAGCTTATCGGTGGAAATTCAAAAAATTCACCTTAATATCTAAATAAATAGGTAAACGGTCCATAATCAACCGCTCCAAAATGGAACGGTCAAGCGATAGACCGCTCAATGGCTGGGCACTTGAAAATCAATAAAATGTGATAACTCAACCAAAACCAAGGCCCATTAAGCCCTAAATTGAAGCAGACGAAGTCGGGGAGAGAGGTACCCATAAAATAGGCCCAATAAGCTGCCTGAAAATAGTCCAATGAGTAATGGACAACGCGAGGCATCAATAATAATGATAAGAGGAATGACTCAACTTATTGGCAAAAAATGGGTGTCAATAACGACTTGGTCAAATGCGAATCTTGCACGACCGGAGTTTGTGGACTCTATCCTCTACGACCGATCCTTCCAGAAATCTATTGATCCTATAAAACCATCCCTTACCTGACCTAGTAACCCATTTTGCTGCGGTGACCGACGAGGAGCATGATCGAGGGAGAATTTTGGCGTGCTCATGGAGTGTGTTCTCCGCGCATCCGGCGACCGGCACTGTCTTCTTCCTTCGATTAAGGTAGGCAATCATAGTCCAAATCCAATATAAAATATACCATTGGAAGCGTCTCTAAGTCCTCATTCGATCCATAGTAAAAGCCCCAAATTTCATCTTTTATTGAGATTGTATGACAGGTTTTAGTAGGAGCATGTCAAACTAGGGTTTCTTCCATGCTTAACTTACACATTTGATCTGATCGTAGGCTATCTAGTAGGCTAAATTCAAATTAAAACATGCCTTATCATGCGAAATTTTGTGCTCCTTCCAGTTGTCCTATTTTGCCCAAATTTTATGCATTGCACGTCACGAATTTCTTCTTGCAATTAGAGTCTATCAATGATTGTTGGAGACCGGGTGTGTCGACTTGTTAGCGATCGTTACAGGAACTGATAGGGTCCCAAGCAGTCGAACGATTAACCGTTTACCCTGTTACTGTGCTGGGCTATGCGGACTATCAAACGACCGTTTGAGACTTCCAACGGTCGCTCGACAAACCGTTTGCCCCTGTTTACCAGCCCTGTAGATTGTCGCCCTAAGCGGTCCTTCGATAGACCGCTAGCCTCTGTTAGCGGTCCTCCCTAGACCGTTTAGTGTCGTTGATTTCATTGCTTGTATGTTTTGATTAAATTGATTATCATGGCTAAGATGGCATGTGTAGGATAGAAACCCACACACAAAAATTGGTAAATTATAGAATATATGAACTTGTTTAACTATATGCATGGTTAATTTCTCTTTCATTCCATCATACTATGTGCTTTTACATGATTTTGGTGCTAAAATTGAAACTTGTAGCAATATGTCACAATGTGAAAATTCTAGGATTTGTTTGACAGTCACTCCACTCCGGTGGTAATGACTGATCGATCATCGACCATTTTTCGATGCTTCATTAACCTTTAATCTTGTAATGGCTGGGACTCTCTGCTGGATATTCCTTCCGTCGGACTAGGACCTCTATTATGAGACCTCTGTAAGACCCCGCGAGCCTGGGATTCCCACTAGGACGCCGGGCGGGTTGTACCTTCAAGACCTGCACCAATTACTCGATCGAATTGTCTGTTTTACAGCCCGGAATTCGGGTCTGTCTTGGCTTAAAGGCGGCACTGGGCTAGACCGTGTGGTGACTTATGCGGTCCAGTCATGACCATTTTCTTGCTGGCCATGAGCCAGGTTCTGCTGGTCATTTTTCTTATTTCCATTGACCTAGCAATGTCTAAAGTGATCAAATAACCTCTGGCTTGACCTGAGAGGTGTGGGCTGGACCCTGGTTCAGTTCCATCATGTCTTGGGCAGGTTGGAAGCCCTTTTTGGTCGACTGATTAAATCTTGTTGGGCCCAGGTTGTCGCGGTTGTCATTGGACTATTTTCATCCTCTTAGCGGCCGTCCAAGGATCGTTTTAGGATGGGGCGGCCCAGTGAGTGACCGTTTACCTTTGTTGTGGCCCAGGGACCTTCTCGTGCTTGGCAGCCCCTTGTGGACCGTTTTCAACTGTTAACGGCCCCTCTAGGACCGTTTTATTCATGATTTTTGCATCTAGTCCTTTTGGCCCGATATCACCTGTAGCGGTCCATGTTAGACCGTTTTCATCTTGTTGCGGCCTAGGTTTGACCGCAACTCAGCCTGAAGCTTGTTTTACGTGTTTCATGTGTGTTCTGGTAAAGCTGAGCCAAGATGGGCTTATGGATTTCCATTATATTACTGAAAACTTACTTAATCTTAGAGATTAAGTTGCATAGCTTGACCTTGGAATTCTTGGCCGATTCCAATGAATGTCTAGATATTACTTGGGATCTTGGATCCATCAAATCAATGCCAACGCATCATAAGGGCCCGGTCTGGTCCTGAGAAGGGCGCCCGAAAAGTACTAGTGCCCCGGAGAGTTGTAATGACATGGTGAGGCATTGCACCGACTGCATGACTAGCGTGTGTCTATGACATTCATCTCTTTTCTCTATACATTTTTCTAGATTCCTACATGGAATTTGTCTTGATATGACTTACTTGCGTGTTTGATCGGCCAATTTTTCTAGAAATTGATATATCCCGATTCAATTCAATCTATTAGCTTCGTTCCATCAGTTCTTATGTTAACTTGTTTATCATCTTAGTTCGCATGCATAAACAGTTATTTAACTTGGTTAACTACTTAAACTTGCCTGCTATTGCCTACTGAGCGTTCGCTCACCCAGTTTTCCCCCCTTTTCAGGTAGTTCTGGTGATGAAACGCAAACGGATGGGGATGGGCAAGAGTAAAGACCGGAGTGAACCCTGGTAGGCGTGGACCTGAGTAGTGATAGTTTATGTGGTCATATTGTTAGGTTGATAGTTCAACCAGTCAAATTCGAGTTATAATTTTTCTTTATTTGAGTCATGACTTAAGAAAGTGTGGATGTGGAAACATTGTTATTTCTTCTATTTTTTTAAAGAAGTTGGTTCTTTTAGGTTAATTCCTTTCTATTTGCATTTTGTTCTTTTAATATCATTATTGCTCTGCTTATCATGAATGTATGTAACTACCGCGTTCCGATATTCCGCATCAGGGCGTGATAGTTTTATGGAATCAGAGCCTAGGTTTTTAAGTTCCTAGGTTTGTAAGTGATGTCATAGAACCTGTAGCCTTGTTAAAGTCTAAGGATCTAACCTGGTGAGATTGGGTAGAGACTTGGGGTTGAGTTAACTAATAAACTCTAAAAGATTCTCGCTAAACTATTTTTAATTATTTTTTCCTACACGTATGTGGGAGTATATTTCGATGGCGACAGAACGTGCGCAGTGGAGGGATATGTAGCGTACGGTACAAGGCTTGACTCAGGCCCTCCAGCAGGTGGCCCAAGGAGGATGAGCACATCATGGAGCCGGTGATCTCCACCGGAATTTCTGGGGTCTAAATCCCCCGCGTTTTGGTGGATCGGCGGATCCCGATGAAGCTGAGAATTGGCTGAAGGAGATAGAGCAAGTTTTTAGAGTAATGTAGTGCAATGACCAGGATCGAGTTCTTTTGGCAACTTTCCAACTGGAACGCGATGCACGCGCTTGGTGGGAGGCTGTAGAAACAACGCTCGGTAATAGGCGTGCAACGTGGGACGAATTCAAGGAACATTTTAATAGCAAGTACTTTTCAGATCGCGTCCAAGAGAACAAGGCGACAGAATCCACTGCTCTGAAATAGAGGAACTTGTCAGTTGCAGAATATGAAGCTCAGTTTGCCAGACTATCCTAGTATGCAACGCACTTGATATCCACCGAGAATATGAAGGCCAAGCATTTTATGAACAGGTTGAAGCTCCATTATATTAACTAGTTAGCACCTTTGGAAATTCAGACCTACGTAGAGATGGTGAGAAAAGCTCAAGTTCTTGAAGATAAATTAGAGATGACTGAGAGGATTCGAGGAAAGAACCCTAAGAAAGAGCAGACTACTAGTTCTGGGAATTTCAAACCCAACAATGGCAGGAAGAGGCCCAATGGTAGGTCAAGTTTCTCACAGGACAAGAAGTCAAGGAATGACGATAAGAAGGCAGGTTCGGCTGCCCAGTCTAAGACTATTTGTAAGTTTTGTGACCGGCCAGATCACAAGATGAAGGAGTGTTGGCGCAAGCTAGGTGCCTGTTTACGTTGCGGAAGTCGGGACCATCGTATACCTGAGTGTCCCCTCTTGTCAGACCAAGCTACTCCGAGCAAGCCGCAAGGAGGCCAAAAGCGGCAGGGTAAGCTCCAAGCTCTATAGGAAACTGAGACTGAAACCACTGAGGAGGGTGGACTTGTTGAAGGTACACTTATTGTCTCTGATAAGTCAACATTTGATCTATTTGATATCGGAACAACACATTTCTTTATTTCTCAGAGTTTTGCTAAATCCTTAACTGTAAAACCAGTATTAATGAATTCTCTATTGGAAATTTCAATTCCTATTGGTTCGGATTCAGCAATCAAATATTACTACCCTTCTAGTAAGATCCTGATTAATGGGCAGAATATGCCAGCTGATTTGGTTTCTATGGCTGTTGTACCCGGATAATTTCCCCAGTGAAATACCCAGAAATAAGAGTTCGGGAATTTCCTCGAACACCTTCAAGGCACGGGCTACCCGGCCCCTCCGAAAACCCAGTGGGCCCGACCAACGGCCCCAACTCGCTAGCCGAGGTACACGGTAACATTAGCAACTAATCGGGACCACTTCCGACCCCTCAGTTGTGGATTTCCTCCGCGTGCTACATAACCACCCGGGGCAACCCGGGGGCGCCCTGACTACAAGCCACGCCACGTGGCACATAGTTAAAGAACCAGGGGCCTACCCCAGGATGCCTTCTTTCAGCCCCCCAAGATCAAAGGGAAACCCAAATTAGTCAACCACAGGCTTTGGAGGACCACATCACATGTATATGGCTCACACACGTGTGTTCGGCATTTTTCCGAACACCATGTGGGCATGTATGTTCCAGTCCTTCTACACCAAACCACGGGCCGCCCTATGGTTCCAGTACACTAATTGGGTCCTACAACGACCTCCCAGCAAGTCGGGGCCACCCCCGACCCCCCAGACACGTGGCGATGAGCCACTTAACTCTAGCTCTCGGGCCAACCCGAGGCTATCCTGCCAACCCGCCGTGCAACGTGGCACGTAGCCCGAGGTCGGGCCCCACATGCCCAAGGTGCCTCCTCTCTGATGTGATACCCCCTAGGACTTAGACAAGCAAGCACATTCACAATCAAAAGGGCCAATTTGGGCCACCGCTCTCCCGTCGCTCACCCAAGTCTCGGGGTAACTTGACAATGCCAAGGTGAGGTTGAGGGGTTGGACCCTTGCTGGTAGAGGGCCAGCAAGGTCAAGATTTGATTCCCAATGGATGTGGATGCCCAATTCAATGGGGCTGACAAAGTGCCAATGGCATCGGTTACTCTCTTCCCACGGTGGTCACTCAAGACAACGGGGCTTGAGGATCAAGCTCTCACTCTCACGGCCAGCGGAACTAAGAACTAATATTGAAAGACAAGCACTAAAGGGAGTGAGGTTTGAGCACTTACTCAATCGGTTTGAAGAAACCGGTCCCGCTCGGAGACGAGGGCGAGCGGGGAGGCGAGTGGATCCCCACACGCCGCGGCGGTGTAGCTTGACCTGCTCAATCCAATTACAACACTACTCCTCTCGCAGGAGGGGGACCTTGGGGTGGGGGTTAATGGATATTACAGCCAAAACTACCTCCACGCAGGGAGGGGCCTTCAGCCGGCCAAGCGGGGAGGGGAATTGGAGAAAGGAACACCAAAGACGGGAGGTTGCCGATTCTGCCCGGTTCTGTGGGTGCTGACAGGTGACTGAAGAGTTGGCTGCTGCAGCTGCTACCGAATTTTGTTGGGGGCGAAACCACCTGGGAAATCTTCGTAGGAGGCAGGGGAAGTCGTCCAAATTTTGTTTATTTCTTTTGTCGTCGATCCCGGTCTGGGTGGAGGCCCAAACAGGAAGGCAGACTCTCGGACTAGCAGCTCCTGATTTCTAACAGCAGGTTGCAGAGGATGTCCCGACAGCTCCCGAACTCGGAATTAAGCACCGTCAGAGTCGTTGGAACCGTGGACGAGCCCTCTTCGTCAAAAAATTGACAGGGAAGCTAAACGATGCCGGAGAAGGCCATGGGACTCTGAACACTACTGACAGGTCGGTGCAGACTGTGGGTAGCAGAACTATGTAGCTGAGGGAGAAAATAGATAAATCCTGCTATAGGATGCCGAACAGAGTTCTGCTTCTTGATTATGAAAGTAGACAGGGAGAGGAAGAACTTTGCAGAAGAGCTCTTGAGCTGATTCTTCCGAGGTTCGTCGTGGTGAAGCTTCTACTCTGGTTCTGGTACTCAGCAGGGGCAGCTCTGCGCAGTTGTGGGAGAACGGAGCTCCCAGAAAGCACACAGCTCGGATGAAGATGAAACCACCGCCGTTGCGAAGAAGACCGGTAGACGCTTCCGTGGATACCTCTTGGGCCTTCAGATTCGCTGGGATGTGGTCGGGGTCACCTCTGCAATCTGATACTCTTCTGCTACCTGCGAACTGAAAACTGGAGGTTGAAGATGATGGGGGGAAATGGGGTATATGGGAGGTGAAATGGAGGTGGATGAGTGTGGGGAGAACCTAGCTGTGAGGGGGTCTAGGAGGGGGTGTTCCAAGGTGTGGGGGGGGGGGAAGAATAGGGTCTGGAAGGGGGTCTAACAGGTGGTGGGAGGAGGAGCTACGAATTTGGGCTTGGAGGGAGAAGGGGGAAGGTGAGGGGGGCACAAGTGGGTGGAGGGAATGTGAGTTTGAATTTCCTTTAATGTGGGGTGATCAATGGTGGTCTTGGGGATGGGAAGAGGTGCCTTGGGAAGGTGGAGGGCTGCTTGGGGAAGGGGATGGGTAGTTGGGGGTTGGAGGGTGGGGTGTGGATTGGTGGAGGGTCTATTGGGACTAGGGGGAAGTAATGATGGCTTGTGGGAAGTTGTAGAGGAGTTAATGGAGGTAGGTGGGAGGGTGGAGGTGGTTGGGAGGGGAGGAGAGAGAAAATTTTTGAAATTGGGTGTAGAGGAGAGAGAAAGGAGAGTGAAAGAGAGAAATTAAGAGAGGGATGGGTGGGAAATCTCTCCCCTAGGGTCTCTCACCCAAATAATGGAATCTCTCCACTCGATAAGAAGTTTGAACTCTCAAAATGGCAAGTTTTTCATTCATTGATTCATTAGTTCCAAATGAAGGGAATGTGGCCCTATATATAGGCAACCCACATTTTACAATAAGACCCTGACAAAAGACTCAATGACAAATAACCGAGGGAGTAGGGGGGGCTCTTGGGCCAAGCCCAATGAAATGGGCCCAATAGCTAAATAAACAACATAATGACACTCAAACTTAGGAAAATAAACACAAGACTTAGGGACATGACTCAAGAAAATGAAAATTACATCAAATGACTCAAATAGAAAGCACAAAAAGGATAATTGGGCCTTTATGGAGAGAGGCCCGAACTCAAATGGTGCCGGAGTGTGAGGAAGACCCGAGCCAAAGGGAGTCACAGGTGATGCCTCCATCAAATCCCCTGGGCTACGAAGTGCTCGACTCCGTAGAGTAGGGGTCCATCCGGCTGTGGTACTGCTCGAGAAGGTCGGGATCCAACTGCTGGAGATCCTCCCGACTCACCCATGAATCCTCCGAAGGAGGCCGATCCTTCCACCTGACGAGATAGCGCTCGTATACCTTGCTCCGAGTGGTAGTGACTTGTTCATCCAATATTTGTTCTATGCGTTCACGCTGGGCTCTCTTGGCTGGTGGTCTCTCCTCACATGTTGGTGCTCTCTCAAGGGAAGGAATAGGCTCAATCTCCTCACTGGGTACCACCGTGGGTCCCTTATATGGCACTAAGTCGGCGACATTGAATGTGGGACTTACCCCATATTCCTCGAGGAGATCTAACTCATAGGCATTTGCACCAATGCGCCTCAGGACCTGGAAGGGACCAGCCCCACGTGGCCTCAATTTGGAGGTGGCTCCCAAGGAGAGCCTCTCCATCCTTACCATCACAAAGTCACCCTCATGGAATTCTTGGTGACGCCGATGAGAGTCGGCCCGCCTCTTATAAGCCTCATTCTTTTTGCTTATGTGCTTGCAAAGGCTTTCATGCAATTTTGTGAATGTTGACATTCTAGGGGTGATGGGTGGACCTGGGCAACTAAAAGTAGGCCAATCATGCTTTGATGCCAAGAAGACTTTGATGGAATGGGGAGGACCGGGGCATCCATAGGTGATCCGGTCATGCATGGGGGTGACAAATGCTGGGGGACCCGGACATCCATGAATACTCCTATCATGCCTACGACTCTTGATGAGTGAAGGTGGACCACTACATCCGAATTTGGACCACTCATGCTTTCTACTTGACATGTGGGTGATATGAATGAATGGACCCAACATAGTGTTCATGCCAAGGGGTGTGGAAAGCCTAGACACATGCATACTTTTCCCAAAAGTGACTTCCATGTGTATAGGTGTGGGACAACCTTTGAACTCCCATTGGAAAGGATCGAATGGATCTAAGAAGGTGGTCATCATGGGGTGGGGCACAACCTTATTACCAAGGGATATGTGGTCTAAGGTCATGGCTCCCAAGGTGTAACCCGGGTCTAGGATGGGGTGGATTGGGTCAAACATGGTGGGTTGGGATAGGGAAAGGTGGGTGGTGGATAAGGTGGTTGGGTCCCATGGTTTCTTTGACCCCCATTGGAAGGGATCAAAGGGATCATAAAAAGGGTTATCGAGGGGGAGGGGCCCTATGTCCTCAAGATCCTCAAGTGGTGATGGGTCATCCTCCTCTAATGAGATAATTGGGCCGAAGTTCTTTGTGAGTGGGTCGGCCATGAGGGGAGGGCTTGACTTTCCACCCGATATAAGAAGCTCCAAATTGAGGAGAAGGTCGGGCTCATCGGGTGTGGGGAGGAATAGAAGGAGGTCGCTAGTGTAGCAACCAATGGTGCAAACCGAGGTGATAGACCCGACACAAAGGTGTAGGAGGTCAAGACTCCTAGATTGGTGAGCCATGGGGGTCAACAAGCTGGTCAACTCATATTGTCAAGCTAAGACCTTTAGAAGGTCCTTTAAGGTTTCCACTTGGTAGGATGTTTGGATTATGGTGTGATAGGAGGAGATGTGCATTATGAGAAGGTTTTCCTTTATGGGAAGGCAATCGTGGGCCATGATCTCTCTTATTGGGCTCTTCTTTAGCCAACTAATAAGGGACTCTTCCAAGATGAATTCGGCCTTATCTAGAGGGGGTGGTGGAGGGTGAAGATCCTCGTGCGAGGCTTCCTCTTCAATTGGGGCATGGGTGCTCTCCATGGAGGGGATATGTTCCCGAGAGGTATTTATCTTCATGTGGTAAAGTGGGTGGACTACTTCTTCCAAAGCTAATGGAGTGGGAAGGTTCTTTGATGGTGGGGTGATGATGGCCGGAGTATGGTGCACCCGGGGTGGTGAACAAGGGAGGGATTCCCGCGGGTGGGAGAATACAAGGTTGTTGAATTTAAAGGTTCCTGAAAGGTGTGGCGGATGCACTAGGCAATTCCGACGTGTTGGGTCGATGTCGGCATTCCTTTCATCTAACCATTTCTTACCTAGGATTATACATGGACCCGCCAATGTTCCCTTTTGACACCAAGCCCCATCCAAATACTTAGTTTTCCTGAACCATTTATGGAATTCAATAAAGACTTGGTCTCCATTGTGCACAATTTATCCGGTCCTACAAAGAGAGGTAATGATATCGGGGGACACCCAATTTTCAGATTCTAGGACAATGAAATCAATTTCTACGGGCTCTCCATTAGGTAAGCATGCATGGGATATGATTGAGAGAGGGGCCATGTGACCCAAGACTCAATGTTAACAATGATGGGTTTGACAATGCACGGTTCGGACAAGAATGCAAGCATGCCCTAGGATTTGACTTGTAGAGACAAGTCAATGACTTGCTCCAAAAGGGCCAATTTGGGCCACCGCTCTCCCGTCGCTCACCCAAGTCCCGGGGTAACTTGGCAATGCCAAGGTGAGGTTGAGGGGTTGGACCCTTGCTGGTAGAGAGCCAGCAAGGCCAAGATTTGATTCCCAATGGATGTGGATGCCCAATTCAATGGGGCTGACAAAGTGCCAATGGCATCGGTTACTCTCTTCCCACGGTGATCACTCAAGACAACGGGGCTTGAGGATCAAGCTCTCACTCTCACGGCCAGCGGAACTAAGAACTAATATTGAAAGACAAGCACTAAAGGGAGTGAGGTTTGAGCACTTACTCGATCGGTTTGAAGAAACCGGTCCCGCTCGGAGACGAGGGCGAGCGGGTAGGCGAGTGGATCCCCACACGCTGCGGCGGTGTAGCTTGACCTGCTCAATCCAATTACAACACTACTCCTCTCGCAGGAGGGGGACCTTGGGGTGGGGGTTAATGGATATTACAGCCAAAACTACCTCCACGCAGGGAGGGGCCTTCAGCCGGCCAAGCGGGGAGGGGAATTGGAGAAAGGAACACCGAAGACGGGAGGTTGCCGATTCTGTCCGGTTCTGTGGGTGCTGATAGGTGACTGAAGAGTTGACTGCTGCAGCTGCTACCGAATTTTGTTGGGGGCGAAACCAACTAGGAAATCTTCGTAGGAGGCAGGGGAAGTCGTCCAAATTTTGTTTATTTCTTCTGTCGTCGATCCCGATCTGGGTGGAGGCCCAAACAGGAAGGCAGACTCTCGGACTGGCAGCTCCTGATTTCCAACAGCAGGTTGCAGAGGATGTCCCGACAGCTCCCAAACTTGGAATCAAGCACCGTCAAAGTCGTTGGAATCGTGGACGAGCTCTCTTCGCCAAAAAACTGACGGGGAAGCTAAACGATGCCGGAGAAGGCCAGGAGACTCTGAACACTTCTGACAGGTCGGTGCAGACTGTGGGTAGCAGAACTATGTAGCTGAGGGAGAAAATAGATAACTCCTGCTACAGGATGCCGAACGGAGTTCCGCTTCTTGATTATGAAAGTAGACAGGGAGAGGAAGAACTTTGCAGAAGAGCTCTTGAGCTGATTCTTCCGTGATTCGTCGTGGTGAAGCTTCTACTCTGGTTCTGGTACTCAACAGGGGCAGCTCTGCGCAGTTGTGGGAGAACGGAGCTCCCAGGGAGCACACAGCTTGGATGAAGATGAAACCACCGCCGTTGCGAAGAAGACCGGTAGACGCTTCCGTGGATACCTCTTGGGCCTTCAGATTCGCTGGGATGTGGTCGGGGTCACCTCTGCAATCTGATACTCTTCTGCTACCTGCGAACTGAAAACTGAAGGTTGAAGATGATGGGGGCAAATGGGGTATATGGGAGGTGAAATGGAGGTGGATGAGTGTGGGGAGAACCCTAGCTGTGAGGGGGTCTAGGAGGGGGTGTTCCAAGGTGTGGGGGGGGGGGAAGAATAGGGTCTGGAAGGGGGTCTAACAGGTGGTGGGAGGAGGAGCTACGAATTTGGGCTTGGAGGGAGAAGGGGGAAGGTGAGGGGGGCACAAGTGGGTGGAGGGAATGTGAGTTTGAATTTCCTTTAATGTGGGGTGATCAATGGTGGTCTTGGGGATGGGAAGAGGTGTCTTGGGAAGGTGGAGGGCTGCTTGGGGAAGGGGATGGGTAGTTGGGGGTTGGAGGGTGGGGTGTGGATTGGTGGAGGGTCTATTGGGACTAGGGGGAAGTAATGATGGCTTGTGGGAAGTTGTAGAGGAGTTAATGGAGGTAGGTGGGAGGGTGGAGGTGGTTGGGAGGGGAGGAGAGAGAAAATTTTTGAAATTGGGTGTGGAGGAGAGAGAAAGGAGAGTGAAAGAGAGAAATTAAGAGAGGGATGGGTGGGGAATCTCTCCCCTAGGGTCTCTCACCCAAATAATGGAATCTCTCCACTAGATAAGAAGTTTGAACTCTCAAAATGGCAAGTTTTTCATTCATTGATTCATTAGTTCCAAATGAAGGGAATGGGGCCCTATATATAGGCAACCCACATTTTACAATAAGACCCTGACAAAAGACTCAATGACAAATAACCGAGGGGGTAGGGGGGGCTCTTGGGCCAAGCCCAATGAAATGGGCCCAATAGCTAACTAAACAACATAATGACACTCAAACTTAGGAAAATAAACACAAGACCTAGGGACATGACTCAAGAAAATGAAAATTACATCAAATGACTCAAATAGAAAGCACAAAAAGGATAATTGGGCCTTTATGGAGAGAGGCCCGAACTCAAATGGTGCCGGAGTGTGAGGAAGACCCGAACCAAAGGGAGTCACAGGTGATGCCTCCATCACTCTCAGCCCCATGAACTTCTACCCTCGGCCCTAGACTAAGTCCAAGGCCTGTCGGTCACCTACGTGGCCCGTTCGATAACCCGGGGTGTGTCGGGCATTTGCTTGAACACCTTGCGAGCGGCTACTACGACTCGAAGAACAACAGCCCCCACGGACCATCCCAGTATCCCGAAGCCCAGTGTCCCTCAAAGGACGTCCCCAGGCGATGAAAGAGGACCCCAGGGAGCCATCCCCCAGGGTTGCGACCTGCCTGGGGCCCATTTGCACCAGGGCGCGGCCGCGCCCCCAAGGGAGGGCGAACTCCCCGGGGGGCCACGCCCTCTCTCCAGCCCGATGGCCCCACGGCCCCGCTCAGTCCCAGTTCGTCTGATTCTCAGTCTCCATTCGTTCGACTCCTTAATCCGGGGTGAAGGGTGCGTGTCGTACGTTCGTAACAGTATATGAGAGCGACACGCGGAAGTACGAAGCAACAGCACGGGGGAGCAGTCCTCGGCAGTCAACGCGCTCACAAGTCTCCACATATCCTCCCAGCACTTGTCCCTTTCTTCTTAGTTTAATTTAGGAAGAAAAATAACAAAAATTGGGATTTTATAGAGGGTGGGGCCGCCCCTCTCTCTCTCCACTCTAGCCTGCCTAAACGGGTGGGGGGGGAGGGGTTTAGGCGGACCAGCCTGGGCCCCCAGGCTGGTCCGCCTAAACCCATGTGCAATAAAAAAAGATTTTTTTAAATTAAAAAAAGGGGCCAACTTAGCCCGCCTAAACCCCCCCTCATGGGGAGGGGGTTAGGCGGACCAGCCTGGACCACCAGGCTGGTCCGCCTAAACCCCCACGAAAATAAAAAAAAAGTTTT
The DNA here is from genome assembly GCA_022559845.1 of Amorphophallus konjac. NCBI lineage: Eukaryota > Viridiplantae > Streptophyta > Magnoliopsida > Alismatales > Araceae > Amorphophallus > Amorphophallus konjac. Next base: position 320,910,574 of record CM040124.1, read on the forward strand.
TTTACCCTCCGAAGAGGGGTTTAGGAGGACCAGACCAGCCCATGGGGCTAGTCCTCCTAAACCCCCCCCTGGGAGAGGGGTTTAGGGGGACCAGACCAGCCCCTTGGGCTTGTCTGTCTAAACCCTATCCCCCCACTCCATTACACAAACAAAATAATAAAAATATATATATTTTCTTAGGGTTTACCTGGACCAAGTTGAACCCTCAACTTGGCCCGCCTAAACCCCACCCCACCCCTTCCAATTCCTATAAATTCCCCCCCTGAGAAGCTCAAGCAACAACAATAAGAACAAGAGCAACGCACTAAGGCTTGTACAAGCGGACTCCTGGAGGGACGGTCAAACACCCTCGGACTCCCGAGGCTTTCGAAAAGGGTCGGGAACGCGAGAAGATAAGTGCGTGCGCGGTTGGCTTGCTAGTCGGCTCACACACGCCGAGGGTATGTCACGTGTACTTCCCTCACGTGGTGTTTAGCCGTCTCACACAAGTCCATCCTCGTCGCACGTATGGTGACTATGTCAATGGCGAGTACACTCGCATCCCGGGTCCCCCGTGTACACCAACTTACGGTGACGAAACGCACTCTGTGATGCCGCGCCAAATTTTGACACAAAATCGCATGCCCATTGCTCACCCCCCAGCCGGCCGTTGGCCACTCAGATTAACAACTCGAGTCTAGTCTGACCTCTGGCCCGGGAATCATAGTCCCAGGGCCGACCTCGACTCCCCAGCATGACGACACTGGCCGTATGAGACTCGGACCTGACTGCTCACCTCGAGCCGTGTCAGACCTCCACCAGGCGCTAGTCCACGCCCACCTCGCCACCAAGGCAGTCGGGCTCGCATCGATTCCTTTACAAAGGAGTTTCTGTAAAACACACGGATATCCGCTTTATTACGCAACGACCCGGGGACCGACCCACATGTCGGAGTTGTCCCGCGGCTTGCGCCAGTTGTACTTTGGTCCCCTCGGCCTATTTGTAAGGCCCACGCAGCCCTCATACAGCATAAAACCAGTTGAATACAAGCGCCCGCATTCGGGTCCCCAGCTTTCTACCAACACCACTCGGCATACGTGCCTAATATTCTGACTCCAGTAAACACCCCTCAGTCGAAAGCGCACCCACAACTGCAGAATGCTCTCGGCCCTCTACCCACGGCTTGAGATATATGTACAGGCTTCTCTTCAGCATGGAACGAAGGTGTTCGGATTACATCTGATGTAAACAAACACTGGTTGCTTGCGACCGGTGGGGAAAGATGTCCTGTACATGATTCCCACCATCGCCTACGCACTCACACCCGTGGAACCCCTTTTCTCCACGTGTCGCCCGCTCGCTCGAGCCCACGTGCCGCATCCTGGTGACACTTCCCCGGTCAACCCTTGGTTCCACGGGTGATTGTCGAGAAATCGACTGGCACGCCCGCACCCTGTCCGGCTAACCTATATCCTTACATTCCCGTGCCATTCGACCCTTTTCGACTTTCCGTAAGAGGAGAGTGCCCAATATCGCCGTGAGAGGCATGCAACCGTAAGGAGGATACCCGAGATATATCAAACTCCCGTGTCTTCCTTCCCCGCTGTATCCCTTCCTTCACCCCGGTCATCTGCAAAAAAAAACACGCGCAATAGAGAGGATGGCATGCCCGGTGGGACGTCTGCCACCTTCCTTCTTTTTGCTGAAGAAAAGCCTATGCCAGCCCTGAAGCCCTGGAGCCCTTTCCCTGTCCTTGCAGGAGCGGCAGAGGAGGGTACTCGCGCGCGCATTCCCTAGTAGCTTCCGGTTTGCGTTCCGACTATTAGACCGCGCTCGGCAACTGTCAGCAACTGTCGCCTCCACAGGACCCAGCGCTCCAGCAACCATGGCGGCCATCACCTACGGTCCCAATGTCATTGCCACCCATTACCCGGGTGGGCTACTTGGCGACGTCGATTGGCAGCTTCGCCCCTGTCATTGGATCGCCCTACTTCTTGGGCGTGATCCCTGTGGCTGCTCCTCAGCCAACCCTAGTTTCTCCGTTGGCTCCCGTGGCTAGCGCGCCATGCGCACCTCCAGCCCCGGTGGCCCACCTGAGCACCAGGTACCAGGCCCCCACCACTGGCCCCTACAAGGCCCCCTGATCAACACCAGCCCGGGTGAGCGTTAGCTCCCGAGGCCAGCCTCGTCCGATCTCCGACACGGGCCCTGTGCCCCAGATTTCGGTCACTACCGCAGCATCTGCCTCAGGTTTTCAACCCCGAGCTCCAGCAAAGCCGGCACCCACACGGGCTCTCAGCCCTGGGTCCACGGCTCCTCAGCATTTGCCTCTGATTTTCAACCCCGAGCTCTAGCAAAGCCGGCACCCAACACAGGCTCTCAGCCGCGGGTCCACGGCTCCTCAGCATCTACCTCGGGTTTTCAAACCCGAGCTCCAGCAAAGCTGGCACCCAACACGGGCTCTCAGCCGCGGGTCCACGGCTCCTCAGCATCTGTCTCGGGTTTCCAACCCCGAGCCCCAACAAAGTCGGCACCCAACACGGGTTCCCAGCCCCAGGTCCATGGCTTCTCAGCATCTTCCTCGGGCCCGCAGGCCCGAGCCCCGAGCCCCGATAAAGCTGACCCTCGATATGGGCTTCCAGCCCCGAGTTCGTGGCTCTCCGGTATTGTACTCGGGACGCCGGTTCCGAGCTCCAACTGAACCAACTCTCCCCGCAGGTCTCCTACCCAGGGGGCAAGGTTCCTCAGCACCCTCCTCGGGCCTTCTGACCCGAGCTCAGACTACGCCGACACTTACCGTGGGTCCTCGACCTAGGGGCGTCGGCACCTCAGCACTTCCGATGGCGTCGCTTTCCGGTGCAAGCGTGTCATCTCGAGCATCGGCAACACTTCTATCGGCGTGGGCAAGGGCTTACACCCGAGTCACCCAGTCATTGACTCCCGGCATGGGTCTCATACCCCGGGGGTCGGTCCTAGTACCTCCGACTGACAGCTCCACGCTGCCGATCGCCGCAGGCCGGGTCTTCTCGGTCTACCATCTCGGGGCGGCTCTTCCTCGGCTCCCCAGAAGAAGCGTCGCCATGGCCGCAAAGGCAGATGGCTCGCCGCTGCGACCAGCAACTCCAGTAGGACTATTCTTGTCTGTGACTTGCGGATCCATCTCGATGGGGGTGAACCAATCGTACCCCAGGAGCGGACCGTTTCCACCATCCCCACCTCCAACCGTTTTGACCTCTTGCGGCAAACACGAGAGGATGGGGTGAAGCTCAGAGGAGCGGGTTCCTCGGCAGCAGTCCGGGGGCACCCACCGCAGCCTGACACATAGCCTCCCAAGACAACTCGTTGGAAAAATGGTGACAAGGGAGACCAGCAATCTGACTTGAGGAGAATATGGGTCACCCCGGAGGAAGCTCAAGCCGTTCGAAGGGCCCGTATTAGAAACCCCCTGTGAGCACTCAGACGCGGCATCAGGCAGAATGCAACGGGCCCCACAGTAGCACCGTCTGACGATGCCCAGTCGTCTAATGCCCCTCGCACAAGCAAGCGGAGGCAAAGGTGAGCCCGCTCTCGGGCCCTCCAGCAACCTGTCCCGGACTCTCCTCAGACCGATATCGGGAGTGAGCCCCCTCTGCAACGCACCTCGATATTTGACAGACTATGGGTGCCTGTTCGCCCCGAGCGGCACCCGCAGAGGAAGCGGAATGCCCAGTTCATCAATGACGCTGTCTGAGTGTTCATCTGCTACACCACCGGACACCCAGTCTGATGACCTGAATCAGCCTCTGTCTCACTTCATGAGGCCGCACCATCACGTTCCGCCGCCTCCCTTAACAGGTCACATTGGCACTTCTGTCGGGCCGCAGGCGTCAGAATGCGTAGAAGAGGTCCCGGTGGACGACCGCGACCCTCCTATCAACGCAGAGCCGGTCAACAGCGTCCCTCATGTGAATGAGGCTCAAGAAGTATCCCTCGACACTCTCATGAAGGAGAACCAACATCTAAAGGCCCTCCTGCAAGACCTCCTCCAGGAACGGGACCTTCATCCTCAGCAACCTGCTAGGCCCTAGGCAGAGGCGCCGGCACCGCCGGCGGCCCGCGATGCTGCCAACACCTCAGTGACGATTGCCCAAACTCAGTTGGCAACTGGGTTTGGCACACCTCCGGTTGAGGCCCAGCCACGAGCCTCCAATATGTCAGTGCCAGAAAATCTCCTGGCGCAACGCCAGATGATTGAGCGTATTGTCGAGACAAAGCTCGCCCAGTATGGTGAAAGGGTTGTCACAGTAGACCTCTACAATGTGCCTTACCCGCTTCACCACCAGATGAAAAAGCTTCCTCCGGAGTACGCCAAGCCCCCGAAGCTGTAAAAGTTCGACGGGCAAGGGTCGCCACATGAACACCTGGCCTACTATGTTACGGCCATGGGTGAGTTAGCGTTAGATGAATCATATCTCCTCCGCTACTTCGCTACTTTGCTCATGGGAACGGCCTTTCAATGGTATTCTCGCCTGAAGCCCGGCTCAGTCATCGACTGGGAGGATCTCCTGAAGAAATTCCTCGTTCGCTTTCAAACGACCGAGCGAAAAATCTCCCTGGCCGAACTCTGTTCACTTCGGCAGAAAAAGGGCGAGAGCTCCCTTGACTTCATCAAGAAGTGGCGAGACCTCAGCTTGAGGTGTGTCAATCCACCGGTTCAGGAGGACGCCATTACTATATGTCGTCGAGGTCAGGCGGCCGAGGTCAGCGAAAAGCTCCTCGACACCAATATCAAAGGCTTCGACCAACTCAATTCGGCAGTCACCGAAATAGAGATGTTCTTCGCAGATTACCTGAGCTACATTACAGCAAAGGGTAAGCAAGCACGAGAATGCCAGCCTGGTAAGGAGGTGAATATCATAGAATTCACCCCTGCCGCCAAAGCCAGTAATGAGGCCGAACCCAGCGGCTCTGACAAAAAGCCAGCGGACAAGCCTGCCGTTCCCTCCTTTCGGAGCGCATGAAGACACCCTTCTCCTTCAAGAAGGAACATACAAAGATGCTCTTCGACCTCTGTATGGCCCAGAAGATCGTCGAGCTGCCAGAAATCTGCAAGTCGGATGAGGCCTTGAAGACTGACGATCCCAGCTATTGCCTGTATCATCGCATGCTAGGTCACTCAATTGAAGATTTCTACGTCTTCAAGACTCAGGCGCAGAAGTTGATCCGAGATGGCCTTGTCAAAATGAAGAGCGGTCTCATCGATCCCCTGCAACCACTTACATGGACCAGGCCAGCTAAGACAGCATGCGTGGTTCACCACTCAGCCAACGTCATCCACATGATGGCCGCATTCTCCCTTTCCGACGTCGAAGGAGAGGAGCCCAGCGCCAGTCAGGGTGAACATTCGCTCTGGTATCCGGGGTGGAGGCCCTGCCATGATCACAGACCCCTCTCCTTCCCCAGAGAGAGAGCCCGACGACTCTTCGATATCCTTGTCGAGAGGGGGCAAATCATGCCCCGCGACTCACCGGCAGACTACACCCATTGGGACCGTAGTCACCCCCAATACTGCCCCTTCCATGCTAGAATCTGTCATCCGATCGAGTCTTGTGAGGAAGTTCAACACCTCATACAGGAACAAATCCAGTGGGAGCAGATCGATGCGGAGGGGAACTCCATGTCACTTGTTAGGCTTCGGCAATCTGTCGAAGAGACCCTGAGCACCACCAGGGATGCACTAGAGCGGCCAGACTCCCCTCAAGAAAATGGGCACGGGCTGCCTTATCAGCATCCTCCAGAATGGCTCGAGTTCCGGACTGACAATCAAGAAGCGCTCGAGCGATTGCGAAGGCGTAGAGAGCTGGATGCCGGTCAAGAGACAGAGCCAACCAACTTCTCGGTCAACGTCATCCATTCCCCTACTCCTCCGGCCCTTGTGGGCCCCCAGACGTCAGCATCCGGCCAGCCAACCCCAGCCACTTCGGCCGTGCGGTGGCGGTCCTGGCGGGAGCTAAAGTCTCTCCCTTTCCCTGAAGAAGACACCGCCAGGCTCCTCCGGGTCCTTCTCGGCCTAGAGGACGTTCTGGTGCGTGAGACGACAACGAGCTCCACAGCTCTCTCTCGTCATCTCCCCATCCTATCTCCGTCTCCGGCGTCCGGGGATAGGAAGGGAAAGCAAAAGCAGGGTGAGGTCCCACCTTAGCCTTGTCACACCCCCTCAGTGGATGGGCCGTTGGGTCCTCTCCGCCTACTCGTTAACACAATCTGAAGTACAAAGAAGACATCTTCAGAGTCTTCAACGGCTTCGATTCAAGCGGTGGGCCCACCGTCATAAGGCTCAGCCAGTCCGCAGAGTCGGGGTAACTGTGCAGAGCAACAACATCCTGCGGCGCCGTCAGTTGTTGCTAGGCCCGGCCCTCAGCATGATCACAAGGGCAAGGCTAAGGAGTAGGACAACAAGCATATCCCCCGGTCCGCTTCTCAACAAAAGTTGCTGCCACATCGGCTAAGGCATCAAACCGCGCATACTTCTCCGGACGCCAACACCAGTCAACTCACTCTTTGTAGGCTCCTGTCGCCACCGCGGGTAAGGCACCAGACCGCGCATACGTCTTCGGAAGCTAGTCCCGGTATTTCGACATACCAGGAATTGCCGCTCGAGGTAATCGAGCAGGCGATCAATGCCACCTTCCAGATACAACAAGCGGAAGGTGCCTGGATCGAAATTCGGGCGAAGAAGAGTCACCGACCTCGCCCCACCAGGGCATTACCTCGGGGACACTCTCCTCGGAACTTATCAACTCTGGCCCCAGCACCTCTCCCTCCTACTCCCTTGGAGACCACTATCGCCAAGAGACAAGAGAAAAATAGGAGGAAGAACCTCAGGAGGCGGCTCAAGAAACAAGCTGAACAAGCAGCCGCCCTGCAATCCCCGGCCTAGTCGACGCCTCTCCAAAGGCTCCATCGGCTCATTGATGATCTGGAGGAATACATTCCTCCTCATCCTACTGGTGCTCTCCCACTCGACAACTATATCCCGTGGGAAGAAATGCAGAAACAAGCCCGCCTAAGAAATTGGGTCAAAGAGATGATCCAAAAGCTCAAGAACGGTGAAAGGCTCTTGATCCCGGACGAGCTCTCCTTGTGCTATAACGACGAGGAGATCACCATAGAGTAGCTAGAAGAAATGCTTCGAGGTTGCACCTACAACATGGTGGCCATCCCACCCCCTGATAATATCAACGCTTCTCAGCGGGGTGAGCCAGTAGTCTTCCGGACAAGACAAAGAACCATTGCTCCTCTTAGGCTATAGCCAGTGCCAGAGCACACAGGCCGTGGCCGAGGTCGTGGCCGGGGACGTGGTAGAGGCCGTGGGAGAACTCCTGAGTTACCCCTCTCTCCGTCCACCTTCGACCCGGAGCGAATCATCCTCTTTCGAGGAGAGGAACCGGGTCCCATTCCGGAAGTAGAAATTCAGAGGGGACCCGGTATCTTCGATCCTTCCGGCATTAAAGAGGCTACTGCCAGCCTCCCAGCCCCTGCTCCAGTACCGGCTTCTGCAGCAGAGCAAGCGGGACCGTCCGGTAAGGACGAGCCAGCCCACTAGTCACCCCTAGAAGAGCCATCATTTGCATCCCTGTTCCAGGAGCCCACCGACGATCAAAGTCAGTTCGATCCCAGGTGGTAAGGGCAAGGCAGTGCAACTTCCCGACGGGGAGCAGCATGGCACCTCGCTGAAGGCTCAGCCCGACATACTACCCTCCTTGGAGGATGCTCTAGCCCGAGCTGACCGGAAAGTCCTCCACCAGATGAAGCGCTTCCCTGCCAGTATTACAATTTGGGAAGCCATCGCTTGGAGTAAGGACCTAAGGGAAACTCTTATCAAGATACTCCAAGAGCCAGAAGCTTATGAAGCACATGCCGCAGAGATGAAGGCGGCTGCCTATGAAGCCTTCACAGCCACCATCTCCTTCACGGAGAAAGACATGCTGCTCTCCCCTCCGTGCCACAACCGTCCTCTCTACATGAAGGGGAAGGTCAACGGGCATGATGTGAACCGGATCTTGGTGGACGCTGGTGCTGCTGTTAACATCATGCCGCTCAAGACATTCAAGACCCTATATCTGACCACATACCTCCAGAAGGTTCAAGCGGTCAAGATATCTGGCTTTAACCAAAACACCGAGGATGTCCTCGGCCGGGTGGATGTCGATCTGGTGCTTGATGATTTCGCCTCCAAGGTGACGTTCTACGCATCGACTCCAACACGTCATATAAGATGCTACTGGGCAGACCCTGGCTCCATGAAAATTGGGTCGTCCCGTCAACTCTCCACCAATGCATCAAGTATGCCAAGGGCGGGGAACAACACACGGCCTTTGCAGACCTGTCACCGTTCACACCAGCAGAATGCAAGCTGGCCGACGCTGCGCTCTACTTCAAGGGGATTAGTCCGTACCCAGTGATTAAGAGCAGGAGCAACAGTTGGCTCTCAAAGGAAGATGATAATGATCTATTCTCTGTTGACGAGGAAAAGGCCAAGCTTCATCGGCTGCACCTCGGCTCCAAGTCAACCCCAGATCACCCCGAGAGACGCCAGATCGACTACGAGGCTAATCTTATTAGCCGAGCTATCAGCAAGGGCATATGCTTGCCACCAGACTGCATCTAGCTCCCATGTGCATCCGAGAAGCACAGCGTCGAGTCGCTGACGACATTCATTGTCACCTTCAAGCGACAACGCCGAAACAAGAAGAAGGCTAACAGGGCCAAACCTATTGTCTTCTATAAGGGACACATGGTCCCTCAAGCCCCACCGGCTGATGACTTCGGCTGGTCCAGACGAGCCGACAATACCTCTGAAGCCGTCCAAGTACTGGACGACCTGCCGCCACACATTCGGGAAATGTGTCTGAAGCAACACATCCCTCAATGGCAAGGTTCCGCACGACGTGAATATTTTCACCAGTTGTGGACCCCTTCTCAGGTCCGGGGGCAACCCCCGTCCTTCCATAAGGATACCATGGGACTTGGCTACGACCAAGACCCAGACTTTTGCGTCCACTATGCAGTCAACGTCATAGGCTTAGCACAACCAGCCGACGACCGAGCTAGACTCGAAGCCAAATTCGACAGCTCCGGGGACGAGGAAGAGGAAATTTTGATCCCGATCCCCGTCAAAGCCAGAACTCCAGCTCAAGCCGGAACCCTCCTCACCTCCGTGTCAAGACAAAGGGGCAGAAGGAGCTCCTCTGGTCTCTCAGCCAGTCGAAGGACGTAGTTCAACAAACACTCCCGAAGATAGGGATGTCTCTGATCCTAGCTGTGAAGGATTCTCAGCTTCACCAGGCAACTCCGGGGAGACCTCAGCAGCCCCAGTTGACAACTGTTGGCCAGGAGCTGGCGGCCCAGATCAATCCCTAGTGGATCCCAGTGATAACCACTCTCCAGTCCCTTCAACATCAACCGGTGGCTTCGAGAATCAAGAAATACACAAAGCCGACACCGATGATGAGGATTTCATCGACATCCAACCCGCTCCTCCCGAGCTGGAGGACGGCGGCCAGGCGACCGTGGATGAGCTCGTTGAAATCAACTTGGGCGAAGATGAAGCTCCCCAGCCGACGTTTGTCAGCGCCCTCCTTACCGAGACAGAGAAGCAAGACTACAAGCAACTCCTGCTCGAATACAAAGACTGCTTTGCCTGGACATACAAGGAGATGCCAGGGCTAGACCCCTCCGTGACGGGGCACGAGTTAGCCATTTCTCCCTTAGTCACTCCGGTCAAGCAACCACAGTGGCGCATGCACCATGAGCTGGAGCTCCAAGTTTCGGCCGAAGTCCATAAAATGGCAGAGGTCGATTTCATTGAGCCATGTATCTACCCGATTTGGCTCGCCAACATAGTCCCAGTCAAGAAGAAGAGCGGTCAAGTCCGCATCTGCGTCGACTTCTGGGACCTCAACAAAGTCTGTCCGAAGGATGACTTTCCAATGTCGATTACAGAAACAATGGTCGACGTGACCACCGGGCACGAGGCCTTGTCTTTCATGGACGGGTCATCCGATTATAATCAAATCCGGATGTCTCTTAAAGACAAGAACCATACTGCTACAAGCGCATGCCCTTCAGTCTGAAGAATGTCGGCGCTACTTACCAAAGGGCCATGACCAGAATATTTGACGAGATGCTACACAACACCGTCGAATGCTATGTCGACGACCTCGTCGTCAAGACTAAGAGGCGCGAAGACCATTTACGCGACCTCCGCCAAGTCTTCGAGCGTCTCCGGCAATATGGGCTCAAGATGAACCCCATGAAATGTGCCTTTGGCGTATCCAACGGCAAATTTCTCGACTTCGTCGTCAGGTACCGAGGAATCGAGGTGGATCCCAGCAAGATCAAAGCAATCCGGGAGCTTCCGCCACCCAGCAACATCACAGAGCTTAGGTCCTTCCAAGGGAGGCTGACCTACATTCGGAGGTTTATTTCTAACCTCTCCGGTCGATGCGTGCCTTTCGGCAAGATGATGAAGAAAGATGCCCCGTTTACATGGGACTCAGAATGCCAGGCGGCTTTTGAGCAAATCAAGGAGTACCTCCTTACTCCCCCAGTTCTGGGGGCACCAGTCAAGGGTAAACCCCTCATCCTTTATATTGCTGCCATGGACGCTTTGCTAGGAGCTCTGTTGGCGCAAATCAATGAGGAAGGTAAAGAGCAGCCCCTCTATTACCTCAACCGGAAGCTGATCGGTGCCGAGTACCGCTACTCCCCTATGGAGAAGGTTTGCTTGGCATTGGTGTTCGCAGTTAAGAAGTTGCGACATTACCTCCAGTCCCATCAAGTCGAGCTTATATGTAGTGCCCCGAAATTTATATAAACAATTTCTGGATTTTCTGGAATTTATTAGGAATTATAATGCTTAAATTGATTCTAAGGCCCAATTATGTTAAAATATTAATCCAACTTTGGTAAATGAAGCCCAAAAGGTTTAAGGACCAAGCCCATTAAGTTTGGCCCATATTCTAGAAGGTTATTTAGCATATTCATGAATTTTAAGGATAAATATCCTTTTTTTTAGATAATTATGTGAATAAAATAAATAAAAGAGTTTGAATTAAGTTGAATTCTACGCATAGTAGCTGTAGCGGTCTATCGTGCGACCGCCACAGGCATGTAACGCGCCAAGACTCGACCGCTATGCTCTGTCAATTCCATGAATGGAAGAACGAGCAAAAAGATTAGATTTTTGCTAGTCTATCTCTTAGGGATCAAGATGGGAGGACTAGTAAAAATGTTAAGGACTCTCTGAAGTCGATCTAAGCTTTAACAAGGACTCTAGAATCGATCTAATCCACAAAACCCTAGCTAGAACCTATAAATAGACCCTAGTTTTGACCTACGCGACACCTACATTGGCTCACGTGGAACTAAGGTAAGGAGATAGTATTTCGGGTAAGTTTTTTAGAACTTTTTATTCCTTATCCATAAGACTAATCTTCCTCAAAATTTCGTGCTAGGAGATCAACTACACAAGGAGTTTGAACCTTGCAAAGTTGCTGCTTCGACCATAGCGGCCCGGGAATCTGAGCAAAAGTCTGCTGAAGATCAGGAGATTAGAACACCTAAACGAGGTATTTAGAATTTGGTTATTTAGAACTTTTTATTCCCCTTAGTTTCATCTTCTTACCCTCCAAATTTCACGTCTTTAGGTCAAGGGGTTACGGAGTTAGAGCGACGTGAAGTTGCTGAAAACTCACAGGAAGGGGAGAACTAGGGCGTGCCTTGCAGTCCCAAATTGGAAGTTGAAAGCCCAGGAAAGAGGTAGGTTATCTCATGAACGGTAAGAATATCATGTTAGGGATAAAAGCCCTCTAGTTTCACTTGATTCCATGAACTATAGACCTTGAATTTCATGTTTTAGTAGGTCCATGCATGAAAGGTTTTAAACCATAGATCTTTTACTTACGGTTAGCAGTGCTCTGACGAATTATAGTTAGACCGTCACATGACCCTGACGGCCTTACGATAAGCCGTCACACCGCCTGTTGTATTTAAATTTCTCTGTAATCTCTGACGGACAAAGATCGGAGCGTTACAACACTCTGACGGATCCACGATGAACCGTCACAACTATATGACGCGCCTGTCTTAAACCGCCAGAGTGCTGTGTTCTGTAAACTCGAGACATAATTGAGAATAGTCAAATATACTTATAAATAAGCCTAGATATCTAAGTTTTGACCTATCTTCATGAACTTTGAGTTTATAAATTGATTCATGCATGTCTAAAGCACTTTGAGTTATTTTAAGTACATGTTAATTTCATTTGCAGAAACTCTATAGTTTTATATTAAAAACATGATTTTAAATGATGTATTAACGGAGTTTTATCATGGTTTCACATCGTTACTGATGTGAAACGGGCTTGAGGGTCTTCTTCCTTCTGATCAAGGTCGCGCTATAGCCTTCTAGCGCATTCTTGAAGAATGCGCTATATCATCCTAGCGCGTTCTCAGGCAGCAGCAAAACGATGAACTTTGACTTTGGGGCGCTCGTGGATGCCTTCGGGGAGTGAATCACATGGGGAGGGCACATAGGAGGGTAGGTATTACACGAGGTATCTTAAACAAACACATGAGGGGTCCTAAACATAGATCAAACTAACCTAATACTAGCTAGGATAACTTGGTGAAGGTGGAAGCGGGGGTGGGCGACGAGGGAGAAAGGGGCGTGGCAGGGCATGCTAGGACCATGAGGGGGCTTGGCTGGGGCCTCTCACCCGATCCCATCGCAGGACCGGTGCAACCGAGCTTCCTCTTGACCATAGCAGTGTCGTTGGCGATGGTGGAGGGCGGCGTTCGTCGGTGGAGGAAGAACGAAGCCCCGGATGGGGCCTCACACCCGATCCCATTGCAGGACCGGTGCATCCAGAACCTCGGTCATCCTCCAGAGAAGGTGAAAGATAGAGGATAAGGAGAAGATGAATGGGCATCGCACCCGAAGAGGGTAGGAGAGAAAGGGGGTTCCAAAGATTGGCGTGATAGCCATTGCTATACTCACAAACTCTTTCAAACATTCATTTCTTCATTCTATTTTTTAATCAAACAAGATGGGGTACATATATAGGGGGAAGGGGAAGACAAAACGACACTAAAACATTAATTACACTTATGGAAAACAGAGGACATTGAAGACATTTGGAGTTCCAAGCGCCGGGAAGTTGGACCGTCTGCAGTCGAGCTTCTGCTGAGATCGCGCTAAGGGAACCTAGCGCCTTCTTCAGGTCGCGCTACCCGAAGGTAGCGTGTTCATCAACGGCCCAGTAGCTTCCATGATCAGCTTTGGCCTGGCAGCTCGCTTTGATTTCCATCAAACCCCTTCACTTTGGAAGGTTCATCCTCGAACCTAGTAGCTCAAGATCCCAGTCTGTGAGAACAGGCTGGTTCCCTAAGCTCTGATACCACTTGATGTGAAACGGGCTTGAGGGTCTTCTTCCTTCTGATCAAGGTCACGCTATAGCCTTCTAGCGCGTTCTTGAAGAATGCGCTATATCGTCCTAGCGCGTTCTCAGGCAGTAGCAAAACGATGAACTTTGACTTTGGGGCGCTCGTGGATGCCTTCGGGGAGTGAATCACATGGGGAGGGCACATAGGAGGGTAGGTATTACACGAGGTATCTTAAACAAACACATGAGGGGTCCTAAACATAGATCAAACTAACCTAATACTAGCTAGGATAACTTGGTGAAGGTGGAAGCGGGGGTGGGCGACGAGGGAGAAAGGGGCGTGGCAGGGCATGCTAGGACCATGAGGGGGCTTGGCTGGGGCCTCTCACCCGATCCCATCGCAGGACCGGTGCAACCGAGCTTCCTCTTGACCATAGCAGTGTCGTTGGCGATGGTGGAGGGCGGCGTTCGTCGGTGGAGGAAGAACGAAGCCCCGGATGGGGCCTCACACCCGATCCCATTGCAGGACCGGTGCATCCAGAACCTCGGTCATCCTCCAGAGAAGGTGAAAGATAGAGGATAAGGAGAAGATGAATGGGCATCGCACCCGAAGAGGGTAGGAGAGAAAGGGGGTTCCAAAGATTGGCGTGATAGCCATTGCTATACTCACAAACTCTTTCAAACATTCATTTCTTCATTCTATTTTTTAATCAAACAAGATGGGGTACATATATAGGGGGAAGGGGAAGACAAAACGACACTAAAACATTAATTACACTTATGGAAAACAGAGGACATTGAAGACATTTGGAGTTCCAAGCGCCGGGAAGTTGGACCGTCTGCAGTCGAGCTTCTGCCTGAGATCGCGCTAAGGGAACCTAGCGCCTTCTTCAGGTCGCGCTACCCGAAGGTAGCGTGTTCATCAACGGCCCAGTAGCTTCCATGATCAGCTTTGGCCTGGCAGCTCGCTTTGATTTCCATCAAACCCCTTCACTTTGGAAGGTTCATCCTCGAACCTAGTAGCTCAAGATCCCAGTCTGTGAGAACAGGCTGGTTCCCTAAGCTCTGATACCACTTGATGTGAAACGGGCTTGAGGGTCTTCTTCCTTCTGATCAAGGTCACGCTATAGCCTTCTAGCGCGTTCTTGAAGAATGCGCTATATCGTCCTAGCGCGTTCTCAGGCAGTAGCAAAACGATGAACTTTGACTTTGGGGCGCTCGTGGATGCCTTCGGGGAGTGAATCACATGGGGAGGGCACATAGGAGGGTAGGTATTACACGAGGTATCTTAAACAAACACATGAGGGGTCCTAAACATAGATCAAACTAACCTAATACTAGCTAGGATAACTTGGTGAAGGTGGAAGCGGGGGTGGGCGACGAGGGAGAAAGGGGCGTGGCAGGGCATGCTAGGACCATGAGGGGGCTTGGCTGGGGCCTCTCACCCGATCCCATCGCAGGACCGGTGCAACCGAGCTTCCTCTTGACCATAGCAGTGTCGTTGGCGATGGTGGAGGGCGGCGTTCGTCGGTGGAGGAAGAACGAAGCCCCGGATGGGGCCTCACACCCGATCCCATTGCAGGACCGGTGCATCCAGAACCTCGGTCATCCTCCCGAGAAGGTGAAAGATAGAGGATAAGGAGAAGATGAATGGGCATCGCACCCGAAGAGGGTAGGAGAGAAAGGGGGTTCCAAAGATTGGCGTGATAGCCATTGCTATACTCACAAACTCTTTCAAACATTCATTTCTTCATTCTATTTTTTAATCAAACAAGATGGGGTACATATATAGGGGGAAGGGGAAGACAAAACGACACTAAAACATTAATTACACTTATGGAAAACAGAGGACATTGAAGACATTTGGAGTTCCAAGCGCCGGGAAGTTGGACCGTCTGCAGTCGAGCTTCTGCCTGAGATCGCGCTAGGGGAACCTAGCGCCTTCTTCAGGTCGCGCTACCCGAAGGTAGCGCGTTCATCAACGGCCCAGTAGCTTCCATGATCAGCTTTGGCCTGGCAGCTCGCTTTGATTTCCATCAGTTACACATTCTTTTCAATCTATGGAGTCAATTTCTCTAAGTACATGACATATATTCCGGTATATGACCATTAGTTTACACTTTTACACTATAGGAACATTTTCTTGGACTTGAGGACCTCTTTATTGGATATTCCTTCCAATGGATTAGGAAATCTTGTTTCAAGGCCTCCGTAATTCTTCGCGAGCCTGGGATTCCTACTAAGACGCCGAGTTGGTTGTACCATTAAAGCCTAATTGTTTAGAAAGCACTATCTAAGTTTTCTGGTTCTGGTTATGTAACGGATCACTACTAGACCGTTAAGGCACAGTAATGGTCCAGTATCCGACCGTCACATTATCTGAGTCCATACCGATTTCTTCTGGATTCAACTGTTCTAACGGCCCAATACTAGATCGTTATATACGTGTAACGGCCCAGTTATAGACCGTCACGTCCAGTTAACCCAAGGTTGTAACCCAAGGGTTGATATTGTAAAATTCTTAGATGGATTATTGATGGTCTAGGACTCGTCATAATTGCTCAAGATATTAAATTTTAATTTATGGAAGATAAGGAATATACCGTTATGCTGTCAAAATTATTCCATGAGCATAACATTATTTTAAGTCATTCTTGATCTCTCATATTCTTAATTGAAGCATTCATTCACTTGAATTATTATGAACTTATTGAACGTGTTACATTATTGGCCATATTTTATTGCTTGAAACGTAGAAGTAGCTTGATTTATACTTGAAGATGCAGATCGAGCACTGATTGTGTTCAAAGACTCTATGCTAGTCCCCTTAGCTGATTGTCGGAAACATACTATTATAAACCATGGGGTATGATGCTACTGGCGTCGCATTGCGCTGGGAGTACTTTCTCTATAAATAAGTGAAAATCCACGGCATCACGAAAATCATGGAATTCTCAAAATTATCCACAAAATGGTATTCCACAGAAATTCACGAAGTACTTGCTATTAAGCGAAGAGTACTTGCTTGCTTGCTACATGACTTTTTAGTACATTCTTGTTCATGAAAGGCCATATCATGTTCTTGATACATTCTTGCTAATTCATATTTGCTCATTCTATCTTACATGATCATCTTCGTTACTTTGGTTTAATCGCATGATTGATCGCATTCGCATGATTTTACCTTATTTCTTTAGATCTAAAATGCTAATCACTTTAATAGTGCCTTCATGTTGATGCGAAGATACCTACTGGGCAAGTGTGCTCATTACCTATTTCAAATCTTTTTCAGGAGATGGAAGTGATACGAATTCGGATTCGAGTTATACAAGTAGCGGGTCCGAGAGCGAATGAAAGTCTTATCAAAATGAGAGTGAAGACTTAGGAAGTCATTCTTGTTTAGATCGAGTCTTGTAATTTTCTTTTTCCTTGAGTCTGATGGATTAAAGAAGGTTGAAGAGTTATTGTATTGAAATATTTTGATCATTAATGAAATAAAGTTGGAGTTTGAATAAATTTATTGTGCAATTGCATCTCATGTGTGATTGTCTTGTGCTTTGATCATTCTTACTTGTAAGAGACTTACCATGCCGGCTGTTCTCGTTCCTCGAGCTAGTCTTCCGCTGTATTAAAGGCTCGGGACGTGACAGTTAAGTTGGTATTAGAGTCTAAGTCTCAGGACTTAGGGAAAAGAGTCACGTATAGGATAAGTCCAAGGTTTAAGGACCCATACCTATGAACTAAGAAAGAAATTTCCTCACCCATGCGAGAATTCGGTAGAGCCTGGGATAAGATAATTAATTAGCTTTAAGATTAATCTCTTTCTAATTCCATGATAATTAACAATTTGTTATTTCTCTCAGGTATCTCATTATTATAATGGCTCATCGCGTAGATTGGGGTGGCATGCAACAAACAGTTGCCGGCCTTACTCAGGCATTACAAACTATGGCCCAGGGAGGCGCAGGGGCAAGGGCTGGTGATTTGCATCATACTTTTTGGAGCTTAAACCCTCCACGTTTCTATGGTTCTTCTAATCCACATGAGGCAGAAAACTGGATAGATGAGATGAATCGTATCTTCGATGTTATCCAGTGCACGGACCAAGAAAAAGTGCGTCTCGTAACCTTCCAACTTAATAAAGATGCACGCACATGGTGGAAATAAGTATCTACACCTCCGGCAGATGCACCTCATACATGGGACAGTTTTCTTACTCTATTCTGTGCTAAGTACTTTTCTGAACATGTTAAAGAAAGAAAGGCTATGGAGTTCACCTCTCTTCGTCAAGGAATGATGTCAGTTGCGGAGTATGAACTTCAATTCTCCAGGCTAGCACCCTATGCACCGCATTTAATCAGTACCGATTTATTGAAGGCTAATCGGTTTATGGACGGGTTACGACCCGGTTTCATTCAGCAGCTCGGGACCCAAAACATCCGTACCTATGCATAATGGTCCAGCGGGCATATTTATGTGAGTGGACTTTAGAGAAGGTTGAGAAATTGAAAGGAAAAGGAGAGGAGTCCAGCCGACGATCTGATCGACATTATAAGAAAGAAAAGTTCAGCATCACGGAACCTCATAAAAGCCGTGATAATAAGAAAAGATCCAGGAGCGGGAATGGTGGAAGTTCCCAGAAGCACAAGAGAGTCAAGGAGGAGAAGGAGCAAGTCATGGCGGCTTGCATATTTTGCGAGAAGTTCGGTCATTCGGCTGAAGAATGTTGGAAGCGCCTTGGTGCTTATCTACGATGTGGCAGCAGGGAGCATCGTATGCCAGATTGCCCCCTTATGAAGGATCAATCGTCTGGTGGTGGACGTAGGAGGCATGCTCGCCTCAACGCTGTTCTAGAAGAAGAAGAAGCACCCAAGGATGGTGGACTTACGGAAGGTACCCTTCAAATCTGTTCCTGTCCTGTATTTGTGCTATTTGATACTGGTGCCTCTCATTCTTTTATCTCCACTACTTTTGCAAAAATATTACCAAATGCATCAGTTCCTCTATCTTCAAATCTTGCTATTACTACACCCTTAGGTTTTGGAACAAAGCTTACTGAGTATTATCCTGATAGTGAGGTAATAGTAGAAGGTCACAATCTCCCCACAAACTTAGTATGCCTTGACATGAAAGGTTATGATGCCATTTTAGGGGTAGATTGGCTTATAGATCATGATGCTGATATTAACTGCCGAAATAGGATTATATCCTTTTGAAAACTTGGTCTTCCAAGATTTTCTTTCCTTGGCATCAAGTATAGGAAACATCCCACTATCATATCCTCTCTTCACGATTGCAAACTTATCTCACAAGGATGTGAAGCTTTTCTTGCTTCTGTCATTGTTATCGAGTCCAAGGTAATCATCATAGAAGACATCCCTATTGTAAATGAGTTCCCAGATGTGTTCCCAGATGTGTTCCCATCTGAATTACACAGTTTACAACCCGAGAGGGAAGTAAACTTTACTATTGAACTCATTCCAAGAGCAGCACATGTTTCTATAGCCCCTTACAGGATGTCCCCCACGGAACTTAAGGAACTAAAGAGGTAGTTGCAGGAACTACTAGACAAGGGTTTCATCAGACCTAGCACATCCCCCTGGGGTGCGCCGGTTCTTTTTGTCAAAAAGAAGGATGGCTCTCTCAGGCTATGCATAGACTACCGGCAACTGAATCAACTTACAATCAAAAACAAGTATCCGTTGCCGCGTATTGATGAGCTCTTCGATCAGCTTTCGGGAGCAGAGTATTTCTCCAAGATTGACCTCAGGTCAAGTTATCATCAGCTTAGAATTAAAGAAGAAGACATTTAAAAATCGGCTTTTCGAAGTCGTTACGGCCACTATGAATTTGTGGTGATGCCGTTCGGGTTAACAAATACTCCAGCAACATTTATGCAGCTTATGAACAATATTTTCCAACCATATTTGGAGCGGTTCATCGTCATCTTCATCGATGACATTCTGATATATTCCAAGATAAAAGAGGAACATGAAGGACATCTGCGGATGGCTTTGCAAACACTTAGAGAACATAAACTTTATGCCAAACTTAACAAGTGTGAATTCTGGCTCAAGGAAGTTTCATTTCTAGGCCACATTATTTCAAAAGAAGGTATCGCTGTGGATCCTTCTAAAGTAAAAGCTATCAGAAACTGGAGCCGGCCAACGACTGTATCAGAAATAAGGAGCTTTCTGGGTCTAGCTGGTTATTATAGAAGGTTCATTAAGGACTTCTCAAAAATTGCTGTTCCTTTAACTAGACTCATAAGAAAAGAAAATCCTTTTGTCTGGTCAGAGGAATGTGAAAAGAGTTTTCAAGCCCTTAAGAACCATCTTACTACAGCTCTTGTTCTATCACTACCTATGGAAGGTGGTTGATTCAAAGTATATACGGATGCGTCTGGCATTGGCTTAGGGTGCGTCCTCATGTAAAATGGAAAGGTAATCTATTATTCTTCAAGACAATTGAAACGTCACGAGAAAAATTATCATGTGCATGATTTGGAACTGGCAGCTGTTATCTTCGCCTTAAAGATTTGGCGTCACTACCTTTACGGAGAAAAGTTCACGGTCTACTCGAACCTCAAAAGCTTGAAATACATATTCTCTCAAAAGGAGTTGAATATGAGACATAGGAGATGGTTAGAATATCTCAAAGACTTTGATTTTGCTATTCAATATCATCTTGGCAAGGCTAATGCTGTAGCTGATGCACTCAGCAGAAAACCAATGGGAAAGCTATCAAGTCTTATGATTAGTATGACTAATCTTATTCCTCAATTTGCTCAGTTGAACTTGGATATTGACATGAAGGAAGAAGAAGATTGTTTTATAGCCAATATCCGAGCTCAACCAACATTAATGGAAGATCTAGTCAGAATACAAGACAATGATCCCGTATTACTGGAAATCAAAGCCAACATAGAACAGAGGCCGGATTTTTCTATTTCCAATGACGGAAGATTGCTATTTAAGGGCCGTGTGTGTGTACCAGATCATGAGAATACGAAGAAACTAATCCTAGAAGAAGCACATAAATCCAAGTACACCATTCATCCAGGTGGTACAAAAATGTATCAAGATCTCAAAAGAAATTTCTGGTGGCCCAATATGAAGAGGGAAATAGCTAATTTCGTGTCTCGTTGTCTAACTTGTCAACAAGTAAAGGCAGGATATTTTAGACCCGCAGGTAAATTACATCCCTTAGATATTCCAGTATGGAAATGGGAAAGTATAAGAATGGATTTCATTATGGGTTTACCAAAGACAAGAGGTGGATACGATGGTATCTGGGTAATCATAGACCGATTGACTAAATCTGCATATTTCATACTAATCAAAAGTCGATGGTCTGTGGATGTTCTAGCAGCCTTATACATAAAGGAAATTGTCAAGCTACATGGTGTCCCTGCCACTATCATATCTGATAGAGATCCTAGATTCACATCGTAATTCTGGAAGGGTCTACAACATTCACTAGGGACCAGATTGAACTTTAGCACGGCATTCCATCCACAAACTGATGGTCAGACTGAAAGAACAAATCAGGTAGTAGAAGATATGCTCAGGGCTTGTGCTATTGACTTTGGAGGAAGTTGGCATGATCACTTGCCTTTGGTAGAATTTGCATATAATAACAGTTATCAGGTCAGCATATAGATGGCACCTTTTGAAGCTTTATATGGAAAAAGCTGTAGATCACCGATATGTTGGAATGAAATAGGGGAAAGGCAAATTCTAGGCCCCGACATTGTCAGGGATTCTTCAGAGAAAATTAAGCTCATTCGAGAAAGATTACAGATTGCACAAGATAGGCAAAAATCTTATGCTGATAATCGAAGGCGCGACTTGGAGTTTCAAGTAGGAGATCACGTGTATCTGAAGGTTTCTCCGGGTCGTGGTATTCGAAGATTTGGCATCAAAGGCATGCTAACTCCAAGGTTCATTGGCCCATTTGAAATTCTTGAAAGGGTCGGTGAAGTGACTTATAGATTAGCTTTACCTCCACAATTAGCAGGAGTTCATGACATATTTCACGTCTCTATGTTGAAAAAGTATGTATATGATCCTTACCATGTTATCACTTACGATAATTTGGAGATTCAGAAGGATATGACGTACGAGCATACACCAATAAAGATTCTGGATCGGGAAGTGCGTCAATTAAGGAATAAAGCTATTCCCATGGTCAAAATTCACTGGAAGAAATCACGGCGATCCGAAGCTACTTGGGAAACAGAAGAAGCCATGCAGAAAAGATTTTCAGAGTTATTCAACTGTAAGTACACTCTCCATATAATCCATGTATTAAATTTGGGGACCAAATTCTTCTAAGTGAGGGAAGGTGTAGTGCCCCAAAATTTATATAAATAATTTCTGGATTTTTAGAATTTATTAGGAATTATAAAGATTAAATTGATTCTAAGGCCCAATTATGTTAAAATATTAATCCAGTTTTGGTAAATAAAGCTCAAAAGATTTAAGGACCAAGCCCATTAAGTTTGGCCCATATTCTAGAAGGTTATCTAACCTATTCACGAATTTTAAGGATAAATATTCTTTTTTTTAGATAATTATGTGGATAAAACAAATAAAAGAGTTTGAATTAAGTTGAATTCTACGCACAGTAGTTGTAGCGGTCAATCGTGCAACCGCCACAGGCATGTAACGCGCCAAGACTCGACCGTTACGCTCTGTCAATTCCGTGAATGGAAGAACGAGCAAAAAGATTAGATTTTTACTAGTCTATCTCTTAGGGATCGAGATGGGAGGACTAGTAAATATGTTAAGGACTCTTTGAAGTCGATCTAACCTTTAACAAGGACTCTAGAATCGATCTACTCCACAAAACCCTAGCTAGAACCTATAAATAGACCCTAGTTTTGACCTGCGCGACCCCTACATTGGCTCGCGTGGAACTATGGTAAGGAGATAATATTTCGGGTAGGTTCTTTAGAACTTTTTATTCCTTATACATAGGACTAATCTTCCTCAAAATTTCATACTAGGAGATCAACTACACAAGGAGTTTGAACCTTGCAAAGTTGGTGGTTCGACCATAGCGACCCAGGAATCTGAGCGAAAGTCTGCTGAAGATCAGGAGATTAGAACACCTAAACGAGATATTTAGAATTTGGTTATTTAGAACTTTTTGTTCCCCTTAGTTTCATCTTCTTACCCTCCAAATTTCACATCTTTAGGTCAAGGGGTTACGGAGTTAGAGCGACGTGAAGTTGCTGAAAACTCACAGGAAGGGGAGAACTAGGGCGTGTCTTGCAGTCCCAAATTGGAAGTTGAAAGCCCAGGAAAGAGGTAGGTTATCTCATGAACGGCAAGAATATCATGTTAGGGATAAAAGTCCTCTGGTTTCACTTGATTCCATGCACTATAGACCTTGAATTTCATGTTTTAGTAGGTACATGCATACATGCATGTCTTTAGCCTAAATTAAAGATAAAATATATTCTCTTGTTCATTCACTGTAACCTATGCATCTAGATAGCCTATTCTTCATTCTGTCATGGCTAGAGTAATTGTTTATTTTTGATTCTTCTTGCATGAAAGGTTTTAAACCGTAGATCTTTTACTTACTGTCAGCAGTGCTATGACGGATTATAGTTAGACCGTCACATGACTCTGACGGCCTTACGATAAGCCGCACACCGCCTGTTGTATTTAAATTTCTCTGTAATATCTGACGGACCAAGATTGGAGCGTTACAATACTCTGACGGATCCACGATGAACTGTCACAACTATATGACGCCCCTGTCTTAGACCGCGAGAGCGCTGTGTTCTGTAAACTCGAGACGGAATTGAGAATAGTCAAATCCACTTATAAATAAGCCTAGATATCTAAGTTTTGACTAATCTTCATGAACTTTGAGTTTATAAATTAATTCATGTATGTCTAAAGCACTTTGAGTTATTTTAAGTACATGATAATTTCATTTGCTAAAACTCTATAGTTTTATATTAAAAACATGATTTTAAATGATGTATTGATGGAGTTTTATCATGGTTTCACATCGTCACACATTCTTTTCCATCTATAGAGTCAATTTCTCTAAGTACATGGCATATATTCCGTTATATGACCATTAGTTTACACTTTTACACTATAGGAACATTTTCTTGGACTTGAGGACCTCTCTATTGGATATTCCTTCCAATGGACTAGGAAATCTTGTTTCAAGGCCTCCGTAATTCTCCGCGAGTCTGGGATTCCCACTAGGACGCTGAGTTAGTTGTACCATTAAAGCCTAATTGTTTAGAAAGCACTATCGAAGTTTTCTGGTTCTGGTTATGTAACGGATCACTACTAGACCGTTAAGGCACAGTAACGGTCCAGTATCCATCCGTCACATTATCTGAGTCCATACCGATTTCTTCTGGATTCAACTGTTCTAACGGCCCAATACTAGACCGTTATATACGTGTAACGGCCCAGTTATAGACCGTCACGTCCAGTTAACCCAAGGTTGTAACCCAAGGGTTGATATTGTAAAATTCCTAGATGGATTATTGATGGTCTAGGACTCGTCATAATTGCTCAAGATATTTAATTTTAATTTATGGAAGATAGGGAATATACCGTTATGCTGTCAAAATTATTCCATGAGCATAACATTGTTTTAAGTCATTCTTGATCTCTCATATTCTTAATTGAAGCATTCGTTCACTTGAATTATTATGAACTTATTGAACTTGTTACATTATTGGCCATATTTTATTGCTTGAAACGTGGAAGTAGCTTGATTTATACTTGAAGATGCATATCGAGCACTAATTATGTTCAAGGGCTCTATGCTAGTCCCCTCGACTGATTGTCGAAAATATACTATTATAAATCATGGGGTATGATACTATTGGCATCGCATTGTGCTGGGAGTACTTTCTCTATAAATAAGTGAAAATCCACGGCATCACGAAAATCATGGAATTCTCAAAATTATCTACAAAATGGTATTCCACAGAAATTCATGAAGTACTTGCTATTAAGCGAAGAGTACTTGCTTGCTTGTTACATGACTTTCTAGTACATTCTTGTTCATGAAAGGCCATATCATGTTCTTGATACATTCTTGCTAATTCATATTTGCTCATTCTATCTTACATGATCATCTTCGTTACTTTGGTTTAATCGCATGATTGATCACATTCGCATGATTTTACCTTATTTCTTTAGAGCTAAAATACTAATCACTTTAATAGTGCCTTCATGTTGATGCGAAGATACCTACTGGGCAAGTGTGCTCATTACCTATTTCAAATCTTTTTCAGGAGATGGAAGTGATACGAATTCGGATTCGAGTTATACAAGTAGCGGGTCCGAGAGCGAATGAAAGTCTTATCAAAATGAGAGTGAAGACTTAGGAAGTCATTCTTATTTAGATGGAGTCTTGTAATTTTCTTTTTCCTTGAGTCTGATGGATTAAAGAAGGTTGAAGAGTTATTGTATTGGAATATTTTGATCATTAATGAAATAAAGTTGGAGTTTGAATAAATTTATTGTGCAATTGCATCACATGTGTGATTGTCTTGCGCTCTGATCATTCTTGCTTGCAAGAGGCTTACCATGCCGGCTGTTCTCGTTCCTCGAGATAGTCTTCCGCTGTATTAAAGACTCGGGGCGTGACATTATATCCAAGCACGACCCCCTGAAGTATCTCCTTTGGCGATCTGTCCTCTAAGGCCGACTGGGGAGATGGGCGCTCCTGATGATGGAGTACGGCATTACTTATGTCCCTAGAAAAGCAATCAAGGGACAGGGCATGGCTGAATTCTTGGCAGCCCATCTAGTGCCAGACGACTCACCTTTCAGCTCGGAGCTCTCGGACGAGGAATCCCTTGCTGCTCAATCATGACAACCGGTTGAACAGAGCGGAGATGTCTTGCATTACTGGTAGCAAAGCGCTCTCACAACCAGCGTGCCTTGCTGGGAGCTCTACTTTGATGGTGCTTCCCGAGGGACTACCCAGAGCAACCAGGATCCAGCCACCACGGCAGGTGCAGGCATCATTTTCCTGACTCCTTAGGGCGAAATTTTCTACAACTCGTGTGCCCTCATGAAATCTCTGACAAACAACGAAGCTGAGTATGAAGCTCTACTCACTGGGCTCTAGATGGCTCTCCACATGGGTATTAAATGTCTCAAAGTCTACGGGGACTCCCAGCTGATAGTCCGACAGGTCCTCGGCATATATGATGTGCGAAAATCAGAGTTGGTCCCGTACCATACCGCCATCACCAGATTAACCCAGAAGTTCTATTTCTTCAAAATAGATTATATCCCCAGAAGCAGCAATGCTCAGGCAGATGCCTAAGCAAAATTGGCCGCGGCCATCAAGCTCCCACCTGAGGGCTAGGTCGACATCATCATCAAACACAGAAGGCTGATGCCGAGCTCACTCGAAGGCAACACCGGTCTCACCATTTACGAGGTGCATGACCTTGACCAGAGCACGCCTCCAGAAGAGCAGGATTGGCGCGCGCCCATCATCAAATTCAAGAAAGGGTGGCTCCCCCCTGACCGAGCTTAAAGGGTTTGTTGGATGAGGAATGGCGATCTAGAGGGGGGGTGAATAGATCGGCCCCAAAATAAATCACGACTTATGCGGAAATTAAATCAAACACCTAATTGTGTATATGGTAAATGCACTAACTAGATAGACGTCCCTAAGCATGCATCTACCGTCAATGCCAAGCCAACAATCTCAAGGAGACACCGAATTTTAAGGTGGTTCGGTCTCTACCCCGAGACCTATGTCCACCCCCACTCAAACCAAGTGAGGCTTCCCTAGTGCCAAGCACCAGAACAAGGGGACAACACCCCTCAAAATCCGCTGAAGCATAGCTTACAACCGTTGACACACAGCTTGACTGCTGTCTCACAGCTTGATACGCTGACTCACAGCTTGAATAAGGATTTAAAATGAAAGATAGAATTTATGTGACATGAAATAGATCAAGTTTCAGAAATGTTATCCCGATTTGTAGATGACTTGATCTAACGATGAAGATCACCTGCTGCTTGGATTCCTCAAATCAAATTCTCTTCAAGGAGAACTTCGAGATCTGCTGCAACTTGAGGCTTGAGGATGAGAGTTGACGCTTGGATCTGATGTCTTGAACTGCACCGGCTTCTTCTAGGTCAGGGAACTTTTCTCCAAGAATTTTCTCCCTCTTTCTCCTTGGAGATGCCCTTCTTCTTGGCTACTTCTGGTTCTTTGTTCTCTTTCTTCTTGTCGCTTGCTGGTGCCTTCTTCTCTAATATGGATAGCCAAGGCCCTTTCTCTCTTCTTCTTTTCACTAGATGCAGGCCGTTCTTTTTCCAGCAGCCATGCCCATCTTTACTTCGCTGCCCTTTACCTTTTCAGCCTTCCCACCATGTATATTCAACTTCAGGAAGTGCGCCCTAGATATCAGATGATGTAGTTGGAAAATCGGTGGGAATCTCCTATTTTTCAGCAAGGAAGTTGAAGACCAAGTCTCCTCCATGTGCCGTAAGAGAATCTAATGAAAACCCACATTTCTTGGCACATCTGGACCCTCTATGTGCGTGCCATAATGGATTCACGGCTTGGGTATCGGGTCTTGAACCAGTTGGGTTCGGTTTTTAGAGTTTTAACATGATCCTCCGACGGTGGTCGACTTACAGGGCCTTGAGAGTCGACTCTCAGCACCTGCCAGAACCAGCTTGGTTTTTGTCTGGACCGAAAGTCGACTCTTGAGCCCTCAGGTGTCGACACCTGCCCTGTACAGAACCTGGGTGGTTCTGTCTGCAGTATGTGTTCGACTCTCAGGCAATTTTGGTCGACTCTCAGCACCCCATATGCATGATTTGACCAGTTTTGAAGATCTTGAAGGCTGAACTTCTGAATTTAATTTGGTCCATTCTTCTTGTTTGGCTGGTCCATTTAGTCATCAAAATACCTACATTGGGCATTGGGATATCAAACAAATTGCTAGTTAGTTATAATACCATAGAGCTTCTTTATTTGATAATCAGCTTAAATTCAATTCAACATTTGGCGTGTGCTTATGGTAAAGACAATGAGATATAGATTGTCATCATCAAAACAAGGGATGCACAGCATTCTCCCCCTTTTTGATGATGGCAACTATAGATCATTGTGAACTATGAATGAAAAATATTCATGATAGATAAGTCATTATGATGAATAAGTCACTTGACACTACATTACTCACATGACTTGACACTCTCCCCCCCTTAAATCAATCTCTCCTAACTTGACGCTCTTTACACTCTTTCCCTTTTCATATCTCCCCCTTACATCAATCTCTCCCCCTGTATGCAATACAGTGATTTGACATTCTCTCACAATGACTAGACACACTCTCCCCCTTTGACATCATCAAAACAAGGCTGGGGAGTTGAGATGATGAGAGACAAGACTAATACCAGGTATTGAGATAAAAATGAACGAAGCTGTTAGGGATGAGAGGAAGCATTGGCATGAGCAAAACTGTTCAACATGGTTCCTATGAGAAATTTCACTTGAGGGTTGAAATTGAGAAACACTCATCAATTTTCTTAAAGGCTAAGGTAAATGACCTTATTGTTGCCAATGGTTCAAGACATATAAGCCTTAAATCTGAAGTTAAAAACCAAGAGTAATTTCATTCTAGCACATGTAACAGTGTTAAAATAACATCTTCAAACTAGTTCCCGCCCAAGCTCTTTTGATCGTCAAGATGATTTCATTAGTCACTTCTAGGAAGGGTTTTCACTAGTATTGAGGTTAAACTTGCATAAGTTTTGATATTTTCCTTAGGTCAACAATTTTTACAATCTGCTCCTCTCTTTTTTTTTTTTACTTTAGTGAGCAATCAAGTTCAGCATGGCTTTTCAGTGCGAGGAAACATGTTTATCAGACACGAGAGTCCCCGATTACTTCGCACAACTGACCATTTTGCCTCCTTTTGGACAGAGTTAGCATTTCATATCATGACACTGTCCTCAGCACTTCATTGGTGTAGGGACTTGGTTTCTCAATGACATATGCCATTGCTCTGCATTTCCTTTTTTTTTCTCATTTCGAATATCTTGCAGAAATTTAATGGCGTATTCCCATTTGGCTTTTTCAAGATACACGTTTAAAAACAATACTAAGTTAAAACCTTTCAACTAGAGTGGCCTCACTACTATCAAAAATTCAATCTTAAGAGAAGGTGATGACATAGTTCTCTTAGGCTGATTCAAAACAATTATATGAACACAGGCCAAAATTTTCATAGGTGATTAATTTCAAATTTCAGAGGTTTATAGACCCCAAATCATTAACTTATTTCCATGGGTCAATTTCAATAGCTCTCTAAGAAATTAGAAGATTATTTGCCCATTACTCCCCCTGAAATTATGAACCTGTGTTGAAATCAAATGGGTTGGAATTATTGCAATAAGGATGTAAGAATGATGATATCAATTGATGACAGTGAATTGAGGAATTTTTGCAAGGGTTCTTGATCAGATGAGGGCAAATGCATGAACAACGTTTAGAGCAGCATGGATAGAAAGACAGTAATGGACTGAGCTCCCCCTCAATCAAATCAGGTGACTCCATATGCATTCATGACATGTAATGTATCTATTGACCTATCCAAAGCCTTTCCGTTCATGAATTTTGGACCTTTGGTACTTGGCGAACGTGAGTCCTCTACGCATAGTGTGGCTTTCAGACAAGCCTAACTTGTCCTTCCACCAATCACCATTTGATATACCACAAGTGTCCATGGTATGAATGCATGACTACTGCACAAGCAAACTCAGATATGAAAATGGATGCTTGATTCATGCATAGGACCTATACTATATGTGCAGCTCCCCCTCACTGTGTCATACAATAAGAAATTAAAATCAAGATTGTTGCAGCAAGATCATGAAATCTGTAAATGGACAAATGCAGCAGCCTTCAAAATTTTCATGAAGCAAATTTCAGTTTGGAAGAATTACCTGATTCCAACGTGTTGTGCAGTCCAATTAAGAGAGTAAAAACTTACAGTTCAATCATACGAAGAGTTTTCATTTGTTCCCCCTTTGTCATGCCTTGGACAACCATTTTCATGAAGCCCCTTGCTGTGTATGACTGCAAGGCCCATCTATAAGCAGATTAAACTACAAATTTGGGAACCCAAGTAGCTTTGGGTCCCTTTTGAGTATTTAACTCTTCGAGACATGACAATATGTCTTTTGGTATCCACAACTGCCTTGCTTGCGTTGGATTTTCATTTGGTCTGCATGAAGAATTCTTAACCACACCAGTAAAAACATTAGAAAGATTCACAAATTTTTGCTTCTTTACAAGATTCATGTTTCTATCTTTGCAATAAGTAGAGGGTGATTGGAACTTACCATTAACTCTGGATTTAACTGCCCATTGACATTTATGATGATAATATAATTCATGATGCCCATGCGTTGACCTATGGAAGGGCAAGCGTCGACCTGGAGGGGCTTTATACCTTCTGCTGTAGCCAAAAGTCGACTTTGGAGGGGGTCTGAGTCGACTTCCATGTTGCCAGAATTCTGTGAAGTTTCTGTTGCTGCCCAGAGTCGACTCTTGAAGGGGTTTTGGTCGACTCTTGTTCTGCCAGACTTTAGGGGAGCTTCTGGTCCTGCCCGTGGTCGACTCAGGATGGGGTCTGAGTCGACTCTTGAATTTCCAGAACTCTTGTTTTCTCACTTGATGATGGTTAGTTGACTTTGAACCCTGATTTGATAATATGTTATTAGTTTTTGGGAGATTTTGAATAATTTGAACTTTGGATTTTACGTTTTTGTGGGCTAGCTTGATTCATGGAATTTTCACACGGGCTTTTATCATTTGCTTTCACTATTGCTTGGTTTTTAGTAGAACCACTTGCTTCATCCAATTTTTCTGACCCATACATATCAACAAGAGGTCTCTTTCCTTTTATGTCTTGCTCAGCCACGAAGGTGATTGTTTTCAATTGGAATTGCTTTTTGGCTGTTGGGTTGAAGCCTAATCCTTCCTTTTGATAGTTTACTCTTGATCCTAACACTGCATTCTGGTTTTCTTCTCCTTTTACCAGTTTTTCCAAGGATTCTTGTTTGTCTTTCAGTTCGTCTTGAATCTTTTCAATTTCCTTCTGAAGTTGACTATTAACTTCCTTGATGGCAGTATGTTTCTCTTTTGTCAGTCTTGTCTCTTTCTCATAATCTTACATTTTCAGCTTAAGTTCATCTATTGTTTTCTTCAAACTTTCATTTTCGTCTTTCAAATCTTTTGACTCTGATTTTTGCATTCTCATTCTCAGTTCATCAATTTCATCTCTCAGATTTTCATTCTCATCTTCCAGTTCTCTTAGTTCAGATTTGGAAATCTCTAAGTCATGAACTTGTTTCTTCAGATTTGAATCTTCAATTTGCAAGCATGTATTCTTATCAATTGAGGTTGTATCATGAATCATGGCATTCATTTTCTTTTTCAAGGCTTTGTTTTCCTTTCTAACAATATCACATTTATCAACCAATTCGCCATATGCTTCTTGCCAATCATCTATAGTGAAATGCTCAAATGTAGAAGAGTTTTCACTTACCTCATACTGACCTATTGCCATAAGACCTAAGTCTTCATTTGTTTCACTGAAAGAACTCTTCCCTTCACTTTCCTCTTCGTCACTCCAGGTACATATCATTACCTTCTTCTTTCCCTTCCACTTGGAGTTAGCTTTCTTGGTGACCTCGGGCAATCTGGTTTGACATGCCCTGGCTTCCTGCAATTGTAGCAAACGATGTCATCAGACTTTTTCTCATTTTCAGACTTAAGCTTCGAACTTTTGCTTACCTTTGGCCTTCTCTTTCTAAGGCCCTTAACTTCCTTCCTCAAGAACTTTCTAAATTTTCTGGTTAGCGTGACAAATTCACCCGATTCCTCCTCAGTGCTGGATGACTCACTATCATCTGAGGACTCCTTGTTAAGCTTATTAGCCTTGAGTGCTAACGGCTTCTTCTTTGATGTTTCATCCTCTTTTCTCTTCAAATTGAGCTCATAAGTCATTAATGAACATATCAATTCATCAACTGACATAGTAGATAAATTTTGTGAATCTTCAATCACTGTTGCTTTGGTATGCCAGATAGGAGTTAAAGATCTAAGGATTTTCCTGACAAGTTCCTTATCAGTGTAATTCTTTCCTAGACCTTTTAAACTATTAGTCAACTATGTTAGTCTAGCATACATTTCAAAGATAGATTCATGCGGTTCCATTTTAAACATTTCATAATCAGAAATAAGCATATTAGCTTTAGTTTCTCTTACCTCAGAGGTACCTTCATATATTACCTCTAACCGGTTCCACATTTCCTTGGCAGTGGCACATGAGGAAACCCTTGAAAATTCTATCGGGTGAAGCGAGCACTGCATAATATTCATTGCTCCCCAGTTTAGATTTGACTTCTTTATCTACTCTCATGTCCAGGTGTCTTCATCTTCGGGAAGCTGATGTGGCCCTCGGCTTACTACTCTCCAGATTTCATGGTCCTGCGATCTGAGAAAGACCTGCATCCGATTTTTCCAATACGGGTAGTTAGTACCATCAAAATATGGTGGCCTAGTCACTGAATGACCCTCTGCCAAAAATCCTTTGGCGTCCATTCCACTAATCTATCCGGGTCGTTGGACCTCTTGAATGGATAACCAGCTCCGATACCACGTGTTGGATGACGAATGGCGATCTAGAGGGGGGGTGAATAGATCGGCCCCAAAATAAATCACGACTTATGCAAAAATTAAATCAAACACCTAATTGTGTATATGGTAAATGCACTAACTAGATAGACGTCCCTAAGCATGCATCTACCGTTAATGCCAAGCCAACAATCTCAAGGATACACCGAATTTTAAGGTGGTTCGGTCTCTACCCCGAGACCTACGTCCACCCCCCACTCAAACCAAGTGAGGCTTTCCTAGTGCCAAGCACCAGAACAAGGGGATCACACCCCTCAAAATCCGCTGAAGCACAGCTTACAACCGCTGACACACAGCTTGACCGCTGTCTCACAGCTTGATACGCTGACTCACAGCTTGAACAAGGATTTAAAATGAAAGACAGAATTTATGAGACATGAAATAGATCAAGTTTCAGAAATGTTATCCCGATTTGTAGATGACTTGATCTAACGATGAAGATCGCCTGCTGCTTGGATTCCTCAAATCAAATTCTCTTCAAGGAGAACTTCGAGATCTGCTGCAACTTGAGGCTTGAGGATGAGAGTTGATGCTTGGATCTGATGTCTTGAACTGCAGCGGCTTCTTCTAGGTCAGGGAACTTTTCTCCCTCTTTCTCCTTGGAGATGCCCTTCTTCTTGGCTACTTATGGTTCTTTGTTCTCTTTCTTCTTCTTGCTTGCTGACACCTTCTTCTCTGATCTGGATAGCCAAGGCCCTTTCTCTCTTCTTCTTTTCACTAGATGCAGGCCGTTCTTTTTCCAGCAGCCATGCCCATCTTTACTTCATTGCCCTTTACCTTTTCAGCCTTCCCACCATGTATATTCAACTTCAGGAAGTGCACCCTAGATATCAGATGATCTAGTTGGAAAATCGGTGGGAATCTTCTATTTTTCAGTGAGGAAGTTGAAGACCAAGTCTCCTCCATGTGCCGCAAGAGAATCTGATGAAAACCCACGTTTCTTGGCACATCAGGACCCTCTATGTGCGTGCCATAATGGATCCACGGCTTGGGTATCGGGTCTTGAACAAGCTGGGTTCGGTTTTTGGAGTTTTAACATGATCCTCCGGCGGTGGTCGACTCACTGGGCCTTGAGAGTCGACTCTCAGCACCTACCAGAACCAGCTTGGTTTCTGTCTGGACCCGAAGTCGACAATTGAGCCATCAGGTGTCGACACCTGCCTTGTCCAGAACCTGGGTGGTTCTGTCTGTAGTCTGTGGTCGACTCTCAGGCAGTTTTGGTCGACTCTCAGCACCCCATATGCATGATTTGACCAGTTTTGAAGATCTTGAAGGCTGAACTTCTGAATTTAATTTGGTCCATTCTTCTTGTTTGGCTAGTCCATTTAGTCATCAAAATACCTGCGTTGGGCATTAGGATATCAAACAAATTTCCAGTTAGTTATAATATAATAGAACTTCTTTATTTGATAATCAGCTTAAATTCAATTCAACATTTGGCGTGTGCTAATGGTAAAGACAATGAGATATAGATTGTCATCATCAAAACAAGGGATGCACAACAGGGTTCAACTGCTCCGTCGATCTGCCTCCTATGAGCTGATCGGCGACTCCTTGTACCGACTCGTCATGAGAAGGACAAGTCTATTCTTCTGAGATGTGTCTCTCTCGCGGAAGCTCAAGCCGTCATGCAGGAGGTCCACTCTGGATTGTGTGGTGCACACCAGGCTGGAGACCAAATGAAGCACAATATCAAGCTCAAGGGTTTCTATTGGCCAACCATGTACGCGGATTGCGTCCAGTATGCCCGTACGTGCCATCATTGCCAAGCCTTTGGTCCAGTACCCAGAAAACCTCCTAATCCATTGCGTCCTACAGCCCCCACCTGGCCATTTGCCGAGTGGGGCATGGACATCGCGGGGCCTTGTGGATGCACTTTTTATTTAAATCGTGGTTTATTTGTCAATTGGGTTTATTAAGTGCGTGGGCGTGCCAGTCACAAAGTGACGATTTATTCGGGTTTCATGGAAGCCCATGGTGCGCTCGATCTGACTCAGTCAGGCGATTGTGTGGTTCGGGTTGGGACTAAGACCCATTGTGCCATAAAGGTCACAACGTCATTTACATCCCCTCGGAGAGGGGAATACCCTTGATTAATTGCCAGAAATAAGGGCTCCACGACCGAAAGAAATACTAATTAATGCAGGAAGGAAAAGGTAGCCGGGCTATGCAGTGAGCCCGTGGTGAGGGCATGAACACTCAAATTATGTCGGTTGCCGATGGACCACTCCATGTTTGGACAAAAGTTCATTCGAAAAATAAGACGGTAATGGGGACGAATCCGTGCAAATGTCTGCCGAGGGACGGCAAATTTAATACAGGGGGGAAAGCCAGATCCCGGTGAGGGAGGGGACCCTGATGAGATATTGGCTCGAGGTAAGGCCGGGCGGTCACCGTGACGAGAGAGATGACTCCCGAGGGTGACGCTCGGCTTACAAGAGCATCATTAATATTCTCGGGTTCGGGATCCAAGAAGGAGAGACGAGGGCCACATCGTTATGTTCGTGAGTTGCCTTGGGTGACATGTGTCATTATCGCTAATTTATTAGCATTACTCCCTTTTGTTATCTTCTTTGCGCTCATTATTTGATTGGGACTACCCCCTATTTTATCACTATTATTATTATTTATTGTTCCTTTTATTATATAATTTCTTTTATTATATATATATATTCATTGGAGAAATGATGGAGTGTACCGCTGGAGGTGGAATTAGGAGTGTACCGCTGGGGAGTTAGGAAGTGTATTGCTAGAGGGTGTACCGCTGGAAGGGTTGAAGGAGTGTATTACTGGAAGGTGAAGGGGAGTGTACCGCTGGAAGGTGTACCGCTGGAAGGGTTGGAGGAGTGCATTGCTAGAGGGTGAAGGGGAGTGTACCGCTGGAAGGTGAAGGGGAGTGTACCGCTGGAAAGTGTACCGCTAGAGGGTGAAGGGGAGTGTGCCGCTTGGAGGTGCACCGCTGGAAGGGTGAAGGGGAGTGTGCAGTGTGCCGCTGGGTGGAACAGAATCCAAGGGAGGGTGCCTTGTTCATGCAGTTCTGATGAAGAATCTTAGATGGTTAAGCTTTCAATTCCCTGTCATGAGATTGAGTCCCAAGTCATTGTGCAGTTCTTGGAGTCTTATTCAGCCAATTCCTGGAGCCTTGAATAGTTTCCTTAGTTGATTAGAATGTTTCATTATTGTCGGTTTCATTTATTTGTTACTTTTTTTGTCTTTTAACTTATTATTATTTCTGATAAAAATTTGGCAGCATCTCCCCTTGACCCGGATGGTAAGGGAATATAAGGGACATGCCCACAGGGAGTGACATGAACCAACAACTGAGGTGTGTGCCTAGGCAGCCACCTTTGGGGAAACTTCAGAAAACTCAGAGAAAATGCTAAACGAGAAACCAGTAGACTGATGCCAGCTATGAGTGCACTGAAGAAGTGACAGCCAATGTGTGTGTCGCCGAGCAGGCCAACAGGGGAGGTGTGCCGTTGAGGCAGCCAAGGGTGTACCATTGGCGACTGGAGAGGGGGGCGCCACTGGGCAAACAAAGGGAGGTGTACCGCTAGGCAGACAAATGGGAAGGGTGTGCCGTTGGGCAAATCCAGGGAAGACTGTGCGGCTGGACGGACAAATGGGAGGGGTGTGCCGCCGAAGGTCCTGAGTAGTGTGATGACCGGTGGCCTGAATAGGTGTATGCACACCGTGGATTCTGGAGGAAAGGCTGAAAAGCCTCCTAGCCAGTGGGTGAGTCCCAACAGTTGGACAAGGTAGTGGGTGCCAACGAACCCATAGATAGGGGACGTGAGGTACCCCTCACGACTTGGAAGGCCATCAAAAAAAGGGGAGGAGTCAATCTTGCACTGGCGAGCCAAGAACACCACACGTTGAGTTGAGCTGATCGACGACACAAGGGGCAATCATAACGAAGCTAGAAAGCCAGGGTGAAAATGCAAACCACAGACGAATGATGAGGAGAAGACAATGGGTGCAAAAAAAGATAGAGCCCAAGGGCATTTTTATTCATCGTAAGAACTCCAAAAGATAAAGGCCACAATTCGAAGGCCAGCTACAACATACTGCAGAACAGAAAACTGTGGGAAGAGGAGAGAAAACTGAGAAACGAAAAGAGGAGAAAAAAGAAAAAGAAAAAGGTGTTGGAGTAGAGTTGGAATGAGGGAGGGTGCCTCCCTTCACCCCATTCCTTCTCTTCCCTATACAGATGGCCCACTCTCTCTCAGTCTCCCCACTCTCTTCTACCTTCTTCTTCTTCTTCTATTCTTCTTCTCTACCGGTGTTTCCCTCTTCGTAGCTGGCTTTTGCATGCAGTCCCCCCTTCTTTCTTCTATCTTGGGACCTTTTATATGTGTGATGTTGACGGGTCGACCTCATGATGGCACTGCCATCCGAGGTTGACTTCGGTCTCCTCAATGTCAAGTGAGGATCTCCCTCATCCAACCAGAGGGCAACACCAAGGCGAGTGCTAGCTGGCGTTGAAGTGGCCGAGCTGCGCGCCGAGGGGTCTACATAGTGACCGTTGAGTCATCTGCCGGTTTGTACCGTTCGGGAGAATTCACCGCTGTTCCGCTGGAAGGGCCAGGCCGCTGTGCCGTTGGAGGGGCACAAGCTTGGCCGCTGGAAGGCTCGATTGGGTGTGCCGCTGAAGGGCGCATTTGAAGTGTGCCGCTGGGGCGCT
This sequence comes from Amorphophallus konjac, assembly GCA_022559845.1. NCBI lineage: Eukaryota > Viridiplantae > Streptophyta > Magnoliopsida > Alismatales > Araceae > Amorphophallus > Amorphophallus konjac. Next base: position 320,947,398 of record CM040124.1, read on the forward strand.
TGAGGCTGTGCCGTCGAAGGCACGATGGGGTGTGCCGCTGGAGCTTCTCAGGCAGTGTGTCGCTGAAAAGGCACGGAGTGTGCCGTTTGGAAGGGGCTTCTGCCTTTGCTTCAGGGACTGAGAACTGTGAATTCTTTGGGACATTTTCTTCACCGTTAGGGACTCGAGGGTGGGTCCATAGCGGTGTATTAAATTTAGGAGGGTATCTTGTGTTTTCTTAGTCATTTAATGCGCCCGTGCAAATGTGGGGATTTGCCGGATGGTAGTATTCTGCCGGAGCTCTGGATGACCAGTCTCCCCGGGTCTTCTTCTTTCGATTTTGACATTAATGCGGGGGCTTGGTGGGACATTTGTGTTGTGACCCCTCTGTGTTGATGATGTTGACAATAAGTTTTACTTTATTGGCAACAGCTTGTTTTGATTGATTGGCAACTGTTACTATTTTGATGAAATTGTTTTTATCAGGTTGTCTGTGTATATAATGCAGTCAGAGTCTATATATTGTTATGCACATACTCACAGGTCTACACAGTGCATTGCAGCATGAACATAGAGTCTATACCTTTCCTTGTTTAGTCTGGACAGTAGTGGGTCGACCCTCTTCTCAGATGGGTCGACGCCCCCAGAGTGAAGTCTATACACTGTCTGTCTGTCTTGTGTCTCATGCAGCGTCTTAGGCATTTTGTTAAAGTCTATACAGTGCAGCTCACACGAACACTCAAGTCCATACATCGTGAAGTCTGCACAGTGTGTCACCCAATGTCTATACATTGCTCATTCGTTCATTCAGCATTATCAAGTCTACACATTGGTCGATGCCAAGTCTGTACAGCGAGCGTCTCATCGGGGTGAAGTCTGTACATCCAACTGTTCAACTTCGAAGTCTGTACATTCATCAGTGTTCCTCCAAGTATGTACATTGGAAGTTTCGCCTACGTTTCCCTTCAAGTCTATACATCGGTAGTTTACCATCGTTTCCCTTGAAGTCTATACACTGATGGCTTTACCGTCGTTTCACTTGAAGTCTATACTCTCGACTGTCTTGTCTTGAGCAAGTCTGTACAGAGCTTCTATGCTCAAGTCTGTACAGCCTTTCACTTGGAAAGTCTATACATCGTGAAGTCTTCACACTGGCCTTTGAATGATGTCTGTACATCGTGCATCTCTTCGTTGAAGTCTGTACATCCTTCGCTGAGCCTTCCAAGTCTGTACAGTCACTAAGTCTGTACATCCTCTAGGTGCTCACGAAGTCTATACATTGGTTTTCTTTTCAAGTCTGTACAGATTTTGGTTTGTGCAAGTCTATACAACCGACTGTTTAGTTTATGAGCAAGTCTGTACAGCCAAGGCGACTGTTAAGTCTGTACATTGGTTCAAGCTTCCAAGTCTGCACATTGGGCCTTCAAGCCTTTGAAGTCCATACATTGGACTGTGCTTCGCAAAGTCCATACATTGGACTGTGCTCGTAAAGTCTATACAACATTGTTTAGTGGAAGTCTGTACAGCCGTTGGGTTGCCAAAGTCCATACATTGTGAACGTCAAAGCCTGTATAGACTTTGCCTTGTTTAAGTCTGTACATCGTTCATTTATCTTGGCAGGTCTACACATTGGTAGTCTGTACATCATTCGTGAAGATTGAACATTGAGCAAGTGTATACATTGGACGAGTCTGCATTGTGCATCAGTCACAAAGTCTATACATCGTCTGTCTTCATTAAAGTCTCATGAAGTCTGTACATCGTTGCTTTTGTGCTCCAAGTCTATACATCATGGCAAGTCTGAAGTCTACACATTGGAAGTGTATTCATTCATGCATCATGAGTCGACCCCCTGATTAGATGGGTCGACCCCCTTTAGACTTCTAAGTCTATACACTGTGTTCATGCATTGTTCTCATCGAAGTCTACACATTACTGTTCTTCACAGCAAGTCTATACACTGCTCCCTCCTGCGTGTAAATTCCAAGTCTATACACTCCCTGTGTTTTCATGTCTATACATTGCATTTCATTTCACAAGTCTATACAGAGTTCGATACTTAAACTGATAATTTGGTATTCTGTCTGACAGGGATTCTTTACCTGGACTGATGACCTGGCTCGTGATCCAAGAAGGACGAGGTACCATGATGATGACACGTGGAAGATGCCTTTCCAGGATGCTGCCATGTGGATGGAATTGCCTCGGTTCTGGTAAATTCTCTGGGCGAGAAATGTGGAAGCCACGCGCCCTCATCCACCTGCTGCTAGTATATAATGAAGCCTTCGTCTTCAGATGGAGGCTGATCGACTGAAGAGAAGCGAAGTCTATACAGCAGAGAGCCATCGATCCACTGTGAGAAGAAAGAAAACAGAGAAGAAGAGAAAGTGAGAAGAGACGAGTTGAGAGAGTGAGATTGAGAGAGCTTGTTCGAGAGGATTGTACTCTGTCTCTTGGTTCATTAGAGCTACATTCCCCTTTGGGGTTTTCTTTTTCGTTTTGCTTCTGCACTTTTATTTCTGAACTATTGATTCTTCAAGCTGTGAGTCAGCTGTTTTGCAGAGGTGCTTCCTCTGGACGGATAAGCTGTAAACCCTAGCAGTTGCAGTGGAGGATTCCACTGGACAGGTGAAGCTGTAATCCTCAACAGGCGAGACTTGTCTCGGACAGCAAGCTGTGTTGCTCAGCGGTTTGTAGGCCAAGCTGTAGTGCCCAGCAGACGCAAGCTGTACTGCGCAGCAGTAAGCCATACTCTGTTGAGTGTGGGGTGGACGTAGGTCTTTGACCGAACCACCTAAAATTCTTGGGTGCATTGTGTTTGTGTGATTGTCTTTGAACTGTGTGCGATGAGTTTCCATACTTAGCATCATAGCTTATATCGCTCATGTTCATATCTAGTATTCGAGATAGTGATATGCTGTGTGGCTACATGGGTCGACCCTTTGCTTAGTGCATCTTCTTTTGGTTTACCTACTATTTGCCTATATTCCGCATTAGAGCTTATACTAGCTTTTAATTAGGCATTAGATCTATTCACCCCCCTCTAGATCCACAGTTAGTGGAGATAGACTGCGTCCATCTAACACAATAATATAGATGTGCAATTTTATACGTCCACAAATGCCCCCCACCCGCGGGCAGTGCGGGCGAAGGATGAGCCAAACGGTGCTCGCGGGTGTGTCCATGATATTAACGTACAGTATTGGGCGTACATTCATAAGATACGTGATGTAGATATCATTATACCTACTTGTTATATTATCATCGTTTACTATATGTATATATATGTAAATATATATATTTATTTATTATTACTTTTTTTCTCTCTTTCCTTTTTTTTCTTTCCTTTTTTTCATCCTTTTCCTCTTTTTTCTTCTTTTTTTATTTTTTTATTTTATTTTCTCTTTTTTTTCTTCTCCCTTTCTCTTCTTTATTTTTTTCTCTTTTTTGTTGTTGTCTTTTTTTTCTTTTCTTCATTCTCCCTTTTTCTTTTCTTTCTCCCCCCTTTTTTGAAACGGTTATAAAAGGGGGGTGGGGGAGTTCGAAACTCCCCCTCCCTCTCTTTTCAAATTCTCTCTCTTCTCTCTCTTCTCTGTCGCCACCGCCGCTCACCGCCGTCGTCGGTGCCTGGGGTGAGGCCGCCGTGCCCCTCTCCCCTTCCTCTTCTTCTTTCTCCCTTCTTCTTCTTCTTCTCTTCCTCTTCCTCTCTTCTTTTCTTCCATTCTCCTCCCCCTTTTCTTCCTCTTCTTCTTCTCGTTCTTTCTTCGCTCGGGGGATGACGGAGACCTAGGCTCCCGTCTTCCCTTTCCTCTTCTTCTTCTTCTCTTCCTCTTTTCCTCTTCTTCTTCTCCTTCGTCTCTTCTCCTTCTTCCCTTCGGTATAAGGTGGAGGCGGTCATGGCGTCGGAGCGTGCCGCTGACGGGGGCGCGGGTGTGCCGCTGGAGAAAGGGGGCAGGCGTGCCGCTGGGGGGCACGGGTGTGCCGCTGGGACTGGGGCACGGGTGTGCCAATGGAGAAGGGCACAAGGGTGTGGGTAGTGGGTAGGTGGGCACAGGCGTGCCGCTGGAGAAGGGCGCAAGGGTGTGCCACTGGGACTGGGGCACGGGTGTGCCGCTGGGTAGGTGGGAACAGGCGTGCCGCTGTGGGCACATGCGTGCCGCTGGAGAAGGGCACGAGTGTGTGCCACTGGGACCGGGGCACGGGTGTGCCTCCGAGGATGGCATGGGGTGTGCCGCTGAGAGGAGGCACGGGGTGTGCCGCTAAAGGGAGGCACGGGGTGTGCCGCTGAAGGGGAGAGGTAGGCTTCTTCAACCGGAAGATCTCCGGTGTCGCCCTTGGGCACACCGTGACTTTGTTGGGGCTGTCACTCCTTGTGGGCGTGCACCCGTGTTTTCCCTTTACGCCTCCGGCCTAGGGAAAACTCTACCGAAATTTAGTCAGAAATTATTGGCATTCTTTTTAATTCAATTGTAGCGTAGCCCCTTCGTAATTTCTTTTCTTTTTTGTTTGTGCCTTATTCTGACTTGAGGTGTCTTGCACTTTGTAGAAAGATGGCTGCCCCAAGAGATTCTGCTGCTTCTACTGCTTCCGGTGCCGAGCGCGTTCCCCCACCTCCGGTGCCAGCGGTTACATGGTTTAATGTGGAAGAATTGGACAGGGAACACGCTGAGATAGCGGCACTGGCCGGATCATCGGGATCCGATACAGAGACGATGGACTTTCGCAGGCTTACTCGGGTCGAGGGTAGCCTGGCTTTTGACCGGACTACGGGGGAGTACCGAAAGGACTACCCGAAGGATAGGAACCTCATCCGTTTTCTGAAACATCTCAATGACCGGGAGAGGAGGGATTTCCGTGTTGTCAGGGACGTTTAGCGGGCAATTTTGCGGTCCCTGGACAGCCTGCTATACAGTGTCCCGAGGAGCATCCCGATGTATCTAGTGGGAGAGGCTCGAGAATGGAAACCCGTCTTGGGGCTCGAAGACGTGCTGCCGGCAGAAGACAAATTAGTGCGGGCGCCTCAGTTTACCCCTGCTGGGTGGGACACAGCTGCTGGGCGTGTCCAGGGTGAGCACCCCCGGTTTGGTCTGTTCTTGGCTCCATTGAAGTGGGGATACAGGGAAGAGCCCTTTCTGCTGGATTATTTGACCATCCGATTCCAGCACGAACTGGCACTGGGCTGGTTCGGGGAACTAAGGTTTAAGGACGCGCATAGCTTCCGGGAGGGAGGCGTGGAATTCACGGAGTACGTGTTGTTCAACTACGCCCCGATCCTTATCTAGGCTGGCATTTATCACAATGTCTATGCCTCCCGGTACGGCTACCTTATCTCCAGGGGTCTCTGCTACGGGATGATTGAAGTGTTCAATGCAGAGACGAACACCTTCTATACGATAGAGGGCGAGACTTCATTGGATTTATGGAGTCTTAGTCAACTCAGTGGCTTGCCCATCGACGGGGAGCCCTACGAAGAAGTTTCCCTCCCGGATATGATCGAAGATGATACCAACGGGGACGGCTACTACTCTCTCGGCTATTCGTATCGGTATCTTATGAAGGCGTATCGAGACCTGTATCAGTTGGCGCACGGCGGGAAGTAACCCCCTCGTGGAGACCGGAAGAGAGTCAGCATGACCTTGTGGTTGCAGTACTTCTATGACGGCCTGATATAATATAAAGACTTCCCGCACATAGCCACTACCGCCGCCAGCAAGAAGCGTGCTAAGCCAAAGGGTGATGTGAAGATTTCTTCCCGAGGGCGCCGAAGCGGACCCAATCCGGCAGGGGTCGACCCGCTGACGCATTGTGCAGCGTTCTTGACTTATTGGTTGTGCTCGTTCGCCATGCCGTATGGAGACGAGACTATCATTCGGCCGGATGTGATCTACCCGACCTGCCAGATGGCTTGGGGTATCAAGCTATCTCTATGTCCAGCTACTCTGTGTCTGATATACAAGGTGCTCGGGGATGTCAGCGCTCACCAGTTCCCGCGACAGGCGCGGTATGTGTGCCCACTGCATTTTTTCAATGCGTGGGTTTGTTCCCTATTCTCAGAGTTCGCCCCACGCACCATTCAAGGCTGGGGGTTAGTTCCACGGATGCTGGAGTTTGCGAGCGTGGAGTCAACCTCGACGTCCTTGCGGCTATACGACATTTGGGGGTAGGCTGACGACAGTGCCCTTCATACTGTCGACACTATTCACTTCTGGATCCTGGCTGCTCATTCAATCCTATTGGTAAACAGTAACCGGGAATGCATGGATGACCAGGTGGAAAAGTACGTGCACCCAATCAGTCAGGAGAACGTGGTTCGCACGTTGTTGGAGCCGGAGCTCAGAGCCTGGGCGCTGTCCATTCGTCCAAGTGTGCTGGCTTTCTGAAAGGGGGATAGTCTGTTACTGGAGCCGTACTATCCCTTTCGCTTTGGCAGGAATTTCGGGTATGATCAACATATCCCGACGTATAGTGCTCGCTTTGATCTGCTGGTGCGAAGTCTCTGAGGGAGCCCCACTGCTGAGACTGCCCGAACCTGGTGGGATTTCTTTCATCGGGCAGACACTGCCTCCTTCAGGGTGCCAGCCCCGGGTCGGATTCCATAGGTGACCCCGGAGTACATAAAGTGGTGGAATGCCCGGACAGCCTTCTACCGATTATCCCGGACCGACTGCTGGGATGGGGCAGAGAGGAGGTTTCTGAGTCGGCAGCCAATGGCAGTACTTGATATTGACCCGGAGCACCTCCTCCGGTTGAGGCAGGGCAAGGAATAGCAAGTGGTTGCGTACATGATCACACGCAAGAGGGCTCGAGAGGCCAAGCCAACACCGCAGGCTAAGCTGCCTCCGGTGGTGAACGATAATTTCAAGAAGACCCTGCGAGACCTTTGCCACGTTGGAAGTGACCACCTGGACCTGAGGAATTATCCATTTCCCATGGAAGAAGAAGGCACCCCCGCGAGGAGCTGGCGTCCTGAGAGGGATCCAATATGTCCATACCGCACGTTCGTAAGGAGGGAGGAACAGAAACCAGAAAATTACAAGGACACCACATGGCTCTACGTCCTCCTCTGAGTGCATGGATTGAAGATTGAAGATCCAGGGGCGGCCATCTTGGGCAAGTGCCTCCATATCACCTATTATTATGCCGAGGGATGGGGGATGGACCACTTCAACCTCTTCTGCCACTTGGCCGCCAAGAAGCATGCAGACCTGGCCACCCTTGCCGACCGTTGCCAGAAAATCGAAGATGTATGCTGGCTGGTCCGGGAGGCGGCTCGCCGGGACAAGGAACGGTCCCTTAGATACTGGCCGATAGCGCTGCGGCTGTACACTGGCCCACATGGTATTTAGTGTTATCTTCTTTTGCTTGTGCTCTTCAATGTTACCCTTCCTTGGGTGCCGGACGCTGATCGGGTCCCTCGTTCTTCTTCCTCTTTTCTTAAACAGACCACCCCGACAGCATCCAAACGGCGACGTATCGCAATTTCCTCCGAAAAGTAGGAAAGCCTGCTTACTTCGAGGAGGCGCCAGTGGCTCCGACTACGACTCCCCTGCCTCCGCCTGTGAAGAGGCCCTGGGCGAAATCGCCCGTGAAGAAGGCGGTAGATGCTGCCAAGGCGGCCGGGCGGCGGGAGGCAAAGCGACGAAAGATGGAGGCCGCCAAAGCTGCGTCGACCATTCCCCCGGCACCTTTGATCTCTTCATTCGAGGAGTTTGAAGCTGCTCGAATCGAGCCGAGTCGGCCTGCAGGTTGGGTCTTTTCCGATCTTCGAGGCTCTTCGAGATTTATTTAGACATTAAGAGGGACGCTTCTTGTAACACATACATTTTTGTTTCAGCTATCACCGAGAGTCCCACGCCCGTATCTATCCCAGGCATGGGTGAAGCTGTGACCCACGGGGCCGTGGAATCTGTCGAAGAGACCTTCTTCCCCCCAACTCCCGCCGCCGAAGCTAAAAGAGGTATATCACTTTCTTTGCTAGTCGCTTTGATTAAATTTTTCTTGAAGCTTTACGGGCCTGACTGAACCCGGATCCTGCTTTGCCTGGCAGGAGCTGATGTGGCAGCCCCTCAACCGGAGGCGAACCCCGAGACATCTCGGTTCGGGCAGACATACCAGAAGAAGGGGTGGCGGTCAGGGAAGTCACGGTTGCCTGTCCGGCGCGACGATGAGCCGACCCTAGATGCTGAGGCGGGGGCTCCCTTGACAGCGAAAGAGGTGCCCACTAGAACTAAGTCTTCGTCGGGCGAGAAGGTAGATTACGGCTACTCTTCTGACGAAGTGCTTTCAACTGAGGGTATACCCGGGGAGCCCAACTTTCAAGTTCCTACCTGGAAAGCCCCGGTACTACCTATTTCTCTTAGCCTGGTGAAGCGGGCACCCGTAAGTGTGAACCTGTTAATTCAGGTTTCTTTCTTGAGGCCGCCAACTAACCTCCTTAATATCATTGTTTTTGGCTTCCAATAGGAACAGGCCCCGTCAAAAGATGCAGCAATCCACGTCCCGGGCTTAGAAGCCGCCAAACAAGCGACAACCACCGTCGCTTTGGATAAATTGGCATCCCTGGTCGAGGTTTTGCGGCAGGAAGAAGCCGGGGTAAGCTTGGATGCTACCATCTCGACAGCTGAGGTCTCACCCAGAGAAGAAGTGGTAGTGGCTGTAAGTACACACCTTCCTCTTTCTTTCTCCTTTCTCATCCTTAAGTCTTCCCTTGGGGTTGCTGATTCATTTGAGATCATCCAGGATCATGCCTCTGAAGGAACCGTGGAGATCACTCTCCCAGCTACCGAAGTCTTGGAGGAGGGGGAGATAACTCCGGAGGTCAAGGTGCAAAAGCCGGTAGTACCTGAAGCTGAGATTCGGGAAGAAGGGGAGGAGGTGCCGGCGACTGAGACCTACAGGGAGATGATGCCTGAAGCCGACGCCTGGGAGAGACAACGCCGGAGAGCAGCGTAGTACCGACGGGTGATTTAAGCATGGGGATCCATTCGGCTTCCTTGAGAATTCCATGATTTATTCCACTTGGCCAGCGGCTAACCCTTCTTTACATGGTTAGGAAATAACAACGTCCCGCGGAGCGCGCGCACCTCGGGCTCGTAAGGCCATCCCCAGGTGGAGCTCGTCCTTCCACTTGCATGCGGCCAAAAGACTGAAGACGCTTCTAGGGTCGGACACAGCATTCTTCGCCGGTCTTCTGCGGATGGGGGCTGTCCCGCGGCTGATGATCCCACTGCCACCAATCCCAACGCCAATTGTACCCGAGGAAGCCCGACTCCTGGGGAGGATATTGATGATCCTCAATGAACATTCGGGGGAGTTCCAGGCGGGAGGAGATAAAGGCCTTTCAGGAACGATCTCGGACCCGCCTATCACTGATACCCCATCTACCGAGGTCGCCATTCTTTCACTTCCGATCTGCGGGGCGTCCATGGATTCAGACCGTGCTGAGGAAGCGGAGACCAAAGCAACTTCTTCTGCCGCGGTAGCCGATCCGGCCTATGCAGCCGTTCGTTCTCCCGACAAGGTCGTGGCTATAGTTTCGACGGAGGGGGCGACATCGTCGGACTTGGAATCCGCTCAGTCGATGGCGCTAGAGCAACAGCTCCTCATGGCGGCGCCAAATGCCTCTGTTGCGGTATCCCCTTCACCTTTGGTGGTGGCTGGCCAGGGGTCATCCTCGGAGCCCGAGAGGCCCCTCCTTTCGGCCCTGACTCTTCCAGGTAGCTCGGCCATGGTTGACACGGAGTTGTGGGCGGTTGTGGACAGCCAAGTTAGCTTCGACCCACCAGTCGTCCCTTCTATCATCCGCGTGAGTTCGGACCTGCCAATCCGCCAAACCTTGTTGGTATTGCGCTCTATGGTCGTTGCCGACCCAACACTCACATATGAAGGCATAAGGGCCATTGTGGAGCAGCTGACCAAAGCACTACAAATGATGGGCTGCCCGTTGGAGGAATGGTCACGATGTGTTCTGTTACTATTGAAATACGTAAACCGTCGCGCATTCCTCGAGGCGCATGCCCCAACTGAGCTTACAGCGATCGGAGCTCAGAGGGATGAATATCTGGAGGCTCTGGCGGTGCGGAGGGACAGTAGGGAGCAACGCCGAAAAGTCTTGGACGGGTGCAATGCCAACATCCACGCCTTGGAGAATCAGATAGAGAAACTCCAGGATTGGCTTGCCCAGGCTGAGTCTGACCTGCTCAAGACCGAGACGAGCAAGGCCTAGGAAACTGAAGAACTGGCCGTCGTCGAAGCAGTAGTGGCCTCTGTGGCGACCGAGCTGGAGTGCCTTGACGCGCAGGAAGACCGCCTGCGTGAGATGATGAGCTTCCCTTGCGTCGGGATCCTTCCCTTTGAGGACATATTCCGGGTCTAGACTAACTGTTGGTCCCCCCTTCGATCCCTTTTTTTGCATGTAACGCCGGGGTATGCCCCGAGGCCAGTGTAATTTTCTCTCAAAAAGAATATAGTACAATTATTCCATGTGCCTCTTGTATGTATGTGGTGTTGGGAAACCTCTTCCTCCCTTTTCTCTTTTCTTTTTTTTTCTATGTGATGGAACGCAAGTTCATACTAACAGCTTATCCGGGGAGAACCCGGTAAGGCTCGCATAGGAGCATAGGAGAGTGCTCGCCCCTTCCAAAGGAGGGACGAGGGGACCACTCCACCATGTCCATCAAGCGACTCAGCCGAATGATGTCACCGGTATGTTCGACCCGAGTAGGTTGATCCGACCTTGGAGGGGCGAAGGGAAGAGTTTGTTCGTTCAACAACCTAGACAGGAGGTCTTGCTTAAAAGGGGTCGTTCATCGCCCGAAGGGACGGAGAGAAGAGTTTGTTCATTCAATGACCTAGATGGGAGGTCTTGGTCAAAAGAGGGTTGTTTGTCTATGCCGCCAGAGTGCCGGGAACAGGTGTGGTGTATTTGTCTCTTGATGTATTTGTTGGTACAGGTTGGCGCCAATGCGATGAGAAGGGTTGATTCCCCGATCCTGGATGAAAGGTCCGAGTGGGGTATTCTTTGTCAGTGCCGATAGAGTGTCAAGGGCTGACAGGGTTGATTCGTTTATTGGAATATTCGTTGGTATGGTCGGTGCCAATGCGAGGAGAAGGGTTGATTCCCCGATCCTGGACAAAAGGTCCGGGTGGCGTATTCTTCGTCAGTGCCGACAGAATGTCAAGGGCTGATAGGGTTGATTCGTTTATTGGAATATTCGTTGGTACGGTCGGTGCCAACGTAAGGAGAAGGGTTGATTCTCTGATCATGGACGAAAGGTCCGGGGGGGATATTCTTCGTCAATGCCGACAGAATGTCAAGGGCTGACAGGGTTGATTCGTTTATTAAAATATTCGTTGGTACGGTCGGTGCCAACGCAAGGAGAGGGTTGATTCCCCAATCCTGGACGAAAGGTCCGGGTGGGGTATTCTTCGTCAGTGCCGACAGAATGTCAAGGGCTGACATGGTTGATTCATTTTTTGAAATATTCGTTAAGCTGAGGGCGAGGATCAATGAAGGAGAGTTGGTTCCCTCTCTCTTCCTCTCTTTCTTCATTCTTTTTTTCTTTTTTTCTTTTTTTGTCTCTTTTTCCTCTTTTCTCTTCTTCTGTTTTTTCTTTTCCCCTCTTTTCCCCCTCTTTGCCTTTTTCTTTTCTTTTTTCTTGCTCTCTTTCGTTGTTTCTCTTGTAATGCGTAGCAGATAGTGGCCAAACCATTCAAGCAATTGAAAAGCAAATTCGCCCTCCGTGGGGCGGGGAAACGTATTATTCATTGAATGGAGGTATTGGAGCGTGATACAACCTCAGATGCCTACCATTAAGGAGTGGAAATTGAACCTCCCCCCGATGGTCGACTATCACATACGCTCCACCCTCGTAGACCTTTTGGATCACATAGGGTCCAAGCCAATTCTCCTTCAGCTTGCCCTTGGGATTGGAAGCCATGACTTCTCTTTTCTTCACCATGACGAGGTCACCCTTCTTGAATTCGCGTTCCTTGACAAGCTTGTCAAAGGCGCGAGCTATCCGGGCCTGGTAGACCTGGATATTCTGTTGGGCCTGGAGTCGCTTCCCTTCCAAGCTGGAGAGCTCTTCGAGCCTTCGCTCGACATTTGTTTGATCTTCCCAGACCAACCCGTGTTGGATTACAACCCGAAGGGAGGGTATCTTCAGCTCGATGGGGACGATCGCCTCTGAGCCATATACCAGGGAGAAGGGTGAACAACCTGTTGGAGTTTTGTAAACAGTTCGATATGCCCATAGGGCCTCATACATTCTTTCTTCCCAGTCCCTTTTGTTGGAATTGACAATTTTGGAGAGGAGAGTACAAAGAGTTTTGTTGAATGCTTCGGCCAAACCATTGGCTTGTGGGTTGTAGGGGGTTGACGTCCTCCAGTCGATCTTGTTCATCTCTGCTAGCCGGTAGACTTTCTGGTTACGGAAGTGGCTTCCGTTATATGAGATAATTCGGTTTGGGATGCCAAACCGGAATATGATATTGCGCCGGATGAATCTAGCGACGATCTCCCCAGTCACCTCTTTTAGAGCAACGGCTTCTGCCCAACGGGAGAAGTAATCAATTGCCGCCAAAATGTACTTGCACCCGACGGATGAGGCGGGTAGTGGGCCCACGACGTCTGTCCCCCATTGGGCGAACGGCCAGCTGGGCAATGTCGGATGCAGCGGTACGGGCGGCCTCCTGGGAACTGTGGCATGCTCCTGGCATTTCTGGCAAGACTTGGCGTACTTGCAACAGTCATCAAACATGGTCGGCCAATAGTAGCCAAGCTTTTTTATTTCAATTTTCATTTTTGATCCCGCCTGATGTGCACCTGTTGTCCCGGCGTGGAGTTCCTTCATGACCTTCCAAGCTTCTTCGATAGATAGGCACCGTAGGAGCACTTTCTGTTTGGCATCCGCCATAATTCGGAATAGGATCCCATTCCGGACCTCGTAGGAGTCTTTTGTTCTGATCAGCCTGATCTTTTCTTCTCTCTGCTTGGGCAGTTGCTGGTATTTAAACCATTGCATAAGGGGGGCCCTCCAATCAGGTAAGCCGATGGTTTCCACTGCAGCGACCTCCAGTTCTTCTTCTTCTGGTTCTTCTACCATGCTAGGCACCTGTCGCTGATTCACCACCCGGATGCTAAGAGATCCATCAGGCGGGACTGCTAGTGAGCTTGCCAATTTTGCCAGTGGATCGGCTTGTGCGTTTCTCCCCTGGCAACATGGCATATCTCAATGAGGTAGAATTGCTCCATGAGCCGCTTTGCTTTAGCACAGTAAGAGAGCAGCTCAGGTTTTCGGACATCAAACTTCCCCTAGACTTGCTTGACGACTAGTAACGAATCGCCAAATACTTACAGCATTTTAATCTCCATTTGCAAAGCGACTTGGAGACCGATGATCAGAGTCTCATACTCTGCCTCATTATTTGTGCAGGGTTTATTGATAGAACAAGATGTATGCAATACTTCTCCCTCAGGGGATTTGAGGACGATGCCGGCCCCTGCCCATACTTTTCTATGTCCGGGCGGGGTTGTTTCTGTTCTCGAAGCTCCATCAAAGTGCAGCTGCCAGGTGATCTGTTGGACTTGGTCCGCCTCCAGTGTTTCATCTTCAGGCAATTCTGTGGCCAATGGAGAATCTTCAGGCACAGGGTGTGCTGCAAAGAACTTGGCTACGGCTTGACCCTTGACGGCCTTCTGCGGCACGTAGGTAATGTCAAATTTCATCAATAGCACGGCCCACTTGCCGAGACGTCCCTTTAGGACTGGCTGGGAGAGAATGTGTTTAACAGGGTCGGCCTTGGAGATCAGGCTCACTTCATGGGAGAGCATGTAATGCCTCAGCTTCTTGACTGTGAAGACCAAGGTGAGACAGATTTTCTCAATCGGGGTGTATTTTGCTTCTGCCCCCACTAGCCTTCGGCTAAGATAATAGAGAGCCTGCTCCTTCCCCTCATCATTATTATGGGCGAGCATTGCCCCCAACGAACATTCGGTGGCGGCTATGTATAGAATAAGCGGCCTCCCCTTGACAGGTGCCCCCAGCACGGGCGTGGTCTTCAAGTAATCTCTCAACCGAACGAAGGCCCTCTGGCATTCCTGGTTCCAGTCAAAAGGTGCATTTTTTATCATCAATTTACGGAATGGCGGACAGCGCCCTGACAAATTGGAGATAAATCTTCGGATGTAAGCCAGCCGGCCTTGCAGGGATCTTAACTCTCCCAGATCCTTCGGAGGAGGTAGCTTCTGAATGGCTTTTATTTTGAACGGGTCGATCTTGATCCCTCTATATCGGACAATGAAGCCGAGGAACTTCCCGCTGGAGATGCCAAAGGCACACTTCAACGGGTTCATTTTCAGCTCGTACTGCCGGAGTCTTTCAAAGATGACTCTGAGGTCCTTCAGGTGATCTTCTCTTTTTTCTTCAACTTGACGACCAAATCATCAATGTAGCATTCGACTTTGTTGTATAGCAGCTCATCGAATATTTTGTTCATCGCCCCTAGTAAGTAGCACCGGCGTTCTTGAGGCCGAAGGGCATTCTTTTGTAGTGGAATATCCCTTTGGGTGACCGGAAGGCCGCATTAATTCGATCGTGCTCAGCTATCCAGATTTGGTTATAGCCGGATGATCCATCCATGAAGGGCAAGGCCTCGTGGCCAGTAGTTGCATCAATCATGACTTCAGTGATGGGCACCGAGAAATCATCTTTGGGGCAGGCTTTATTCAGGTCGCGGAAGTCCACGCAAATCCTGATCTATCCATTCTTCTTCTTCACCGGCACAATGTTGGCCAACCAAGTGGTATACTGGTTTTCAGCTACAAAATCGACACCTATGAGCTTGTCGACATCTTTGCAAATTTGGTTTATTAACTCCGGCCTCATGCGCCGGGGAGACTGCTTCACCGGTTCCACCTTGGGATCAATGGCCAGAATATGTTGGGTCACAACGGGACTTAGGCCGGGCATCTCCTTGTAATTCCAGGCAAAATAGTCCCGGAATTCTTGCAGCAGCTTGATATATTGCTCCCTCTCCTGTGGAGGAAGAAGGGCACTTAGGAAGGTCGGCATGGGGTCGCCCTCCATGCCCAAGTTAATTTCAATAAGTTCATCTACCGTGGCCTGGCCGCCATCTTCAATTTTCGGCGGTGCCGGTAGCAAGTCGACGAAATCCTGATCTTCGCCATCTTCTGCTTCAAGGACACCATAGGTGTCACCCAGTTAATTGGAAATATTCAATTATCTCCAAGGCCAGACAAATGTGTGTGGGCTGCTACTTCAGATGGCTTATTTACAAGCAGATCTGCATACAATGCTGTGTGGGTTCAGGGGATTAGAAGAATGGCTTTGAAAAAGATTTGGGGAACCCACATTCCCCCAAGAGCATCTCTTTTTGGCTGGCGGGTCCTTCATAATTCTGTGCCTGTGGACAGTGCCATCAAAAGGTTTGGTTTTCACCTCCCTTCGAAATGTGTATGCTACAGAAATAATAATCAGGAAGAGTGTATTAACCACCTCTTCATGGAAAGTCAATTGGCCCAACCGGTGTGGAGGTCCTTTAGGCTTTTATTTGACTCCAAAAGTAGACAAACCAACTCTACTATTGCTTTCTGCTGGGACATCATATGTACAGCCGACAGTAAATCACCGAATGGTTTTGTGGCTATCCTCACCATGCTGCTCATATTGTGGGAGGTGTGGAAGGCCCGGTGTAAATTCAAATATGAAGAAAAAGGGCCGACTACTAGAATCATTTAGCAACAAATTAAAGGACATGTTGAATTCTACATGAAACAGGTGATCTTTAGCAAAGCACCATCAGAAAGTGAAAGGCAAATCTTGAACACTTACAGTTTTCCTTATAAACTCAGAGAGAGGCCCCCAAAATTATCAGATGGTTCTGCCCCAGCTCAGGGTATGCCTTAAATGTTGATGGGGCTGCTAAAGGCAACCCAGGTCACTCTGGAGGTGGCGGATGTATCAGGGGTAGCAGGGGTGAATTTATACATGGGTTTTCGTATTATTATGGCATGGGGACCAACATGGTTGCAGAGGCCAGAGCACTGCTTGATGGGATGAGGATTCTGGTCAAAAGCGGGCTTCCTATAGCTGTGATATACTCTGATTCTAAGACCCTTGTAAATTTGATCCAATCCAATAACCAACCACCATGGAGAATATGTAAATGGTGGGATGAAATAAAGGACTTAATCACAAAAAACAACTGGAATTTGCAGCATATATACAGGGAGGAGAACTCAGTTGCTGATGCTTTAGCATCATTAGCCTGCTCCAATCGATCTAATAAGGACTTCAGGTGCTGGCACGACCTTCCAAGAAATGCTTGTGGTTGTGCCACTGTGGATGCAGCTGGCCTCCCTAGTTGGAGGAAATAGAGATGGGTATTTATCCTTCAGTCCTTTATCTTTGCTGTCACACATTCAGGGGTATGCCCCGTAGATTTTGTAAATAATTTTTCCACTATCAATAAAATTTAGACCGGGTACTATTGGAGGATTTAGCACACATTGTGCTATCCTTCAATAGTCTCTCCTCGGTCTCGTTTATTAAAAAAAAAAGGTGTCACCCAGCTCAACCTTGTCGGACAATGAGGCTTTGCTGGTATCCCCCGACTCCGGGCTCGCGGGCTGTGGCTTCGAGGGGTCCTTCTGTGCAGAGAAATAGAGGAATTCTCCGGGGTCTTCTTGGTAATTATCATAGACGGCTCTAGCACGAGCCGAAGTGACTGATTGCCACACCAGGGGCTGGTTCTCCGCCAGTGGCCGAGGTTGCCCATTCTCAACTGCATCTTCAAAAATATGGTGCTGGACTGACACCATGTAGACACCCTTTTCGTGGCTGCATGTCACATGGGGGCGTGGCGGAGCCACCACATAATCTCCCATTCTGAGCTCATCTGTCTCAATCAGATCTTGGGCAATATCCTTGAAGACGTAGCAGTCTTCGATAGAGTGGCCCAGTATTTATTGATAAGGGCAGAACAAGGGGTCATCGCTTTTGCGAGCATCTTGCGTCCTCTTGGACCTTGGGAGGGAGACCTTGCCATAGTAGCAAGCCCACTCAAAAATTCCTCGGCTTGTATTCCTCGGGAAAGAGTAGGGTCTCTGCATCCTCTCCCGCAGTGTAGGGTTTCGCTCGGCTGATCGTCTGACCGGGGAAGCAGCTACACTCTTAGCCTCCCTTTTCAGGTGCACGGGGGCATTCGGGACGGTGCTCAGGGACTGGTGCATGCTGATGCTCTGTTGGCGGAGGATGCCCCTGATGAGGTCAGACACGAGTGCAGTCACTTCGGACAAGCGACCCTTTAGCATTTCAATTTCCCGCTACTGCTGATAGCATAAGGTAAATAGGGCAGAGTCACACCGAGGGAGGCCAGGGGTCCGGCTTGCTTCCTCATCCTTTGCATCGGTGTCAGACTAGGGCAATGGCGCACCACTGCTGTAGTCATTCGGGGTTGGTCCTTCAGAGGAGGACGGGGCCTTCCCCTTGTACCTGCAGGGAGGTGGATTCCATAGGAATACCTCTTCACCCTGCTCTTCATTAGCCGAAGGCTTAAGGTGCGGGTGACCTTCAACTTCTTGTGGAGCTGTGGCGCCTGTGAGGCTATCGCCATCCGAAGCTGAGACTGATATGACGTCGGCTTCGTAGGAGTCTTCGAATGAAAAACCTAATCCTGGGTGCCGGGTGATTTGCAGCAATTTCCTGTCTAGGTTTGGTGGGTTCCACATCTTTTTGAACATGTCCTTCCGACTGGAGAGCTGGCAAAAGGGGATTGTAGATTCCTTTGAAAGTCCACTTAAGGAAAATATAATGAAAAGCAAACAATAAACATCAATAGTGGAGATGAAACATGCACGAGGTGCATAAGGGGAGTGTGTGTGATTGCCAGAGACACGAGGTCTCAAAATATAATCAATCAAAAAACATGGGAGGATGATCGCGAAGAATACCTCAAAAGTGTGGGGATGTGAGTGCTTCCTTTCTCTTCCAATCGGCCGGCCGATGAAGAGAGTTCTTTAATTATTACCCTTGCAAAAAGAGACACAAACACCACAAAAGAATTGAATTAGAACATGGTGTGTAGCATCAAATTCTTATATAGAAAGATGAGCATGAAAAGATGTGCAAGACGCACCTTGTGGGTGTTGGCCCTTAAACCCCTATGCAAAAGGGTATGGGAGATATGATGAATGATATGCAAATAGGGAGGTGTGCAAGAGATGCACTAAGGGGAGTTATTCAACATAGTTGAAGAAAGGAAATATGCATAGAGAGAGGAACATGATGCATGCGTATGTATGAACTAATAAAAAAACAAACTAAAAGAGAAAAGGGAGGGATAAGAAAAATCTGGTTTTGCTCCTTTGGCTTTTGATACTCGATGAGGAGAGGCCTTCAGTTGGATGAAGCTTGAACCATGTGAAGCCCTCCTTCAGCCAGGCAGCACCCCTGCGTAGGAAGAAAAGAAGAAAAACAGAAGAAGAAAAGAAGAAGAAAACAGAAGAAGAAGAGGAAGGCAGAAGAAGACAGAAGAAGAAGAAGAGAGATAGGAAGAGAAGAGGGGTCGAACAGAGGGCCAACAGGAGGGGTCCGAAGAGGGGGAGTCCAACCTGAACAACAGAGCAGTCGGCCCTATTAAATAGAATTGGAGGAGATAAACATGGGCAAGAGTCCAATAAGGGGGAAGGATAAGAATGGACAAGAGCCCAAATCAAGGCAGGAGTCTAACGAGGCAAGGACTCTCTGGGGAAAGGGCTGCGAAGCCAGAAGATGAAACACGCCCTTAGTCAGGGCGTCAATTGAAGAATTGACGACCTGTCAAGGGGCGTTAATTTAAAACACGCCCTGGGTCAGGGCGTTTCTTCCTGGATTAATTTTAGAAATAAACATTTCTTTTATTTGGAAATTGTGAAAGACGCCTCAGGGAGAGGCGTGAATTGAAAAACGCCCCATGGTAGGGCGTGATTCAAGATTTTTCAAACATTTATTCTTTTTTAAAAATTAGATAATGACAGGAATTGACGCCCTCTACAGCGGTCGTCACTTTTTAAAGAAACGCCCTCAATCAGGTCGTGAATCAAAACGCGCCCTTTCCAAAGGTGTTAATTCAGAAAATTCATGGGAGAGAAATAGATAAAATGGGAAGACACGCTTTAGATCAGGTCGTGATTAAAAAAAACGTGCCCTTTCCAAAGCGTTAATTTCAAAAATCATAAAAGGGGAGATAAATGCCCAAAAAATCCAGAAAAATAGGAAAAAGGAGGAAATGAGGAAATTAGGGGAAATCCATGAAAAAGTGGGAAAAACCACTCAAACAAGCTAATTTGAGGGTCAAATGGGGCATTGCACGGTAATATGAAATATACTCAAAATAATGTCAATTTTAGCGTGTCTACAGCTGCCCCGCCTTGGCGTCTGCTTTGCAAGGGAGCAGAGCAAACTGAAAAGTAGATGCCAAGGTGTGATGAGACACGCAATCAACATCACTTGATGAGAATCAAATCAAAAGCACGAGATGAAGCAAATCTCAGGAAATTCAATGAAATCAACAATGTTTGGATAAAAGGGGGAGTGTGCACGCGGTGCACGAAGGAGATAAAATAAATGATCAACTTCCAGCGCGGTGGAAGTACCCCAGGTCACAAACCTGTAAGTTTCACCATTGGGGAGCGGTTACCAGCCAGTGGACGTGCTGCAGCTAAGGTGGATCAAAGGAAAGGAGATTAAAAAAAAGATGATAAAAATCTAAACAAGGAGCTTTCGAGAAAATCACCCAAAACAACAACAAAACGAACTGAAGATTCAATCCAGCAATGAAAATCTCATATCGAGAAAGATTAAGATCAACTTCAACCCTCAAAGTCAGCTCATCAGAATGATTTTTCAACAATTGTTTCAAATTCCTACATGAATGCATGCTGGGTTTAAAAGGAAAAATTAAATCAAATGAAAATATAAAATAATCAAGGATAATATTGCTAAGCTGCCAAGACTGAGTCAAGAAACCGATTTCACGAGCTGATACTAAGCCGAAGCCCGTTTATCCACGCACCAACTCATAAATAGGAACCATCGTCCCCAGTCTCGGACGGCTCAACGGCCTATCCGTGTGACTAAGATGCCTCTGGAATCGTCATCGTTTTTGATGAAGGGGAACTAAAATTCCAGATTTACCAAAGCCACAAGGTCCTTGATATAATCTAGTAGCATATGTAACATATAGTAAAATGCATACAGAAGATGGTGGTATCAATAAGCATTGGAACTGAGAAATGAGCTGCAAGCACCGTGGGACTTTGAGTGATGATGCCCAGTCGGCGGGACCAAGAGCCTCTTCCTGCGCTCAAAAATTCATTAGCCAAGATATAACAAGCAATGAATAAGGCATTTAATCATAGCATGCATAGCATGAATCAAAGCAACCAATCATAGCATATATCATGAACAGCATAAGTCAAATCATGGCATAGCGAAGCATCATTATTTGTTGTTTGTCATGAGGATGACAATCTGGCTAATCAAGTTTTGGAGTTAAATAATCGGGATCTGATAATACCCATCGGCGGAGTCATCAGATGAAACGAGCAGGAGTTGATTGAAAGATTTGGAGATGAATAATCATGAGATATGATAATCAGAATGATATAGGGAGATGATGCCCCTGGGTGGCATGTCATGAGAATATCGGGAAGGATCAATAGATTGATAGCAATAAGTAGAGAGAGGACCCATCCCGTGCTTTTGGTCTCTGCAAAGCTGTTCCTGCAAAACACCATCAGAAAATACAATGCAAATTTTTGGATTTTGGAAATATGCAAACTTTTATGAGTTTTGGAATATGCAAATTTTTATGAGTTTTGAAAATATTTGAACTTTTTTGGAGATTTTTGGAAAATATTTTGAATTTTTGTTGGGATTTTGATCGGGAAATATTCAATTTTTTTTGGATTTTGGCTTAGACATTGTTAATGCAACATCAAAGGGTTGTTTTGAACCACTGGCTAGGGGTCCTTGTTCCTTCCCTTTTCGCTAAAACTGCCCAAAGCTGGGCGTGCATTAAAGGGTGGCGCCCTATAACCGACCGTCTTTGATCAACGGTGCCCCTACCAAGGCCATACCCGAGAAACGTTCGGTCTTGGAGGGAGAAGAGAAGAATAATTGTGACAAGCTTTGTGCAGGATGGGAGATATCGGGACTTGAATTCTTTCCAAGGTGTTTCCCCTCAAAGAGGTAGTCTGTTGCGCCGGGGCTTTGTGCCTTTAATTTTTAGACCCTTGACATGCATACGACCAGGGTTTTCCCTGCGGGGACTTTGCCACTCTTGTCATGCCATAATTCACAATCTTGCTTTTATCAAAATTCTGACTTGATTTTCATAATAGCCCTTTTGGCGAAATGTATATCATGAAATTCATATTTAGTTTGGGTCAAGACTGCCCCTATTTGAGACTCCTCTCGTATTGGGGATTACCTAGGTTGGTCATCTCATCCGTCAACCTCTTGCCCCTGCATGCGGCCGAGTAAAGAAGAGAAAAGACTTTCAGGAATACTCATGGCATGGCCAAAGTAGGGACGGTGTTTAACCAAAGGAGCCGGCTAAGGATGCCGTGAAGTGTGTGCGGTGCCCAGCTAAGGGTTGCTCTTAACAAGCGGGGAGAGAATATTGAATTCCCAGCGCGGGTTTTTATTAACCAGAGGTGCTGCAAAAAATAAGCCTAAAGACTCTTTTTAACAATGATTTAATTTAACAAAAGCCTAAGATAAAGATCCAAAACACCACACTTAATCTTGTTAGGAAGCACTTGATTTTGAAAATCATGCGTGAAGTAATGAGGAAAATGATATCATATAAATGCGTACTTACGCCAATATGTTACCTTGCAACCTTTGTTAAAGCAGCTGCCGCGAGAGGTTGATCATCGTGGGATAGTCCTCTTAGGCAGATAAAGGATTGGAAGCAAAGGATTGAAAGTGGCTTAACAAGAAGGAGTGGTGCCAAGACCAGACTCAGACGAATAAGGAAAAAAAAGAAAAGAGGCAAGGGCTAGAACTCCCTCACTAAGGCGCGGAGACCCTGATCACATGGAACAGTCTACAGAAGGAGCGGAAAATCAAGAAGAGGGGTGAGGACTAAAGCCTCAGAAGCAGTGGGAGAACGGGCAGATGCCCAAGGCAGTGGATGTGGAAGAAGTTGGGTCAGACCCAGAATCAGGAGGAATTAGAAGAAGAAATTGGTAGATAGAAAGAGGTGGATCCGGAGGGTCCGGAGGCAGAGGAGGATCATGATAAGAGGAATCCGGGGGCTCCGGAGGGATAAAATATCGAGGGACATGGTGCCCTGGAAAGAAATAGGGAAAAAGATGATGGAAAAGGAAGAAGAAAATGAAGGATGTGATGTTCAGGAAGATTAGAAAGATGAATCGGAAGAAAGATGGAGGGTCCGGAGGTTCCGGAGGAAGCAAATGCCGAGGGACGCGATGCCCAGGGAGGAGAGAAAAATCCGGAGGTTCCGGAGGAAGAAAATGGAAAGGGGCGCGATGCCCGAGGGAAAGGTATGAAAGATCCGGAGACTCCGGAAGAATAAAGTGGAAAGGGGCATGATGCCCTGGGGGAAAATTCGGAGGTTCCGGAGGAAGCAAATCAGGAAGGAGAAGATGGAAAGGGGCGTCGTGCCCGAGGGAAAAGTCCGGAGGTTCCGGAAGAGGAAAATGAAAAAGGTGGAGAGGGGCGTCGTGCCCAAAGGGAAAGTCTGGAGGTTCCGGAGGAAGCAAATCAGGAAGGAGAAGATGGAAAGGGGTGTCGTGCCCGAGGGAAAAGTCCGGAGGTTCCGGAAGAGGAAAATGAAAAAGGTGGAGAGGGGCGTCGTGCCCAAAGGGAAAGTCCGGAGGTTCCGGAGGAAGCAAATCAGGAAGGAGAAGATGGAAAGGGGCGTCGTGCCCGAGGGAAAAGTCCGGAGGTTCCGAAAGAGGAAAATGAAAAAGGTGGAGAGGGGCGTCGTGCCCAAAGGGAAAGTCCGGAGGTTCCGGAGGAATGAGATGGAAAGGGGTGTGATGCCCGAGAGAAAGGTCCGAAGGTTCCGGAGGGGGAGAATGGAAAGGGGCGCGATGCCCGAGGGGAAAGTCCGGAGGTTCCGGAGGAATAGAATCAGAAAGGGCGAGATGCCCAAAGAGGAGGGATAAAATTCCTGGAGGTTCCAGGGAGATAGCAGGAAAAGGGACGCGATGCCCCAGGGATAGTGAATTCGAAATAGATGAAGATGAGAAATGCGGAATATCCGGAGGTGCCGGAAGGCGGGGAAGATACGGGTTTGGAAACTCGGGAAGCAGGAGGTGCAAATGTGTGCAAATATAATGCAATGGATGCAATGAATGCATGAAATGCAAAGAATATGAAGAATGTGAAGGATGTGAAGAATTAGAAGGGTGAGAGGACGAAATCCTCCTCCTTACCCTGGGAATGGCCCATGAAGAAAAAGTGATAGAAATGGATGAAATAATGGAAGGCCTTTTGGCATTAAGATAACTGCCCCTCCATGGTAGCGAAAGTGTATGAGAAATAGCCCCTGTCGAAGCTTCAATGGTAAATGTCAACTCCCTTGGAGAGTGCAAAGTAAAAGTGTGAGGGAGTTGGAAAATAGGAAGCATCATGTTGCCCATTGATTCAAAATTTGGAAATCGGAACAAAAGGCGCCCTGCCCGGCCCTTACACAACATCAATGCTCGGCATGGCGGCGACTTGGCTTCCTCGACCGTGCTTGGCACAATAACCCGGATTGGCATCCGGCAAATGAATTCTTGCATCTTGAATAGCGTGGCCAAATCCTTTCTGCCCGGCTCTTGATCGTCCTCGGCACCTGTGCTTGTAGAAGGCCCCCCATTTTGAGTAGTAAGGGGAGGTGAAGCGGAGGCGGAAGGCTCCATGAATGGTGGAGGCATGATGGAAAGCGTGGGCAAATGGGTGAGCGTAAGCGGGGGTTCAAACACGTCGAGTTTCTCCCTTTGCTCGGAAGTAGTTGGGATTGGCTCGGGTGCAAAAAGGGGTGGATCCTGCTCAGGATTAGCCATGGGTAAGGGTAAAGGGTTAAATGGTGGAATAGGCAAAGTGGATTTTAAAGGGATAATGGAAGGCCGAGGTGGCGGTAATGGGAGGTTAATTGGGGAAGGTTCAATGGTGGGTTCGATGGAGACTAATGGTGTGGAGGTAGATGGCTTAACGGGTGGAGGTTTAATAGTGGAAGGCTTGGGGGAGGCCAGTGTTGCGGAGGTTAATGGTGTAACTGGAGGAGGTGTAATGTATGCGGTGTCAAGGATAGGAGGAGACTTACAATGTGCCGGTGTGGGTGATTGAAGTATCGACCCATCATCGTAACACCAATTAGTCTCATAAATGGGGGTTGGATCAGGGATGGTTTCATCCTGAGCAGGAGGTTCATCAAATGACAGTGGAGGGAGCGGGAAATTAAGAAAACTCGGAAGGGGTGCCTGCGGAGCTTCATCATCATCGTACACTGCCTTGGATTCTTCAATTGCCGGCTCTTGATTGCTTGAAATGCCGAAGTCATAATCATCTCTCCTATCTTTCCATTCTTTCTCCATCTTGGTGATATCATCCAAAGCGGCATGGAGAGGATTGACCGGAGTAGGAGGAGCCATGACCCTTTTTAATTGCTCCTCCATCAAAGTAACCTTATCAAGCAGAGTTTGCTGGAGGGGTGTAACATGAACAACCGAGGGTTGGCAGGGCCTTGAAGGAGGAGGGGCCGCATAAAAAGGCCGTGGAGGGGAGTTGATGGGATAACCCGTAAAAGAACTCGGACGGGCCGGATTGCAAGGAGCAAATGGGCCTCGGGGCCGTGATGGAGAGGAATAGAAGGAGGCGGGTGTCGGACCACCCGAGGAGGAGTGTGAATAGAAGGGGATGGGTAATGGGCTACCCGATTAGGAATATGAATAGAAGAGGGAGGTGGGTGATGGGCCACCCGTGTAGGATTGGAAGGGGGAGATGAAGGAGATGCACCCTCAACAGCGACCTTAAGGGCTTGGATCTGTTGAGGGGTGAGATGATCTAATGCATGCAAAATCTGGGAGACCTTCTCATCATTGGGACGAGAGGGCTTAATGGGAATAGTGGCTCGAAATTGAGTTGAAGGACCATTGGATTGGACATTGCCCAAGGGTCGGGCAACACCATAAGAGTGAGGACGGGGTCCTTTGAAAGTATGGTGAGAATTTTGAACATGTTGAAAGTGAGGATTATAAGAAGTGCTAGGTTGTGCATCCTCATGAATTGAATTAAACATGTTATCTTGTTTATAGCAAGCCATCATGCAATCAAAGTTTAAAATAATATGCAAAGAAGCACACAAAAGAGATGGTTACCTTGATTTTTATTTGTTTAAACCTTGGTGAATTAATGAATTTTTATCAAACTTTTGAATGATTCACACAAGGGGGGGAAACCTAGTTTCAATATGGTTTGAACTCCAATGCCAACTAGGAACCCTTTCTCACCACGTATATGGCCAACTAACTCGGGACTTCAAAAGGGTACAACCTGCCCGGCGTCCGTGAGGGAATCCACGGGTGCGGGGACTTACGGAGGCTTGGAAAAGGGATTTCCAGTCCAAAGAGACGGAATGCTCAATGGAGGGTCGTCCCGATTCCAAGAGGGTGTGTGGAATCCTAGTGAGGGGAGAGGAGGTCTCCCAAACCAAATGCAAATGTGAATGCAGCAGGGTAAACAGGCCAACCACAATAATATGATCAATCAACATGAAATAGCATGAAAACTCACCCACGGGAAGGGTTCTGGAAACCCACAGTAAAAACACGCCCTGGCAGGGGGCGCTACAAAACAAAGACACGACAGTGTGACTGTCGTGAATCAACGTGAGGGGCCCAGGGCCGGATAAAACGCGCCTTAGGGTGTGGCGCTATGAATAAAGAGACGCCATGATGTGGGGCGCTAATCAACAAATAAACGCCCTGGGGAAGGGCGTGAATTCACAGGCAGCAATATAAAGCAGGAAAACCCGGAAATATGTTGGAAAACGCCCTGTCAGAGGGCGTAAACTATGAAAAGACGCCCTGGGTTAGGGCGTTAAATCAAGAAAAATGCCTCTTCCAGAGGCGTGAATTCACTTTCTCCAGAAAAACTTCACGGCCCGCAGTATTAACACTCAATCATGGCAATCAATAAAATAAGCATGCTCATCAAGAATTTTAAATAAGTGGAAATTTTAAAGAAAAATCAACAAACTGACCAATCACTTAGGGGAGGGTGTAAAACCAATGCAGGGTGCCCGAGGGGCACAAAAAGGGAGACGCACCGAGGGTGCAATAGGGGAGACGGCACACGCGGGTGCCTAAGGGGAAATGGGTAATAAAGAGAACACAAAGTCGTCCCACCGTGATCGCCAATTTGTAGATTCCTTTGAAAGTCCACTTAAGGAAAATATAATGAAAAGCAAACAATAAACATCAATAGTGGAGATGAAACATGCACGAGGTGCATAAGGGGAGTGTGTGTGATCGCCAGAGACACGAGGTCTCAAAATATAATCAATAAAAAAACATGGGAGGATGATCGCGAAGAATACCTCAAAAGTGCGGGGATGTGAGTGCTTCCTTTCTCTTCCAATCGGCCGGCCGATGAAGAGAGTTCTTTAATTATTACCCTTGCAAAAAGAGACACAAACACCACAAAAGAATTGAATTAGAACATGGTGTGTAGCATCAAATTCTTATATAGAAAGATGAGCATGAAAAGATGTGCAAGACGCACCTTGTGGGTGTTGGCCCTTAAACCCCTATGCAAAAGGGTATGGGAGATATGATGAATGATATGCAAATAGGGAGGTGTGCAAGAGATGCACTAAGGGGAGTTATTCAACATAGTTGAAGAAAGGAAATATGCATAGAGAGAGGAACATGATGCATGCGTATGTATGAACTAATAAAAAAACAAACTAAAAGAGAAAAGGGAGGGATAAGAAAAATCTGGTTTTGCTCCTTTGGCTTTTGATACTCGATGAGGAGAGGCCTTCAGTTGGATGAAGCTTGAACCATGTGAAGCCCTCCTTCAGCCAGGCAGCACCCCTGCGTAGGAAGAAAATAAGAAAAACAGAAGAAGAAAAGAAGAAGAAAACAGAAGAAGAAGAGGAAGGCAGAAGAAGACAGAAGAAGAAGAAGAGAGATAGGAAGAGAAGAGGGGTCGAACAGAGGGCCAACAGGAGGGGTCCGAAGAGGGGGAGTCCAACCTGAACAACAGAGCAGTCGGCCCTATTAAATAGAATTGGAGGAGATAAACATGGGCAAGAGTCCAATAAGGGGGAAGGATAAGAATGGGCAAGAGACCAAATCAAGGCAGGAGTCTAACGAGGCAAGGACTCTCTGGGGAAAGGGCTGCGAAGCCAGAAGATGAAACACGCCCTTGGTCAGGGCGTCAATTCAAGAATTGACGACCTGTCAAGGGGCGTTAATTTAAAACACGCCCTGGGTCAGGGCGTTTCTTCCTGGATTAATTTTAGAAATAAACATTTCTTTTATTTGGAAATTGTGAAAGACGCCTCAGGGAGAGGCGTGAATTGAAAAACGCCCCATGGTAGGGCGTGATTCAAGATTTTTCAAACATTTATTCTTTTTCAAAAATTGGATAATGCCAGGAATTGACGCCCTCTACAGCGGTCGTCACTTTTTAAAGAAACGCCCTCAATCAGGTCGTGAATCAAAACGCGCCCTTTCCAAAGGCGTTAATTCAGAAAATTCATGGGAGAGAAATAGATAAAATGTGAAGACACGCCCTAGATCAGGTCGTGATTAAAAAAAACGCGCCCTTTCCAAAGGCGTTAATTTCAAAAATCATAAAAGGGGAGATAAATGCCCAAAAAATCCAGAAAAATAGGAAAAAGGAGGAAATGAGGAAATTAGGGGAAATCCATGAAAAAGTGGGAAAAACCACTCAAACAAGATAATTTGAGGGTCAAATGGGGCATTGCACGGTAATATGAAATATACTCAAAATAATGTCAATTTTAGCGTGTCTACAGGGATCCCTTATTTTCTGGTCATTCTGGCTACACGACCGGTTATGTCAGGCAGTCCCGTGATCGGGACGAGTGGGTCATGCAGTTCGTCGGGGAGTTTACAATCATCATCCCCTCTGACCGGGTGCTCATTAGCCACATAGAAAATAGTAGACCGTCCTCTGGGGTTAGGCACCTCAAAGGTCTTCAATGGTTCAACCACTTGGCAGTTAGCTTCTGCGAGAGGCTTGATGATCCCAAACGGGACCCTGATGTCCTCCAGTAAGTCTTCGAGGTGTGGTAACCCCGGTGTAGGGTAGATGGAAAGGGGAGTGGCTTTGAATACTCCTTCTGCCCCAGAAACAAATGACACTTGATGGAGAGCCACATAGCCTGGCGGCGGTGGAGGAAACCAGCTGTAGGGCTCCGCCTTCTTCTTTCCCTTATCCAGGGTGACTTGTGGAGCTTGCTTCGGCTTCTCTAGATACAAATTGGCGTCTGAGAGATGGCATTCGAACACCTCAAAAGGGTGGAGGTCAGCAAAGATTCTCTCCTCCTTCCCGTTGCCGGGGTACTTGATGCATTGATGCAGTGTAAACGGCACTACCCTGTTTTGGTGTAGCCAAGGCCGGCTGAGCAATGCTTTGTAGGAGGTGCTGGAGTTAATCACATGAAACTGGACCTTAGTTGTGAAATAGCCAAGAGAGAGGTTAAACTTTGCAATCCCCATGGGGACCTCGCACTTCTGGTTGAAGCCAGCAATCTTAACATTCTTGACCTCGATCAAGTGTACATTAAAGTAATGTTTCTGGTATATCCGGTAGGGGAGTATATTCACTGCAACCCCAGGGTCAATCAATACTCTGTTAATGGGATGCCCATTCAGCTGCCCCCTCATGTAGAGTGGCCTGTTGTGAGTGTAGGTAGGTAGGAGCATATCTTCTTCTGTAAAAGCCACAGCTACCTCGGGTGACATTTCTGCAAGGCAGGCTTCCACATATGCTGGTGTTTGGAGTGCTGCGATGACGGCCTACCGTGTCTCTTTATCTAGGGACATGATCTCCCAGACGGTGAACCTGGCTGGGATCTTCTTCAGGTGCTTGACTATTCTATTGCTAGCTCGGACCTCGAGCAACTTCATCTCTTCGACTCTACTGCGCATGCCCGCAGTCTGGGCCTGGGGAGCCGGCTCAGCAGGTGCTTCCTCCACCGGGTCAGGTATCACTTGAGCTTACGGGGCCTGTTGGGTCACTTCCTTCTCTTGCATGAACTCGGCAAGGTTCGGGGTGTTGTCAGGTTCTTCCCTTGACCGAGAAGGAATTACTACCAGCGGGGCCGAGAGGCTACTTGCTTCTTTGGTCCGCTGAGACTCGCGGGGGCATGACTGCCTTTCCCCTTGAGTCGTAAGAAACTCAATAAATGAAGGTATATTCTGGCCAACCGGCTCTCCGGGGTAGAGACCCGAGGGAGGGGGAATCTCCATGCCTTGGACCCTAGGTTCAGGGATATGATATGGCTATTCTCCCCTGAGCAGGATGTTATGGTTGGCCTGAGGAGGGCGTCCCCACTTCCTTCCTGACCTAGTGGCATGCTGGGAGGTGGATGCTTTGGCCTGATTCACTTCCGACGGCTCGGTGGGCGTCTCTTGCTCTTCTTCTCCCAGGGAGAGGGCGGTGTCAAATAATGCTGAGAGGGTGTTGCAACAAAGAACAACCCCATTCTTCTTCTTGTTTCTGGGCCTTCTTTGCTTCTTTCTCTTCTTTTCTTCAGTGGCTGGCAACTGGCCTTGGGGAGGCTCACCCCACAAGAGAGGTTCTTCCTTCACCTCGGCTTCTGCCTCCGGAGCTAGTTCAAGTGACTCGAGATCCTCCCAAGGGACATACTCCTTCAGATCCACAGGCTGGATTTCAGGCTGTTCGTAATCTTCGAGCCCATCAATAATGGCCTGGAGTCTTTCCACTGTAGGACTGGTTTCTTTGTACACCCGCATCGGGACGTGCTTTTTCTTGTTGTGAGTGGGGCACCTCATGACTAGCCGGGGAGCTGTGTCATGCCAAACCGGCGTCACTGGTGGCGGTGCTGGTCGGGGTATAACACCCCTTATGTGAACCTCCGGTGTGGGCCGGGGAGCTTGCCTTCTCCTTCTATTCCTTGTCGGCGCAGTCTGCCAACCTCCTTGGTCTTGAGCTGGCGCCATGACGAAGGCATCATAAGTGGCCTTTGTGCTAGCCTCCGTCCACTCTTCAGGTAGCTGGTGGTACAAAGACACCATGTTGTCATCGGTGCCGAGGCTCGGCATCTCGTGCTGCTGCGGAGGGTCTATCTTGTGCTCCCCCATATCTGGTTCTCCCTTCCTGATCAAGGATTCAATGACATCCTTGAAGATGTAACATTCTTGGATAGTGTGCCCCATCATCTGGTGGTACAGACAGAAACGAGGATCATCCTTCTTCTTTATGTCACCAGGCCTCTTCGGTTCTGGCAGTGTGATTTTTTTGTATCTGGTGGCCCATTCAAACAAGATCCGGGACTTATCTCGAGGAAAAGAATACAACTTATTCCTAATCTTCTCCCGTAGGGAAGGACCTTCCCGCCGCTCAGTAGACCTGGCTGGAGGAGGATTTGCCGTCTCCTTGGCTTTCTCTGTCTGTTTCTCAAAAGCATCGAAGTCCAATGCGTGGACTTCTGGCGGTATCAGTCTCTTTTCGGCCTTCCTGGCCCTCTGGCTTGAGGTAGCTGGAGCAGAGGAGTATCGAGCAAGGAACGCCTCGATCTCTGCTACTATGTTGTTTAGACGGTCAAATGGTCGCACCTCAGCGCCGATCATCCTTTCAAGGATTTCCTTTTTCAGGTTCTATTACAAATTTGCACTGCATCCTCCTGATGCGGGGGACGTCTACATCTCATGCTGAGATTTCTCCACCTCTTTATGTAGTCGAGAGCCGACTCATCATTTCTTTGTCTCGTGGCGTAGAGTTCTGCCACGGTTACTTCCTGCTCAGCTATATAGAACATTTCTTTGAATTTCTTCTGCATGTCGGGCCAGTCTGCAATGGACCCGGCGGGCAAGCTCAAATACCACTCAAAAGTAATCCCGGTAAGTGTCGAGCCGAAGAATTTGAGGAGGTAGGCCTCATCTGCAGCTAGATCCCCCATAACATTCACATAGTAGGCAATGTGCTCCCTGGGAGACCCTTGCCCATTAAACTTCTGAAATTTCGGTGGCTTGGTGATGCCGGCCGGGAGCCTCCTGGCAGCATAGTGTGCCGGATAGGGTACCCGATACACATCAAAGGGCATGTGATCACTATCAC
Source organism: Amorphophallus konjac (assembly GCA_022559845.1). NCBI lineage: Eukaryota > Viridiplantae > Streptophyta > Magnoliopsida > Alismatales > Araceae > Amorphophallus > Amorphophallus konjac. The sequence continues at coordinate 320,978,738 of CM040124.1, forward strand.
TCCTTTCTGCCAGCTTCATGTCTATCATCTTCTCCAGCATCAGTCTGTTCACCATCGCCGGGTCTACCGGGTTCGGGTAGAAATGCGCTGGTTGCGCCAGTGGTGTTGTTAACACTGTCGCCTGAGGTGCAATGGTGGATCCCTGGAAAGGCGGGTTCTGTGGCGGGGCCGGAGTTGTATGCTGTGGCTGGTGCAGGGGTATGCCCCCGGTGTAACTTCTCAAATTTCGGTGGCTTGGTGATGCCGGCCGGGAGCCTCCTGGCAGCATAGTGTGCTGGATAGGGTACCCGATACACATCAAAGGGCGTGTGATCACTATCACTCCTTTCTGCCAGCTTCATGTCTATCATCTTCTCCAGCATCAGTCTGTTCACCATCGCTGGGTCTACCGGGTTCGAGTAGAAATGCGTTGGTTGCGCCAGTGGTGTTGTTAACACTGTCGCCTGAGGTGCAATGGTGGATCCCTGGAACGGCGGGTTCTGTGGCGGGGCCGGAGTTGTATGCTGTGGCTGGTGCAGGGGTATGCCCCCGGTGTAGCTGGGGACCGGTGGAGACACCGTCGCCTGTGGAGAAGCTTCTGAGGCTTGACCGTTGCCTCCAGGCGTCTCTGGTAATGCTTCGATTTGCCCGGATGTCGAGAGCTGAGCAGCTCTGTCGGTCAACTACGTCCTTAGCAACTTGATCTCCCTTTGATATTGCTGCATCATAAGTAATACAGCTGGGTCACTCATGGAGAGGCTTGGGGTGCCCCCTCTTTCTTCAGCTGGCATCTCCTCGGACGAGGTGGATGGCCCTCCCGTGATGCCTTCAGTAATGACATTGGCAGCCAGGGCCATTGACGATTCCCCATAGTCAGTTCCTTCAGTGTGAGCTTGTGTCTTCTCGGTTGCTGCTTTCCCTCTTCTACTAAGTTGTCCTGGCCTTGCTGCAAGTCTGGCCATTTTCTCAGGCTCAGTCGGTAAGGCCCCGTACCGGCCGAATACTCCTGCCATGTTGCAAGTATAGACCCTTAGGCCTCTACCTCTTCTCATCGTTCTTCTCGACGTCCTCCCCGGGAAGTGCAGTCTGTCAAAGACCGACCCCCGTGGCCTCACTCCCTCCCTGAGCGGGGATTGATAACGCTCTTCCGAGCAGTTCATTGACTCGGCACTAGGCACGGGTCGGGTTTCATCTTCTTCAAATGCGGAGGCCACTGCCCCCAGCAGTCTCTGGCGACCCAGGGGAGTGCTCCCCGGGCCCTGCAAGTAGTTTCTCATAGCCTGCTCCACTCCTTCCCAGTCCTGATCAGGAGGGGAGGCGGGTGATACCGCCCTGTTGACAGCAACGGGCATGTGGGATGCAGGCTCCGCACGGGTAGCCTGATAGTGACGTCGGTGGTGTCGACGGCGGGTGTTCTCCGGCGGGGCCAGTGTGGCCAATGCCGGTTGGTAGACGGGGGCCGATGTCTTGACCCGGTCTGCCTGTTGAGCCCTTGCTGGGTGAAAGGTGCTGGGCCCTGCCCGGACCGGTGAAGCGAACCGGGCTGCCTTGGGGACCCATGCACGCTTGGCTTTATTCGGCCTAGAGGCCAGTTGATGCTGCGGTGCCATGGCCGGAGTTGTGGGTGTCATCCTGCCCTTCATCTTTTCCAGTGGCTGGAAGGAGTTACGCACTGGTACGTCGGGGACGACGTGTTCCAGGATCATCTCGGAACGTGGCTTGGTGAGATGCACTCGGACGGTCTCGATGACAGCAGACTTGCTGGTGCTGGAGAACAGGCCTCGGGGTGATGTGGTGGCGTGGCTCCTCCGGAGCCTCCTCTGATGAGAGGCCGAACCCTGGTGAGACGGGCCAGTGGTCTGGTGCACGAGGGGCACGTTGCAGCTCAGCGTCCTCACGGGGACGGTCTTGGGAGATTTGGCCATTGGTCGGCCGGCAGCACCTTTGGTGGCCCCCTGGATGGAGGCATTGCTTTCGATCCCATCAGACGCCTCGACGTCCAGCAGGTTCGCGAAGGCCACTCCCAAAAAGTTGGGGAAGCCAACTGAAGGAGGGAAGCTCCCGAAGGTGAGAGGGACGGCCAAGTAGCCGTTCCGCACATGGCTTTCGACGGGCTGCTGGCCAAAAGCGAGGGCCATCTTGACGTTCGGAATGCAACCTGCATTTGCAAACTGAGGAATTAGTATTACAAGAAGGGGGCCGTGGAGCCCTTAATTCCGGCAAAGAGATGAAGGGTGATCTGGTCCCACCGGGCGTGCCAGACTTGTGGACGCACTTTTTATTTAAATCGTGGTTTATTTGTCAATTGGGTTTATTAAGTGCGTGGGCGTGCCAGTCACAAAGTGACGATTTGCTCGGGCTTCATGGAAGCCCATGGTGCGCTCGATCTGACTCAATCAGGCGATTGTGTGGTTCGGGTCGGGACCGAGACCCGTTGTGCCATAAAGGTCAGAACGTCATTTACATCCAGTCGGAGAGGGGAATACCCTTGATTAATTGCCGAAAATAAGGGCTCCACGATCGAAAGAAATACTAATTAATGCAGGAAGGAAAAGGTAGCCGGGCTATGCAGTGAGCCCGTGGTGAGGGCATGAACACTCAGATTATGTCGGTCGCCGATGGACCACTCCATGTTTGGACAAAAGTTCATTAGGAAAACAAGATGGTAACGGGGACGAATCCGTGCAAATGTCTGTCGAGGGACGGCAAATTTAATACAGGGGGGGAAAGCCAGATCTCGGTGAGGGAGGGGACCCTGATGAGATATTGGCTCGAGGTAAGGCCGGGCGGTCACTGTGACGAAAGAGATGACTCCCGAGGGTGACGCTCGGCTTACAAGAGCATCATTAATATTCTCGGGTTCGGGATCCAAGAAGGAGAGACGAGGGCCACATCGTTATGTTCGTGAGTTGTCTTGGGTGACATGTGTCATTATCGCTCATTTATTAGCATTACTCTTTTTTGTTATCTTCTTTGCGCTCATTATTTGATTGGGACTACCCCCCCTATTTTATCACTATTATTATTATTTATTGTTCCTTTTATTATATAATTTCTTTTATCATATATATATATATATTCATTGGAGAAATGATGGAGTGTACCGCTGGAGGTGGAATTAGGAGTGTACCGCTGGGAAGTTAGGAATGTACCGCTGGAAGGGTTGAAGGAGTGTATTGCTGGAAGGTGAAGGGGAGTGTACCGCTGGAAGGTGTACCGCTGGAAGGGTTGGAGGAGTGCATTGCTAGAGGGTGAAGGGGAGTGTACCGCTGGAAGGTGAAGCGGAGTGTACCGCTGGAAAGTGTACCGCTGGAGGGTGAAGGGGAGTGTGCCGCTGGGTGGTGCACCGCTGGAAGGGTAAAGGGGAGTGTGCAGTGTGCCGCTGGGTGGAACAGAATCCAAGGGAGGGTGCCTTGTTCATGCAGTTCTGATGAAAAATCTTAGATGGTTAAGCTTTCAATTCTTTGTCATGAGATTGAGTCCCAAGTCATGTTCAGCAGTGCAGTTTTTGGAGTCTTATTCAGCCTATTCCTGGAGCCTTGAATAGTTCCCTTAGTTGATTAGAATGTTTCATTGTTGTCGGTTTCATTTGTTTGTTGCTTTTTTTATCTTTAAACTTATTGTTATTTCTGACAAAAATTCGGCAGCATCTCCCCTTGACCCGGATGGTAAGGGAATACAAGGGACATTCCCACAGGGAGTGATATGAACCAACAACTGCGGTGTGTGCCTAGGCAGCCACCTTTGGGGAAACTTCGGAAAACTCGGAGAAAACGCCGAACGGGAAACCAGTAGACTGATGCCAGCTATGAGTGCACTGAAGAAGTGACAGCCAAGGTGTGTGTCGCCGAGCAGGCCAACATGGGAGGTGTGCCGCTGAGGCAGCCAAGGGTGTACCGCTGGCGACTGGAGAGGGGGGCGCCGCTGGGCAAACAAAGGGAGGTGTACCTCTAGGCAGACAAATGGGAAGGGTGTGCCGCTGGGAAAATCCAGGGAAGACTGTGCCACTGGACGGACAAATGGGAGGGGTGTGCCGCTGAAGGGCCTGAGTAGTGTGATGGCCGGGGGCTTGAATAGGTGTATGCACACCGTGGATTCTGGAGGAAAGGCTGAAAAGCCTCCTAGCCAATGGGTGAGTCCCAACAGCTGGACAAGGGTAGTGGGTGCCAACGAACCCATAGATGGGGGAAGTGAGGTATCCCTCACGACTTGGAAGGCCACCAAAAAAAAGGGGAGGAGCCAATCTTGCACTGGCGAGCCAAGAACACCACACGTTGAGTTGAGCTGATCGATGACACAAGGGGCAATCATAACGAAGCTAGAAAGCCGGGGTGAAAATGCAAACCACAGACGAATGATGAGGAGGAGACAACGGGTGCAACAAAAGAAAGAGCCCAAGGGCATTTTTATTCATGGTAAGAACTCCAAAAGACAAAGGCCACAATTCGAAGGCCAACTACAACATACTGCAGAACAGAAAACTGTTGGAAGAGGAGAGAAAACTGAGAAACGAAAAGAGGAGCAAACAAAAAAGAAAAAGGTGCTGGAGTAGAGTTGGAACGAGGGAGGGTGCCTCCCTTCACCCCATTCCTTCTCTTCCCTATATAGATGGCTCACTCTCTCTCAATCTCCCCATTATCTTCTACCTTCTTCTTTCTCTTCTATTCTTCTTCTCTGCCTGTGTTTCCCTCTTCGTAGCTACCTTTTGCATGCAGTCCCCCTTCTTTCTTCTATCTTGGGACCTTTTATATGTGTACTGTTGACGGGTTGACCTTATGATGGCACTGCCATCCGAGGTTGACTTCGGTCTCCTCAATGTCAGGTGAGGATCTCCCTCATCTAACCAGAGGGCGACACCAAGGCGGGTGCTAGCTGGCGTTGAAGTGGCCGAGCTGCGTGCCGAGGGGTCTGCCTAGTGACCATTGAGTCATCTGTCGGTTTGTACCGTTCAGGGGAATTCACCGCTGTGCCGCTGGAAGGGCCATGCCGCTGTGCCGTTGGAGGGGCACATGCTTGGCCGCTGGAAGGCTCGATTGGGTGTGCCGCTGAAGGGCGCATTTGAATTGTGCCGCTGGGGGCTATAAAGTGTGCCGCCTGAAGGCTCTTGACGGGTGCGCCGTTGGGGCGCCTGATGTGTGCCGCTGGAGGCACAAAAGTTGTGCCATTGAAGGGCCGTTTGAGGGTGTGCCGTTGAAGCGACTGAGACTGTGCCGTTGAAGGGCACAATGGGGTGTGCCGCTGGGGCGCTTGAGGTTGTGCCGTCGAAGGCACGATGGGGTGTGCCGCTGAAGGCACCGGAGGAGTGTGCCACCGAAGTAACCTGGGTGTGCCGCTGGGGCTTTTCAGGCAGTGTGCCGCTGAAAAGGCACGGAGTGTGCCGTTTGGAAGGGGCTTCTGCCTTTGCTTCAGGGACTGAGAACTGTGAATTCTTCGGGACATTTTCTTCACCGTTAGGGACTCGAGGGTGGGTCCATAGCAGTGTATTAAATTCAAGAGTGTATCCTGTGTTTTCTTAGTCATTTAATGCGCCCGTGCAAATGTGGGGATTTGCCGGATGGTAGTATTCTCCCGGAGCTCTGGATGACCTGTCTCCCCGGGTCTTCTTCTTTCGACTTTGACATTAATGCGGGGGCTTGGCGGGACATATGGACGTGCAATTTTATACGTCCACAGGCCTTTCCCGCCATCTTCCAAGGGCCACAAATACATTTTGGCCGCCACCGACTATTTCTCCCGATGGGCAGAGGCCCTTCCCTTGTGAGAGGTCACCGGAGAAATCGTTGCTAGATTCAACCGGCACAACATCATATACCGATTCGATACTCCCAGTCGCATAGTGTCCGACAACGGGACACCATTCAAGAATAAGGCCGTGTACCAGCTAGCGGCCAAATTCCACATCGACTAGAGAACCTCTTCGGTCTACAACCCCCAGGCTAACGGTTTGGCGGAAGCCTTCAACAAGACCCTCTGCAAGCTCCTGGCTAAGATGGTTAGCCACCAGAAATTTGATTAGGGTGAGAAGGTCTTCAAAATCTTATGGGCCTATCGGACGGTCTACAAAACCCCCACGGGGTGCTCGCCGTTGTCCCTTGCTTACGGGACAGAAGCAGTTATCCCCATCAAAGTCCAGTTAGCTTCTTACCGTGTGGCAGTCCACACCGGCCTTGCCGGCCCTGACGAAAGTGAGTACCAGAGAAGGCTAGAAGAGCTTGCCGATCTAGAAGGTAAACGACTTGAAGCCTTCAAACACCTTCAAGTATACCAGGCCCGCATGGCCCGGGTCTATGATAAGCTCGTCAAGCAGCGAGCTTTCAAGCAAGGCGACCTCATCACGATCAAGGAAAAGGAAGTCATGGCAGGGGGCTCCATTGAGAAATTATAGCCGAATTGGCGAGGCCCCATACATTATCCACAATGTCTACGAGGGTGGGGCTTACACGGTTGTCGATCACAAAGGTCATAGACCGTTCCCGCCTCTCAACGGCAAACATATGAAGCTATATTATGCTCCAGAGCACGAGTTCGCACGTCAGTAAGACTAAGGCGCACGTCCCAGCTACTACCAGTGAAACTGACCCCTCCCTATGAGAGGAGGGGATCTCTAACCAGTCATTCCTTCCAATATCCAGCCAAGCAACAGGGTTAGCCATGCCCTCCCAGAACCACCGCTAGTCACCTTTTGGGGGTTAACTCCCCGCCTTCGTCCTTGCCACGACAAGAGCAGGGACACCTCTGCCCCAACAACAATCCAGCCAATGGGTTCCCAGGTAAGCAAAAAAAAAGAAAAAAAAGAAAAGAATGGGGTTAAAAATAGAGATACCCCGGTATACCCAGTCACCCTCACCCCAAGGGGGCGACTGGGGGAAAAAAGGCCAGCAACCCGGCCGAGGTGAAAACTTGGGAGAGCACCTCAGGTAAAATTGGGAAACCCCTCGACGTGAAAACCCGCTAGGGTGCGTCGGAAAAAGTTAAAGAGGGTCGGCTCTAGCAAAAACTTGAAAGGGCGCTAGAGCCGATAACGAGAAACTCTTCCTCTCCCCACCAATCAGAACGGCCTTCCACCCACTCCTTGGTGAGCCGTTAGCCTCACCCAGGGCCAGTCTTCAATTAACTTACGCTGCTGGAGCATGAACCCTACAATTCCCAGTTGGCCTTGCACTACCGCCACTCAGCTCGGCAACCTTCGGCCCTTGCCTCAACACCACAGGTCAACCAGCCCCTGTGACAATCAAGCTCCCAGTCACCATCCCAGTAGACTTCCGTCCCAGCACATTCCCATACACTTATCATTCTACGCCACTACATCCTACATCCCCTGCAAATCTAGAGCCTTCAAGTTTCATTATAATCCCAGTTCTCTCCTACAATCCCTGATCCACCAGCCATAACTCCAGTCATATCTTGCCATGACAAAGTGGCCCTTCGCCACCAGGGCATGAGAATTTGTAAAAATCTTTATTAATGGCGGAATAATATCTGGCTACCCACATCTTCCAGTTCCAGGTCACGTCCCCTGACGGCAACACGCTATGGACGGCAGTCTCCAAAAAAATGTAAAGGAAAAAATAAAAATAAAAAGAAAAGAATGGGGTTAAAAATGGAGATAGCCCGGCGGGCCTGGTCGACGCCATCACTAGGAGGCGACTGGGTGCAAAAATTGCCACCAACCCAACTGAGGTGAAAACCCGAGAGGGCGCTTCAGGTAAAATCGGGTAACCCCTCGGTGTGAAAACCCGCAAGGGCGCATCGGAAAAAGCAAAAGGGGGCCAGCCCTGGTGAAAACCCGTAAAAGCAGTAGGGCTGGTAAAGAGAAAAAAAAACTCTCTCCCTCTTTACTCTTCACTTACGAGAGCCGTCGGCTATGACACCCCCCGATGACAAGCTTAACGTCACTCCACGACAACGGTGGCCACTACACCCCCGAGGGTCGATCATCCCGAGTGCCAAATCCAGTTTCCACTCCCAGTTTCGGCTACAACGCCTTTGCAGGCTAGCCGTCCAGTCTCCAGTCCCAGTCTCGGCTACAACGCCCTCACAGGCCAGCCACCCAGCCTCCAGTCCCAATTTCGGCTACAACGTCTTTATAGGCCAGCCATCCAGTCTCTAGTCCCAGTTTCGACTACAACGCCTTCACAGGCCAGCCGCCCAGTCTCCAATCCCAGTTTCGGCTACAATGCCTTTACAGGCCAGCCATCTAGTCTCCAGTCCCAGTTTCGGCTACAACGCCTTTACAGGCCAGTCGTCCAGTCTCCAGTCCCAGTTTCGGTTACAATGCCTTCACAGGGCCGCCGCCCAGTTCCAGCCACCAGCTCCCAGTTCCAGCTCCACCTACAACATCTTTACAGGCCAGTCGCCTAATCTCCCGCCCCAATTTCGGCTACAATGCCCTCGCAGATTAGCCGCTCAGCTTCCAGCTCCCGTTTTGGCTACAACGCTTCTATAGGCTAGCCATCCGGCCCAGCTCCAGCTCCAGCTCCCAACTATCACACCTTTCCAGGTCACCCAGCTGGCTCCAACTCCCGTCCCCATTTCCAGTCACAGTCTCGATTTCAATTCCCAGTCCTTGTCCCAGTCCCGGTCTTGGTTGCCACGTCTTCCCAGGCCACCCAGCCAGCTCACTCCCAGTTTCCCAGACACATGAGAATCCCATTTTTCAGCTAACGGCATAAGGCTAGCCAATACTCCTCCATCCGGTTCAGGGTCAATACGCCCCCTGGAATCACCGCTGCAACCCTAAACCACGTTAACTGTCCCGTTCTCATGGGCCTACATTATTTCCCTGATATGCAGGCTTTCATCCTCCGAGAGGATTGGCCCCCACATATAGCCTTTTCTTTCCCCTACTACCCAGTGCTCAGCCTCCAATTTCTAACATCGGGTTCCCTTAACCCAGTGCCTATTGTCCCCTATCACTCATGCCAGTGTATCGTAGAACGAACAAGCAAGACTAACGATAGGTGGTCGCCAGTTCATGCACACCATTCCATTCCATCAAAAAAGGAAGGGAACAACCCAGCAAACAAAAGATCCGGAGTTTGTCATTAATACTCTGTAAGAGGAGCCCAAGACATGCCCTTGGGTTGACAAAATCCATACACTCCAGATAGCACAAACAAAAAAGGAGAGAGATACAATCAAATCTCAGGCTCGGTCCCCTCTAGCGTAGCGGGGTGTGAGTCCACAGCCACAAGCTCCGCCTCTAAGGTAGACAAGAGCTGTGCGCTAGCTCCGACTGTCATCTCGGCCGCCTGCCACTCAGCTCGGATGCGCTCGGCGACTGCCTACTGCTTCTCCCAGGCCTTCCTCAAGGCCTCAGCCTGGCTCTCCACCTCTCTCAGCTGTGCGGCGTGCTCCTGAGATGCCAACGCAGTCACCTTGGCATGACTCCTCTGCTCAGCTACGGCTAACACGAGCTGAGCCCGCTGCTCCTACGCCTCTCGGATCGCCGCTAGCCTCCGAGCCCTCCGCTCCTGAGCCTCACAGAGTCACAGGTACTCGGCCCAGATCCCAGCTAACCTGGACATCCAGAGCTCACGGGGGAAGCCGAGCGCGTGATAGCCCTGGGTACACTCCCGCAGCCGCTACCTCAGATCCTCTGGAGAAGGAAGAGGGTCGCTCTGCGAGTAGGCTCGTGCCCGCTGGAGCAGGGCGGCACCTGCGCTCATCTCCAGCAACGGTTCTGGTGGAGAAGCAGAAGTAGGCCACGCGACCCCTAAACCCAGGGAGAGGTCGCCGGACGCGGTTAGCACTCCAGTGGAACTTGCACAGTCCCGACAAACACCAAAGGGAGTGAGCAATACATGCAAGACTTCCTTCGATAGATAAGGTGAAAAACCTGAGAAAAAAGATAAGTCTTAGCTCCTTACCTGGAGTAAGTCCGGCTATCCCTGTGGCATCATCTGTCGGGGTCGGGGAGGGCAACCGCTCCTCCGCCTCGACAGCATCACCCGCCGGGGTCAGAGAGGGCAGTGATTCCTCCACTATCCGGTCGTCCCCCACAAGCACGGGTGGGATAGGGGGCTCCTCCTGCCCGCCCTCGTCAGGAGCCGACGCGTGCCCCTCTGCAGACTCTGACGCTGTAGGCAAGCCAAGAACGTCAGCGCTCTACCATATAGAGCAAACAAACACCAAATGAGGATGGGAAGAACCACCATATACCTCCAGAAGTGGTCCCCGTCGGAACCTCCCTACTAGTAGAGACCCCGGAGGATGAAGAGCTCGAGCTCGAACTCTCCTCTGTTTCCATCTCCAAGCTACCGTTATCTGGAGGGCTCGACGAAGCCTCTGACGAACTCCTGGAGGTAGCCAAACTAGAAGCTCCTGCAAGCCGGCAAAGCAAACAAGGTCACTACACAACCCAGCTTCATACAAGGGTGACTCTCCAGTTAAGAGTTGCAAACAGGAAACACACCAGCCGGAGCACTCTCCTTCGAAACTTTCTTAATGTCGACGATCCCCTCGTCGCCCTCAGTTGGAGCCACTCTCATGGGCCCCTCTTCCACCACCTCAGCCCTGTCGCGAGGTAGCTCGCCCTCTTCTAGATGCGAAGAAGTACCTGTGAAAAATGCCAACAGGATCTCAGCACTAACAGACAATCAACACAAAGGGGCCTACCAGAAATGGTTAAGTCCCCAGTTACATACCTGAGGGTCCCATGCTCGAAGACCCAACCAGTCCCACAGTACAGGCCGACACTACAGCTGGCAAGGAAACATGTTCCATCCCCGCCAATAGCTGTGGTAGCAGACTGGACGTTTCTCCAGCCACGGGCGGCACTGAAGCACTCCTCCCTCCGAGCTCCCCCTCAAAGGAGGGAAGGGACACCGATGGGCCAGCACAGACTAGCTCCTGAATCATCTCCAGAGTGGCGACTGGATCCTCACCTGGCAAGTGACAGCATAAATCCAGTCAATATCTGCAACCCAGCAATTATACAATGGAAGGGCAATGCCCTCCGCAGTGATTCAGCAGTTACCCGAGCCATCCTGGGTCACTGCTGGCTCCTGCCTGTCAACCGATGGGGGAACCTCGCCCCGCATCTCAGAGGGAGCTGCAGTCTTTGATGCCTCGGCTACCTCTACACGACATCAGCAACTATGTCAGCTCCCAGAATCAAGTATAGCCATAAACACAACATGCCCGGTCCCAGAATTATATACCTGGCTGGGCATCCTTTGAAACCTTCCATGACTCAAAATCGGGAAAGGTCTCAACATTGGAGGCAGCCTCGTCCATCAGACGAAGGAACCCCTCCATATCTATCTCGCAATCGACCTCGTCGTCAGGTAGTAGGTCGATCTCCAGAGGTGGCGAGAAGGCCGCGTCAGCCTCGGCCTCCAGCGGCGCTGTGAAAAGTAAATCCAATAGCACAAGGTTAGCCGATCATAAAGGCTGAATCAATATGAAGCAAGTAGGAGGATATAGCACGTACTCAGAGCCTGTTCCACCTCAATATGTTCCCCAGCAGCGGGTCCCCGAGAGGACTCGCCGGCCTCCCTGGCCCCGGTCTCTACCAGGGGGCGCTTCCGCCGTGGCTGGAGAGCCCCGTCACCGTCCCCAGGAGACGTCCCCGTGGAGGGGTGATCCCTGTCCACCGCAGAGCCTACCAATAAACACAACCACATAAAATGCCTCAGTCATATACCCCAGAAAATAACAAAGTGGGGGTAATAGGCTAACGAATAGGTCTCACCTAAAGCCTCAAAGGGGGTTAGCGACAGAGGAACCAACTACTCCGTCTTCAAGCCCACGACCCGTGCAGCCTTCGCGACCGCCTCCTTCACGTCCCTCAGGGTGTAGGCGCACTTGATGAGGGACATGAGCTCCACGGGTCCAGCCGACCCGATCGCATGGGCGATATGACACTTCCAGTCATCGATCACTGTGTCTACAAAGCTCCCCTCAGGGAGCACTCAGTCCAGTGAGCCCTTCTGCTCGAACCCGCAGTCAGCTACGAACTGGGTCCATCGAGTCCTCGATGCCCCCGATCGAGGCACCCTGACCCCAGTACCTCCAGGCGCCGGCCGTGCCTGCCTGAGGGGCTTCAGTGCCCCGTTACTGCTCCGTCCTGCAGACAGTGAGCCCCGGCTGCCCCGGGGCGCCTGTTGTGCCAGCCGCTCTACCTCCCGGTGGATCCGGGAGAAGTGAGCCGCAGGCACCCATCGCCTAGCGCAATGGGAGGCAGATCCTCCCTCAAGAGACGGGCCTCTTCAACTTTTCAGATCGTTGAGGCCTTCTGCCGGTACAGGTGACTGTTCTCGAACCAGCACCTAGCATAATGGACGTCGAACCGCCCCCTGCGTCCAGGCCTAGGCGTCGGTAGACGCACCGGCTCCCGACGATAGTAGAAGTCCTACCATGTCGCAGCTAGCAAGTGCGTATCCCGGCCTCTGTACTATCGACCCGCTAGAGGGAACTCCTATTTCGACGAGATCCCTCTGGTTGTACCTGAAGTTTCGAGCGAACCTGTGCGGGTAATATGGCTCCAGGAAGCTCGTCACAGACCGGTGTAGAGGCAGCACCGCCGGTCGGGTACTGATCACCCACTCTGTGTACAATGTCGCATCTGGCTCCTGCTGATAAGGAAGGGCGCAGGCCGCCCCGCCATCTGAAGGTACTAGAATCAGGTGGGAGTGTTGGAGGGTGAATTCCGGCGTGTTCTTGGAGGGTGTTCTTCGCGCATATGGCGACCGATGCTGTCTTCTTCCTTCGATTAAGGTAGGCAATCGTAGTCCAAACCCAATATAAAATATACCATTGGAAGCGTCTCTAAGTCCTCGTTCGATCCATAGTAAAAGCCCCAAATTTCATCTTATATTGAGATCGTATGACAGGTTTTAGTAGGAGCATGTCAAACTAGGGTTTCTTCCATGCTTAACTTACACATTTGATCTGATAGTAGGCTATCTGGTAGGCTAAATTCAAATTAAAACATGCCTTATCATGCGAAATTTTGTGCTCTTTCCAGTAGTCTTATTTTGCCCAAATTTTATGCATTGCACGTCACGAATTTCTTCTTGTAATTAGAGTCTATCAATGATCGCCGGAGACCGGGTGTGTCGACCTGTTAGCGGTCGTAACAGGAACCACCAGGGTCCAAAGCAGTCGAACAATTGACCGTTTACCCTATTACTATGCTGGGCTATGCGGCCTATCAAACGACCGTTTGAGACTTCCAGCGGTCGCTCGACAAACCGTGTGCCCCTATTTACCAGCCCTATAGATCGTCGCCCTAAGCAGTCCTTTGATAGACCCCTAGCCTCTGTTAGCGGTCCTCCCTAGACCGTTTAGTGTCGTTGATTTCATTGCTTGTATGTTTTGATTAAATTGATTGTCATGGCTTCGATGACATGTGTAGGATAGAAACCCACACACAAAAATTGGTAAATTATGGAATATATGAACTTGTTTAACTATATGCATGGTTAATTTCTCTTTCATTCTATCATACTATGTGCTTTTACATGATTTTGGTTCTAAAATTGAAACTTGTAGCAATATGTCACAATGTGAAAATTCTAGGATTTGTTTGACAGTCACTCCACTCCGGTGGTATTGACTGATCGATCATCGACCATTTTTCGATGCTTCATTAACCTTTAATCTTGTAATGGCTGGGACTCTATGCCGGATATTTCTTCCGTGGGACTAGGACCTCCATTATGAGACCTCCGTAAGACCCCGCGAGCCTGAGATTCCCACTAGGACACCGGGCGGGTTGTACCTTCAAGACCTACACCAATTACTCTATCGAATTATCCGTTTTATAGCTCAGAATTCGGGTCTATCTTGGCTTAAAGGCGGCCCTGGGCTAGACCGTGTGGTGACTTAAGCGGTCCAGTCATGACCATTTTCTTGGACATGAGCGAGGTTCTGCTGGTCGTCTTCCTTATTTCTATCGACCTAGCAATGTCTAAATTGATCAAATAGCCTCTGGCTTGACATGAGAGGTGTGGGCTAGACCCTGGTTCAGTTCCATCATGTCTTGGGTGGGTTGGAAGCCCTTTTTGGTCGACTGATTAAATCTTGCTGGGCCCAGATTGTTGCGGTTGTCATTGCACCATTTTCATCCTCTTAGCGGCCGTCCAAGGACCGTTTTAGGATGGGGCGGCCCAGTGAGTGACCGTTTACCTTTGCTGTGGCCCAGGGACCTTCTCGTGCTTGGCGGCCCCTTGTGGAACGTTTTCAACTGTTAACGGCCCCTCTAGGACCATTTTATTCTTGATTTTCGGGTCTAGTCCTTTTGGCCCGATATCACCTGTAGCGGTCCATGTTAGACCATTTTCATCTTGTTGCAGCCCAGTTTGACCGCAACTCAGCCTGAAGCTTGTTTTACATGTTTCATGTGTGTTCTGGTAATGCTGAGCCAAGATGGGGTTATGGATTTCCATTCTATTATTGAAAACTTACTTAATCTTAGAGATTAAGTTGCATAGCTTGACCTTAGAATTCTTGGCCGATTCTAATGAATGTCTAGATATTACTTGGGATCTTGAATCCACCAAATCAATGCCAACGCATCATAAGGGCCCGGTCTGGTCCTGGGAAGAGCACCCGAAAAGTACTAGTGCCCCGGGGAGTTGTAATGACATGGTGAGGCATTGCACCGAGTGCATGACTAGCGTGTGTCTATGACATTCATCTCTTTTCTCTATACATTTTTCTAGATTCCTACATGGAATTTGTCTTGATATGACTTACTTGCGTGTTTGATCCGCCAATTTTCCTAGAAATTGATATATCCCGATTCAATTCAATCTATTAGCTTCATTCCATCCGTTCTTATGTTAACTTGTTTATCGTCTTAGTTTGCATGCATAAACAGTTATTTAACTTGGTTAACTACTTAAACTTGCCTGCTATTGCCTACTGAGCGTTCGCTCACCTAGTTTTCCCCCCTTTTTCAGGTAGTTCTGGTGATGAAATGCAAACGGATGGGGATGGGCAAGAGTAAAGACCGGAGTGAACCCTGGCAGGCGTGGACCTGAGTAGTGATAGTTTATGTGGTCATATTGTTAGGTTGTTAGTTCAACCAGTCAAATTTGAGTTATAATTTTTCTTTATTTGAGTCGTGACTTAAGAAAGTGTGGATGTGAAAACATTATTATTTCTTCTATTTTTTTAAAGAAGTTGGTTCTTTTAGCTTATTTCCTTTCTATTTGCATTTGACCTTTTAATATCGTTGTTGCTCTGCTTATCATGAATGTATGTAACTGCCGCGTTCCGATATTCCGCATCGGGGCATGACAGTTTTGTGGTATCAGAGCCTAGGTTTTTAAGTTCCTAGGTTTGTAAGTGATGTCATAGAACCTGTAGCCTTGTTAAAGTCTAAGGATCTAACCCGGTGAGATTGGGTAGAGACTTGGGGTTGAGTTAACTAATAAACTCTAAAAGATTCTGGCTAAACTATTTTTAATTAATTTTTCCTGCACGTATGTAGGAGTATATTTCGATGGCGACAGAACGTGCGCAGTGGAGGGATATGCAGCGTACGGTACAAGGCTTGACTCAGGCCCTCCAGCAGGTGGCCCAAGGAGGAGCTGCACATCATGGAGCCGGTGATCTCCACCAGAATTTTCGAGGTCTAAATCCCCCGCGTTTTGATGGATCGGCGGATCCCGATGAAGCCGAGAATTGGCTGAAGGAGATGGAGCGAGTTTTTAGAGTAATGCAGTGCAACGACCAGGATCGAGTTCTTTTGGCAACTTTCCAGCTGGAACGCGATGCATGCGCTTGGTGGGAGGCTGTAGAAACAACGCTCGGTAATAGGCGTGCAACGTGGGATGAAATCAAGGAACATTTTAATAGCAAGTACTTTTTAGATCGCGTCCAAGAGAAGAAGGCGGCAGAATTCGTTGCTCTGAAACAGAGGAACTTGTCAGTTGCAGAATATGAAGCTCAGTTTGCCAGACTATCCCGATATGCAACGCACTTGATATCCACCCAGAAGATGAAGGCCAAGCGTTTTATGAACGGGTTGAAGCTCCATTATATTAACCAGTTAGCACCTTTGGAAATTCAGACCTATGCAGAGATGGTGAGAAAAGCTCAAGTTCTTGAAGATACATTAGAGATGACTGAGAGGATTCGAGGAAAGAACCCTAAGAAAGAGCAGACAACTAGTTCTGGGAATTTCAAACCCAACAATGGCAGGAAGAGGCCCAATGGCGGGTCAAGTTTCTCACATGACAAGAAGTCGAGGAATGATGATAAGAAGGCAGGTTCGGCTGCCCAGTCTAAGACTATTTGCAAGTTTTGTGACCGTCCAGGTCACAAGATGGAGGAGTGTTGGCGCAAGCTAGGAGCCTGTTTATGTTGCGGAAGCCGGGACCATCGTATACTTGAGTGTCCCCTCTTGTCAGACCAAGCTACTCCGAGCAAGCCGCAAGGAGGCCAGAAGTGGCAGGGTAAGCTCCAAGCTCTACAGGAAACTGAGACTGAAACCACTGCAGAGGGTGGACTTGTTGAAGGTACACTTATTGTCTCTGATAAGCCAGCATTTGTTCTATTTCATACCGGAGCAACGCATTTCTTTATTTCTCAGAGTTTTACTAAATCTTTAACTATAAAACTAGTATTAATGAATTCTCTATTGGAAATTTCAACTCCTATTGGTATGGGTTCAGCAATCAAATATTACTAGCCTTCTAGTAAGATCATGATTAATGGGTAGAATATGCCTGCTGATTTGGTTTGCATGGCTATTGTACCCGGACAATTTCCCCAGCGAAATACCCAGAAATAAGAGTTCGGAAATTTCCTCGAACACCTTCAAGGCACAGGCTACCCGGCCCCTCCGATAACCCAGTGGGCCCGACCAACAGCCCCAACCCGCTCACCTAGGTACACGGTAACATTAACAACTAATCGGGACCACTCCCGACCCCTCAGTTGTGGATTTACTCCGCGTTCTACATAACCACCCGGGGCAACCCGGGGGCGCCCCGACTACAAGCCACGCCACGTGGCACATAGTGAAAAGGCCAGGGGCCTACCCCAGGACGTCTTCTTTCAACCCCCCCAAGGTCAAAGGGAGACCCAAATAAGTCACCACAGGCTTTGGAGGCCCGCAGCACGTGTATACGGCTCACACACGTATGTTCGGCATTTTTCCGAACACCTCGTGGGCGTGTATGTTCCAGTCCTTCTACACCAAATCACGGGCCACCCCATGGTTCTAGCACACTAATTGGGTCCTACAACGACCCCCCAGCAAGCCGGGGCCACCCCCAACCCTCAGACACGTGGCGATGAGCCACTTAACTCTAGCTCTCTGGCCAACCCGAGGCTATCCTGCCAACGCGTCGTGCAACATGGCACGCAGCCCGAGGCCAGGCTCACATGCCCAAGGTGCCTCCTCTCAGCCCCCATGAACTTCTACCCTAGGCCCTAGACTAAGTCCAAGGCCCGTCGGTCACCTACGTGGCCAGTTTGACAACCCGGGGTGTGTCGGGCATTTGCCCGAACACCTTGCGAGCGGCTACTACGACTCGAAGAACAACGGCCTCCACGGGCCATCCTCGTATCTCGGAGACCAGTGTCCCTCAAAGGACATCCCCAGGCGACCCAGGGCGCAGCTGAGCCCCCAAGGGAGGGCGAACTCCCCGGGGGCCCGCGCCCTCTCTCCAGCCCGGTGGCCCCACGGCCCCGCTCAGTCCCAGTTCGTCCGATTCTCAGTCTCCGTTCATCCGACTCCCTAATCTGAGGTGAAGGGTGCGCGTCGTTCGTTCGTACCAGTGTATGGGAGCAACACACGGAAGCACGAAGCAACAGCACGGGGGAGCGGTCCTCGACAGTCAACGTGCTCACAAGTCTCCACGTATCCTCCCAGCACTTGTCCCTTTCTTCTTAGTTTAATTTAGGAAGAAAAATAACAAAAATCGGGATTTTATAGAGGGTGGGGCCGCCCCTCTCTCTCTCCACTCTAGCCCGCCTAAACCCCCCTGGGGAGGGGTTTAGGCGGACCAGACAGGGCCCCCAGGCTGGTCCGCCTAAACCCCTGCGTAATAAAAAAAGATTTTTTTTTAAATTAAAAAAAAGGGCCAACTTAGCCTGGCTAAACCCCCCCGTGGGGAGGGGTTTAGGCGGACCAGCCTGGACCCCCAGGCTGGTCCGCCTAAACCCCCACCAAAATAAAAAAAAGGTTTTTTTTACCCTCCGAAGAGGGGTTTTGGCGGACCAGACCAGCCCATGGGGCTGGTCCCCCTAAACCCCCCCTGGGAGAGGGGTTTAGGTGGACCAGACCAGCCCCTTGGGCTGGTCCGCCTAAACCCTATCTCTCCCACTCCATTACACAAACAAAATAATAAAAATATATATATATATTCTTATGGTTTACCCGGACCAAGTTGAACCCTCAACTTGATCCGCCTAAACCCCACCCTTACCCCTTCAAATTCCTATAAATTCCTCCCCTTAGAAGCTCAAGCAACAACAACAACAACAACAAGAGCAACGCACTAAGGCTTGTACAAGCTGACTCCCGGACGGACGGACAAACACCCCCGACCTAATTGTCGCACCCTCGGACTCCCGAGGCTTTCGGCAAGGGTCGGGAATGCGAGAAGATAAGTGCGCGCGCGGTTGGCTTGCTAGTCGACTCACACACACCGAGGGTATGTCACGTGTACTTCCCTCACGCGGCGTTTAACCGTCTCACACAAGTCCATCCTCGTCGCACATATGGTGACTATGTCAACGGCGAGTACACCCGCATCTCGGGTCCGCCCGTGTACACCAACTTACGGTGACGAAATGCACTCCGTGATGTCGCGCCAAATTCTGACATGGAATCACGTGCCCACTGCTCACCCCCAGTCGGTCATTGGCCACTGAGATTAACAACTCGAGTCTAGTCGGACCTCTGGCCCGGGAATCATAGTCCTAGGGCCGACCTCAACTCCCCAGCATGATGACACTCGCCGTCCGAGACACGGACCCGACTGTTCACCTGGAGCCATGTCCGACCTTCATCAGGCGCCAGTCACGCCCGCCCCGCCACCAAGGCAGTCAGGCTCGCATCGATTCCTTTAGAAAGGAGTTTCTGTAAAACACGCGGATATCCGCTTTATTACGCAACGACCCGGGGACCAACTGACGTGTCGGAGTTGTCCTACGGCTTGCGCCAGTTGTACTTTGGCCCCCTCGGCCTAGTTGTAAGGCCCACGCGGCTCTCATACAACATAAAACCAGTTGAATACAAGTGCCCGCATTTGGGTCCCCAGCTTTCTACCTACACCACTAGGCATACGTGCCTAACATCCTGACTCCAGTAAACACCCCTCAGTCGAAAGCGCACCCACAGCTGTAGAATGCTCCCGGCCCTCTACCCACGGCTTCAGATATATATGCAGGCTTCTCTTCAGCATGGAACGAAGGTGTTCGGATTCAATCCGATGTAAATAAACACCGGTTACTTGCGGCCGGTGGGGAAAGACGTCCAGTACACGATTCCCACAATCGCCTACGCACTCGCACCCGTGGAACCCCTTTTCTCCACGTGTCGCCCTGCTCGCTTAAGCCCACGTGCCGCGTCCTGGTGATGCTTCCCTTGTCAACCCTTGGTTCCATGGGTGATTGTCGAGAAATTGACTGGCACGCCCGCACCCTGTCCGGCTAACCTATATCCTTACATTCCCGTGCCATTCGACACTTTTTGACTTTCCGTAAGAGGAGAGTGCCCGATATCGCCGTGAGAGGCATGCAACCATAAGGAGGATACCCAATATATATCAAACTCCCGTGTTTTCCTTCGCCGCTGTATCCCTTCCTCACCCCGGTCATCGGCAATAAAAACATGCGCAACAATGGCAATGAAGGATTATGATGGTATCCTAGGGGCTGATTGGTTGGCTAGAAATGAGGCCAGTGTTCATTGTAGATCTAGCTCTGTGTCTTTTTCTGGACACCCCGAACTTTCTTTTGTTGGGGTTAGGCACTCTAAGTCAGTGCCGCTCATTTCAGCTTTTCGAGCTGAGAAATTGACGAAGAAAGGATGTGAGGCTTTTCTAGCCTTGGTTTCTTTAACCAATAAGAAGGAATCTGAGATTAAGGATATCCCTATTGTCCGGGATTTTCCAGATGTCTTTCTTGAGGATTTGCCAGGACTTCCCCCTGAAAGAGAGGTAGTTTTTTCTATTGATCTGATTCCTGGCACGTCTCTTGTTTCTAAAGCTCCGTATCGCATGTCTCCTGTGGAGTTGAGAGAATTAAAGAGGCAATTAATGGAGTTCCTGGAGAAGGGGTTTATTCGCCCTAGTACATCCCCGTGGGGAGCCCCCGTGTTGTTCGTTCGAAAGAAGGATGGCTCATTGAGACTGTGCATTGACTACCGGAAATTGAACCAGCTTACTGTCAAGAACAAGTATCCATTGTCGAGGATAGATGAACTGTTCGATCAGATAGCAGGAGCATCATATTTCTCTAAAATTGATCTTTGATCGGGATACCATCAGCTGCGGATCAAGGACGGGGATATCTTTAAAACTGCCTTCCGTAGCAGGTACGGGCATTTTGAATTTGTAGTAATGCCTTTTGGACTGACGAATGCTCCTGCAGCTTTTATGCAGTTGATGAATAGTGTGTTTCAGCCCTACCTAGATCAGTGGGTCGTGGTGTTTATAAATGATATTTTGATATACTCTAAGAGTGAAGAGGAGCATGCTGACCACTTATGGGTGGCATTGAAATTGTTAAAGGATCACTAGCTGTACGCCAAGTTTAGTAAATGTGACTTCTGGATGCAAGAAGTGTCTTTTCTAGGACACATTATCACTAAGGAAGGAATTTCTGTTGACCCCGCGAAGGTGGAGGCAGTAAGAGACTGGGATAGGCCTACGAATGTCACTGAAGTAAAAAGTTTTCGAGGCCTAGCAGGTTACTATCGAAAATTCATTAAAGATTTCTCTAAGATTGCGGTACCCTTGACCAAATTGACCTGTTAAGAGAATCAATTTGAGTGGTTGGAAGATTGTGAGCGGAGTTTCCAAACTCTGAAGGATTGTTTGACCACTGCCCCTGTTTTGGCTTTGCCTTCTGGAGAAGGAAGATTCGAGGTCTACACGGACGCTTCGGGCAGTGGCTTGGGTTGTGTGCTTATGCAAAATGGCAGGGTTATAGCTTATTCCTCGAGGCAATTAAGGAAGCATGAAGAGAATTATCCCATCCATGACTTGGAACTTGCTGCAGTAGTGTTTGCCCTGAAAATTTGGAGGCACTATTTATACGGAGAGGCTTTTACCATATTCTCTGACCATAAGAGTCTTAAATACTTGTTTTATCAAAAGGAACTTAACATGAGGCAGAGAAGGTGGCTCGAGTATTTGAAAGATTTCAATTTCTCTATCGAGTACCATCTTGGAAAGGGTAATGCGGTGGCTGGCGCTTTAAGCCGTAAACCGATTGCAAGATTATCAAGTCTCATGTTGCAAGAATGGAGACTGCTAGAACAGTTGGTTAGTTTAGATATCAATATTAGCAAGGATCGGGTCGTGATCAAGTCTAGAATTATTGATGGAAATCAAGTCCCTGCAAGGAATTGATTCGATGTTGGTAGAAATTAAGGAAAGTATGAAGAATATACCAGATTTTATGTTAGCCGATGATGGCAGGTTATTGTTTCGAGGGAGAACGTGTGTTCCTGATGTGGCCGAAGTAAAAGGTAAGATCTTAGAAGAAGCCCATAGGTCCAAGTATACTATTCACCCTGGAGGTACTAAGATGTACCGAGATTTAAAAAGGACCTTTTGGTGGCCGAGCATGAAAAAGGAAGTGGCTGAATTTGTGAGTAGATGCTTGGTATGTCAGCAAGTAAAAGCTGAACATTTCAGACCCGCAGGGAAGTTAAAGCCGCTCGATATACCACAATGGAAGTGGGAAAGTGTCGATATGGAATTTATCATGGGTCTCCCTAGAACTCGTGGTGGATTTGATGCAATATGGGTCATTGTTGATAGAGTGACTAAGTCTGCTCATTTCTTATCCATTAAGTCTAAATGGACAGTTGATGTTTTGGCTGCCCTGTATATGAAGGAAGTTGTAAGACTGTGTGGAGTACCGGTAAGCATTGTGTCTGATAGAGACCCCCGATTTACTTCGTATTTTTGGAGAGGATTGCAAGAGTCCATGGGAACCCGTCTGAGTTTCAGCACTGCCTTTCATCCTCAGACAGACGGGCAGACGGAAAGAACTAACCAGATTGTTAAAGATATGCTAAGAGCTTGCATGATTGATTTTGGAGGTAGTTGGCTTGAGCACTTAGCTTTGATTGAGTTAACCTACAATAACAATTACCAGTCCAGTATCGAGATGGCTCCGTTCGAGGCACTTTATGGGAGAAGTTGTCGATCACCATTGTGTTGGGATGAAGTTGGAGAGAAGCAATGACTGGGACCGGATCTCATTTCAGAATCATCCAAGAACATCCTTATTATCCGAGATCGTCTACAAGTGTCGAGACAGAAAAGTTATGCTGATAGCAGAAGAAGGGCCTTGGAGTTTCAAGTAAGTGAGCATGTATTCTTGAAGGTTTCGCTATGAGAGGAATTCGAAGGTTTGGCATGCGTGGCAAGCTAAGTCCGAGATACGTTGGCCCATTTGAAATT
Organism: Amorphophallus konjac; assembly: GCA_022559845.1. Classification (NCBI taxonomy): domain Eukaryota; kingdom Viridiplantae; phylum Streptophyta; class Magnoliopsida; order Alismatales; family Araceae; genus Amorphophallus; species Amorphophallus konjac. Next base: position 321,001,321 of record CM040124.1, read on the forward strand.
TTAGAGAGAATTGGAGAGGTTGCTTACAGATTAGCTTTACCACCTCAGTTATCTGGAGTACACAATGTTTTTCACGTATCGATGTTACGGAAATATGTTTATTACCCCACTCACATCATTCAACATGCGGATCTGGAATTGAAGGAAGATTTGACTTATGAGAAAAAGCCCATAAAGATTTTTGATCGGAAAGAGCAACAACTCAGGAATCGTTCCATACCTATTGTCAAAGTTCAATGGAGCCGACGAGCGACCGAAGAAGCTACTTGGGAGTCTGAAGATGCTATCCGGAAGTAATACCCTGATTTATTCTAAGGTCAGTTATCTCACTATCCCCATTGCAAGAAGTGCAGTGAATTTGGAGGATCAAATTCTTTAAAGTGGGGGAGGTGTAGCACCCCGAGAATTTATTTATTTTAAATCTTTATTTTCAAAAGTTTCTGATTTATTATATTGGAATCCCTTTTGGCTAAAATTCAACTAAATTCCGGAAAAATTATAATCAAGTAGAGGACGAAACATTTAGACTAATTGTCTTCTGGGAAAACCCTAATTTAATTCGTAACCACGCCGAATTAAGGTTTTAAGACTAAAAACGGACCTTAGAGTATCTAGACCTTAAATTGCCAAATTAGAGCCCAAATCGCGATCATTTGAGCCCAAATCAAGCCCATTAGATCCGTCTTGGCTGATAGTCCAATAACCCTCTCTTTTCTCGCAAAAACCCAAACCCTGGAATTCACATTTGGGTGAACGATGGGGCACGACTTGGTCAAACGTGAATCTCGCACGACCGGAGTTCGTGGACTCTATCCTCTACGACCAATCCTTCCAAAAATCTATTGATCCTATAAAACCAACCCTTATCTGACCTAGTAACCCATTTTGCTGCGGAGGCCGACGAGGAGAACGATCGAGGGTGAATTCCGACGTGTTCTTGGAGGGTGTTCTTCGCGCATCCGACGACCGGCACTATCTTCTTCCTTCGATTAAGGTAGGCAATCGTAGTCCAAACCCAATATAAAATAAACCATTGGAAGCGTCTCTAAGTCCTCATTCGATCCATAGTAAAATCCCCAAATTTCATCTTATATTCAGATCGTATGACAGGTTTTAGTAGGAGCATGTCAAACTAGGGTTTCTTCCATGCTTAACTTACACATTTGATCTGATCGTATGCTATCAAGCGGGATAAATTCAAATTAAAACATGCCTTATCATGCAAAATTTTGTGCCCTTTCCAACAGTCCTATTTTGCCCAAATTTTATGCATTGCACGTCACGAATTTCTTCTTGCAATTAGAGTCTATCAATGATCGCCGGAGACCGGGTGTGTCGACCTGTTAGCGGTCGTAACAGGAACCGCCAGGGTCCCAAATGGTCGAACGATTGACCGTTTACCCTATTACTGTGCTGGGCTATACGGCCTATCAAACGACCGTTTGAGACTTCCAGCGGTCGCTCGACAAACCGTGTGCCCCTGTTTACCAGCCCTGTAGATCGTCGCCCTAAGCGGTCCTTCGATAGACCGCTAGCCTCTGTTAGCAGTCCTCCGTAGACCGTTTAGTGTCATTGATTTCATTGCTTGTATGTTTTGATTAAATTGATTATCATGGCTAAGATGGCATGTGTAGGATAGAAACCCACACACAAAAATTGGTAAATTATGGAATATATGAACCTGTTTAACTATGTGCATGGTTAATTTCTCTTTCATTCCATCATACTACGTGCTTTTACATGATTTTGGTGCTAAAATTGAAACTTGTAGTAATATGTCACATCAAGACATGCACCAATTACTCGATCGAATTGTATGTTTTACAGCCCGGAATTCGGGTCTGTCTTGGCTGAAAGGTGGCCCTGGGCTAGACCGTGTGGTGACTTAAGCGGTCCAGTCATGACCGTTTTCTTGCTGGCCATGAGCCAGGTTCTGCCGGTCGTCTTCCTTATTTCCATCGACCTGGCAATGTCTAAATTGATCAAATAGCCTCTGGCTTGACCTGAGAGGTGTGGGCTGGACCCCGGTTCAGTTCCATCATGTCTTGGGCGGGTTGGAAACCCTTTTTGGTCGACTGATTAAATCTTGTTGGGCCCAGGTTATCACGGTTGTCATTGGACCGTTTTCATCCTCTTAGCGGCCGTCCAAGGACCGTTTTAGGATGGGGCGGCCCAGTGAGTGACCATTTACCTTTGCTGTGGCCCAGGGACCTTCTTGTGCTTGGCGGCCCCTTGTGGACCGTTTTCAACTGTTAACGGCCCCTCTAGGACCGTTTTATTCCTGATTTTTGGGTCTAGTCCTTTTGGCCCGATATCACCTCTAGCGGTCCATGTTAGACCATTTTTGTCTTGTTGCGGCCCAGGTTTCAACTCAGCTTGAAGCTTGTTTTACGTGTTTCATGCGTGTTCTGGTTAAGCTGAGCCAAGATGGGCTTATGGATTTCCATTCTATTACTGAAAACTTACTTAATCTTAGAGATTAAGTTGCATAGCTTGACCTTGGAATTCTTGGCCGATTCCAATGAATGTCTAGATATTACTTGGGATCTTGGATCCACCAAATCAATGCCAACGCATCATAAGGGCCCAGTCTGGTCCGGGGAAGAGCGCCCGAAAAGTACTAGTGCCCCGGGGAGTTGTAATGACATGGTGAGGCATTGCACCGAGTGCATGACTAGCGTGTGTCTGTGGCATTCATCTCTTTTCTCTATACATTTTTCTAGATTCCTACATGGAATTTGTCTTGATATGACTTACTTGCGTGTTTGATCGGTCAATTTTCCTGGAAATTGATATATCCTGATTTAATTTAATCTATTAGCTTCGTTCCATCAGTTCTTATGTTAACTTGTTTATCGTCTTAGTTCGCATGCATAAACAGTTATTTAACTTGGTTAACTACTTAAACTTGCCTGCTATTGCCTATTGAGCATTCGCTCACCCAGTTTTTCCCCCCTTTTCAGGTAGTTCTGGTGATGAAATGCAAACAGATGGGGATAGGCAAGAGTAAAGACCGGAGTGAACCCTGGCAGGCGTGCACCTGAGTAGTGATAGTCTGTGTGGTCATATTGTTAGGTTGTTAGTTCAACCAGTCAAATTGGAGTTATAATTTTTCTTTATTTAAGTCGTGACTTAAGAAAGTGTGGATGTGGAAACATTGTTATTTCTTCTATTTTTTAAAGAAGTTGGTTCTTTTAGGTTAATTCCTTTCTATTTGCATTTTGTTCTTTTAATATCGTTATTGCTCCGCTTATCATGAATGTATGTAACTATCGCGTTCCGATATTCCGCGTCGGGACGTGACATGACAGGTCAAACACCTGGCCACAAACTCTTCTACGTCTCTCTTCATTCCAGGCCACCAAAACTGCCTCTTCAGGTTCTGGTACATCTTAGCCGATCCGGGGTGCACGGCATACCGGCTCCCATGGGCCTCTCGCAATATCGCGCGCCTCACCTGCTCCTCGGCTGGGACATACAACCTACCTCTGAACCTCGCACCTCCATCCTCACCAAACTCCACCTCGGCCATCGACAAAATTCGAGGTAGCTCGGGGTCCGCACGCTGAGCCTCCGTCACTTGCCGACGAATAGCTAGCGCAACTGTCAAGCTCGCAAGAACAGTCGAACCCTGATCTTGAGGGATCTTGAGCCTAAAAGTCATGGTCGGCACTTGCTCCCATAACCTCCACTTCTTCAACAACATCTGACTAACCACCACCTTCCTACTCAGGGCGTCAGCCACGACATTCATCCTGCCAGGCTGATACGATAGAGTAAAATTGTAATCCTTCATGTACTCCATCCACCTCCTCTGCCTGAGGATAAGATCCTTCTAGGTAAACACATACCTCAAACTCTGATGGTCAGTGAAAAGCTCAAACTTCTCGCCGTACAGATAATGCCTCCAGATCTTTAGAGCGAAAATCACTAACGCCAGCTCGAGATCATGAGTAGGTTAGTTCACCTCATGTGGCTTCAACTGCTGAGATGCGTACGCCACAACTCGACCATGCTGCATCAACACAGCACCCAGACCTACCCCGGAAGCATCCGTACATACCACAAAACCTCCCGATCCTGAAGGCAACACCAACACCGGAGCGGTAGTGAGCAATCTCTTCAGCTCCATGAAGCTCTACTCACACTCCTTCGTCCAGACAAACGGCACATCCTTCCGCGTAAGCCTGGTCATCAGAGCCGCAATATGGGAAAAATGCTAGATAAACCTCCTATAATAACTAGCGAGTCCCAAAAATCTCCGAATCTCCGTGATAGTACTCGATCTCGGCCACTGCACCACAGCCTCGACCTTGGCCGGGTCCACGGAAACACCATCACCAGAAATCACGTGTCCCAGAAAGTGCACCTCTCAGAGCCAAAATTCGCACTTGCTGATCTTGGCATATAACTGGTTATCACGCAAGGTCTGCAACACCACCCTCAAATGATGCACATGCTCCTCGGCAGATCGCGAATACACGAGGATGTCATCCACAAACATGACCATGAATTGGTCTAGATACGGACGAAACACCATATGCATCAAATCCATAAATGCCGCAGGGGCATTGGTGAGCCCAAACGGCATCACCAAGAACTCATAATGCCCATACCTCGAGCGGAAAGCAGTCTTCTCAACATCAGACTCTCGAATCCGCAGCTGATAATAACCTGATCTCAAATCAATCCGCGAAAACACCCGGGCAGACTGAAGCTGATCAAATAAGTCATCGATCCGAGGTAATGGATATTTGTTCTTAACAGTCGCCTGGTTCAACTGCCGATAGTCGATGCACAACCTCAGACTACCATCCTTCTTCTTTATGAACAACATCGGCGCACCCCACGGGGAAAACTAGGACGAATAAACCCCTTGGCCAGCAACTCCTGCAACTACGCCTTCAGCTCTCTCAACTCCGCAGGTGCCATACGATAAGGGGCCTTCGACATGGGCGTCATACCTAGTATCCCTTCAATCACGAAATCGATCTCTCGTCGGGGTGGCAACCCTGGCAACTCCTCGAGGAAAACATCAAAAAACTCTCACATGACCGGAATATCCTCCACATCCGGACACTGCCGATCGACCACGATAATCGAAGCGAGAAAACCCTGACAACCCGTGTCAAACAATCTACGAGCCCTAATAGCCGAAATAAGAAAGCGGGAAGCGGAAGACCGGATACCTTGGAAATAGAAGGTGGGTCCACGAAGCTACCGGAAGTAAACCTTCTTCGAGCTGCAATCCACCATGGGATGATGGGCCTCGAGCCAATCCATGCCCAAAATCACGTCAAAGTCCTGAAGCGGCAATGCATAAAGCCTGGCCGGTAAGTTCCGCCGTTCCACCCACACAAGCACCTTCTCAAAACAATACGGGGTGGTCATGAAGTCACCGGTAGGCAACTCTACCGCCAAATCACAGGACATCTCGTCCACCGGGTCCTCAACACTCTGAGAAAAATCCTCGAAAATGAACGAATGGGACGCCCCAGAATCGAACAAAACTCGAGCCACACAATCCAAAATCGGAAGAGTACCTTCCACCAATTGCGACGCCTCAGCCTCTGCTATGGTCATGTGAGTAACTCTGCCTCGGGATCTCTGGCTCCCTACAGTAGCTGACTATGTCAACTGAGGAAACTGTCCCTGCTACTGGTACTACTCCAGTTGTGATGGTAGCTGCTGGGGCTGAAACTGCTGCTGCTGAAACTCGTGCCACTGACACGGTCTCTACGGACAGTCAAGTGCCATATGCCCTAGCTGGTCACACCTAAAGTAAATCACCGGCGCCGAACACTGCCTGCCTTGATCAGAACCGCTACACCGAGGACACCCACCCCGAGAACCACTCACCAAACCCTGGCGCTGATAAGGTACAGGCTGCTGAACGCTGCTCGCCGACTGCTGCTTCGACTCCCTGCGATCCTGACGCCTCTTGACGAAATCGGTTTCCTTGAACAGCTTCTTGAGCTTCAAACCAAGGGATGACGAACCTGCTGCTGAAGCCACAGACTGAGCTGCCCCTGAACCACCTGTTGAGGGCTGGACGGTACTCTGTTGCAGCACATCCATCGACTGACCAAGACCTGCCTGTGCCTGACCGGCACTGCCCTGCCCCCGAACCTTCTTCAAATCTCTCTCCAACACCGCTGCTGCCTTGCAAGCTGCATCCAGGTTGGCTAAACTCGATGCAAGCAGGGGATGCCTCAACTCTGGCCTCGAATCCCCAACAAACTGCTCAGTCTTCACCTCCTCATCTGGCATAATATGAGACGCATAATGATAAGTGTGTATTTTTACGTTTTAATTCATGAATATCTGCATTTTTATGAGCTTAAAATATGATAAATATACACTTCTCACACTTACTGTTGATTTTGAATCAAATGTTTAATTTTTTTGAAATTAAATAAATTTTTATGATAATTTTTATGTATTTATGCAGGCACGTAGTACGAGAAAAGCTCCACGAAAAAGGAAATAAAGAAAATAAAAATATTATTTTGAATGGGCCAAAAGCCCATGGACTTGTTCAAAAAGAAAAGAAAAATTTTTAGAACAAAAAAAAGAAATTGATTTACTATTTTTTAGCATTTTCTAACTATTTATAGATATAAATATAGCTATATATATAATTATTATATAATAAAATTAAAAAAATGAAAAAAAAAGATTTAAAACCCGCCCCCGCCCCGCCCTTCCCGCCTTCGCCGCCCGGGCACGGGCGACGATGCCGGGAGGGCGAATGGCGGGGGGGGCGGGTCGTGGCGGTTCGTGGAGGCGGCCCAGCAGGCATGCGGGGGGCTCGTGGCGAGCTCCGCATGGCGGGCGGCGAAGGCGAAGCGGCGCGAAGGCGGGGCCGGGACACGCGGCACGCGGGCGCAGCGTGCGCCACGCGCTCACGCGGCAGGCGCAGAGGCGGGCGGGCGCACGGTGGGCCCACGGTCGGCCGCCGAACCCGGCCTAACCGGTCGGCACAACGCGCCGGCAGAAGAGAAATAAGAGAGAAAGAGAGAAGAAAAAGCCAAAAAAAATACCAGAAAAATCCGAAAAAATCAGAAAAAATTGACAAAAGGTGCAGCACACTCCAGCCTACCAAGTTGGGTAAAAATTATGTGCATTTGAGTGTTTTATATGAGCAAGAAGAGATTGTAAACCCTATATAAAGGGGGTATCACTTGTAATGAAAGGAGTTAGTTGGTTGTTAGAGTTAGAACTAGATGGAGTTAGGGAGAGAGCTAGCTATGGGCACTTGTAATGTAAGTTAGTTCTTTACATTTCTGAAGTTTTTGATTGTTGAAGTTGTGTTTTTCCAAGCTTTTGAAGTCAAATTTGTAAGTTGAATTTATTGCAATACAAGTTTCATTTTGGAATTCAGTCTTTTCATAGCCTTATTTATTATTATTGTGATCCTCATTTCAAATTCTTGTCTTCATAAAAGTTGTTCCTTTTTACATTTTCTTCAACTTCTCTGTTTAGCATTTCTTCAAATTCGTCCAAATTCATAGAGGTAATACCCATTTTCTTAAGTGCTGTCCTGTGCATTTACTGTTCATCCGTGGTGATACCTTCTTCCATTCATTCATTTTGAACTCTTTCTAGTCCTCAAATAACTCTGAGTTCTTCATAAGAGTTGTTCCTCTCTTGTATCTCTAAGTTTTATTCTTCTTGCACTTTGTCAAATTCCTCTTCTTTTGAGCTTTAGAATTAAGTTTTCTAGGTGCTGGTTTTCTGTCAATTACTGTTCATCTGAACCAATAGGTCCTAGTTTTTCAAGTTTTTCCTTATCTTCCTTTCATTTTCTGTTTCTGTGTTCTTCATAAAAGTTCTTCCTTTTTCAATTCTCTACAACTTTCATGTTTTCAACTTTTTCTAATTCCATTCAGATTTCAAGTTATTTCATTTCTTCCAACCCCCATTTCCACTTGAATTCTGTTTTGTTTTCACCTTAAAGTTTCAAACTTGTTATCTGCAAACCCGTTCTTCTTAAGTGTTTCAAACATACCCGAAGCGGTGATTCTTCTTCAAATCCTCTCACGGCGTCGACTTCCTAAGCGGAACGATCATCATCAAAGGCTCGGCGTGGAAACGACGGCGTTCTTCACTCAATTGGCTAAATTTTCTTTACTTATCCCTTGTCATTTCAAGTTGTAATTTCATTTCCGTTAGTTGTAATCGCACTCAAAACCCAAAAATTAGTTTTTCAAAACACAAGAATATTTTCCAACTAAGAAAAATAACCAAATTCCTTCCCCGTGGGATCGACCCGTACTTACCATTATACTCATGTTTTCAAATCCATAAGTGAGTGAGTGCGGTTATAAATTTGTGTGGCACGGCAATTTTAACAACGACTGTCGAGCGAACATCAAATTTTTGGCGTCGTTGCCGGGGAGTGAATTATGTTGATAGTTGGATATTCTTGTGTTTGGTGTATATATGTGAATATTAATTTTGCTCTTTTTACTTATGCAGGAAAACGAAAAACATTCGCAAATCAAAGAAAGCGGAAGATCGGACATGAAATCTTATGGTTATGAAACGTTGTTGAAAGCCCGGCAGCATTGCTAAAGGGCTGAAATCAAGAAACAGGTTCTATCTTTCCACTTTCTGAAAATTTTTTACAAAAATCTGAAAATTTCTTGAAAACTCTATAAAAATAAAAAAATAATCAAAACAAAAGAAAAATTTTCATGCTGGTTAGTTAGGTTCATTAACTAAAAATAAAAACAAAAAAAAATCTTCATTTGTACCAAATAAAAGACCTCATTGCAAGAGTAGAAACTACACTTTCATGCTCTAGGTCATGCATCATTTAGCTTAGAATTTGTCTTTGTTTAATTTCTGCATTGCATTTTGAAGATCGCGAGGGGCAAGGTACGTTCTACTGATCCCAGTCTGGCATTCATTTTTGCATAAAGAACCCCTTGTTTGAAATTGTGGTGTGCATTTCATTTCAAAATACGTTAAGGGCACTACCCCTAAACAAGATAAGGTGGGGATTTCATCACCCTTCCTTAGCCCGAAAACCACAGTTCCCTTGCATCTCTGCATTACCTAGGCCTTAAAATAAAACTCAGTAGACGTTGGCCCTAGGATCACACTGTGATTCTTGTGTTATTTAGGTTTAACCTCATATGAAAACCGGTGCCTAAGGCAAGACGGTCGGACAGCAAACGCTTTAAGCGGGTTAGTGGTTTGGCATAATAAGGTCCCTACGAAAGTAGGGGGAACCTCCCACTTCCCCACCCCTTACCTGGCTGGTGGTCATATTGTGGATAAACTTACATTTCACTTTCATCACTTTGTGAAGGGCACATCTAGGTCATTAGGGTCATTTGTGTGCTAACTTGTTTATCTTTGCATAATAAAAAAAAACAATAAAATCAAAACATAAAAAAAATTCATTGAAATTTTTTCACTCTTTCTTGGGCCTTTCGCATCGCCACATCCACTTTTGTTTAGGCCCATTACTAGATATTTTCATGTTCAATCATGTGGGCCATTTGAATTCAAATTCTTTATTGACCCAATATCATCCAAATCCATCATTCGGCCAAAATGGGATTTACAATTCATCTCTTCCCCAAGAGCCAAACCAATGCCCATCGAATTTTTCCACCACTTTTTCTCACACAAATCCATATCCTAGGTGGGAAAATCAGCAATCTTCTTCTTGGGCACCTTATCAAAACCCCATTCACAATCCTTCAAACTCACACTTTTCAGATTGGGCTTCTTACTCAAATGCTCCTTACTACCAAGCCCAACATGAAGGACACTCCATCTATTCCCCATCACCTCAGTACGAGACTGATTTTCATTCTAAATCCTCACCACTGTCTGAGTCCTACCCAACCTATCCGGCTCCTCCACAGTCTGACGTCAAGGACCGATTTACTCAACTAACTCAGCTCATCTTGGCCAATCAGCAAACCCTTAATGCTCAAAGCCAAATCATTCAAGCCCATATTGATCAACGTGATAGAGAGCTAGAACTGGACCAACATGCTAGCCTCTCCACGGAAAATCTTGAAAATCAAATTCCTAATTATGATTATAATATCGGCTTGAATGCTCCATCTATCAATCCTCACTTCCATACTTCTCCATCACTTTTTGATAATGAGGATCATATGGAGCAGCCATATCAGGAAAATTGGGGGGCAGCTGATGAATCTCACTTTGTAATGGCCAACGCAAATAATGAGGAGCCTAAGTTGGGGGGAGAAGAATGGCCTAATGCAATTCAAATTTGGGCCTCAAATTCTACTGATCCTTATGATCAAGCCCAACCTAAAGAGGGCTGGCCCATGACCTTGTCACCACCTTCTGCTGGTTACTCTACACATTTTTCTGTTGAATCTCGGCCTCACTATTCAACTCCTCTACCCTCAAATCACAATTCAGAGATGACATTCAATCAACCCTGTCAATCAATGATGCTTCAAAGTCAATCTCGCCAAGCACGAATTGATAGGATGATTGAGACGATCAAGAGGATTGAGGAAGAACAAGTGCTTAGCTCTTCTGGTTGCATTTCTACTGATCAAATTCCTGATGATGACTATGATCACTCTATGATTCCCCAAGAGCATTACCCTCTGATTAATCTTAATTTAGAAGATGAAGGAATTATGGAGAGATCTTGTCAAAACGATTTGAATGAGGAACCTAGACAATTTGAGGAGATTGAAGAATTTGATGGCAATGAAATTCATGAAGGTGATGAACTGATAAATGACCATATTCCCCCTCCTACAAAGGAATTTGAGGAGTCAGTGCTTGCTTGTCAACATAAGGGAAAAGCAAGAGAGATGGATGATCTTTAGTCAGAGGGACAGGATGGATATATTGAACCTCATCACAAGTCTCTCCCCGATCATGATGACCTTCTCTTTGATGATGGGAATGGAGAAGAAGTGGAGATGGGACATGGCTTTGATGAAATTACCTATGAAGATGGGAAGGAAGAAGAAGTAAAGATGGATCTAGAATTGAATATTTATTTGAATAATGAAATTAGGGTAAATGAGGAATTGAAGGATTTGAATGTACCGCATGATACTTTCAATCTAGAGGAGAGGATAGAGCTTATGCCAATTCTTGACCACAGTGATTCTTTTGAAGTTCTTCCAACCGACTGGTCTACTCTTGCTCTACATGATGATCCCATAGCCTCTAAGGAGGAATATTTCATAATTGATGACATGATTTTTCCCAATGTTCCTCCTCTATTCTCTGATTGGGGTGGTCCATTTGAGATGCCTCCACCTCGATACATGTCTCGCCCTTGCATTCACCAACCACATTCATTTTCTTCAGGGCATGAAAAAGATAATTTTGCCAAGGATAAAATTCTTTGGTGGCTCATTTTAAAATCAACTTGTTGGTTGTTGAGCTACAGTGCGTCTGGCTGAAGACGTTAAATTTAGCACTTTTTGGGAGGCAGCCCAACATCTTCACAGTTTGGTGTGCAAATAAATGGCTTCTTGGGAGGCCACCCACGGTTTTTGTGATTTGATGTTTTGTTTTAGTGTGTTTCTTTAACAGTTCTCAGGCCATAACGCAATGAAGCTCTCATCACTTCGCCCGACCCATCAGGTTGTATCCTTTCCATCCCAACTATATTATCTCTTTACATGTCCTCTGATCTTTCTACTGTTTATGCCATTGAGGACAATGTCATTTAAGTTGGGGGGGGAGATAAATGCCAAAAAAAACACATTTCAAAAATAAAATTTCTAAAACTTTCAACAATTTTTTTTTTTACTTTCTTGAATTGTCATGTGAAACAACAGTTTTCCCCGAGTTGAATTTCTTGATTCATGTCGCATGAAAAGTGATTCTAGAATGGAAATGACTAGAGAATCGGATGATGGATAATTTATTTACTCTAGCCATGGAAAACTGATTTAAAGAATCTCTTTAAAAGTTCAGATGCACTTTCAAAGAAAAAATAAAATCACGTTGCACGCTAATGAAACAAGAAGGACAAGCCTTCTGTTATTTGAGACAGACTGTCTGATATTCTGCATTTTCTGAAGAAGAAATATGTTAGAAGCTTTCTGCCATAGAAAAGTATGAGAAAAAAAAATAAAGCACCATGAAAAATGCTCCGATTCTGAGTAACCGGGTCTACTTCACCTAAGACGTGTTGAGGTTCGCGTCAAAAGGAAAAGGGAACTTGGATCTGTGGAACCGAGCCTACTTCACCTAAGACGTGTTGAGGTTTGTGTAAAACAGTGAAGGGTAGTGCAGCATCATGTGTGGAAAGAAAAAAAAAGGAAAAAGAAAGTAGAAAAGAAAAATATATATATATAGTGATCCCAAAAGGGACATATCAATAAGGCAGACAAAAGGCTAGTATACATTGAACGTTCTAAGTAAGAAGTGCAGAATTGAAAGGCATTTGTTCGGAATAGCAACTGGAGGATGAAATTGTCTCTATTGTGAATTTAGTATTCCACATGCTCAAGTGCTACTGAATTTTGATTAGAATTCTTGATCATGTACCTGAATTTCCGATATAAGGCTAGTCTGTGGTAATTACTCCAGATTCCTGATCTTTAGTTAATTCTAGGAAAGATGATCTGGAAATGAAGCATGAATATCTTTAAACTCTTGTTAGTCCTCAAATTTTTCATTATGTGTATTGCTAAGGGACTAGCAATGAGTAAGTTGGGGGGTGTGATAAGTGTGTATTTTTACGTTTTAATTCATGAATATCTGCATTTTTATGAGCTTAAAATATGATAAATATACACTTCTCACACTTACTGTTGATTTTGAATCAAATGTTTAATTTTTTTGAAAATAAATAAATTTTTATGATAATTTTTATGTATTTATGTAGGCACGTAGTACGAGAAAAGCTCCACGAAAAAGAAAATAAAGAAAATAAAAATATTATTTTGAATGGGCCAAAAGCCCATGGACTTGTTCAAAAAGAAAAGAAAAATTTTTAGAAAAAAAAAAGAAATTGATTTACTATTTTTTAGCATTTTCTAACTATTTATAGATATATATATATAGCTATATATATAATTATTATATAATAAAATTAAAAAAATGAGAAAAAAAGATTTAAAACCCGCCCCCGCCCCGCCCTTCCCGCCTTCGCCGCCCGGGCACGGGCGACGATGCCGGGAGGGCGAATGGCGGGGGGGGGGGTCGTGGCGGTTCGTGGAGGCGGCCCAGCAGGCATGCGGGGGGCTCGTGGCGAGCTCCGCACGGCGGGCGGCGAAGGCGAAGCGGCGCGAAGGCGGGGCCGGGACACGTGGCACGCGGGCGCAGCGTGCGCCACGCGCTCACGCGGCAGGCGCAGAGGCGGGCGGGCGCACGGCGGGCCCACGGTCGGCCGCCGAACCCGGCCTAACCGGTCGGCACAACGCGTCGGCTGAAGAGAAATAAGAGAGAAAGAGAGAAGAAAAAGCCAAAAAAAATACCAGAAAAATCCGAAAAATCAGAAAAAAAAATGACAAAAGGTGCAGCACACTCCAGCCTACCAAGTTGGGTAAAAATTAGGTGCATTTGAGTGTTTTATATGAGCAAGAAGAGATTGTAAACCCTATATAAAGGGGGTATCACTTGTAATGAAAGGAGTTAGTTGGTTGTTAGAGTTAGAACTAGATGGAGTTAGGGAGAGAGCTAGCTATGGGCACTTGTAATGTAAGTTAGTTCTTTACATTTCTGAAGTTTTTGATTATTGAAGTTGTGTTTTTTCAAGCTTTTGAAGTCAAATTTGTAAGTTAAATTTATTGCAATACAAGTTTCATTTTGGAATTCAATCTTTTCATAGCCTTATTTATTATTATTGTGATCCTCATTTCAAATTCTTGTCTTCATAAAAGTTGTTCCTTTTTACATTTTCTTCAACTTCTCTGTTTAGCATTTCTTCAAATTCGTCCAAATTCATAGAGGTAATACCCATTTTCTTAAGTGCTGTCCTGTGCATTTACTGTTCATCCGTGGTGATACCTTCTTCCATTCATTCATTTTGAACTCTTTCTAGTCCTCAAATAACTCTGAGTTCTTCATAAGAGTTGTTCCTCTCTTGTATCTCTAAGTTTTATTCTTCTTGCACTTTGTCAAATTCCTCTTCTTTTGAGCTTTAGAATTAAGTTTTCTAGGTGCTGGTTTTCTGTCAATTACTGTTCATCCGAACCAATAGGTCCTAGTTTTTCAAGTTTTTCCTTATCTTCCTTTCATTTTCTGTTTCTGTGTTCTTCATAAAAGTTCTTCCTTTTTCAATTCTCTACAACTTTCATGTTTTCAACTTTTTCTAATTCCATTCAGATTTCAAGTTATTTCATTTCTTCCAACCCCCATTTCCACTTGAATTCTGTTTTGTTTTCACCTTAAAGTTTCAAACTTGTTATCTGCAAACCCGTTCTTCTTAAGTGTTTCAAACATACCCGAAGCGGTGATTCTTCTTCAAATCCTCTCACGGCGTCGACTTCCTAGGCGGAACGATCATCATCAAAGGCTCGGCGTGGAAACGACGGCGTTCTTCACTCAATTGGCTAAATTTTCTTTACTTATCCCTTGTCATTTCAAGTTGTAATTTCATTTCCGTTAGTTGTAATCGCACTCAAAAACCAAAAATTGGTTTTTCAAAACACAAGAATATTTTCCAACTAAGAAAAATAACCAAATTCCTTCCCCGTGGGATCGACCCGTACTTACCATTATACTCATGTTTTCAAATCCATAAGTGAGTGAGTGCGGTTATAAATTTGTGTGGCACGGTAATTTTAACGACTGTCGAGCGAACATCACATAACGACCCAACTCAATAAACCTGGATCGGTACTGAATCACCGTCATGTCACCCTGGACCAACTCTAGAAACTCACGCAGCCTCTGCAACCTGATGAAAGATGGGCAAAACACACGCTCAAAAGCCGCGACGAACTCCCGCCTGTAGACACGTCAAAATTCACGTTACTATGAGTACATCTCATATTGCCTTGTAATGTCCCAATTTGACCCTCAAATTAGCTATGTTTGAGTGATTTTTCTCACTTTTCTTAGATTTCTCCCTTTTTCTTCTCTTTTCCTATTTTTCCCTATTTTTCTGGATTTTCTAGGCATTTTTCTCTATTTTTATGTATTTTTCAGAAATAACGACTTGATGTGGGGCGTCTTTTAAATAACGGCTTAACTCTTGGGCGTTTCTAAAAAAATTGACGACTATAGAGGAGGGCGTCTATTCTTTCAAATTTCCATTTTTCTGGATTTTTCTGGAAATTTTTCGGAATTTTTTGAGAAATAACGACTTACAAGGGGACGTTATTTTGAATTTGAAAAGAATAAAAAAAATTAAAAATTGAATTCACGACCTATGCACGGTCGTCTTTTTTAAATTGATTATTTTAATATTATTTTTAACCCCCTTCCAGAGGTGATTTGGTGACCTTCCGGGTGTCAGAAAAATACGCAAAAATAGTCATTGGAATCAGCACATCGAGATGCACCTTCACCTAAAAAATGGAAAAATAATATTGAGGAATAAAAAATAGCCCTATTTTGAATATTTTGAATTAACGTCCTGATCTAAGTCGTGTTTTTAATAACGCCTTCTGGTAGGTCGTCAATTCTTGAATTGACGCCCTTGTTCAGGTCGTGTTTCACCTTTCGGGTTCTAAATGAACGTAGCCCTTTCCCAGAGAGTCCCTGCTTCGTTTGGTCACCCTTGCCCATTCTAATCCTTCCCTCCTTGGGCTCTTGCACGTTCTTATCTCTTCTTTTGGATCTATCCCCTTTAATAGAGCTTCTGCAGCTCTGTTTAGAGGATTCGATCTTTTCTTCCTCCCTCCGGTTTTCTTCTTCTGTTTCTTTCTTCTTCTATTTTTTCTTTCTTCTGTTTCTTTTCTTTCTTTCCTTCTTCGCAGGTTGCTGTTGCTGTGGCTGAAGGAGGGGCTTCTCCACGGTTCACTGCATCATCCTTTTGAAGTCTTCTCCCCATCGAGCATCAAAGCCACAAGCAACAGGCTCCTCTTTTATTTTGTTCTTCTTTTTACTATCATTATTCATATGCATGCATGTTCATATTCATGTTTATTTTTTTTAAACTCAACCACGTTGAGTATCTCCCATAAGTACAACTCTTGCACTCTTTCCCTTATTCATATATTTGCATCTTCATACATTCATATTTTTCACACCACCCTTTTTGCATAGGGGTTTAAGGGCAACCACCCTTAAGGTGTGTTCTTCATCATATTTTCATGCTCATATTCTTATTAAGAATTGATGCTACACTCACCATGTTCTAATTCCATACTCTTTATTGGTGTTTGATTGTTTTGCAAGGGTAATCAAGAAAGAGAAACTCTCTTCATCGGCCGGCCGATATAGAAGAGAAAGGAGCACTCACAATCCCCGCGCTTTCAAGGTATTCCTCGCGATCCCTCCATGTGATTATTTTGTTATATTTTTTGAGGCCTCGTGTCTCTGGCGATCACATCTCCATATTAGCACCTCGTGCATGTTTTTTCTCCCTATCATTATATTGCTATATTGCTTTTTATTAATTTTTTCCTAAGTGGATCTTTAATTAGAATCTACAAATTGGCGATCACGGTGGGACCCCTTTTCGTTTTTCTTTGATTACGCTTTCCCCTTAGGCACCCACGTGTGCCGTCTCCCCTTTTGCACCCTCGGTGCGTCTCCTTTTTGTGTCCCTCGGGCACCCTCCATTGTGCATTGCACTCTCCCCAAGTGATCTGTCAGCTTGTTAGATTTTTTTTTAAATTCCACTTATCCAAAAAAAATTTTATTTTTTTGAGGAGCATGCTTCTATCTTATGTTTGTTGATTGCCTGTGAGTGCCTGTGAGTATCTTGCTATTTCTGGCCGTGGGGTATTTCTGGGAATTGACGCCTCTGTCAAAGGCGCGTTTTAATTTCACGCCCTAACCCAGGGCACTTTCTGTAAAGGTAACGCCTTCTGAGAGGGCGTCTTCCATCTTTCTCCCGGTTTTGCTACACTCCTTGTGAATTCACGCCTTGCCCAA
Organism: Amorphophallus konjac; assembly: GCA_022559845.1. Classification (NCBI taxonomy): domain Eukaryota; kingdom Viridiplantae; phylum Streptophyta; class Magnoliopsida; order Alismatales; family Araceae; genus Amorphophallus; species Amorphophallus konjac. Next base: position 321,018,346 of record CM040124.1, read on the forward strand.
GGGCGTCTCTTTATTGACTAGCGCCTCTCATCAAGGCATTTTTCTGGATTTGACGCCCTCTGCAGAGGGCGTCCTTTTACTTATAGCGCCTCACTCTAAGGTGCGTTTATTGCTACCCCTGGGCCCACTGTCGTCTCTTCTGTTGATAGCGCCCCCTGCCAGGGCGTCTTTTTACTGTGGGTTTCCTCTGTGGGTTTCCATGCTGATTCATGCCTATACTTGTTGATTGATTATATTGTTGTGGTTGGCTTGTTTACTCTGCTGCATTCATCTTTGCATTGGCTTGGGAGACCTCCTCTCTCTACATTAGGATTCCACACACCCTCTTGGTGAAGGAAGGACCCTCCATTGAGCACTCCGTCTCTTTGGATTGGAAGTTCCTAAACCAAGCCTCCATAAGTCCCCGCACCCGTGGATTCCCTCACGGACGCCGGGCAGGTTGTACCTTTTGAAGTCCCGGGTTTAGTGGCCCATACGCGGTGAGAGAGTGTTCCTAGTTGGCATTGAAGTGAAATCATATTGAAACTAGATCCCTCCCTTGTGTGAATCATAATTGTCAAAAATCATTAATTCCCCAAGGATCAAACATAAGAAATCAAGGTGACCATTCCAACTTGTGTGCTTCTTTGCAAATTATTTTGCTTAAACTTTGCTTGTATAATGGCTTACTTTGATAAACAAAACAACATGTTCAACTCAATTAATGTTCATGAGGGTGATCAACCTAGCACATCTTATTCCCCTCAATTTCAACATGTTCATCATTCTCACCATAATTCTTTCAAAGGACCACGTCCTCATTCTTATGGTGTTGCCCGACCCATGGGCAATATCCAATCCCATGGTCCTTCACCTCAATCGCGAGTCACTATTCCTACGGGACCGTCTCGTCCCAATGACGAGAAGGTTTCCCAAATCATTCATGCATTAGATCATCTTACCCCTCAACAAATCCAAACCCTTAAGGCCGCTGTTGAGGGTGCATCTCATTCATCTCATCCTCCCTCCAATCCTATGCGGGTGGCCCATCACCCACCTCCCTCTTGTATTCATAATCCTACCCGGGTGGCCCATCACCCATCTCCTTCTACTCACACTTCTTCTCGGGTGGTCCGACACCCGCCCCCTTCTATTCCTCCTCCATCACGGCACCAAGGCCCATTTATTCCTTGCAATCCGGCTTATCCGGTTTCTTCTACGGGTCGGCCCATTAATCCCCCTCCGCAGTCTCTTTATACGGCGCCTCCTTCAAGGCCCTGTCAACCTTCTGTTGCACAAGTCACGCCCTTCCAACAAACTCTTATTGACAAAATTACTCTCATGGAGGAACAATTAAAGAGGGTTATGAGCCCGCGGCCCGCTCCTCCTACTCCAGTCAATCCTCTTCATGCTGCTTTGGATAATATTACAAAGATGGAGAACGAATGGAAAGATAGGAGAGTTGATTATGGCATTGGCGGTTCAAGCAAGCAAGAGCCGGCAATTGAAGAATTTGAAGCGATATATGACGATGATGCTCCGCAGGCACCCCTTCCGAGTTTCCTTCGCTTCCCACTTCCCCCACTATCATTTGATGAACCCCTTGCTCAGGATGAAGCCACCGTCCCCAATTCACCCCCTATTTCCGAGACTTCTTGGTGTTACGACGATGGGTCGATACTCCGATCACCCGCACCGGCGCATCTTGAGTCTCCTCCTCCTAACACTATTCGCCCTGTTCGGCGTTTTCTCCGCACCAAACCTCCCCCAATTAAGCCTTCACCAATTAAACCCCTACTAATTACACCTCCACCCACTATGCCATCAACCTTCATAACACTAGCCTCCGTTGAGCCTTCCATTATAAAACCTACACATATTAAGCCTTCAACCTCCACTGAGCCTACCATCGAACCCTCCCCAATTAACCTCCCATTACCACCGCCTCAACCCACTTTACCTTTAACACCACTTAACCCTTTACCCTTACCCATGGCTAATCCTGAGCAGGATTCACCCCTTTTTGCACTCGAGCCAACCCCGACTGCTTCCAAGCAAAGGGAGAAACTCGACGTGTTCGAACCTCCACTTCCACTCACCCATTTGCCAACACTTTCCATTATACCTCCACCATCCACGAAGCCTTCTGCCTCCGCCTCACCTCCCTTTACTACTCGGAAGGGGAGCGCTGCTATAAGTACTTGTGCCGAAGATGAGCAAAAGTCGGGTAAGAAGAATTTGGCCACTGCCGTGCTGTTCAAGATGCCAGAATTTATTTACCGGATGCCAATCCGGGTTATTGTGCCAAGCATGGTCGAAGAGGCTAAGTCACCGCCATTGCTCAGGGAAGAATGCCAAGCGTTGATGCCATCCAAGGGCAGGGCAGGGCACTCCTTGTTCAAACTTTCAAATCTTGAACCCATTCTTTCTTACAAGGGGCGAATGCCCATTTTGTTCAACACTCCATATACATCACAATCAATGGGTAACACGATGCTTCCTGTCCCAACTCTCCAACTCCCTCGCACTATTGCTTTTCACCCTCCAAGGGAGTTGTCATTCACCATTGAAGCTTCGGCATGGGCTATTTCTTATACACTTTCACTGCCATGGAGGGGAGGTTATCTTGGTGCTAAGGGGCCTTCCACTATTTTATCCACCTTCTATTCAACTCCATTCACATTATTGTCTATCACAAATTCTTCATGGGCCACTCCAAGGGTGAAAAGGAAGATCTCATCCTCTCACCCTTCACATTCTTCATATTGTTTGCATTTCATTGCATTCATGCATTCACTGCATTCATCGCATCCATCCCATTGCACACATTTGCACCTCCTGCTTCCCGGGTTTCCAAACCCGTATCTTCCCCGCCTTCCGGCACCTCCGGATATTCCGCATTTCTCATCTTATTCATCTTCATCCTCGGGATCTGTGGGTCCCCTTACATTGCTCGGGCGTTGCCCCCTCCCCAATCTCTTCTCAGGGCATCGCGTCCCTTTTCAGCTCTTGCATCCGGACCCTCCGGATTTCTCCCTTGTTCTCCCAGGGCATCGCGCCCCTTTCCACCTTATTCTTCCAGAACCTTCGGACTTTCTCCCAGGGCATCTCGCCCATTTCCGTCTTCTTCTTCCGGAACCTCCGGATCTTTCATACCTTTCCCTTGGGCATCACGCCCCTTTCCATCTTATTCCTCCAGAACCTCTGGATCTTTCACCCCTCTCTTTATCATTTGGGCATCGCGCCCCTTTCCGTCTTCTTCCTCCGGAACCTCCGGATCTTTCTCTTCTCCTTGGGCATCGCGTCCCATGGTACCTTCCCCCTCCAGAACCGCTGGACTCTCTTTCCTTCCTCCCAGGGCATCCCGACCCTTCTGATTCCATCCCTCCGGAACCTCCGGACCTTCCTGATCCTTTTCATCCACTCTTCCCCGGGCACCGTGTCCCACGTCATCTCATTCCTCCGGAACCTCCGGACCATCCATCTTTCTTCCGATTCATCTTTCTGCTCTTCGAGGGCATCACATCCTTCATTTTCTTCTTCCTTTTCCATCATCTTTTTCCCTATTTCTTCCCAGGGCACCGCGTCCCTTGATATTTTATCCCCCCGGAACCTCCGGACCCTCCATCTTTCTTCCGATTCATCTTTCTACTCTTCCAAGACATCACATCCTTCATTTTCTTCTTCCTTTTCCATCATCTTTTTCCATATTTCTTCCCAGGGCACCGCATCCCTCGATATCTTATCCCTCCGGAGCCTCCAGATTCTGATTCCTCCTATCAGGATTCTACTCCACAACCTCCGGACCCTCCGGATCTGCCTCTTTCCATCAACCAATTTCTTTTTCTAATTCCTCCTGATCATGGGTCTGACCCAGCTTCTTCCACATCCACTACCTTGGGCATCTGCCCTTTCTCCCACTGCTTTCGAGGCTTTAGTCCTCACTCCTCCTTCTAATTCTCCGCTTTTCCTGTATACCTTTCATGTGATCAGGGTCTCCACACCTTAGTGAGGGAGTTCTAGCCCTCGCCTCTCTTCCTTTTTTCCTTATTCGTCTGAGTCTGGTCTTGGCACCACTCCTTCTTGTTAAGCCACTTTCAAACCCTTTGCTTCCAATCCTTTTTGACTGCCAAAGAGGACTATCCCACGATGATCAACCTCACCTCTGACAGCTGCTTCTACAAAGGTTGCAAGGTAACATATTGGCGTAAGTACGCATTTTTATGATATCATTTTCTCATTACTTCGCGCATGATTTTCAAAATGAAGTGCTTCTTAACAAGATTAAGAGTGGTGTTTTAGACCTTTATCTTAGGCCTTTGTTTAATTAAATCATTCTCAAAAGAGTTTTTAGGCTTGTTTCTGCCGCACCATTGGTTAATAATAACCCCGTGCTCGGAATTCGACATCCTTTCCCCGCTTGTTAAGAGCAACCCTTAGCTAGGTACCACACACACTTCACGGCGTCCTTAGCCGGCTCCTTTAGTTAAACACCGTTGCTACTTTGGCCATGCCATGAGTATATCTGAAAGTCTTTTTCTCTTCTTTACTCGGCCGAATGCAGGGGCAAGAGGTTGATGGATGAGATGACCAACCTCGGTAAATCTCCAATACGAGAGGAGTCTCAAATAGGGACAGTCTTGACCCAAAATCAATATGAGTTTTCATATGAGTTTTCATGATATACATCTCGCCAAAAGGGCTATTATGAAAATCAAGTCAAAATTTTGATAAAGCAAAATTGTGAATTATGGCATGTCAAGAGTGGCAAAGTCCCCGCAGGGAAAACCTGGTCGTATGCATGTCAAAGGTCTAAAAATCAAAGGCACAAAGCCCCAGCGCAACAGACTACCTCTTTGAGGGGAAACATCTTGGAAGGAATTCGAGCCTCGACATCTCCCATCCTGCATAAAGCTTGTCACAATTATTCTTCTCTTCTCCCTCTAAGACCGAATGTTTCTCAGGTATGGCCTTGGTAGGGGCACCGTTAATCAAGGGCAGTCAGTTATAGGACGCCACCTTTCAATGCACGCCCGACTTTGGGAAATTTTAGCAAAAAGGGAATGAACGAGGACCCCCAATTAATGGTTTAAACACCCTTTGATGTTGCATTAGCTATGTCTAAACCAAAATCCAAAAAATATATTTCTTGTACAAAATCCAAAAAAATATATTTCTTGTGAAAAATCAAAAAAAATTGAATATTGCAAAAGCAAAAAAAAATTGAATATTTCCTGAGCAAAATCAAACAAAAAATCAGATATTTCTTCCAAGATTCATAAAAATTGAAATATTTTTCAAAATCCATAAAAATTTGAATATCTTTTTCAAAACTCATAAAAATTTACATATTTCAAAATCCAAAAAAATTGCATTGTATTGTCTGATGGTACTTTTGCAGGAACAACTTTGCAAGGACCAGGAGCACGGGATGAGTCCTCTCTCCACTTATTGCTATCAATCTATTGATTCTTCCCGATATTCTCATAACATGCCACCCTGGGCATTTTGATTATCATTTCCTCATATCTCTTGATTATCGTTCATCTCCAGATCTTTTAATCAACTCCTGCTGATTTTCTTGATCACTTTGCCAATGGGCATTATCATTCCCTGATCACTCTGCCGCTAGGCATTATCAGATCTTGATCATTCAACTCCAAATCTTGATTAGCCAAGATTGTCATCCTCATGACAAATAACAAATAATGATGCTTTGCAATGCCATGATTTAACTCGTGCTATTCATGCCATATACATGTTATTCATGCTATGCTTACTATGCTTACTATGCTTACTATGCTTAAATGCCTTATTCATTGCTTGTTATCTTTTATATCTTGGCTGATGAATCTTTGAGCGCAGGAAGAAGCTCTTGGTCCCACTGACTGGGCATCAACATCCAAGCCCCACGGTGTTTGCACATTATTTCATCTCAGTTCCCCATATACTTATTGCTATCACCATCTCTCCCTGTATGCATTCTACTATATGTTACATACGCTACTAGATTATATCAAGGACCTTGTGGCTTTGGTAAATCTGGAATTTGAGTTCCCCTTCATCAAAAATAATGATGATTCCAGAGGAGTCTTAGTCATACGGATAGGCCATTGAGCCGTATAAGACTGGGGACGATGGTTCCCTTTTGTGAGTTGGTGCGTGGATAAACGGGCTTCGGCTTAGTATCAGCTCGCAGAATGGGTTTCTTGACTCAGTCTGGACAGTTTAACAATATTATCCTTGATTATCTTATATTTTCGTTTGATTTAATTTTTCCCTTTAAACCCAGCAAGCATTCATGTAGGATTTTGAATCAACTTTAGAAAATCACTCTGATAAGCTGATTTTGAGGGTTAAATTTGATCATCTTTCCAGATATGAGATATTCCATGCCCAATTGTGTCCTCAGTTCGTTTTGTCGTTGTTTTGGGTCATTTTCTCGAAAGCTCCTTGTTTGAATTTCTATCATCTCATTTTAATCATTTTCCCTTTGATCCACCTTGGCTGCAGCACGTCCACATTGGCTGGTAACCGCTCCCCAATGGTGAAACCTGCAGGTTTGTGACCTGAGGTACTTCCACCGCGCTGGAAGTTGATCATCTTCTTTTACCTCCTTCGTGCCCGCGTGCACACTCCCTCTTTTTATCCAAACATCGTTGATTTCATTGAATTTCCCGAGATTACTTCATCTCGAACTTTTGATTTAATTCTCATCAAGTGATGTTGATTGCGTGTCTCATCACACCTTGGCATCTACTTTTCAGTTTGCTCTGCTCCCTTACAAAGCAGACGCCAAGGCGGGGCAGCTGTAGACACGCCAAAATTGACGTTTGAAGAGGCGAGATCTCGCGCTGGATCCTGAGCGAGCTGTGGATCACCAGAAGATGAATCTGCAAGAGAGGGAAACGTATCAGAGGGCCCAGAAGATCTCCCTAGGGCAAAACCCTCTGATGGCTAAGTTAGTGGAGCTATGGTGGAAGCGATAATGGGGGGAGGAGAGAGCTGATGCGCGAGAATCCTCTCCACCAAAGGGTGAAGCGAATCGTGCTCAGGAGCTTAGGGTATCTCACGCTGGATCCTGAGCGGGCTGTGGATCACCAGAAGATGAATCTGCAAGAGAGGGAAACGTATCAGAGGGCCCAGGGGATCTCCCTGGGGCAAAACCCTCCGATGGCTAAGTCAGTGGAGCTATGGTGGAAGCGATAATGGGGGGAGGAGAGAGCTGATGCGCGAGAATCCTCTCCATCAAAGGGTGAAGCGAATCGTGCTCAGGAGCTTAGGGTGTATGAATGCCTAGTTCATCTTACCTTCTTCCAGAGGGTATCCCTTGCTTAAATAGTGCGCCGCCTTCAGGAGTCCTGTAAGCTGAGGGGTTTTCGGCGGGAGTTACGTCTTTAACGGGGGCTTTCATGGCCTGATCGTGGGAACGTTATCCCCTCGGAGTCCGACGGCTCCCCTGACTCTCCCGCTGGCGGGGGACTCTGAACGGCTGCACATGTGGATTAATCAACCGGCCTTACCGAGCTTCGGGGATGCTAACTCTTGCCCGAGCGATAGGCATGGCCCGGCGAAGGTGGGGTCGGATAGGTCGGCTGGAGCCTATCTCTCTCGGACGGGGAGAGGGCTTTAGGCCGGACCTTCCTTGGGACCTGACCGTTGTCTCGGGCCCTCCGAGCCTAGAAGGCCGCCGGGGAGAGTTAGTTCCTCGAGTCTTATTTATTGGGCTTTTCTTCCCTAAGTGGGCCCGGTGGGCTATCACTCGGGGGGGCTCGCCTGGTTGGACCTTGTGGGTCTTGTTGGGCTACCTTTGTGGTGGGCTGCGGAAATCCCCCTCTCCACTTGTCCCCCTCCTACTCCCGAGCCAAGGAGGCTCGGATGAGTAGTTTTTCGAGGCTTTGGACCGGCGTGGCTCAGGTGGGTAGAATTCCGTTGGCGTTATGGAGCCGCTTATAGCGGTCGCCGAGGCCCGTAATGATGATCCTGACGGATTCGAAGCGAAGGGGCTGCCCTTTTTCTCGGAGCACGGAACGGCGCGCCGTCACCCTCAGGGGTTTTTTAGGGGGCGCTGTTCATTGTTCTAGGCTTCCAGGGTTTTAGGCTTTCCTTGCTTCTTGATGCGCCGTGAGAGCACAGCGGAGACGCGGAGCCTTGCGACGGCGTTCGAGGAGTTGGCGAGGATAACCGCAGAGGCGGTCCGGCAACTTCCTTCTCCCCCGGAGTCTTCGAGCTCGTACGAGGGATCTCCTCCTGACTCGATGGCGGATCAGAGTCCGGAGCTTGTGCCGGTGAGGCGGGAACCCGTCCCCAACTGTAGTGAGTTGGGGGAAGCGGAGGTGCGGAGGCTGGAGCATCGTTTCCGCCTGCCTCTCAGATACAGCTTTGTTGCCGCCACTCCGTACAAGATGAGTCTGGATGATCGTGATGAGCACATTTGCACCTTCCTTCTGGCTTGGAAGAGTGGATTTCGGCTCCCTTTCGATCCTTTCGTGCTGCAGCTTCTTAATTTTTTCCGGTTGGCGCCTATTCAGTTGGTGGCCAATTCATATCTGCTGCTCTCGGCCTTCCGGATTCTTTATCGTCAGCACGACATTTTTCCTTCCTTTGACCTCTTCCATTTCTTTTTTGAGTTGAAAGCGCACCCGTCGGCGGGAAAAGGCTTCTACTTCATCCAGGCGCGGAGGAATAGGAGCTGCATCTCGCTTGCGGCGAAGGACTCCTCGCACAAGGGGTGGAAGACCCAATTCTTCTGGGTGAAGGCGGTGGCGACGGACGATATCTGGAGATGCCGGACCTCGCCCAACTTTCACCCGAATCTGCCCCCTCGCCAGGAGGAGTTCCCTCCCCACGTGGAGCAGCAGGCTGCCCGTCTGCTGGAGAACCGTCAATCGACCGAGGAGCTAGTGACGCCGGAGAACATTGAACGGTGTCTTCTCTCGAGGTTGACGTCGACAGGTACAACTCTTGAGGCTCTTTTTCGGGGGTGGTAGCTCTTTTCCTCCTCCTGACCGGGGCTTCTTCTTGTTGCAGACGTGAGGCGGGAACCTCTGGAGGAGACGGCTGAGGTCATCGATCTGGGAGATGACTCGACAGCCGATGAGCCTGATGCCTCGGCGGGTCGCGTCCATGCCCGAGATAAGGGCAAGGGGGCGGCCCCCGAGGGGACTTCTCGATCGACCGGCCTGAAGCGCAAGGATCCCCTGGCGGGGAAGTTGCGGGAGGCCGCGAAGGCCAGGAAAAGGGCCAAGAAAGTCGGCTTTCCTACCGCCGTCGGGGGTGATTCTGGCTCGGCGGCGCTCCCCCCTCGGGGGCAGGATGGGGCCGACCCCTCCGGGCTGGCACTCCCATCCGCCGGGCGAGAGGGGGCCGAGGAGACCAGGGGCCCCGCAGAGGGAGGTGATGGGTCGGCTCTCCCCTCTGTGGGGGCAGAGGGGGCCGGCGCCGATGTGGCCGGCGCTGGGACCGAGGGATTGGTCGGCATGGATGGGGGTTCGCCCGCGAGGGCGTCGCAACCCCAAGTGCCGGCAGTTTCTGGTGCGGTTGATCCCGCGGCGCCGGTCGAGGGTGGGGGTTCGCCCGGGGAGGCGTTGCAACCCCAACCGACCGTGGCGCGCGGGGCGGTCAGCTTCGCTGCCTGAACAGGGTCTTCTGGCGGGGTGCCCAGGGTGGAGCAGTCCCCTTTACCGGAACCTCTGGTCAGGCTCGGTATCTCGGGCGACTTGTACCGGCTCTGCCGGTCGATCGCCGAGAGGACGAGGGGGGAGAAAGGCGCAGCACTCCCGCCGGGGTCCTTGATGTCCTGATGGAGGGCGGCCTGGTCATAGCTCGGACAGCTGCCGTGATGGCGGAGGCACACGCCCGGACGGAGGCGGAACGGTCGAGGCTCGCCTGGACCCTTGGTGGATGCGAGGGAAAACTATCCCGGCTCGAGGGGGAGCATGAGGGGCTCCGGCGGGAGTTCCTCGCATTCAGGGAGTTGGCGCGGTCGAGCCGACGGGAAGCCGAGGCGCTGGCCGAGCAGCTAGTAAGGGCCCAAGAATCGCTCGAGAGGAAGAGCAAACGTCTGGAAGATGAGCGTCAGCGTCACATCAAGCTGGATGGCCTCTGGGAGCGTGAGCGTGCCGAGCTGCAGGATCGGGCGGAGGATGCGGAGCGCCTTCGCGCTGAGGCCGAGGCGGACCGAGCCCGGGCGGAGGGTCGGACGATCGAAGCCGAGCGAAGGATGACCGAGCTAGAGGAGCGTCTGGCGAGGGCGGAAGAGCGTGCGGCCGAGGCGGAGCGGGCTCGGGACGGGTAGGTCGAGGCAGAGGCGATCGAGCGCTACAAAGGCTCGGAAGCTTACTCGGCCGACCTGATTGAAGCTGCCCTACCCTACTACGAGGTAGCGCTCCGCCGGGGTGCTCGAAAGGGATTCAGGCAGGGCTATCACCGGGCGATGAGCTATGCCAATGAGCACCTTGCCGGGGGTGATTTTCCTTACGGCCAGAGTTATGACTCGGATGAGTCAGTTTCCAGCTCCTCATCTTCGGCCGGGGAAGAACCGGAGGAGTCACCTCCAGCGGGGTCACCAACTCCGGAGGCTCCAGGAGGGCTCACGACCGGGACAGTTATCGCACATGCGAGGTCAGTGTCCGGGCCGGCCGTCACCGAAGGTACCGGGGGTGACGCGTCCCCTACTGCTGTTCCCGAGCTTCAAAGTGGGCCCGAGGCCTGATGTATTTTACTTTATTTTGCCCCTTCCCCTTTTTGTCTGTTTTTCCTTCTGTAAGAGGATTTCTTTATGGGAGGCAATAAAGGACTTACTTCGTTTGATCGTTATCTTTGCCGTGATTTGGCTGGCGTATCGGGGGCAGTTGGAAGGTGCCGATATTTTCTGCACCGTTTTCGCATGCCGATTCGGGAGACTTCTGGCGGGGCGTCCTTTCATTCCACCATGCTTTGAAAGTCGAGGCGCTTCGCGAATCCCGCTAGGGCGGGGGCCGAGGAATTGGAGGTGACCTTCCAGGGGAGGTCCTGTAGCGTGTTTTCGAGGGGGGGAGTCATTTAAGGCGCATGGCCTCCCATGGCCTATAAAAAGGACCGAAGGGTTCTGCTTCCCTCTTAACACTTAGGACTCTCGCCGGTGGTCTGCTCTTATTCCCTCGTCTTCGCTCTGCGTTGCGCCGCCGCGATCGGAGCATGGAGGACCCTTCAGAAGATGACGCTGCAGACAACGAGGAGCGACCGGTTCCAGCTGTCCTGGAATATCAGTCGGGTCCCACGGTCGCCGCACGTTCATGAGACGGGTCTGACGGTCGCCACGCGGATCTGGAGAGGGCTTCGACGTGCGGGGGCACGCCGTTTGCCTCCTCTTGGCTCCGGCGAGGCTTCCGGGCGGATGTCGAGATGGAGGGCGGACGGGGGAGTTAGGGATGCCGGCCGCCATTCCCCTCCGTGGGAGGGGAGGAGGCGGCTCCAGTTCCTTCCTCACCTCTGTCCGCAGCCTCTTTCTCTCTCTTTTGTTCTTCATTTCTTTCACTCTTCGGGGGCTGCTTGCTTTCTGTTCACCTCCAAAGAGTTGGTAGTTTGGCAGAGAGGAGACCTTCACGGCGCTCCTTTTTCCAGGTTGTTGCCAACTTGGAAGGTAGCCTTCCTCGCGTGAAAGGTGGCCTTCTCCTTGCTGTCCCTCTGTCACCTTTGTCACGGTCCACCCGAGCCAACTGGATCGACCATCTCTTGTCCGAGCCAGTTTCTACGCGAGGCAGAGTCAGTGGCTGGATGCGAGAAGGTCAAGACCGGGTCGGCCGGGCGATGGCCGTTTGCCGCGGTGCTAGATGGATTTTTGCTTTTCACTATGTAATGTACTGGCAGTTGCCTTTCTGATGTATCAAAAGTTATCTTGAATGAATGCAAAAAAGGGGGTTTTATTTTACCCGATTTGTCGATACAGTTTTCAGAAATAAAATCTGCGTAGTGTGGTTGCGTTCCATGTCCGGGGAATGGGTTCCCCTTCCATTGTGGCCAACCTGTACGCACCTTTCCCGAGCGTCTCGATCACTCGGTAGGGGCCTTCCCAGTTGGGGGATAGCTTGCCCGCCGCCTCGAGTGGTCAAGAGGCTTCGGTCTTCCTGAGGACGAAGTCCCCTGGTTGGAATTGTCTGCCTCAGACCTTGGTGTTGTAGTACCGAGTGAGGCGGCGGTGATATTCCGTAGCTCGGACGTTCGCGATCTCTCAGAGTTCATCTGCCAGGTCGAGGTTCTCGAGCAACTTCTGCTCGTTTGCCTCGGGCGAAAAGCTGATCACTCGGAGAGACGGATTGGCGATCTCTAACGGAACGACGGCTTCGGTGCCATATACCAGCTGAAAAGGGGTCTCACCGGTTGCCGTCATGGGGGTCGTTCGGTGCGACCATAGTACGCTAGGCAGTTCCTCGAGCCAGCTACCCTTAGCCTTGCCGAGTCTGGTTTTTATGCCCTTCAAGATGGTCTTGTTGGCATTTTCAACCAGCCCGTTGGCCTGAGGGTGGGCCACCGAAGTGAAGTGGTTGCGGATATTTAGGTCGGCGCATCTGTCTCGGAAGTACCGAGAGTCGAATTGCCGCCTGTTATCGCTCACTATCACTCGGGGGATGCCAAAGTGACAGATGATCGATTTCCATACGAAACCCCAGACGACTGTCTCGGTGATCCTTGCTGTTGCTTCAGCCTCGATCCACTTGGTGAAGTAGTCGATGGCGACGATGATGAACTTCTTCTGGGATTGAGCCGTTGGGAATGGCCCAAGGATGTCGATCCCCCACCGAGCGAAAGGGTAGGGCTCGGTAAGGGTGATAAGTTCCGTGGCTGGCTGATGGACCAAATGGTCGAACCGCTGGCAACGGTCGCAATGTTGTGCGTAAGCCGTGCAGTCGCGCTGTAGGGTCGGCCACCAGTACCCCTGCCTTAGCAGGATTCTGGCCAGCGACCGACCTCCTGAATGTGCTCCGCACAGGCCTTGATGAATCTCTTCAACAGCTTGGCTTGCTTCGTCGGGACCGAGGCACTTCAGAAGGGGCCCGGAGAACGATCTTCGGTAGAGAGCGTTGTCGAGGATGACGAAGCGCCGAGCTTGGTACTTCATTCGGCGGGCTTCTCGAGGGTCGGAGGGCTCCCGGGAGTCTCGTAGCCAGGACAGGTAGGGGGAGTGCTAGTCGCCGGGAGTGGCCGAGTCAATGGCGAGGAGCTCCGAGTCTATGCTCGGGTGCTCTAGCTCTTCTAGGAGGACCGATCGTGTACCTTCCGGGTCTAGGGAGGAGGCCAGTCGGGAGAGGGCATCCGCCCGAGAGTTTTGCTCCCGAGCTATTCGGACTACCTCGAACTCCTCGAACTGCTGGGCCAGGCTCCAGACCAACTGTAGGTATTTGATCATAGGTACCTCCCGAGCTTCGTACTCGCCATTGACCTGGCTTGCAACTAGCTGGGAGTCGGTGTGGATCCTGACTCGCTCGGCCCCCAACCGTCGGGTCATACGGGCTCCCGAGATAAGGGCCTCGTACTCGGAAGCATTGTTGGACGCCAGAAAGTTGAACTTTAGGGCATATTGCAACTCTATTCCTTCGGGGGACTTTAGGAGGATCCCTGCGCCGCTGTCGATCGAGTTGGACGATCCATCGACGAACAGCTCCCAGGTTGGCCCGGTTGCTGTCGGAGGCCTGTCCTCGACCGGAACGGTGCTCTCGGCGATGAAGTCGGCGAGCGCTTGTCCTTTGATAGCTGATCGCGGCCGGTACGAGATGTCGTAGGCCCCGAGCATGATGGCCCATTTGACGAGTCGCCCCGAGGCTTCGGGATGGGCCAGAATCTTCTTCAGTGGCTCGCCGGTTAGCACGGTGATGGGATGCCCCTGGAAGTAGGGTCGGAGGCGCTTTGCGGAGGTAACCAACGCTAGCACGAGTTTCTCGGTTGCGGGGTACCTCCGCTCGGCCTCGTTGAGCACCTTGCTGGTGTAGTAGACCGGCCTCTCGATTCCCGAGTCATTCCTGACTAGGACCGAGCTGACCGTTGATGGCGTCGCCGAGAGATAGAGCAACAAGACCTCGCCCGGGACGGGCTTGGAAAGCACCGGGGGCGAAGCCAGGAACTCTTTGAGCTCGACGAATGCTGTCTGGCATTCCCCATCCCATGCGAACGTAGCAGATGCTATCTTGGGCCCCCTCATCAGCTTGAAGAAGGGCAGGCATCGTTTGGCCGCACGGGATAGGAAACGATTGAGAGCAGCGACACGCCCCGTCAGACGCTGGACGTCTTTAATGCACGTGGGCGGGCGCATGTCCAGGATGGCCTGGACCTTGTCGGGGTTGGCTTCGATCCCTCGCTGAGTGACCAGGAAACCCAGGAACTTCCCGGATCTTACTCCAAAGGCGTACTTGGCGGGGTTGAGCTTCATGCAGTACTTCAGGAGGGTGCCGAAAGTCTCGGCGAGGTCGGTGAAGTGGTCTTGGGCCCTCGGGGTCTTGACGAGCATGTCATCGATGTAGGCCTCGACGTTCCGACCTAACTGCCCCTTGAACATATGGTTGACCAGTCGCTGGTATGTGGCTCCAGCATTCTTCAATCCGAAGGGCATCCGGGTGTAGCAGTACACGCCGTAGTCGGTGATGAAGGCGGTCCTCTCGACATCTTCAGGGTTCATTCGGATCTGATGATAACCCGAATAGGCATCTAGAAAACTGAGTATCTCGTTGCCCGAGGTTGAGTCAACCAATTGGTCGATGCTCGGTAGCGGATAGCAGTCCTTGGGGGTGGCCTTATTCAGATCGGTGAAGTCTACGCACATTCGCCACTTGCCTGTAGTCTTCGGCACCAGGACGACGTTGGCTAGCCACGTTGGGTACAGGACCGGTCTGAAAAGACCAGTTTCTTGTCCCTTGGTGACCTGCGCCTTGATGATCGCCTGTTTCTCGGGCGCATGCTTCCTTCTCCGCTGCTGTACGGGTCTCACGGTGGTATTGAGGTTGAGCTTGTGCGTCACAGTCTCCTCTGGTATACCAGGGAGTTGATCATCGGACCAAGCAAAGACCCGAACGTACTCAGAAAGAAACTCCTTGTATTGCTGTTGTTCCTTTGGTGGTAGGTCGGCTCCGATCCTTACTCCTAGGGCTGGGTCGTCGTTCAGGAATACCGTTAATAACTCGCCACCGGGCTCGGTGGTCACGGCTTTTCCTTCGACTCCCCTGGGGCCCTTATCCTTCCCGTCCGGCCTTGAGGCTTCCACCGAGATATTGTAGCACCTTCTAACTGTGGCCTGGTTACCTCGGACTTCCCCCAACCCGTTTTTGGTGGGAAACTTCATTTTTTGGTGATAGGTAGATGGTACGGCCTTTATTCGGCTGAGAATTTTTCGGCCGAAAATGGCGTTGTACGCTATCATACCTTTAATCACTATGAAGTCCACTATGACCGTAACGGTTTTGGGTAGGGTGCCGATAGTGACCGGTAGGCTTAGGGCTCCCTCGGGGTAGGTGGCCAGGCTATTAAACCCGCAAAGGGGCGTTCGGATCCGGCGGGGCTTGGATGGGTCTTCCCCCATCTTGAGAAAACAGTCATAAGATAATACATCGGGGGCGCTCCCATTATCAACTAAAATTCTGTCTACATTACAGTGATTTATCGTGGCCGAGATAACGAGGGCATCGTCATGCGGGGTGCTCAGCCCTTCCAGGTCTTGGTCGGAGAAGACTATGACCTGGGGCTGCATCGGCGGGCCTCTGGGGGGCTCTAAGGCTCGGCTGGCTCGCTCGGCATGACGTTTCCTCCCTCGGCTGGTGTCGCCGCCCGATGCCGCTCCTCCGGAGATGACGTTGATGTGACCCCCTCGGGGGGCGTTGTCGATCTCCTCTGCGGCGTCTCGGTCTTCTTTGTGCCCGATCGTGAATCGGGCTAGGTGCCCCAAACGGATGAGGTGCTCGATCTCGTCCTGGAGCTGATGGCAATCTCCGGTGTGGTGCCCGTGGTCGCCGTGGAACAGACAATGCTTGTCCCGCTTGCGGTTCTTTGACCTCATTGGCTCGGGCTGGCGGAGAAGTCCCGAGTCTTTGATGTCTTCATAGATCTCGTAGACTGGCGCGGTCAAGGGGGTGTACCGCTCGTACTTTCTTTTGCGCTCTCCTTCTCGATCGCGCTTCTTACCCGAGCCAGGGTTTGGCTCGGAGGTCCGCTTCTTGTCCCCCTCCCGACCCGAGCCGGTTGCGTCTCGACAGGCGCTGAGTACTTCTTCGCACTCGGTGTGGCGCAGTGCCAGAGTCACTAGCTCGGTAAGGGTCGAGGGAGGGTGGAGGACAAGCTCGCGGCGGAGATTCTCGTCCCGGGTGCCCCCGGTCTGTGCGGTTGTGGCTGAGGCCACATCCAGGCGGGGGATCCTGAAGGCTTCCGATTTAAATCGGTGGACGTAAGTCCGGAGCCTCTCCCCTTGCGCCTGTTTGAGGGCCAAGAGCCCCGCTACTGACCTTGGGGGGGCGCTACCGGCGAAACTCTCCTTGAAAATTCACCCGAATTGCCTGAAGTCTCGGATGGACCCAGGGGCGAGGGCCCGGAACCATGCCTGAGCACCTTGGACCAGGGTGGCCGTGAAAGCTCGGTATTTGATGGGATCCGGCATTCCATGAAGGGTCACCAGGGCGTCGAAGCTATCGTAGTGGTCGGCTGGGTCACCCTGGCCGTCGTAGAGTTTGAAGGTTGGAATGGAGGCTCTGGGAGAGACCTCTGCCTTCAAGATGTACTCGGAGAAAGGGGATTTCTCCTCATCCTCCGGGAGAGAGGTCTTCTGCAGGACGCGGAGGGCGCGCTCTTGCTCTGCGAACCGTCTCTCGAAATCTCGCAGCCGGAGGGACAGCTCTGGCTGCAGTCGCACCGTGGGACTGGGGGGGGCGTCTTGGCGGTCTCCCGGGGCACTAGTGCCCGGGCGCGGCGGCCTCGCCCCCTGTTTCCCTTTCCTCGCCGTGGAGGAAGCCTCTTGCTCCGCAGGCGGAGCATGCGAGGGTCCTCCGACGTCGTTGCGGAGGAGCTGCCGGCCGCGGAGGGTGAAGCGGCCTCCGGCGGTGTGCTGCGTCGCACTCCTTCGAGGGGGACTTCCTGACGGGGCGCGGGACCTTGCGTCCCTGGCCGCCTGGGCACTCATGAGCTCCACGAGGACGTCCATCTTTTCGTTGAGGGCCTGGAAGGCGTTGGCGCCACCGTCGAGGGGTGCCCCTGTCTCCGTCGGGGGGGGTGGTGGCCTGTTGGTGGGGATGCTGGCGTTGGAGGGGGGGCTCTGTGAGACCCTCGAGGGGGCACCTCCCGCCACCGCCACAGCCTTACCTGCCCCACCGGTGGATCTCCTCCCTGAGCTTCTTCTCACCATCTCGACTTTTCGTGCGTTTCCCACAGACGGCGCCAGATGAAGAGGCGAGATCTCGCGCTGGATCCTGAGCGGGCTGTGGATCACCAGAAGATGAATCTGCAAGAGAGGGAAATGTATCAGAGGGCCCAGGGGATCTCCCTAGGGTAAAACCCTCCGATGGCTAAGTCAGTGGAGCTATGGTGGAAGCGATAATGGGGGGAGGAGAGAGCTGATGCGCGAGAATCCTCTCCACCAAAGGGTGAAGCGAATCGTGCTCAGGAGCTTAGGGTGTATGAATGCCTAGTTCATCTTACCTTCTTCCGGAGGGTATCCCTTGCTTAAATAGTGCGCCGCCTTCAGGAGTCCTGTAAGCTGAGGGGTTTCCGGCGGGAGTTACGTCTTTAACGAGGGCTTTGATGGCCTGATCGTGGGAACGTTATCCCCTCGGAGTCCGGCGACTCCCCTGACTCTCCCGCTGGCGGGGGACTCTGAACGGCTGCACATGTGGATTAATCAACCGGCCTTACCGAGCTTCGGGGATGCTAGCTCTTGCCCGAGCGATAGGCATGGCCCGGCGAAGGTGGCGTCGGATAGGTCGGCTGGAGCCTATCTCTCTCGGACGGGGAGAGGGCTTTAGGCCGGACCTTCCTTGGGACCTGACCGTTGTCTCGGGCCCTCCGAGCCTAGAAGGCCGCCGGGGAGAGTTAGTTCCTCGAGTCTTATTTATTGGGCTTTTCTTCCCTAAGTGGGCCCGGTGGGCTATCACTCGGGGGGTCTCGCCTGGTTGGACCTTGTGGGTCTTGTTGGGTTGCCTTTGTGGTGGGCTGCGGAAATCCCCCTCTCCAACGTTACTATGAGTACATCTCATATTGCCTTGTAATGCCCCAATTTGACCCTCAAATTAGCTCTGTTTGAGTGATTTTTCTCACTTTTCTTAGATTTCTCCCTTTTTCCTCTCTTTTCCTATTTTTTCCTATTTTTCTGGATTTTTCTGGATTTTCTGGGCATTTTTCTCTATTTTTATGTATTTTTCAGAAATAACGACTTGATATGGGGCGTCTTTTAAATAACGGCTTAACTCTTGGGCGTTTCTAAAAAAATTGACGACTATAGAGGAGGGCGTCCATTCTTTCAAATTTCCATTTTTCTGGATTTTTCTGAGAATTTTTCAGAATTTTTTGAGAATTAACGACTTACAAGGGGACGTTATTTTGAATTTGAAAAGAATAAAAAAAATCAAAAATTGAATTCACGACCTATGCACGGTCGTCTTTTTCAAATAGATTATTTTAATATTATTTTTAACCCCCTTCCAGAGGTGATTTGGTGACCTTCCGGGTGTCAGAAAAATACGTAAAAATAGTCATTGGAATCAGCACATCGAGATGCACCTTCACCTAAAAAATGGGAAAATAATATTGAGGAATAAAAAATAACCCTATTTTGAATATTTTGAATTAACGTCCTGATCTAAGTCGTGTTTTTAATAACGCCTTCTGGTAGGTCGTCAATTCTTGAATTGACGCCCTTGTTCAGGTCGTGTTTCAGCCCTTTCCCAGAGAGTCCCTGCTTCGTTTGGTCACCCTTGTCCATTCTAATCCTTCCCTCTTTGGGCTCTTGCCCATTCTTATCTCTTCTTTTGGATCTCTCCCCTTTAATAGAGCTTCTGTAGCTCTGTTTAGGGGATTCGATCTCTTCTTCCTCCCTCCGGTTTTCTTCTTCTGTTTCTTTCTTCTTCTGCTTTTTCTTTCTTCTGTTTCTTTTCTTTCTTTCCTTCGCAGGTTGCTGTTGCTGTGGCTGAAGGAGGGGCTTCTCCACGGTTCACTGCATCATCCTTTTGAAGTCTTCTCCCCATCGAGCATCAAAGCCACAAGCAACAGGCTCCTCTTTTATTTTGTTCTTCTTTTTACTATCATTATTCATATGCATGCATGTTCATATTCATGTTTATTTTTTTTAAACTCAACCACGTTGAGTATCTCCCATAAGTACAACTCTTGCACTCTTTCCCTTATTCATATATTTGCATCTTCGTACATTCATATTTTTCACACCCTTTTTGCATAGGGGTTTAAGGGCAACCACCCTTAAGGTGTGTTCTTCATCATATTTTCATGCTCATATTCTTATTAAGAATTGATGCTACATTCACCATGTTCTAATTCCATATTCTTTATTGGTGTTTGATTATTTTGCAAGGGTAATCAAGAAAGAGAAACTCTCTTCTTCGGCCGGCCGATATAGAAGAGAAAGGAGCACTCATAATCCCCGCGCTTTCAAGGTATTCCTCGCGATCCCTCCATGTGATTATTTTGTTATATTTTTTCAGGCCTCGTGTCTCTAGCGATCACATCTCCATATTAGCACCTCGTGCATGTTTTTTCTCCCTATCATTATATTGCTATATTACTTTTTATTAATTTTTCCTTAAGTGGATCTTTAATTAGAATCTACACCGCCACATAATATGCCGAAGAGGACGGGGCTGGAACACTGCCCCCCCACTCGGACGTCCACCACGCCCTGGCTGATCCCTGCAATCGATGCGTAGCCAGCACCACCTTCTCCTCCTTAGCACACTCCATGGAACTAAAGATCCTCTCCAAATCATCCAGCCACTCCTTGGCCACCTCTGGATCTGGCTACCTGTTGTAAAGAGGTAGTTGGAAATGCAAGAAATCTCTCAGCACACAACCCTGGCCACCTCGAGACGACGAGCCCTCGCCAACACCACCACTCTACTGCTGAAGAACATACTGAAACATGCCCCGAAAGAAGTTTTCTGCTTTGGGAACTCTCGCCTCCTCAGCTACATCGACCGGAAGTGCTGCTCTGCTCTGCCCTTCCTGGCCCCCACCTGACTCTCCCTGCTGGGAACGAGTCGCTCTCCTGGGCGCCATAACCTCCTGTTAACAAAGATAAACAACAGAATTAATAAAACACATGGGGCCCTACGCCAGTCGCCGACAGTACAGGACATTCATGGACCTTCTGGAACACTGCAATCGTTTCAGGTTCTTATGTACCTCCACAACCCTACTCTGATACCAACTGTGGCAACCCGGGATCCGAGCGCCGGAAAGGAACCGGTGTCACTCGAACCCCGGCCCACCACCCACGAGCCCGAAGACTCGGAAGGGTTAAAGGATGGTGTGGGGATACAAGATCGAGAAGCTGGAATAACCGCAGAGATAGCACCATAAACAACTAAATAATAATGCAGGAAATTAACTAAATAACTAAACTGCTACAAGGTCCAGTGTATCTCATGTCCAAAATAAGTACAGTCAATTGGAAGAAAAGTACAAGTACACGGGGCATACCCCGGCTCTGGCAACTAGTGACTAACCTCGGGTACTGGAACCACGCTGAAACTCTGCCGTGCCTCGCGACGACCCCATCTCACCTGAAAACGTAGGGGTGAGCCTCATTTCATAGGCTTAGTAGGGATCCCTCGGACCCCCACCTCGCACGAAGGAACAAGGCGGAGAAGCACGCACAAGTGCGGAAGGTAATGCTACCTAACGAGAGTACGGTAAAACCAACCAGCAATAATAAATAAATGGAAAAGCTCTCTACACTAACCGTACCGTACAAACCGAACCTCGGTCGGATAAAACACAAGTCCGCACCTGCCAGGAGACAGGAGCACCACCCACTAGAAGCAAAGCCGGATGCGTCCCCTGACGTCTTACACCGTGTCTCAGTGTCTCCCTACAACGCCCCAGGTGGAGACTGAGACACAACAGTAATCAGTACCACAAACAAGGACCAGCTGGGGTCACGCTCAACAGCGCGAGTCCAACGCCCCCAACTACGTGTGCACACACAGACCATCCGCTCTAAGTCGGGTCCTCTAGCTGGTTTTCCCCCCAACCGGACTCAGGCTGCAAAGGCGAGGGGCCCTACGGTAACTAGCCTAAAAACCGTCTCTCTCGGGTAAGCTGCTCCACCACTCCCAGGTGGGTCAGCACACGCGTGTCGTAAGAAGGTTACGACTAGTGGACGTGTCACTGGAGGTGAGACTCGACTCGCGGAAACCTCCGAACGTAAGGAAATAGAGTGGCGGTCCACTCACGACCCCCCCTCAGCCTAGCGGTCCTCTCTAGACCACAAGGCATGTAAAACAGTCTCCCTGAGACTGCTATAGTGATCCAGGCGGTCAACCCATGACCGCAAGGAGAATGAATCGGGGGGGGGGGGGGGCATAGCAGTCTATTGCCAGTCCCCTAACCCTAGAAAATGGACCCCACTGGGCCACCATTCCTCAAAAGAAAAACGGTCTTCTGCAGACCGCTAGAAACATAGGCGGTCCACCAATGGGCCGCCCCAAGGTAGAAACGGTCCCCACTGGGCCGCCAAGCTAACCGACTATGAAAAAGGGAAAAACTGTCACCTTATGACTGTTGAACCTCAAACGGTCCCCCCGTAGACCGTAAAGTAGGGTTAAGCGGCCAGTCCGTGACCGCCAACTCCCAAAACTTTTCAACGGTCAAAAAGCAACTGTCAAAACACCTCGGGGGTCACGTCGGCCCTACGAGGGTAGCGGTCGGCCAAAGGGCCACCGCGGGGCCTTGGCGGTCTATCGCGTGACCGCTAAGCCCACCGACACTCTAGGTCAGAAAGCGGCCCACCTATGGCCGCCTTTAATAGAAACGGTTCCTGCTAGGACCGTCTTCATTCTCAAAAATCGAGAACGGCGGGAATGGCCCAAAAATGCCATTCCACTCCCCATTCACCCCCAGGTGATGGGGAAACAAAGGGAAATCTTTCCCTAACCCTCCTAGCATGATTCTAAGCCCTTAGATCTATCAAAAATCTCACGAAATGGGAGATCCGGTGCTCAACCCCAAAACATGGATTTTGACCCTCCCGACTCAAAAACACCCCTCTCGACCTCCTCACGGCCTACAAATCAAGGGGAAAGCAGTAAAGAGGGTAAGGATCCGTCCCCTTACCTTAAAGAAGCCTGGAAGTCGCCGAATCTTCGCCGATCTCAAAACCTTGCTTTTAAACCCACGATCCCCATGCCCCTCACCGTGAGAGCAACACTGCCGCGCTCGCCTCGTCGCCGCCGTTGCCGCCACGCCACCGCCGGAGGGAGGGGGCCACGACCACGAGCACACACACTCACACACACACACACACACACACACACACACACACACACACACACACACACACACACACACACACACACACACACACACACACACACAGAGAGAGAGAGAGAGAGAGAGAGAGAGTGCAATAGTCACAAGAAGGGGGGGTGCGCTCACGGGAGAAAAGAAGGAAGAAGAAGGAGGAGGAAAAGGAGAAAAAGGAAAAGGAAAATGGGGGGGGGTTTATATAGAAAATCCAGAAAATATGAAAAATTATAAAAATCATTTCCTCGATCCTCGAAACACGCTAGTCACACTGGTACCGTCCCGGAGTAGGAGAACGCAACGGTTCACCCTACACAGGGTTCTGTAGGTTCGTCAGGGAAAAACACGCGTAAACCGCAAAACATGCTCCGGGACCCCTGAAAGTGATCCGAAACTCACGGATCCAGATCCGGAAAAATGTCCAGAAAACCCGGGACATTACAAGAGGCTTCCCGCGTCTCTGTCATGAGGACCCAATGACCACGTGCATCAAGGGTGCGCAGCCCGCTGCATTCCAACCCGGAGATGGATCGGCGGCTCTAGCGCATCAACGAGATTGAGGACAAGGTCCGCTACCTGGACAATGTCCTCCTCGCCGCCAAGAACTGGGGCCTCATCGACGATGACCAAGACTTCCATGCTCCCTTCTCCAAGGAGATCATGGAAGCCCCCATACCGCCAAAGCTCCAGTTGCCATCCTTCACCCCGTACGACGGCACTACCGATCCGGCCGATCACATGCACAGCTTCGAGTCCCACCTGGTCTTTCACCCGGCCTCGGACACTGTGAAATGCCTGGCATTCGTGACGACTCTTCGGGAGAACGCCTGGGCTTGGTTCGAGTCCCTACCGGTCGGGACTATCTCTTCCTTCCAGCAGCTGAAGAAGCTATTTCAAGGAAAACTTCATTGGCTGCCGAAAGGTAGCCAAGTTTGCGGTGACCCTGCTCGCCCTCAAGTAGGGGTGAGAAGAGACGCTCTGGGATTTCATCTCCCATTTTTGAGCAGAGGCACTCTGAATCACACGCCTTGACATCAGCATCGCCACCACCGCACTCACCCAGGGGACGCGGGACCACATCCTTCGACGCGCACTCGGAGTTGAAGCCCCGGTGACCCTCACCGACCTCCTCGCTTTGGCGCAGAAGCATGCTCGATGCGAGGAGAACACTGCGGCCCTGGGCCACATGGTCGGAGCCGAACGATCCTACCAGAAAAGATCCGCCGACTCCCCACATGAAGGGGGGAACAAGTAGGAGCGACGAGACCGAGACTGCCGCGACCACCCAGAAACGGAGAGGGGCAATTACCGCAACTACACGCCCCTAACAGCTCCTCCTGATCAAATCTTGATGGAGATCCATGAGGAACCATCCCTCAAGTGGCCTCCTAAGATGAAGTCGGATCCAAGTGCGAGGAGCAAGAAGAAGTATTGTCGCTTCTGTCGTGACCACGGCCATGATACGGCCTAATGTATTAACTTGAAGGACGCGATCAAGGACCTCATCTACCGAGGACTCCTTCACAAGTTCATCGCCAAGGCCATGGAGAAGCGACAACGGACCCCTCCGCCCCTCGACAACCAACCCAATGGGAAGGAGATCATGATGATCTCTGGAGGGCCGGCCGCGGGCGGAGATAGTGCGAGCAGGCGACGACGGTACGCATCGGCCATCAACACCATGGAGCGAGGCGACAACGCCCAACGGGAGGCAGCCGCACGGGAATACCTAAAAGACCCCATCATCTTCTCCGAAGATGACCTAAACGGTGTAGCCACTCCCCATTTCAATGCGTTGGTGGTTTCAGCCACCATCAATCAATGTACCGTACGCCGCATTTTGGTTGATAATGGAAGCGGTCCTGACGTTATTTTGTACGACTGTCTTGTGGTCATGTGAGTGGAATTGTCCCAAATCACGCCAGTGCACACACCGTTGTATGGCTTCTTCGGCACGACGGTCTGCCTGGAAGGACGCATCTCACTACCAATCATGTTCGGGACCACGCCAAGGGATGTGACATTCTTAGTAGATTTCACTCCGCGTGATGACCGGATACAACGCCATCATAGGGCGAGGAATCCTCGGCACCCTTCGAGGCGTCCCCTCCTCGTATCACCAAAAGCTCAAGTTACCCACGCCTCGCGGAGTGGGGGAAGTCTGGGGAGATCAGAGGGAGTCCAGAAGGTGTTACCTTATCTCGACGCGTGATCGACAGCCCGAGGAAGCGCCGCCCGAGTAGAAGGCAAGAACGGAAGACCCAGGTCCAAGTACGAGCACTCCCGCGGAGGACCTGTACCTCATCCAGGTGGGAGAAGACCCAAGCAAAACACTAAGGATCGGGGCCACCCTATCCAAACAAGAAAAGGAAGCTTACACAAACTTTCTCATAGCCAACCAAGACGTGTTCGCTTGGTCCGAGGATGAGCTCCCCGAGATCCCACCGGAGATCATCACGCATCAACTTAAGTTGGATCCGAGCTACCGCTCAGTCCAACAGCGCCGAAGGCGTTGCAACCCTGAGTGACTGGCCATTATCAGGGAACAAGTCAGCGAGAAGTTGTTCTCAGGGCTACTCAGACCCACCCGGTACCCGAACTAGGTGGCAAATGTGGTCCTCGTTCCTAAAAGTAACGGGAAGTGGAGGATGTGCGTAGACTACACCGATCTCAACAAAGCTACGCCAAAGAATAGCTTCCCCATGCCACGGATCGACCAACTGGTCGACACTACGGCCGGGCACGAAATGCTAAGTTTCATGGATGTCTACTCTGGGTACCATCAAATTAGCATGCACGAGCCCGACCATGACAAGACAACGTTCGTTACTGACCACAGCTTATATTGCTACACCCGCATGCCGTTCGGGTTGAAGAATGCGGGAGCGACTTACTAGTGCCTGGTTAACCACATGTTCGACGCACAAATCGGCCACATTATGGAGGTTTACATTGACGACATGCTCGTCAATAGCCATAAAGCTACCGAGCACCTGGAAGATCTGGCGGATACCTTCGCAATGCTCAGAAGGTATAATATGAAACTAAACCCAAATAAATGCGCGTTCGGGGGTAAAATTAGGGAAATTCCTCGGATTTCTCGTCACCCACAGAGGGATAGAGGCTAATCCTCACCAGATCTGAGCGGTGCTGGAGATGAAGCACCCGGGACGGGTGAGGGACGTGCAGTGCCTCACCGGCCGCATCGCCACCTTAACTTGGTTCCTGTCCTGGGCATCTGAGAGATGCCTTCCTTTCTTCCGACTCATCAAACAAGTCAACTAGGTGCCGAGAAGAAAGGGTAGATCGACTGGGACCAGGAGTGCGAGCAGGCGTTTGAAGAGTTGAAGTAGTACCTGGCATTTGCTCCCATGCTCTCCAAACCACAGCAAGGGAAGCAACTGCTCATGTATCTGTTTGTGACACCAAGCACAATGAGCGCGGTGCTCGCGCAGGAGGAAGGCAATGTTATGAAGCCCGTCTACTACGTATGCCGGGCACTACAGAGGCCAGAATTCTGGTACTCACTGTTGACACCAAAAAATATACAAAGATAAAGAAGAAGTCAAAGTAATCCAAAGGCTCTAAAGATCAACCAAGGTGCGGCTCCTATGTCATCCCTGGAGGCTATGAGAATCAGAATAGAAGAAGACCCGTTACACTTAACATTTTGTCCGGCTGAAGCCATCATCGGATAAGCCACTGTCCAGCACGGCTATCACTCAAGGTAGTCGGGCTGATGAAAACTACGTCAGCACCCGAGCAATCATCTGCCTGTTGAGAAAGATCTTCAGTATATTCTGACGCTCATAGAATAGCACTCACATAGCTTCACGCATACATGCTGGCCCCGGAGGCTGAAATGGACAACAAAGAAGGCCAATGGGCATTCTAAGAAGCCCACTTAACCAATGAAAAGGTCTGGTCATTCAAATGGCCTTTATCAATACAAATTCACAAATGAAATGGGCTCAAGCCCACTACGATGGAAGTCGCGTCGAGAGGCTAGATCCAAGCGGCGCGCCGGGGCCATCACGCCGGGAGAGATTGCACCGGTGGACAGAGGGGTCAACCCTCTATAAAAACCCTGGTCTTCGACAAGGCCAAAGGGGGGAGAACATTCGAAGCCATCTGAGAAGGAAGAGAGTGAGAGTTGAGAAAAAGAGGAAAGGGTCTGAGAGCCTGCTGAAGATTCTGAAGAAGGAGGAGAGAGTTGCAGAGATCCGTGGAGAAGAAAGCAAGGTGGGGTGGCATTCAAATGCCCTAAGGGGCTACATCCGTCCCTTCCCCCCCATCTCGAGTCTTCCGATCTATCTTTCCCTCTGTAATTCATTCGTATGTTTAGTTTATTATGCTTTTTTTTCTGTTCCTCTGTAAATGTCGAGCATCAACATAGTCTGATATGTGTTCGAGGGGCATCTGTTCATATGAATGCCCTTGCAATCTGATTTCCCCTAATGTCAAACGGATGCATTCATCCGGAATGAAATGAAACATGAGGTTCTGAGTTTTCTTCCTCCCCCCCCTTCTGAAGTTTATCATACCTGAGCATGGTTGTGAGGAAGTTCGTTTCTGTTGTGTGTATACTTTCCTGATCAACTAAATCTGCTTCTGTGGCGTCGTCTGAGTCTTCCTAACATCTGATTCATGATGAGAGCCCGAGACAGTCTATCTCGTGGCTTCTCAGTCATAGAACGATGAGGGATATGTTCGTATGAGAGCTTCTCGACCAGCATTTCTCCTGCTCCTTCTCCTAACCTCCTGATCATGATGAAGCCCGAGACAGTCTATCTCATGGCCCTTCATCCATGAAATGGTGAGGGATATGACAGAATCCTATTGCAGAGGATTCAATAAACAGTTGGCCCCCAGCAGCCTTGTTGAGTGAGATACGATCTCATCCCTTGAGATTATCCCTCTGAAAACCATCCTTTTTGGCACCCCATGAGACCTCGTTTAAGTTAGTCCCAAATTTCTGTAAACCCCTGAATACCTGCCTCTAAAACCCCCTTGGATCAAAGCCTCAGACCCCTAAAAACCTGTCTCCGAAAAAACCCCAAAACCCAGCTTTGGAGGCTCCTCGGCGCCAATCCCCCTTGGCACGCGCTCCCCCCATCGGCGCGAGCATTCTCGCGCCGAGGGCTGGATGTGCGCCGAGGGTGGTTCAGCGTCGATGCCCATTCGATCCAAGTCCACCTGCCGCGCCGATGCCTATACGTGGCAAAGCACTCATGCACCGATCCGTTCGCATCGAGGCCAGTGCGCCAAGAACCTTAGAGTACGTCCAATTATAGCTAATTCTCATCAAGCCCTTTATGAATTTCCATCCTGTCGAGAGAGGGAAAGGCCAGGGGTCTCACTCAAGCCACTGGGGGCTATATTAACAGGATCATGTCCTTACACTGGGCTAACTTATGGATGATGTTCCTTTAACCCTATTAACCTATGGAGATTTGCCACTGCATGTTCTCCGACGGTTCCTCAAGGGAATATTGACCGAATGCTATAATAATGGACATTAAACCACCGTGTTTCCATCTCCATGGGTTCTGGGCTATATGCTCATCTCTCTTTTGGCTTTCATCCCGGCACTCCATGGATGGATGTCCTAATTCCCCTTTGGCATAGCCCAAAACAAGGGGAGATGCTGCCGAATTTAACTCTAATCTTCGGTACGCTATGTTGGCGCCAAACCCTTTGGATTCGAGAGGCCCTATCTCTGCAGGGTTTCTAGCGATCCGTTTCAGGGAATAGAGAAATAAGCTCCTTCAGGGGCAAATGTCATTCGGATTAACCCGTCTCAGCTTAGTCCCGTTCTGCACCACTTTGGGCACTAACATTCCCCGATTATTATGGGCTCCATCTCGCCTCTGTGTGGATGATTCCCTATTCCCATTTGGTATGAACCAAGATGAGGGAAGATGCTGTCAGATTTACTCTGTGATTCATATTGATGAGACTGATAGACGGGCACAATGCCGTAATATTCTTTCTATTCCGTTATGCTTGTAAGGTTCCATTATGAGCGAATATGCATATTTCATGACACACTCTTAATGCGATCAAACCAATCTGAAAGCATCCTCTCCTGTGCTCTCGGTATATCAAATAACGAGTGGCTGAAAATCGGGTTATGCCCGAATGGAAGCCATCATTATGTGTGAGAGTGGTTCTTGAACCTAAGTTCTCCGCCCCCGTACCGGGAAACAGGCCGATGAATCATAATGAAACTATTAACTGCATGAGCATATATATATAAATGTATCTCATATCCCGCAAATAAAGTTACACATCAGTCTTATTTCGTTTTGCCCCCGGGACCCCTCTTACTTTGACGATTAATCAAGGGTTGTCTGTTGTGTAGTGGACAGCGGATCTAGAGGGGAGGGGTGAATAGATCCGCCCCTCTTTTCACAATGTAACCCTCTATATAGCTAGATGAGATAAATTACAGTGGAATATAACTAGCTAAACGAAGGACACAACGATTTACGCAGCAAGATGATTACTAATATATCGATTCAAACCTAAGCATGCATTTAGAAGGAAACAATCACACAAACAAATCACAACACACGAGATTTTAAGGTGGTTCGGACTGAATCCCCAGTCCTACGTCCACTCCTCACCAAATCCGGTGAGGCTCCACTAGTGCCAGGAACTGAACCGCAAATCAGAAAGACCACCGATTGCCTTCCTACTAACCACCTAGTAGGGACGTCAACAACGCAGATCAGACAACCTCCGATTTCCTTCCTACTAACCACCGGTAGGGACAATTCTCAATTTTGATTGTTCGAATGAAATGAAGAAGAAAGAACAAATATCAAGCTATTCAAACATGATATGAAATGAGCTCAAGAAGAAAGATCTTGTCTGAAATTACTGGAGCTTGAATCGGATTCTTCGATGGATGTAGATCACCAATAGAGGCTTCTATTTTCTTCACAAAACACTCTTCTTGATTCAACAGCAATGGCTTCTTCTTCCTTGTGAGTTGTGCTTCCTTGAATCTGCTTGAGTTGATGAAGAGATATATGGATGTAGCTTTGATCACCTTTGAGAACCTTGAGTGCTTCTAGCTTTGTTGGAGGTTGCTTGCTTCAGATCTCACCTTGAAACACCTTGGAATGGATGAAGAACTTTCTCCCGAAACACTGTTCATGGAGGTGTTACAGTACCTCGAAAATGAGCTCCCTTGATCTCCCTTGAAGCCTTGAAGCCCTAGTGTTTCTAATCCCTCAAGTGAGAGTTTTATAGACCTTTAATGGTCTATAGACAAGCCTCAGACCAGATCCACAAATCATGGGTGTTTAGGTGACTTTTGGATTAAACAAATCCATGTTGAATGGCCCTTTTCGAAGTTGGAAACAAAGTCAACATTGAAGGCTCAGGGCTGGCGGTCGACCTGCAGCTCCTGGCGGTCGACCGCTATTGTGAAACCTGCAAACGGGCGGTCCCTAGGATTTTCGATCGACCGCTACGGGCTGGCGGTCGACCGCCAGCTGAAAGACATACATACTGGCATTCCCTGGCTGGGGCGGTCGATCGCCCCTGTGCTGGCGGTCGACCGCCAGCTTGGCAGACCCCGGGCTTGCCCGGGTCGGTCCGTTACGTGCTTTGGTTCCGTCGCTTAAGTTCTTTAGCGGCCCGTTCATGTCCGTGACATCTCCCTTGATAGTCTAAAAGGCATCAATTGTGTTTCTGTCCTTGGATTCTCTTGGCTATATTTCTTTGTGCATTGACCTTGGATGTGTGACAAGCCGAATATCGCGTGTCGACTTGTGCTTGTTTTCGCATCCTTGCTTGGGCACGATCCACGAGCTTTCACTTTTGCCGACTCCACTGAATTTCTTTTCCATGTAATGGCATACCTGTCATAATCAAACCATCACGTATGTCAATTACATGAGAGTGGGAAATATTAATGACGAATAGTGTTTAGCCATTATCAAAACCAAGAATACCACAGAACTTATATGACCGTAGAATGATGTCGATTTATCTAAGTGAACTTAAATGATCATAGGGACACAACATTCTCCCCCTTTTTGATGATGGCAACATTATGAGTCATTATGTGGCAGTAACATCCAAGATTACAGAGTCAATGGCATATGCAACGAGTACGGCTCAAGATCCATGATGTGAATGCAAGTATGATGCAGATATGAATGCATATATGAATGCTATGCATTTAGGCAAACCCCATCACATACACATATGAGATGCAAAGTGAGCAATGAAGATTCTCCCCCTTTGACTCTCCTCATACACCATTCACACATCCCCCGCTCTTCCCTCTTTACATAAGGCATGGCACTCTTTTCAAAGGAAAGGACTCACACAGAGAATTCTCCCCCTTTGCCAACAGCAAATAGGAGGGATATGAAACAACAGGGGATAAATGGTCTAGAGATCAGAGTGGAATTATAGTGGAAGAGCAAGCCATTATATGGAAATTGAAATCATGCCGCGAACAATATAAATATGTGTTTCAAAGCTAATGAAGTTCGAGTTCATCAAAAGAGTTCGAAAAGCAGCTACATCCAAGATTTAATAGAAATGAACCAAAGTCCATATCATGGCAGTGTTTAACCTTCCCTTGTCTTAGATATCCATATTCAATAACTGCATAGGAAATAACACAAAAACTAGTATTGAAGCTAAACAATCATGATTAGAGCATGGAAGTGTTATGAGTGCAATAACTTTGAATTTCAATCTCTTTTGAATTTGAAGTCATATTACTCATATGTTACGAGCAATCAAGTCTAGTACACGCCTCCTAGCCGTAAGAATATACGTTGTTTAGACGTCAGTATTCCTAGGTATTTGGCAAGACTAACGGTTATGCTTCGGAACGAACAGAGATAGCAAAGTCACGTCATGACATACCCAATCTCATTTCTTTGATGAGAGGATATATTTCTCAGCAATTATGCCATTGCTCTGCCTTGAGTCCAAATGAATTGAGACAGAGATAACAGAGGCACATCATGACATATCATTCGTCACTTGATTGGATGACGTGACATATTTCTCCATGCAACGATATCATTGCTCTGTCAAATTGATGTTCAAGAGTTCCATCAAGATGTTTAGAAGTAATACTAAGCTCTAGAGTATCACTAAGAGTGTCATGACGTTTGGATTTTTCAGATCGCAGGAAAGTTATTCAAGGCACAACATGCAATCTCTAGTTAAGGTCTATTAAAACGACAGAATATAGATGTTTTCAAGCAAAATATAGCAGAACTACAAGGAAATCATTAGATCTGAACCATTTTCATTGAATAGACAATCATCAGTTCATATAATAGAAAGCTCTCACACCATCTGTTTGTCAGTCTCATGATCTCATATATAGACGGTAAGCCATGAAAGCACAGATTGTAAGAGATTAAGAGACTCAACAAAACTCCCCCTAAGGATATGCAATGGATACGCGAAGGGGTTATGTTTGCAATCAAGTGGAATGGCAAAGGAGGTTGACCTAGTCACTCATGAAGGTAGCAGAAATGAAATGTATGACCCAACGTATGGTTGTACACTTATTAAATGCCACAGAATGAATATGCATGAATGTTGCACAAGGACAACTCCCCCTTACTATATGGCCTATATGCGACATTGACACATGGTACTTGGCGGAGGTGAAACCTCACGCATATTGAGTGCTTCGAGACAAGCATAACCTGCCCTTCCATACATCAACATT
This sequence comes from Amorphophallus konjac, assembly GCA_022559845.1. Lineage (NCBI taxonomy): Eukaryota > Viridiplantae > Streptophyta > Magnoliopsida > Alismatales > Araceae > Amorphophallus > Amorphophallus konjac. The sequence goes on from CM040124.1 coordinate 321,050,528, forward strand.
TGATATACCATGGCCATGCAAGAATGATGCGACACAAACCATGCAATGCATTGGGAACATAGATTCAACTTGATTATGCAACTACATGCAATGCGACACCATATGCAAAAAGACATATTGCCATATAAACAATGCATGAATACCAAAGTGCAAAACACACAACTAATTGAACATGATCATCATTTCAAATTCTTATTGGCCTGAGGTCGGCAAAGACCAAGCTCCCTTCTGAGTGTTGAAAACCTGTCATTACACAAGGGCTTGGTGAAAATATCAGCAATTTGATTTAGAGTATCAACAAAATTCAGTTCAAAATTTTTCTTACTGACCTCGTCTCTAATGAAGTGATGCCTAATCTCAATATACTTAGTCCTAGAGTGCTGGACTGGATTTTTTGCAAGGTTGATAGCACTAGTGTTATCACACAGAATCGGGACACAACCAAGATCCACCAAGTAGTCTTGGAGTTGGTGTTTAATCCACAACACTTGGGTGCCACAGCTCCCCGCAGTAACATATTCTGCCTCCGCGGTTGAGAGGGCAACCGAGTGTTATTTCTTGGAGGCCTAAGAAACTAAACACCCGCCTAGAAACTGGCAATAGCCACTAGTACTCTTACGATCCAGCTTGCATCCAGCGTAATCCGCATCAGAATAAGATATAAGAGATAAATCACATGATGACGGATACCATAATCCCAAATCTTGAGTGCCGGCAAGATATCGAAGGATACGTTTGACGGCAGTCAAATGAGATTCTCTAGGACTAGCTTGAAATCTAGCACAAAGGCATACACTAAACTGGATATCTGGTCGGGATGCAGTCAAATAAAGCAAAGAACCAATCATATCTCTATAGACCTTTGCATCCACCAATTTACCATTTTCATCCGAATCCAGTGAAGTTGAGGTGCTCATCGGAGTTGCAATAATTTTGTTGTTTGCCATGCCAAATCTTTTTAGCAGCTCCTTGATGTATTTGGCTTGGCTTATGAAGCAACCATATTCTCCTTGGTTGACCTGCAAATCGAGAAAGAATTAAAGTTCTCCCATTAGGCTCATCTCAAATTCGCTAGTCATGAGGTTAGCAAATTCCTCACACATTTCAGATTTTGTTGAACCAAACACAATGTCATCAACATAAATTTGAACAATCAAGATGTTCTTACCTTACTTCTTGGTGAAAAGTGTTTGATCTACCTTACCTCGTGTGTACCATTTTTCAATGAGGAACGAGCTTAGTCTCTCATACCAAGCTCTTGGTGCTTGCTTAAGTCCATAAAGCGCCCTGTCTAGCTTGTATACAAAATCTGCATTGTTAGAATTCTCAAAGCTAGGGGGCTGCTCAACATAGACTTCTTCTTTGATCAAGCCATTCAAGAAAGCACTTTTGACATCCATTTGATACAGCTTTATACTAAGGGAGCATGCAAAGGCAAGTAAAATTCTGATGGCTTCGAGTCTAGCAACAGGGGCATAAGATTCATCAAAGTCTACCCCAAACTCTTGATTATACCCTTGAGCCACCAATCTCATCTTATTTCTTATTATCTTGCCATCCTCACTTAGTTTATTCCTAAAGACCCATTTAGTGCCTATGACAGATTGTGATGAAGGTCTAGGAACAAGATGCCAAACTTTGTTTCTCTCAAACTGGTTTAGCTCTTCTTGCATGGAATTTATCCAGTTTTCATCTTTCAAAGCATCATCAATATTTTTGGGTTCATACTGCGAGACAAGAGCAAGTTGATCTAATTCTTCCACAATTTTAAAATGTGACCAAGTTCTAGGTGGGTCATTCAAGCTACCAATGACATTCTCCAAGGGATGATCCTTAAGAATTCTAATGTTTGTAGAATCGTTACCTTCTCCTGGAGCTTGATCTCTTGCATTGCTTGATTCAGCTAGGTCACCATCTTCTTTTATTTCTTCTTGTGGAGGATCACTCTTGTCCTTTATGCTTAGGAATTCCCCATCTTCATCGTTTTTCCTGCAAGAGTTATCATTGTTGGAATCATGATATTCATCAAAGGAAACATGGGGTGATTCTTCCACAGTTTGACTTTTGATATTGTAAATTCTATAAGCCCTAGATCTATCAGAATATCCAAGGAATATACCTTCATCGCTCTTGGGCTCGAATTTATCTAAGTCTCTTTTGTCATTGTTGTGAATGAAGCATTTCGATCCAAACACTTTCATATGTGAGAGAGAGGACTTTTTACCTTTTAGCAACTCATAAGGAGTCTTTTTGGTGTGTGGCCTTACCATAGAGCGGTTGATAATGTAACATGCCGAGTTTACCGCTTCAGCCCAAAACCTCCTTGGAAGTTGCCGTTCAGCAAGCATGGTTCTTGCCATCTCTACAAGTGTCCAGTTTCTCTTTTCAACCACACTGTTTTGCTCCGGCGTTCTTGGTGAAGAAAATCGGTGTGAAATCCCTTCGGCCCTGCAAAGGTTATAGAAGTTAGCATTTTAAATTCACCACCGTGATCAGATTGAATCTTGAAAATTTTAAACTCACCATCCTATTTTATCTTCATGTAGAGTGCCTGAAACTCATCAAAAGCATCATTTTTGTGTGTGAGAAAGAAAACCCTTGTGAACCTAGAAAAGTCATCCACCAAGACATATCCATATTTTCTACCACTTAAACTAGTAGTTCTGGTTGGAGCAAACAAGTCCATATGAATTAGCTCGAGTGGTTTGGATGATGTATTTTGAGATCTTCCCTTGAATGATTTTCTAGTTTGTTTACCTAGGGCACATGCATCCCACAATTTATTTTCTTGTTTAAAGGATAGTTCAGGCAAACCTTTCACCATTGAATGCTTCAAGAGTTTATGCAAGACATTGTAGCTAGCATGTCCTAGTCTACGATGCCATAACCATGCAATTTCAGATTTTGGTGCAGCAAGACAAAGGTTTGAATAAGCAGGATCATCTAAGTCAATCATGTAAACATTGTTGACTCTCTTACCAGAAAATTTTACCTTGTCAGATTTTGGTTCAAAGATTTTACATTCATGAGAATGAAACAACACTTTGTGACCTTTATCACACAATTGACTTATGCTTAGTAGGTTATATTTCAAACCTTCAACTAGCAACACATTTCTAATGAAGTTGGAGAGGTTCTTACCTACATTACCTGTTCCAATGGTTTTTCCTTTGTTGTTCCCTCCAAATGTGACATGTCCTCCTTCCTTTTCCTCCAAGAGATAAAATTTTGATTTGTCTCCGGTCATGTGTCTTGAACAGCCGCTATCAAGGTACCACCTGTTATGTATGGCTGCAAGACACTCCTGCACAAGTAATTAAGCAAATGTGTTTGGAACCCAACCAAATTTGGGTCCCATCATACTCTTCAAATTTTCAAAGCATGAAACCATTTCTTTTGGAATCCAGACTTTTCTAACATTCATGTTTTGTTTGCTTATAGCAGGGATTTGGTTTTTCTTTTCAACTTTGACATTCATTTTCTGTTTGGAGGTTCTTGGTTGGAATTTGTGAAAGTTTGATGAAGTTGGCTTCTTAACCCATTGTGGCCATTGGTTATTTTTGGGTTGAGAGTGATTGTTCTACCACCTAGGAGATTGAAAGTTATAAGATTGATGAACACATGAATCATAATTTCTCCAAAAGTATGGTGGTGTTGGCCTATATGAATGTGCAATCCAGTTTTGGTGATATCTGGAAGATTGAGCATGCAATGGCCAAGAATGTGTTGACCTATGCTGCGGGGAAGGTCGACCTTTCTTAAGTCTTTGGACAGACTTTTTGGGAATGTTGGTGACTCCCCCTTCAATCTTTTCTTTTCCTTTCTCCTTCTGTTTTTGCTGGTTTTGTGTGAAAGTTATGTTTGAGGTGGAGGCTTCGGAAGATGAGACAAATGTGACTGTTTTTAGCCCAATTGGCCTTTTGTTTGTTGGTTCAAAACCCAACCCTTCCTTGTTGAAATTCATCCTAGTACCTAGCAAAGCATCTAGGTTTTCTTTTCCATCCACGAAATTTTCCAAGGATTGTTGTTTATCCTTCAATTCTTTTTGTAAGTTTTCAATGTTTTGCAAGAGTTGAGTGTTGACATGTTTTACAGCTTCATATTTTTCATTACTCAGTTTGCTGTTCTTTTCATAGGTTTGCATTTTTAGCTTAATGCTATCAATCTCATTTCTCAAGTTTTCATTTTCAGTTTCCAAGTCAGTCATTTCTTTTCTTCCTTCTTCCAAATCCTCAATCATTTTCTTAAGATCTTCAATTTCAGTTTCAAGTAGAGCATTCTTATCATCCTTGTCATGATCATGCGCAAAAGAATTGATTTTCTTTTTCAATGATTTTTTTACCTTTTTGTACATTTCATATTTTTCCATGAGTTGTATATATGCATCCTCCCAATCATGAATCGTATAATCTTCAAATGGAGAATTTACCTTAATTTCTTCGTCACCTTTGGCCATGAGGCAGAAATCTTCTTTTTCTTTGTCCGAGGAGCTAGTTCCATCACTACTTTCCTCTTCATCGCTCCATGTGGACACCATGGCCTTGTTATTCTTCTTGCCCTTCCATTTGTCAACTTTTCTGAATCTGTCGGGATAGTCATTCTTGAAATGCCCTGGTTTGTTGTAAGAATAACAAATGATTTTGTGAGATTTCTTAGAGTTTTCAAAATTAGATTTGAAACCATTTCTTACCCTTGACCTTCCCCTCATGAAGCTCTTACCTTCCTTTCTCAAGAATTTCTTGAACTTACGTGTGAGCATGGCTACGTCATCCTCATCTCGCTCACTTCCTGAATCCTCACCTTCATCAGAAGTATCTTGACGGCTGGGTCTAGGTTTAAGAGCTAGGGACTTCTTCTTAGGTGCCTCAGCCTCTTTGTTCTTGAGGTTGATCTCATAGGTCATTAATGACCCAATGAGTTCATCTACCTTGGTGGTTGCGAGATTTCTTGATTCTTCAACAACGGTTGCCTTCGTGTGCCATGCTGGAGTTAATGATCTGAGAATTTTTCTTACAAGTTCTTGCTCTGTATATTTCTTTCCCAAATCAGTTAAACTATTAGTAAGCACAGTTAAGCGAGCATACATATCTTGAATTGACTCATCAGGCTTCATGCGGAACATTTCATATTCAGAAACTAAAATATTGGCTTTTATTTCTCGTACCTGAGAGGTTCCTTCGTAGATTACCTCTAGCTTATCCCACATCAATTTCGCAGTTGCGCAGGTGGCTACTCTTGAGAATTCAACTGGATGGAGTGAGCATTGCATGATATGTTTAGCACTCCAGTTGACGGTGGATTGCCGTATTTGTTCTTTGGTCCATAAGTCCTCATTATCCGTAAGCTCATACGGACCTTTGATGATCACACGCCAAAGTTCGTAGTCTTGGGCGCGAATGAACACATGCATGCGATGTTTCCAATAAGGATAGTTAGATCTAGTGAAATAAGGAGGTCTGTTCACAGAGTGTCCTTCAGGTAAATAACCCTTAGATGCTGATCCACCATTTCCCTCAAGGTCCTTGGACCCCATAATGAGAGATTAGGCTCTGATACCACTTGTTGTGTAGTGGACAGCGGATCTAGAGGGAAGGGGTGAATAGATCTGCCCCTCTTTTCGCAATGTAACCCTCTATATAGCTAGATGAGATAAATTGCAGCGGAATATAACTAGCTAAACGAAGGACACAACGATTTGCGTAGCAAGATGATTACTAATATATCGATTCGAACCTAAGCATGCATTTAGAACGAAACAATCACACAAACAAACCACAACACACGAGATTTTAAGGTGGTTCGGACTGAATCCCCAGTCCTACGTCCACCCCTCACCAAATTCGGTGAGGCTCCACTAGTGCCACGCACTGAACCGTAAATCAGAAAGACCACCGATTACCTTCCTACTAACCACCTGGTAGGGACGTCAACAACGCAGATCGACAACCTCCGATTGCCTTCCTACTAACCACCGGTAGGGACGATTCTCAATTTTGATTGTTCGAATGAAATGAAGAAGAAAGAACAAATATCAAGCTATTCAAACATGATATGAAATGAGCTCAAGAAGAAAGATCTTGTCTGAAATTGCTGGAGCTTGAATCGGATTCTTCGATAGATGTAGATCACCAATAGAGGCTTCTATTTTCTTCACAAAACACTCTTCTTGATTCAACAGTAATGGCTTCTTCTTCCTTGTGAGTTGTGCTTCCTTGAATCTGCTTGAGTTGATGAAGAGATGTATGGATGTAGCTTTGATCACCTTTGAGAACCTTGAGTGCTTCTAGCTTTGTTGGAGGTTGCTTGCTTCAGATCTCACCTTGAAACACCTTGGAATGGATGAAGAACTTCCTCCCGAAACACTGTTCACGGAGGTGCTACAGTACCTTGAAAATGAGCTCCATTGATCTCCCTTGAAGCCCTAGTGTTTCTAATCCCTCAAGTGAGAGTTTTATAGACCTTGAATGGTCTATAGACAAACCTCAGACCAGATCCATAAATCATGGGTGTTTAGGTGACTTTTGGATTAAACAAATCCATGTTTAATGGCCCTTTTCGAAGTTGGAAACAAAGTCAACATTGAAGGCTCGGGGCTAGCGGTCGACCTGCAGCTCCTGGCGGTCGACCGCTACTGTGAAACCTGCAAACGGGGGGTCCCTGGGATTTTCGGTCGATCGCTACGGGCTAGCGGTCGACCGCCAGCTGAAAGGCATACATACTGGCATTCCCTGGCTGGGGCGGTCGACCGCCCCTGTGCTGGCGGTCGACCGCCAGCTGGGCAGACCCCGGGCTTGCCCGGGTCGGTCCGTTACGTGCTTTGGTTTCGTCGCTTAAGTTCTTTAGCGGCCCGTTCATGTCCGTGACATCTCCCTTGATAGTCTAAAAGGCATCAATTGTGTTTCTGGTCTTGGATTCTCTTGGATATATTTCTTTGTGCATTGACCTTGGATGTGTGACAAGCCGAATATCGCGTGTCGACTTGTGCTTGTTTTCGCATCCTTGCTTGGGCGCGATCCATGAGCTTTCACTTTTGCCGACTCCACTGAATTTCTTTTCCATGTAATGGCATACCTGTCATAATCAAACCATCACATATGTCAATTACATGAGAGTGGGAAATATTAATGACGAATAGTGTTTAGCCATTATCAAAACTAAGAATACCACAGAACTTATATGACCGTAGAATGATGTCTATTTACCCAAGTGAACTTAAATGATCATAGGGTCACAACATTGTCCTTCTTTGGAAGGGCGTAGTTAACGTCATAGCCTTTATGGTGTGACGGACTTCCGATCTCGACTCAGATTTCACAATCGACTGACTGAGTCAGATCGAGCGCATAATAAATTGTCACTCTGGTGACTGGCATGCCTAATAAACTAACCAACAAACCAAATAATAACCAAAATAAATAAATAAAAAGATGTAAACGAAAAGATCGTTCCACAAAGCTGGCACGCCCGGTGGGACTGAGTCTCCCTTCATCTCTTCGCCAAAGTAAGAGGCCTGGCGGCCTCTCCAAGAATTTTGACTGTGTGCTAATCCTACTTGCAGGAAGGCAAATGGAAACCGGACTAGTTTCTGTTGAGTTCGGCCAGCAAGTCGTTGACAACCACGTCCGTGATGGGTAGCTGGCGGTACCAACTGCGTTCGGATCCATGCCCCTGTCCGTGGGCCTACCTAACTGCTTGGAGCTCGTGTTCGTTGACCTGCTCCAGGTCGATGATGGAACTAAAAAGACTACTGTGGTAGAAGCTGCAAATGTACCCAAGGAGAAAAAGCTACAGAAGATAACAACTGCACCGACCGTTGTCTCCTTCTACGTCCACCACTTGGACGGAAGAGTTGCTACTCCTGCTGCTGGCAGCAGAAAGAGAAAGAACTACCGGAGGAGCCGGGCTACTGCACCCCAGGGATGTCTATCAGTCTCAGGGAAATCAATGCTGGTAGGAGGAATGCGAGTGTACCTCAACGGTCGCTCGGCTGAAGCACTACCCGACCGCATCATTTCGGCGGTCCCTACCAACAACCGATTCAAGTGTTGGCCACTAGGAGGGCCAATATGGAAAGAGAAGAAAGGAAGTTGTTGGCACCTAAGTCGGCAAGATTCAAGCAAATCTGGGTGCCCAAGAGAACACGGGGCCCAACACCAGCCCCTGCGAGAGAAGAAACTGCTGTCATGCGCCCCAGGAGAGGGGGCAAGAGAGTTCTGATCAAAGAAGAAGAAGAAGAAGAAGAAGAAGAAGAAGAAGAAGAAGAAGAAGAAGAAGAAGAAGAAGAAGAAGAAGAAGAAGAAGAAGAAGAAGAAGAAGAGATTGTTCCAATGACTGTTCCCCACATGCCGAGGGCCTGTGCCCGACAGGTAGATGTATTCCGGTATCCCCGGAAGATGTGTCAAACTGCACAGATGGCAAGGCTGGCTTATCAGCCGAAGACACAAGAACGACTGATGCCTCGGTCTGATCCCCAAAGGCATGGTCATGAAGAAATGGGCAGAGTTGTCCAAGACTATTTCCACTGTCTAGGGAATTCATCCCTAGGACAGTAAAGGTTACTTCGTGCCATGTGCGTCGAAGGAGAAGAAGAAGATAACAAAGAAGTGATGATGCCAGGAGTCTCAAGTTCGGACTCCAATGAACTTGAAAATGGCCAAAGGGCCGGATGTTCGAAGGATGCCCCGCGATGGGGAGAAGAAAAAGAAAGAGTATCTGTGTTCGACCGGCTGATATTCCCTAGTCATGCAAGAAGAAAAGTTTACAGACAAGGAGGAAAATTACAAATCTTTGCTTGTAATATGGCTGGAGTTGCCGAAAGATATGGTGCCCTGCCTGTTCAGCCTGAAGAACTCGCCAGTTTGGCTCAAAGACCCAGCCTCATAACAAGGCGAAGTCAGGCAGTAAAGGAGAAACTCATGGCTGTCGATGATGCATCAAGAGTCACCACTTTAACTGTAAATGTGGTGACTTCAGAAGAAGAAGATGTGCCACTCATGAACCCAGGTGAGGGGACATCTGGTCGGGTGATAGAAGATATACCTATGGCTGCGTCTCTGGACCCAATCATCCTTATGATGTTTGAGAGATACCAACAGAAGATTGAAGCTCTTCAAAGGCAACTAGATGAGAAGAATGAACAAACTCCTGTCTCCAAGCATGCGGAGCTAGCAAGGGAAATTTCTAGTTCTGCGGAGGTGGTGATACCTGCCGTTTCCCACCAAGCAAGTCACGGGAAAGCTCCATGCCAGTCTCTCCCACCACAGCCGAGGTTGCAACCCTCTCCCTCAGGAGTGCAGCTGGGTTTACATGCCACTGTCATGACAACCCCCTTCATACAACAACAGGCGCACTTCTATCCAGAGACTGTCGATAGTGCTATGGTGAACAAGCTGATGGTTGAAAGAATGATAGAGATGAAGCTGTCTGAGAAGGCCGATGGCGATTACGGGACCTTTGATATCTATCGGGTACCTTATCCCTTGCAGTATGCTGCGAAGAGATTACCCCCGGGCATTAACAAGCCACCAAAGTTTGACAAATTTAATGGGTAGGGCTCCCCAAGGGAACATATTGCTTACTACACAACAGTCATGGGAGACTTGGATGCTGATGAAGCTTACTTGCTAAAGTTCTTCAGCTCATCCCTTACGGGCTTGGCCTTTGAATGGTACTCCAGCTTACCTGCCGGGTCCCTGGCTGATTGGCCCGATATGCAGCGGAAGTTCCGCGAAAGATTCCATGTCACAGAAAGAGAGATTACAGTGGCAGAATTATACTCTACCAGGCAGAGGCAGGATGAAACGGTCCTGGACTATATTAAAATATGGAGGAACCTGGCCATGAGATGCAAGCGGCCTCCATACCAAGAAGATGCTGTGCAGATATGCAAGCAGAACCTCAGGCGGGAAGTGCTTGAAAAGATGATCGGAACAGATATCAGAACATTTGACCATCTGAACAGTGTAGTGGCAGAGGTCGAGACCTTCTTATCCAGACGTCCTAACAACAACATTCCTGCTACTCAGAAAGGGAAGGCTGTTGAACGGTGATCAGCGCCGACTGAAGCAAATACTGTTGATTTCAATATCTTTGACCAGCAAACAGCAAAGGCCAAAGCAACAGCTACCCCTCCGTGAGCAGAGGCAACAGAGAAGAAAGAAAAAGTCCCTTTGAGGGACAAGATGAGGAAGTTATATTCCTTTCCCAAGGAAAAGACAGGGCCCTTGTTTAATTGGGCATATAAATACAACAAGATAACATTGCCCGAGCCAAAGAGACCCGAAGATGCAGCCAAGAAGGATGATCTCCTATTCTGTTCGTATCACCGGGCACTGGGGCATACTATTGAAAATTGTTATGTCTTCAAAGATGTCATGGAAAGTATGATTAAAAAGGGTGAACTCCAAATGGGAGAGCACCAGGTGGATCCTCCACGCCCTCATGAACCCCCGGTGATGAGACCAGCTGTCAATGTGGTTTCCATATACCAACAATTGCCCGAGGAGGCTGCTGAGACGTGCACACAACACACATATTAAGCATGCTTTCTTACCCCTATCAAAGATCAGGTGGGATGGCATACGGTACCAGTCAAGACCAACAGACGGCCACTAGTCTCTGAAGTGCCAGGGGCCTCCATTCGGGGTGTCACTCCAAAGCAACCCCCGCCAGCAATGAACCCTGTGTGGCGCACTACAGAATCTCCGCCAGTTATCCGAATATTCACTCCCAATCGGAGGAGGCAGATTCTGTTGCCAACACATGAGAAGACAAGCCCCGAGGTCAGGCGCTTGCAGCAATATATAAACCAGCTTGATGAATATGAACAGCCTAAGCTGAAGCCGATACTGGTGAAAGACCATGTCCTCTGGGAACAGGTGGAGGGGTTGACTATCAAGGAACAATCAGGAAAAGAGCAATAGAAAACTGAAACCGACCTCTTCTGGGGGCATAAGCCAGCCGAGTCTAGGTGCCTGAAGAAGAATAAGCAAAGAAACAAGAAGAAAATAGTCACACTGTAGTGTAACACTCTATCAGTACTGTTCACCCTACCAGGGGAAGAAGATGAAGGGGAGTCTTCCACTCCATCACTAGAAGCAAATTAGGCCGAGGCTTCTACCTCAATGAATGCTACCCGCTCTGGGAGAAGGTGGGGGCGTTTCCCTCCACCCAACCACAATATTATTTTCAGGGGTGAGCAACCCTATCAGATACCAGAGCCGGAAGTTCGGGGTATTAAGATCCCTCCCCCGTCAGGCCTCTATGCAAAGACAAAAGGGGGCGATGAAACCCCGTCATTCCTTGAATTCCTTTCTATTCTGGAAGGCAAACAACCGGCCCCAAACGCTGCTGCTGAAAATGAAGGTCCCCTGCAACCATCTGCCACAACGATCAAAGAAAAAGATGAAGCAGACATCAACCTTCCCTCAACATTGGAAGCAACAGCCCCAACGGAGACTCCCCAACAGTCCCCGCAGAAGAAAGAAGCAAGAGAAGGGCAAACCATGCCGCAAGAGCCACATGAGCCTCCGAAAACTCGTTGGGCAGAGGAGATGCAACTGTCCAACGTCCGTGTGGGCAGCAGAATTATGAAGATGCTGAAGAAGCTCCCAATAAGGTTTTCTATATGGGAGATCCTCTCCTTGAGCTAAGAAGCTCGCCAAGCCATTATCGACGCCCTACAGGCACCCACCCAATATGAAGCACTTCTGATAGAAGTTAACTCCGGACCAACTGTTACATTCACGGAAGATGATATGTTAATTCCTGACCCCAACCATAACATGCCGCTGCATATGAGGGGGCATCTCAACTGCCAGCCACTGAGCCAGATTCTGATAGATCCAGGAGCTGCTGTAAACATCCTGCCTTACCGCATCTACCAGAAGTACTACTTCGATCTGCACCTCACCAAGGTGAAGGATATGAGGATTGTTGGCTTCAATCAAAAGTGTGAGACTCCACTCGAAGTGGCAGAGTTCAACCTCACATTGGGTGACTTCACCACCACCGTGCAATTCTATGTGATAAATTCAAATACCACATACAAGGCTTTACTGGGACGACCCTGGTTACATAGATAAGGGATAGTGCCTTCCACCTTACATCAATGTATCAAATACTGCCACAATGGCAAAGAAGAGAGGGTGTTTGCAGACTTGCACCCCTTCAAAGTATATGAATGCCACATGCTTGATGCACCATTCTATGCAGAGGTCTCCCAAGGGGTGAAGCGAAAATAAGCTCCTGCAAGCCAGAAGAAAGCAATGTCGGAACCAGGTGAATGGTCCCCTCCACCACCTCCGGGCTACGTGGAGCAGCAAGAGGTCGCCCATGTTTCTCAAACTAGGGATTTTACTAGAATTATACCACCAGTTGCTTACCCTATCGAAGCAGATAATAACATAAAAGAAAAGCTTAGTCTTGTTGAGGTCCCGCTTGGACTATTCAAACCCATTCCAAGCCTGGAATGCCAGACAGTGCAACCATTGAAGACTATGGAAGTTCTCCGTTTCGGAGAACCCCCTACGGTGTTCTATCCGGGAGAGCCTGCCGATGGAGATGATGAAGACTGTGTAATACCGGAAGAGGCAGCCAACAGAATGGTGCCAATATCAGGTCTAGATTATACTACCCAACGGGTCTCCCAGATGTTTGCTAAAATGCAAATGCCCTTGCTGCAGCCTGTCGGCCAGAAGAAGTCATTCCAGAAGCTCTGGGATCCGCCCAACAACAACAAAGAGTTGCTAAAAATCACTAGGCATCCGGGGTTGGGCTATACTCTGCAGGAGTATTATGAGGCAGAGGTAGTTGTTATCTCCACATACTTCACTCACGAAGATCCCTTCGAGGCGGACTATGATGATTACCCACCATACGGTGAAGAACTGATACAACGCCCCAAAGGTGGCACTGAAACCCATCACAGTTATGAAGGCTCAGGGGAACAAGATGAAGTTACTCTATGCCAGTATTGGAAGGAACCTCTTTCCAGGGAAGATCTATTCCAAGATGAAGTCAGATTTGACAGGGGAAAACCTGAAGAAGATCAGGCCGATGAGAAAGAAAGGGATCGCCTGGAGTTTGAGCGCATACTGGAGGAGATCCGGGCCATGCAAGACCTAGCAGATCCAATAGAAGAAATTTTGCCTGCAGACCCCCAGGGGGCAGAAGGTCCCATGTCAGAAACACAAGATGAGACACCGAAACCACCGATCAAAGATGACCAAAACCCGGTGGAGGGTCCAGTGGTTCAGTAATGGAGCCAAGAAGCTGAGAGACAAGCTCCTGTAACCTTAGAGAGCCCGTCTGAAGAAAGCCAGCAATCACTAGCCGGGGAGCTGGAGGCCCTGGAAGCTGAAGAAGACTACATCAATGGAGGCTTCATCAACCTTGAAGAAGCTCCACCAGAAGTTGAAGACGGCGGTCAAGCTACCGTTGATGAACTGATAGAAGTGAACCTGGGGAGTGAGGGAGATCCAAGACCCACCTTTCTTAGTGCACTATTATCAGCAGAAGAACAAGAGCAATATATACAATTTCTAAGGGAGTTCCAGGATTGTTTTGCCTGGACCTATAATGAGATGCCAGGATTGAGCCCCGATGTAGCCCAACACCTGTTGTCCATTGATCCAAGAGCAGGGCCTGTAAAGCAGCCTTCCAGGCGAATGCGGCCCGAGCTGATCAATCAAATTAATGGGGAAGTCGACAAACTCATTGATGTGGGGTTCGTCGAGGAAAACCAATACACAACATGGCTAGCAAATATAGTGCCCGTAAAGAAGAAAAATGGGCAGATAAGAATATGTGTTTATTTCCGGGATCTCAATAAAGTATGCCCGAAAGATGACTTCCCTGTGCCGATCACTAAGGTGATGATAGATGCTGCCACAGGCCATGAAGCCCTTTCTGATGTGACACAACTAAGGGGCATGCAGCAAACAAACGGATCCTTAGGACCTATTCCGCAAACACAATCACATAGCAACAAAGTCCAAGATTGGGGCCGATTCGCCGTCGCACACACACGAGCCCGGGGTGACTAAGTGATGCTAAGGGGAGGTGATGGATCAAGACCCTTGCTGGTAGGGTGCCAGTAGGGCTAGGGTTGCCCTCCCGAAGGTACGAGGCCCACACTTAAGGGGCTGGCCGGTGCCAATTGGGGCACTAGGTCCCTCTCTCTCACAGCCCACGGTGACCGCTCGTAAGTGGAACACGCGGGGTCGGGCGCTCTCTCTCTTGCTCAACGGAGCAATTTCCACGGATATTAAATGAACAAGCACCAAGAATGGAGCAAAGGTCAGAGCTTACCCTGGTTGGTTTGAAGAAACCAACCCCGTTCGGAGACGAGGGCGAGCGGGGAAGTGTGGGTTCCCCGCACACTGCGCCGATGAAGCTTGATCCCTGTTTAATTTATACAACCACTACGCCTCACATAGGAGGGTGGACTTGGGGTGGGGATATCAGTATTACAATGCAAACACTACCTCCACGTAGGGAGGGGCATTAAGCCAGCCAGGCGGGGAGGGGAGATTCGCTCGAATCGCGCCGACGGATCACCCTACCGAATCTGTCCGTGTCTTGATCAGCAGGATAGGGGATCGGTGTAGCCACCGTTGTGCACTCCTCCGGACTCATAACTTGACAAGACTGGTGCTGGAATGACGCTGACAGACCCAGGTATGCCTGTGAATTTTGGTGGGAGGTTCCCGCGTCACCTCTGGTCGGAGTGGACCCCGGAACAGGTGCTCAGAGTTCAGGTTCAGGCTGGCCCAGATTGTTGCTGCTGCTTGTAGAAGGTACCACGATCACTCCCGAAGTCTGAATGAGGCGAGACCAAGTTGAGGACGTCCGTGGATGAGTCTTCTTCGAGCAGCAACCAAGAACAGCAACAGAGGCTGTCGGGGTGGTGAGGAGGAGTCCATTGAGTGAGGCAGTGTTGGGGCAGGACCCAAATGGACTGTCTGCGCACCCGGGGGAGAAAAATTGGAAAGGACACTTCCTGATACCGAACGGGATGCCGCTTGTTGGTGGTGGTGGAGGACTCGTGGTGGCAGCTCTCGGCCAAGTGGCGTCTCCAGAAGTTGAAGGATGTGGCCGTGGGAGCTTCTGCACTGCAGCTCAGGTCCAGGTTCTGGTCCTTGTTGTGCAGTTGGACGAGAATGGGCACCACGAACTGTAACAAAGTCAGAATGAGACGATTCCACCTTGCTTGAAAAGAAGACTTGCAGACCTTTCCGGCGATGTATGGTGAACCTCCAGATGACGTCGGGTGTTCCGGAGCAGGCTCTGCAAGTAGGCCTCAATCTGTTACCTGCGGGTTGAACAGAGCAAAGGGGCTGTTTGGTGGAGAAGGGTTGATGTGGGGGTGGACGGGGTAGCAAAGAGGGGTGGAAGGTTGCTGGTTGTGGATGTGGGAGGGAGGTTTGGGGGTGTTAGAGGGGAGAGGGGAGGTTGGCAGGGGGCGGACCTGGTGTGGGAATGGGCTGGGAGGTGGTGGATGGTGGGGGCGCAAATGGCCTAGGGGAATGGGGGGTGTCTCTTGGGTGTGGGTGATGGATCAATGGAAGGATTAATGGGGGGCCTAGGGGATGGGAAAGGTTGCTTTGGGGATGGGAAAGGGTGTCTAGGAGAAGGGATTCTCCCTTGGGAATATGGAAGGTTGTATTGGGAAGGGGAAGAGTTGTTTGGAGAATGGTGGAAGTAAATGGGAGTTAAGGGGTCTTGGGGAGATGAAAGGTTGGGGGATGAGGTGGAGGATGATGTGGCAAGGAGAAGAGAGAGAGGGAGGGGCGAAATTTGAAGAGAGAGGGGGAGGAGAGAGAGAGGGGGCCGCCCCCTTTAGAGAGAGAGAGAGGTAGTGAGAGGGAGAGAGTTAGAGAGAGAGAGAGAGCAAGAGACACAATTCTTGTGGATTTTAAACTCAATACTTCATTAGTCATCTCAAGTGGGGTTGAGGTCCTATTTATAGGAATCCCAACTTTTACAAAAAGTCCCTGAGAAAAGAACTAATAACAGATAACCAAAAGAGCTGGGGAAAGGGAAAAGGACGCCCCTGGGCCAGGCCCTTCTAAATGGGCCCATTAGACATACTAGCCCAATATGACGACACAAACTTAGGTAAATAACATGATAACCTAGGGACTTGACTCAAAACAAAGGGGGAATTACATCAAAATGACTCAAGAAAGATATGAAAATTACATAGCTAGACTCAGAAAATCAAGCTGAACATAATGGCGAGCGTCAGGACCCTTGGAGAAATAGGGAGTGGTAAGCGATGTCCCCATCATACTCCCGGGGTGCAGAGAACTCGACTCTGTCGAGTAAAGATCCATCGTATGCGGAGGAAGCCACGGCGGGGTTGCCCTCAAGTCTACCAAAGGTAGCTGGTCCTTTCGCCAAGTGAGGTAGCACCCATACCCTTTGCTCCAGATGACAGTGACATGTTCATACAATATCCGCTCCAATTGCTCACGTTGGCCCCTCTGGGTTGGTGGAACTTTCTCACGGGTGGTGGCTCTCTCAAGGGGTGGAACAAGCTCAAGTTCCTCACTAGGTGTCACCGTGGGACCCCTGTATGGCACCAAGTCAGCCACATTGAATGTGGGACTTACTCCGTACTCCTCGGGGAGGTCCAACTCATAAGCATTTGTGCCGATCCGCCTCAAAACCTGGAAGGGTCCTGATCCACGCGACCTCAGTTTGGAGACATTCCCAGGCGATAGTCTCTCGGTTCTCACCATCACAAAGTCACCTACATGAAATTCCTGGTGGCGTCGGTGGGAATCAGCCGATTTCTTATACACCTCATTGCTTTTGTTGATTTGTTTGCGGATTGTCTTCATGCAACTCTATGAACGTTGTGATGGGGACATCCCTTGCCCCTCCACATTTTCTGAAGCTCGGATTGATCATCGGTGTACGCCATTATGTTCCTCATGTGTTAGTGAGTCAAGTCATGTAATTTCCTTATTTTTATTTGAGTCTTAATCATGTAATTTTCCCTTTATTTGAGTCATGTACCTAGGTTAGAAAGTCATTTTCCTAAGTCGTGTGTCATTATGTTGGTTCATTAGGCTATTGGGCCCAAATAATGGGCTAGGCCCAAGGGCGCCCCTCCCTTGGAGTATTTGGTCATTATGTCAGTTGTTAGGGTCAGTATGGTCATGTGAAATATCGTGTGCCTATAAATAGGCCACCCCACTCCTCATATGTAAGAACTAATGCATGAATATTGAATTCTAGAAAAACTCCAAATCCCTCTAGCTTCCTCTCTCAATATCTCTCTCTCTCTTTATCCCTCTCTCTCTCTCTAAGGGGTCCCCCCTCTCTCTCTCTCTCTCCCTCCACCCCAATTTTCAGAATTTTCTCTCTCCTCCCCATTCACCCCTCATTAAGACCTCTCCCCTTCTCCATACACTCATTTAACTCCCCCCCCAACTCAAGGTGGCATCCTCCAATCCACACCCCACCTCCCAACCCCCAACTACCCAACACCACTTCCTAAGCACCCCTTCCTCTCCCCAAGGTTGAAGGGGCTCTTCCCTAAGCCCAAATTCGAATTTCCCTCCCCTTGGGCTGTGCCCTTTCATCTCCCCCCACCCCCAAGCTCCCAAATTCGCCCCCCACCTCCCCCTTGGTCAAACCAAGTTCACCCCCCCTCCCCCTTGCTCTCCCCTTGCACATCTCCTCATTCTATCTCTGTTTCAGGCAGCAGAGTTGTAGCGACTTGCAGAGGCAGCCACGTCCGTCTCTCACAGATTCAGGTGACAAGGCCTACATTGCTGGAATCGTCTGGGAGTTAGCTTTCCAACAAAGGTGGTCTCGCCAGCTTCCGAGGTCGGAGCTGTCCGTAGGAGCCGATCTCCCTCGACTGCGCAGAAGACCCCGGGCAGAGAGCCAGAGCGAGAGTGGAAGCTCGGCCACGGCGAACCTTTTGGGATTCAGAACAAGTGTTCTTCAGCAAAATTTTTCCCTCTCAAGTCCTCTTTCATCCTCAAGAAGAATAGCTGCATTTTGACATCGGCATCTCAAGTTACAAATTTTCTACTCCAAGTGTGTCAGGTCAGTTTACAGGAGCCAGAACCGACACCCCTCTACTCATCTGATCGTCCCGGTCTTCTCCGACATTTTCCGACCTTGCTGTCAGTGCCGACAGAAAGAAGACTCGACTACGGTTCCAACGGTTCAGGTATCCCCTCAATCAGAGCTTGGTAGTGATCGTGGCACCCTCTGCAACCAGCCACATTGTTCTGCACCAGACAGAGGCAGAACCAATCAGTCCGGTTCCAGACTCTGCCCCGGCCAGCAACTACTGTACCAGGCTCAGAACAAATTCAGAGATCATCCTTGGTCCGTTAGCAAGATTTTGGCACAAGTCTCATCAGGTTCTGAGCTCGGTGGAATTTTTGGCAGTGTCAACATCGACCCCCTATCCAGAAATATAGAAGAAAGGTAGAACCGGCGGAGCTCGGAAAGTCGGTCCTCTTTGCATAATTCCCCACCCCGCTTGGCCGGCTGAAGGCCCCTCCCTGCGTGGAGGTAGTTTTGGCTGTAATTCACTTAATCCCCACCCCGAGATCCCCCCCTTGCATGGGGTGTAGTTCATGTCATTATTAAGTCGCAGGTTTGAAGCTTCAATCGACGCGGCGTGCGGGTGCATACCCTCGCCTCCCCGCTCGCCCCCGTCTCCGGCCGGAGTCGGCGTCTTCACGCCGGCTAGGTGAGCTCCTGAACATCCCTCATTGCTGTAATGGACTTGCTTAGCTTAGTATTGCTTTAGTTACTCCGTCGGCGGAATGAGAGTGTCCGATTTAAATTGCCACCAAATTGAGTGACCACCGCGGGCGAGTTGTGAGAGCATCCACTTAACCCACACCCTTGGTGTGTTGGCCGCCCATGATTTGGGCATCCTAGGCCCATTTGGGGTTCTCCCCAAGCTAGCCAACCACTGGAGCCTAAAGGTCCCGCCTCGGACCCTCTCCAACATCGCCTAGTCGCCATCGGGTACTAGTGTGCGCCATACGGGTGAGCTCGCTAGTGTGAGTCCGCTGCTCAAACTTGAATGCTTGCAAATAGGTCTAAGGTTGGTTTTACATCAAGTGGTATCAGAGCAAGTTCACAACTTGTCTCTATCAAGTTGGTCCTAGGGCGTGTCTATGCATTTAGAGTCTTCGGTTGCATCTCTTTTGTCCACTAGCATGGCTACTTCATGTAAGTCACATCTATCTCACTCGGCCCTCCGCAAAGGTCCGATTGACACCCCTTTGGGCATAGTCCTATTTGAGGACCTTATCTTTAATGGATACCACCCTAGTGCATATTTAGAGTGGGAGGAAAACATGGACAAATACTTTAAGAGGAATCCAATGACTGAACCCATGAGAATCTACCTTGCCAAGAGTCGACTTGTGTACCATGCCGAGGATAGGTGGAAGTTCATTGAACAATTTAGGAGGGTTATGAGGCTACAGCCTATTAACACATGGGAGAACATGAAAGCCGAACTTAGGAAAGTCTACACTCCCCGACCTCCTCCCTCCTACCCGGGTTACCAAAACTCGAGGGGCACTCCCACTCCTCCAACCCCACCCGTCCAAACCCTTACCACTAGAACCCAAGTGTCCAAGGCCTCCACCTCCCCACCTAACCCCATGAGGGCCCCCACACCCCAACCAAAACCCCCTTCCCTAACCTACACTAATCAAGCCCCTTTAGCCCCCACTTCCACCCCAAACGATCCCAAGGGCAAGAGACCCCTAACCGACCCAATTCCCTCCATGATGACCACCACTCATCCAACCCTCACCATTCAAAACCAAGTGGACACCGTGTCCACCCCTCCACCTAGACCCATAATGGCCACCACCCCCAAACCCAAAACCCCTCACCAAACCCGTACCCCACAAGCCCCCTTGACCACCACCCCAAACCCACCATCGTCCCCAAAAAGGGACACATCTCCCAAAACAAATCAACCTAAAACCCCTCACCCAACCCACCTCCCACTTCCTACACCAATCTTTCCCCAACCTAGGCTTCCACTACTTCCCCTCCGTATCCAAAACCAAGTTTCCCATTACCTACCACCCCGGGTACACCATGCACCAACCATCATCACCCCACCCTCAATAGACCTTCCCATTCCCTTGAGAAAGGAGATCACAACCATCCACATGGGAGTAGATACCATTCCGGAACCCATCCCCATCCTTGAGGAAACCCAAGTTCATACCAATGGTGAGGAAGAATCACAAATGTCCCCTCCACATAGCTTGGACCCCCAAGAGCCACAAGCCTTCACAAATAGCACCATAATCATAGATGGGCCCCTAGCTAGATGGCTAAAGGAGAGACCAATTCACCCCATCATGTCCTATGTTTACCCACCCATGGAGCAAAACTTTCCCATTGTACCCTTCCACTCCTATCACACCACAATCCAATCCTACTATGAGGTAGAATGTTGGGATGATCTCCTCCAAGGTCTAGAGTGGCAATTAGACTTGACTTCTTTGTTGACCCTAGGGGCGGACCGACCCAAGAGCCTTGACCTCATCCATCCATGCATTGGGTCTATCACCTCGATTTGCACTATTGGTTGCTACACTAGTGACCTCCTTTTCATTCTCCCCATAGTGGAAGAGCCCATCCCGGTCCACTCCCCTACCATTGTGATTCCTAGAACCTTTATCAACCAACCCACCCCATACACCGACCCAACCATTTCATTAGAGGAAGGCGACTCCCCACCATATGAGGACCTTGAGGACATGGAGTACCCCTATCTAGGTGACCTTTACCATGATCCCTTTGACCCTTTCCTATGGGAGCCTAGATCTCTATGTAACCCACTCACCTTATTCACCACCCACCTTACCCTATCCTTACCGCCCATATTAACCCAAACCCCTCCCTTCCTAGAATCGGATTACACCAAGGGAGCATTGACCTTAGGCAACATAAACCTTGGGATTGAAGAATTGTCCCACCCCATGATGCCTCCCTTCTTAGATCCCTTTGATCCATACGAGTGGAAGCTCAAGGGCCACCCCACACCCATGCACATGGAAGTCATCTCTAGGATAGGAGTGCATGAGTCTTGGCACAACACACCACTTGGCATGATTAGAAAGTCGGGTCCATTCATTCACAACACTCACATGTCAAGTAGGAAGCATGAGTGGTCCCTATTTGGGTGTAACGGTCCTCCCCAATTCACCATTGGTCTTATGAATGCTAGGAGCATACATGGATGTCCGGGTCCCCCGACATTCGTCATACCCATGCATAAAAGGTTCATCTATGGATGTCTCGGGCCCCCTAAGTCTATCACAGTCCTCATGGCATCAAAGCATGATCGAACTACATTTGGCTGCCCCGGACCACCTTTACATACCATACATTGTCCACTCCCACCGCATCATAAAGCATGGCATATGCATCCAAGCAAATATCAAGTAGCAAGCGGTGAGATTCACAATAAGCAAGCAAAAACTCGTGAGCGCCACTTGAAAACTCCAAGTTGGTAACTTGACGATGATGATTTTGGAGTGGCTCTACCCTGGGGTCACCTCCAAATTGAGGGCACGAGGACTTGGATCTTGCCAAGTTCCGAGTGGCTTTGGCAACCCGGCTTATGGGTTGAACTTTCAAAAGGGTTTTTGGGATTCTCCCCATCTCTCATGTGGTGGATCCAGCACCCTCTAGGGGCACCGCGGTGGATCCTAGTGAGTGCCTTGAGCTTACACCTATCCTTGCGAGAGACACCTTCGGAGTGCCACCATAAATTAGCCTGAGAGCCCGACGTGAGCATACGGCAGCAATACTAGGCAAGCAAGACATCATAGCCAGCATGAGGGTATGATCGAGCCACTTTGTCGAGCTGAAGCGCCGTTCCCCGACTATGGTCGCGGGTTGAGTATGGAGATCGTGGATCGCCCAGAGCTGCAGTTCGGTGTGCTACTTCCCCCGTGGACCCATACTCGACAGGGTCGAGTTTTCCCCACCCCGGGGGTATGATGGGGACATCCCTTGCCCCTCCACATTTTCTGAAGCTTGGATTGATCATCGGTGTACGCCATTATGTTCCTCATGTGTTAGTGAGTCAAGTCATGTAATTTCCTTATTTTTATTTGAGTCTTAATCATGTAATTTTCCCTTTATTTGAGTCATGTACCTAGGTTAGAAAGTCATTTTCCTAAGTCGTGTGTCATTATGTTGGTTCATTAGGCTATTGGGCCCAAATAGTGGGCTAGGCCCAAGGGCGCCCCTCCCTTGGAGTATTTGGTCATTATGTCAGTTGTCAGGGTCAGTATGGTCATGTGAAATATCTTGTGCCTATAAATAGGCCACCCCACTCCTCATATGTAAGAACTAATGCATGAATATTGAATTTCAGAAAAACTCCAAATCCCTTTTAGCTTCCTCTCTCAATATCTCTCTCTCTCTTTATCCCTCTCTCTCTCTCTAAGGGGTCCCCCCTCTCTCTCTCTCCCTCCACCCCAATTTTTGGAATTTTCTCTCTCCTCCCCATTCACCCCTCATTAAGACCTCTCCCCTTCCCCATACACTCATTTAACTCCCCCCCCAACCAAAGGTGGCATCCTCCAATCCACACCCCACCTCCCAACCCCCAACTACCCAACACCACTTCTTAAGCACCCCTTCCTCTTCCCAAGGTTGAAGGGGCTCTTCCCTAAGCCCAAATTCGAATTTCCCTCCCCTTGGGCTGTGCCCTTTCATCTCCCCCCACCCCCAAGCTCCCAAATTCGCCCCCCACCTCCCCCTTGGTCAAACCAAGTTCACCCCCCCCTCCCCCTTGCTCTCCCCTTGCACATCTCCTCATTCTATCTCTGTTTCAGGCAACAGAGTTGTAGCGACTTGCAGAGGCAGCCACGACCGTCTCTCATAGATTCAGGTGACAAGGCCTACATTGCTGGAATCTTCTGGGAGTTAGCTTTCCAACAAAGGTGGTCTCGCCAGCTTCCGAGGTCAGAGCTGTCCGTAGGAGCCGATCTCCCTCGACTGCGCAGAAGACCCCGGGCAGAGAGCCAGAGCGAGAGTGGAAGCTCGGCCACGGCGAACCTTTTGGGATTCAGAACAAGTGTTCTTCAGCAAAATTCTTCCCTCTCAAGTCCTCTTTCATCCTCAAGAAGAAGAGCTGCATTTGGACATTGGCATCTCAAGTTACAAATTTTCTACTCCAAGTGTGTCAGGTCAGTTTACAGGAGCCAGAACCGACACCCCTCTACTCATCTGATCGTCCCGGTCTTCTCCGACATCTGCCGACCTCGCCGTCAGTGCCGACAGAAAGAAGACTCGACCACGGTTCCAACGGTTCAGGTCTCGCCTCAATCAGAGCTTGGTATTGATCGTGGTACCTTCTGCAACCAGACACATTGTTCTGCACCAGACAGAGGCAGAACCAATCAGTCCGGTTCCAGACTCTGCCCCGGCCAGTAACTATTGTACCAGGCTCAGAAAAAATTCAGAGATCATCCTTGGTCCGTTAGCAAGCTTTTGGCACAAGTCTCATCAGGTTCTGAGCTCGGTGGAATTTTTGGCAGTGTCAACATCGACCCCCTATCCAGAAATACAGAAGAAAGGCAGAACCGGCGGAGCTCGGAAAGTCGGTCCTCTTTGCATAATTCCCCACCCCGCTTGGCCGGCTGAAGGCCCCTCCCTGCGTGGAGGTAGTTTTGGCTGTAATTCACTTAATCCCCACCCCGAGATCCCCCCCTTGCATGGGGTGTAGTTCATGTCATTATTAAGTCGCAGGTTTGAAGCTTCAATCGACGCGGCGTGCGGGTGCATACCCTCGCCTCCCCGCTCGCCCCCGTCTCCGGCCGGAGTCGGCGTCTTCACGCCGGCTAGGTGAGCTCCTGAACATCCCTCATTGCTGTAATGGACTTGCTTAGCTTAGTATTGCTTTAGTTACTCCGTCGGCGGAATGAGAGTGTCCGATTTAAATTGCCACCAAATTGAGTGACCACCGCGGGCGAGTTGTGAGAGCATCCACTTAACCCACACCCTTGGTGTGTTGGCCGCCCATGATTTGGGCATCCTAGGCCCATTTGGGGTTCTTCCCAAGCTAGCCAACCACTGGAGCCTAAAGGTCCTGCCTCGGACCCTCTCCAACATCGCCTAGTCGCCATCGGGTACTAGTGTGCGCCATACGGGTGAGCTCGCTAGTGTGAGTCCGCTGCTCAAACTTGAATGCTTGCAAATAGGTCTAAGGTTGGTTTTACATCACGTTGACTCCTAGTGGATAATGGGGGTCCTGGACAACCAAAAGTGAACCTAGCATGCCATGGTGCTACGTAGACTTTGATGAAACTAGGAGGACCGGGACATCCATAGGTGAACCTATCATGCAAAGGGGTGTTTGATGTTGGGGGTCCCGGACATCCATGAATGCTTCCTTCATGCTTAGACTTCATGATGACTGACTTTGGGGGGCTGGGGCATCCAAATGGAGTCCTAACATGTATGGGTTTCCTAACAATGTTTACTGCCAAAGGGGGACCTGGAGACCCAGATGTAAACCTATCGTGCATCGGTCCTAGTGCGTGAGTGACACAAATGATGTGACTACCCTGACCACATGATGCGAAATGTTGCGACACATGTATTCCTGTCAAGATGGTCCCATCTGTGAGATTTGGGGGTTTCCACTCATGGGGGTCGAAGCGGTTCCAAGGGGTGGACATCTTGGGATGGGTCACTCCCCTATTTCCAAGGTTGATGTCACCCTTGGCATTGACTCTCATAGTGTGGGCTGAATTTCGGAATGGGTGGGTTAGGTCTGACATGGTGGGTGAGAGTAGGAGGGAGTGGGTGGTGAGTGAGGAGTACTTGGAAGCCCATAGAAAGTGGCCAAACAGGTCAAGATGGGTTAAGGGGTGGGTGACGTGGAGGTGGGTTTCAATCCAAGTGACTGCCCTAGGGTCCCTAGTACACATAGGGAAGTGGGAATCATGAACCTGGTGGGACCTATCGTAATGCTCCTTGCAAAGGGACGAGGGGTAGGGAAAGATGTAGGAGGGCAAGGAGGTGGGTGGGCAAAGAAGGGCTAGTGGGAAGGGATCATGTGGATCTAGGAGGACTTGGGTTGAGGGGATTGAGACTTCTTCCCATCCTAGACCTGGGGCACTCCAAAGCATACACTCCCTAGTGTGGGCTAGGCACTCGTCTCCTAATAGGGTAAGCACCAAAGCAGATTCCCTAGGTTGAGTGCCCTTTTCTTGTGGTAGGGGGGTGGTGTAAAACTCATCGGGCTCGGGTAGAAACTATACGAGCTCACTCATGCAAGGACCCTTGGTGTAAATGGAGATGATGGACCTGATAGAGGGGTGTGAGAAACTAAGGTACCCCGTATCACTCACTCCTAAGGCCAGCATGTTTGTCACCTCTATTTGCCTTAATATGCCTTTAATCAAGTCCCTCATGGCTCCTACAAAGCAAAACGAATGATAGGTTGTGTGGAATGGTAGGGTGGGCATGATTGGGTTATGTTTATCCATGGGGGGGCGCATGATGTGGAGGAGGAGGTCTTGCTTAAGCCACTCAATGAGGGGTTCCCCAAGAATCACAATTCTCATGGAGGGAGGGGTGGGGGAACTTGGTTGGTCATCATGTAACTCATGAGGGAGGGTGTACCCAGTTAGGCTCAATGGGTTTTCTTTGGGTAGGGATGGGTTCTCTTGACCCAACTCTTGACATTGGGCTTCATATTCCTCCTCCCATTCTAGGGGTGCCTCATGGACTTCAATCACCTCCTCAAGTTCCCTTTGGATGGGGGTAACTATTTCTTCAGTTAGTGTGTTGGACATCTCTCGTGAAGGGCATTGATGGATGAAGTGTCCAAAGCCTCTACACTTAGAGCATTGTTGTCTATTTCCCTGAGCGGTCTCACCCACACTTGGCCCATTGGAACTCCCTTCTTGCTGGGGTATGTTTTGACTAGGGGTGACCCTTGTCGGAGGAGGGGTGGGAGGAGGATTTGTGGAAGCTTGTAGGGTGTGGGTTTGATGGAGAATTTTGGGTTGGGTGGTGGCCAATTTGGTTTGAGTGGTGGTGGTGATCGGGATTAGAATCATTTGGGGTGGTGGAGTTTGGGCCTTACGGGTGGTCTTGGGTTGACTGGGAGAGAAAGGAGGAGTGGGAGTGCTCCTCGGGTTATGATTCTCAAGGTAGGAGTGGGAAGGTCGGGGAGCATAGATCTTCCTAAACTCGATCTTCATCTCTTCCCATGATCCTACGGGTTCTTGCCTCCAAATCCTTCTTAAGCTCACTATGCGTTCCCACTCCTTCTTGGCTTGTCCCCGAAGCCACCCTGTGGCTCTGCGGACTCTAGCGTGTCCATAGACCCTAGTCCTGTCAAAGTGTTTATCCATGGTCGCCTCCCACTTTAGGTAGGCATTAGGACTAGATCCGTCAAAACTAAGGTCCCCTTCTAGGATGATGTCCATGAGGAGGGGGTCAATCGGGCTCTTGGGGAAGGCCGTGTTGAGGGGACTTAACCAATGTGGAGTGTACATGATGATGCACGGGGTGGCCCGAAAAAGACTCTAAATGCGAATGTGCCCTAGGACCAACTTGTAGAGAGACAAGTTGTGAACTTGCTCTGATACCATTTGATGTGACACAACTAAGGGGCATGTAGCAAACAAACGGATCCTTAGGACCTATTCCGCAAACACAATCACATAGCAACAAAGTCCAAGATTGGGGCCGATTCGCCGTCGCACACACACGAGCCCGGGGTGACTAAGTGATGCTAAGGGGAGGTGATGGATCAAGACCCTTGCTGGTAGGGTGCCAGCAGGGCTAGGGTTGCCCTCCCGAAGGTACGAGGCCCACACTTAAGGGGCTGGCCGGTGCCAGTTGGGGCACTAGGTCCCTCTCTCTCACAGCCCACGGTGACCGCTCGTAAGTGGAACACGCGGGGTCGGGCGCTCTCTCTCTTGCTCAACGGAGCAATTTCCACGGATATTAAATGAACAAGCACCAAGAATGGACCAAAGGTCAGAGCTTACCCTGGTTAGTTTGAAGAAACCAACCCCGTTCGGAGACGAGGGTGAGCGGGGAAGTGTGGGTTCCCCGCACACTGCGCCGATGAAGCTTGATCCCTGTTTAAATTATACAACCACTACGCCTCACACAGGAGGGTGGACTTGGTGTGGGGATATCAGTATTACAATGCAAACACTACCTCCACGCAGGGAGGGGCAATAAGCCAGCCAGGCGGGGAGGGGAGATTCGCTCGAATCGCGCCGACGGATCACCCGACCGAATCTGTCCGTGTCTTGAGCAGCAGGATAGGGGATCGGTGTAGCCGGCATTGTGCGCTCCTCCGGACTCAAAACTTGACTAGACTGGCGCTGGAATGACTCTGACAGACACAGGTACGCCTGTAAATTTTGGTGGGAGGTTCCCACGTCGCCTCTGGTCGGTGTGGACCCCGGAACAGGTGCTCAGAGTTCAGGTTCAGGCTGGCCCAGATTGTTACCGCTGCTTGTAGAAGGTACCACGATCACTCCCAAAGTCTGAATGAGGAAAGACCAAGTTGAGGATGTCCGTGGATGAGTCTTCTTCGAGCAGCAACCGAGAAAAGCACCAGAGGCTGTCGGGGTGGTGAGGAGGAGTCCGTTGAGTGAGGCAGTGTCGGGGCAGGACCCAAATGGACTGTCTGCGCACTCGGGGGAGAAAAATTGGAAAGGACACTTCCTGATACCGAACGGGATGTCGCTTGTTGGTGGTGGTGGAAGACTCGTGGTGGCAGCTCTCGGCCAAGTGGCGCCTCCAGAAGTTGAAGGATGTGGCCGTGGGAGCTTCTGCACTGCAGCTCAGGTCCAGGTTCTGGTCCTTGTTGCGCAGTTGGACAAGAATGGGCACCACGAACTGTAACAAAGTCAGAATGAGACGATTCCACCTTGCTTGCGAAGAAGACTTGCAGACCTTTCCGAATATGTATGGTGCACCTCCAGATGACGTCGGGTGGTTCCGGAGCAGGCTCTGCAAGTCAGGCCTCAATCTGTTACCTGCAGGTTGAACAGAGCAAAGGGGCTGTTTGGTGGAGAAGGGTTGATGTGGGGGTGGAGGGGGTAGCAAAGAGGGGTGGAAGGTTGCTGGTTGTGGATGTGGGAGGGAGGTTTGGGGGTGTTAGAGGGGAGAGGGGAGGTTGGCAGGGGGCGGACCTGGTGTGGGAATGGGCTGGGAGGTGGTGGATGGTGGGGGCGCAAATGGCCTAGGGGAATGGGGGGGTGTCTCTTGGGTGTGGGTGATGGATCAATGGAAGGATTAATGGGGGGCCTAGGGGATGGGAAAGGTTGCTTTGGGGAGGGGAAAGGGTGTCTAGGAGAAGGGATTCTCCCTTGGGAATATGGAAGGTTGTATTGGGAAGGGGAAGAGTTGTTTGGAGAATGGTGGAAGTAAATGGGAGTTAAGGGGTCTTGGGGAGATGAAAGGTTGGGGGATGAGGTGGAGGATGATGTGGCAAGGAGAAGAGAGAGAGGGAGGGGCGAAATTTGAAGAGAGAGGGGGAGGAGAGAGAGAGGGGGCCGCCCCCTTTAGAGAGAGAGAGAGGTAGTGAGAGGGAGAGAGCTAGAGAGAGAGAGAGAGAGAGCAAGAGACATAATTCTTGTGGATTTTAAACTCAATACTTCATTAGTCATCTCAAGTGGGGTTGAGGTCCTATTTATAGGAATCCCAACTTTTACAAAAAGTCCCTGAGAAAAGAACTAATAACAGATAATCAAAAGAGCTGGGGAAAGGGAAAAGGACGCCCCTGGGCCAGGCCCTTCTAAATGGGCCCATTAGACATACTAGCCCAATATGACGACACAAACTTAGGTAAATAACATGATAACCTAGGGACTTGACTCAAAACAAAGGGGGAATTACATCAAAATGACTCAAGAAAGATATGAAAATTACATAGCTAGACTCAGAAAATCAAGCTGAACATAATGGCGAGCGTCAGGACCCTTGGAGAAATAGGGAGTGGTAAGCGATGTCCCCATCACTTTCATTTATGGACGGGTCATCCGGATATAACCAAATTTGGATCGCTGAGCAAGACAGGGTCCACACTGCTTTTCGCACCCCAAAGGGGATATTCCATTATAAAAGAATGCCGTTCGGCCTTAAGAATGCCGGCGCTACATATCAAAGAGCTATGACGAAGATATTCGATGACTTGCTCTACAAGAAAGTGGAGTGCTACATTGATGATTTGGTAGTGAAGACCAAAAGAAAGGAAGACCATCTGCAAGATTTAAGGGTGGTATTTCAAAGGCTATGCCAATATGAGCTGAAAATGAACCCCATGAAATGCGCCATTGGCGTGTCCAGTGGGAAATTTCTTGGATTCATCATCTGGCACAGTGGCATTGAGATTGATCCGTCCAAGATTAAAGCTATTCAAGAATTCCCTCCTCCGAAGAGTCTGTCAGAGCTGCGGTCCCTGCAAGGCCGACTGGCATACATTCGTCAATTTATTTCAAACCTATCGGATCGATGTCACCCTTTTCACAGGTTGATGATGAAGGATATGCCGTTCTTCTGGGATGAAGAATGCCAAACAGCTTTTGAAAAGTTGAAAGAATATCTGAAAACCCCTCTGGTGTTGGGAGCGTCGATCAAAGGAAGACCTCTGATTCTTTATATAGCAGCCACTCACTGTTCACCGGGGGCAATGCTAGCTCAAGTAAATGAAGAAGGCAAAGAGCAAGCTCTCTACTACCTTAGCAGAAGGTTAGTACGGATTGAAGAAAATTACACTTTTATAGAGAAGACATGTCTGGCCCTGGTCTTCGCCGTTAAGAAACTCCGGCATTACATGTTGTCTCATGAAATCAAGTTGATATCTGGAGCAGACCCGCTCAAGTATATATTATCTCAGCCAGCACTCAAGGGATGACTCGGCAAATGGGCCGTCATCCTGATGGAATTTGACATCTCATATGTGCCTCAAAGAGCCATAAAAGGCCAGGCCATGGCTGATTTCTTTGCGGCGCACCCTGCACCAGAGGATGTTCCATTAGAAGCTGAGCTCCCTGATGATGAGACACTGGAGGCATGTCAAACCCAGCCGGTGATGTGGCACCTCTACTTTGGCGGGGCATCAAGAACAGAAACTACCTTAGCTGGACAGGTCAGAGTCCGAGCAGGAGCTGGCATTGTTCTGAAGTCACCCGAAGATGAAGTGGTGTACACTTCATGCTCAATAAACAAGTCATGTACCAATAATGAAGTTGAGTATGAAGCTCTGATAATCGGCCTGCAGATCGCACTCAGCATGGAAATCCATATGCTCCAGGTGTTCCGCGACCCAATGCTGATAATAAAACAGATGCAAGGGGAGTTTGAGGTGCAGAAGCCAGAACTAAACCCCTACTACCAAAAGGCACTACACCTAATGGCGAGCTTTCACCATATCAAGCTCAATCATGTGGGCCGAGGAAATAATGCTCAGGCTGATGCTCTGGCAAAACTAGCCAGTTTACTAGCAGTCCTGCCAGATGAAACACTCAACATTGTTGTGATAAACCGACGACAGGTTCCCAGTGTGTTAGAATCATGACCCGAAGAATATGAGGTCAATACAGCCGAAAAAGCACAGGAGTCCGACTGGAGACATCATTTGCTACAGTGGTTCCTTCACCAGCAGCTACCCAAAAGTAAAGAAGAAAGAATGAGACTTCTCCGGACTAAAGATTCTTATGAGTTCTGAAGCGGAATGCTATTCCGAATCATGGCGGATGCTCGTAAGAAGGTTCTGCTCCGATGCCTATCCACCAGCGAAGCTTGGCAAGTGATGAAAGAGATACATGCAGGGATAGCTAGAGCACACCAAGCTGGACCAAAGATAAAGATTGAAATCAAGAAACTAGGCTATTACTGGCCTACTATGTTTGAAGACTGCTGTCAGTTTGCAAAAACATGCCAGAAATGCCAGGAGCATGCTACCGTGCCTACAAGCCCGCCTGTGCCCCTACACCCGACAGTTCTCAGCTTGCCTTTCGCTCAGTGGGGGACCGATGTGGTTGGACCTCTGCCAACGTCTTCAAATGGACACAAGTACATCTTGGCTATAACAGACTACTTCTCTAGATGGGCAGAAGCCATAGCACTCAGAGAAGTGACTGGTGAGCTGGTCGCTAGATTCATCAAATATAACATTATCTTCCTGTTTGGTGCTCCCAACCGAATAATTTCTGACAATGGAAGCCATTTCAAAAACCAGAAAGTATATCGGCTTGCCGAGAAATACAAGATTGATTGGAGGACATCCACCCCCTACAATCCACAAGCAAACGGATTGGCTGAAGCCTTCAATAAAATCCTGTGCACCCTCTTGGCTAAGACTGTCAGCTCTAACAAGAAAGACTGGGGGGAAAAGATGTACGAAGCATTATGGGCGTATCATACCGTCTACAAGACCCCTACAGGTTGTTCACCTTTCTCCTTAGTGCACGGCTCCGAGGCTGTAGTCCCCATAGAGCTGGAAGTTCCATCACTCAGGGTTGTAATTCAATATGGATTAGCCCGCGATGAGCAATCAAATATTGAAAGAAGATTCGAAGAATTTGCTGAGCTGGAAGGAAGACGCCTTCGGGCACAGAAGAATAGCCAGGCATATCAAGCCCGCATGGCAAATGCCTTCAACAAACTCGTCAAAGGGCGAGAGTTCAAGAAAGGTGACCTAGTTATGGTCAAGAAGAAAGAAGTCATGGCTTCTAACCCAAAAGGCAAGCTAGCTGCAAACTGGTTGGGTCCGTATGTGGTCCAAAGAGTTTATGAAGGTGGAGCCTATGTGGTTGTCAACCATCGGGGGGAAGTTCATTTCTCGCCGCTCAATGGGAAGCATCTGAAACTCTATCATGCTGCACCACTGCCCTTTGAGGGAGTGGCAAATGATTGAACAAACAAGCCTCAACATGAAAGATGATGGTGATAAAAAAAACTCTGAAGAACGATGAGGACAACGAGGATGGTTACTCCTCCCAGTATGACATAAATATCAGTCCGGACCTTCCGTCTGGATCGATAGTGAGACCTTATCTCCTTTGCATTGATGTAAACCCCACATCAACGATGAGACATATAGGCAAACGGCTTCAGGCCTAAGCCTCCTTCATGTAAATATCAATTCGGACCTTCCGTCTGGGTCGATAACGAAACCTTATCCCCTTTGCGTTGATGTAAACCCCACATCAACGATGAGACATATAGGCGAACGGCTTCGGGCCTAAGCCTCCTTCATGTAAATATCAGTCCGGACCTTCCGTCTGGATCAATAATGAAACCTTATCTCCTTTGCGTTGATGTAAACCCCACATCAACGATGAGACATATAGGCGAATGGCTTCAGGCCTAAGCCTCCTCCATATAAATATCAGTCCGGACCTTCCATCTGGATCGATAGTGAGACCTTATCTCCTTTGCGTTGATGTAAACCCCACATCAACGATGAGACATATAGGCGAACGGCTTCGGACCTAAGCCTCCTTCATGTAAATATCAATCTGGACCTTCCGTCTGGGTTGATAATGAAACCTTATCCCCTTTGCGTTGATGTAAACCCCACATCAACGATGAGACATATAGGCGAACGGCTTCGGGCCTAAGCCTTCTCCATATAAATATCAGTCCGGACCTTCCGTCTGGATCGATAATAAAACCTTATCTCCTTTGCGTTGATGTAAACCCCACAACAACGATGAGACATATAGGCGAATGGCTTTGAGCCTAAGCCTCCCCCATATAAATGTCAGTCAGGACCTTCCATCCGGATCGATAATGAAACCTTATCTCCTTTGCGTTGATGTAAATCCCACATCAACGTAAGACGTATAGGCGAACGGCTTCGGACCTAAGCCTCCTTCATACAAACACCAATTCGGACCTTCCGTATGGATAGATGATAAAGTCATATTTTCTTTGCGCTGATGTTGAAACCCACATCAATGATAAATTCTTTTACATGCTCAACAAGCAACGTACGGTCTTAGATGTTACAAAAATAGAAAAGAAAAAAAAATAATACAAAAATGGGGCTTAAAATAGAGGTGACCCGCCGGACTTGTTCAGACATCCTCGACAAGGGTAAAAAGGGCTATAACCCAGCTGTGGTGAAAACCAGAAATGGCGCTGCTGGCAAAATCGGGTACCCCGCCACGTGAAAACCTGAAACGGCGCGTGGGCAAAAGCAAGAGGGGGCTGGCTCGGCGAAAACCCGAAAGGGCGCTTGGGTCAGTAATGTGGTTACCATATAATGAAAACACATGCTTCACCTTTTTGGCGACACTTCCACCGGTAGTCCCACCGATGATGAAACCTATCCAGAATAGACCTTTCGTCTATTCTGATGAAACTTATCAAATTTTTTGCGTCGGCATAAACCCAATGTCGATGATGAAACCTTCTGTCGGTCACAAGGCATCATCACCTAGATCGATAATGAAACCTATCTAGAATAGACCTTTCGTCTATTCTGATGAAACTTATCAATTTTCTTGCGTCGACATAAACCCAATGTCGATGATGAAACCTTCTGTCGGTCACAAGGCATCATCGCCTAGATCGATAATGAAACCTATCCAGAATAGACCTTTCATCTGTTCTGATGAAACTTATCAATTTTTTTGCGTCGGCATAAACCCAATGTCGATGATGAAACCTTCTGTCGGTCACAAGGCATCATCGCCTAGATCAATAATGAAACCTATCCAGAATAGACCTTTCGTCTGTTCTGATGAAACTTATCAATTTTCTTGCGTCGGCATAAACCCAATGTCGATGATGAAACCTTCTGTCGGTCACAAGACATCATCGCCTAGATCGATAATGAAACCTATCCAGAATAGACCTTTCGTCTGTTCTGATGAAACTTATCAATTTTCTTGCATCGGCATAAACCCAATGCCGATGATGAAACCTTCTGTCGGTCACAAGACATCATCGCCTAGATCGATAATGAAACCTATCCAGAATAGACCTTTCGTCTGTTCTGATGAAACTTATCAATTTTCTTGCATCGGCATAAACCCAATGCCGATGATGAAACCTTCTGTCGGTCACAAGGCATCATCGCCTAGATCGATAATGAAACCTATCCAGAATAGACCTTTCGTCTGTTCTAATGAAACTTATCAATTTTCTTGCATCGGCATAAACCCAATGTAGATGAAACCTTCTGTCGGTCACAAGGCATCATCGCCTAGATCGATAATGAAATCTATCCAGAATAGACCTTTCGTCTGTTCTAATGAAACTTATCAATTTTCTTGCGTCGGCATAAACCCAATGCCGATGATGAAACATTCTGTCGGTCACAAGGCATCATTGCCTATATCGATAATGAAATCTATCCAGAATAGACCTTTCGTCTGTTCTGATGAAACTTATCAATTTTCTTGCGTCGGCATAAACCCAATGTCGATGATGAAACCTTCTGTCGATCACAAGGCATCATCGCCTAGATCGATAATGAAACCTATCTAGAATATACCTTTCGTCTGTTCTGATGAAACTTATCAATTTCTTTACGTCGGCATAAACCCAATGCAGATGATGAAACCTTCCGTCGGTCAAAAGGCATCTTCGCCTAAACCGACGATGAAACCCATCCAGAGTAGGCCCTCTGTCTACTTTGATGAAACTCACCCATTCTCTACTATCCCAAGTCCCACCGAAGATAAAACCTTCTGTCTGTCACAAGGCATCATCGCCCGGATCGATAATGAAACCTACCCGAAGTAGACCTTTCGTCTATATTGATGAAGCACACCCATTTCCTTGCATCGGCATAAACCCAATGCCGATGATGAAGCTTTTTATTATCCTACGGCACTTCTAGCCAATGAGACTTACACTTGTGCCAATTGGGCAACTCCCGGAATCTCGGCACGCGGTGGAGCGATGCCCCCATCCTTTCCTTAAAAGGGTGGACGCTCTCCTGCAGTGCAGATGCAGGTATGCTTCCATACAGGTTGCCAAGATAGTCACAAGATATGACAGAATAAAAATTGTGAAGATGAACACCAGAAGCATTAAGAGATATTTGTATTTCATTGCAAAAGAGGAGAAGATGTTGTAAACATCCCTGCCAACCGTATGATCGCTCCGAGAGGCGTCCCCCGCCCTTAAGCCGGGATGCTCATGCTGATGTCGTTCGCGTCGGGATGAGAATGCGACCAATGAAATGAGACTACTGGCCGTTCAGGACTCGGCAGTCTAGCACTAGCCCCAAGAACATCTATGAAATACTGAAGAATGCTACAAATATGAAGAAGATTTTGAGCTGGATATGTAGATCAAGCAAGAAATACATGCACAAATACTGAAGGATACACCTGCAGGCCCCGTGCCACTCATTCTTCGCTCACGCCGCCAGCAGGTGGGGGGTATTTGTTGACACCAAAAAATATACGAAGATAAAGAAGAAGTCAAAGTAAGCCAAAGGCTCTGAAGATCAACCATGGTGTGGCTCCTATGTCATCCCTGGAGGTTATGAGAATTAGAATAGAAGAAGACCTGTTACACTTAACATTCTGTCCGGCTGAAGCCATCATCGGATAAGCCATTGTCTAGCACGGCTATCACCCAAGGTAGTCGGGCTGATGAAAACTACGTCAGCACCCGGGCAATCATCTACCTGCTGAGAAAGATCTTCAGTATATTCTGACACTCATAGAACTGAACTCACATAGCTTCACGCAAACCTGCAGGCCCCGGAGGCTGAAATGGACAACAAAGAAGGCCAATGGGCATTCTAAGAAGCCCACTTAACCAATGAAAAGGTCTGGTCATTCAAATGGCCTTTATCAATACAAATTCACAAATCAAATGGGCTCAAGCCCACTACGATGGAAGTCGCGCCGAGAGGCTAGATCCAAGCGGCGCGCCGGGGCCATCACACCAGGAGAGCTTGCACCGGTGGACAGAGGGGTCAGCCCTCCATAAAAACCCTGGTCTTCGACAAGGCCAAAGGGGGGAGAACATTCGAAGCCATCTGAGAAGGAAGAGAGTGAGAGCTGAGAAAAAGAGGAAAGGGTCTGAGAGCCTGCTGAAGATTCTGAAGAAGGAGGAGAGAGTTGCAAAGATCCATGGAGAAGAAAGCAAGGTAGGGAGGCTTTCAAATGCCCTAAGGGGATACATCCGTCCCTCCCCCCCCCCATCTCGAGTCTTCCGATCTATCTTTCCCTCTGTAATTAGTTCGTATGTTTAGTTTATTATGCTTTTTTTTTCTGTTCCTCTATAAATGTCGAGCATCAGCATAGTCTGATATGTGTTCGAGGGGCATCTGTTCATATGAATGCCCTTGCAATCTGATTTCCCCTAATGTCAAATGGATGCAATCGTCCGGAATGAAATGAAACATGAGGTTCTGAGTTTTCTTCCTCCCCCCCCCCTTCTGAAGTTTATCATACTTGAGCATGGTTGTGAGGAAGTTCGTTTCTGTTCTGTGTATACTTTCCTGATCATCTAAATCTACTTCTGTGGTGTCGTCTGAGTCTTCCTAACCTCTGATTCATGATGAGAGCCCGAGACAGTCTATCTCGTGGCTTCTCAGTCATAGAACAATGAGGGATATGTTCGTATGAGAGCTTCTCGACCAGCATTTCTCCTGCTCCTTCTCCTAACCTCCTGATCATGATGAAGCCCGAGACAGTCTATCTCATGGCCCTTCATCCATGAAATGGTGAGGGATATGACAGAATCCTATTGCAGATGATTCAATAAACGGTTGGCCCCTAGCAGCCTTGTTGAGTGAGATATGATCTCATCCCCTGAGATTATCCCTCTGAAATCCATCCTTTCTGGCACCCCATGAGACCTCGTTTAAGTTAGTCCCAAACTTCTGTAAACCCCTAAATACCTGCCTCTGAAACCCCCTTGGATCAAAGCCTCAGACCCCTGAAAACCTATCTTCAAAAAACCCCAAAACCCAGCTTTGGAGGCTCCTCGGTGCCAATCCCCCTCGGCACACACTCCCCCCATCGGCGCGAGCATTCTCGCGCCGAGGGCTGGATGTGTGCCGAGGGCGGTTCAGCGTCGATGCCCATTTGATCCAAGTCCACCTGCCGCGCCGATGCCTATACGTGCCAAAGCACTCATGCACCGATCCGTTCGCACCGAGGGCAGTGCGCCAGGAACCTTAGAGTACGTCCAATTCTAGCTAATTCTCATCAAGCCCTTTATGAATTTCCATCCTGTCGAGAGAGGGAAAGGCCAGGGGTCTCACTCAAGCCACTAGGGGCTATATTAATAGGATCATGTCCTTACACTGGGCTGACTTATGGATGATGTTCCTTTAACCCTATTAACCTACGGAGATCTGCCACTGCATGTTCTCCGACGGTTCCTCAAGGGAATATTGACCGAATGCTATAATAATGGACATTAAACCACCGTGTTTCCATCTCCATGGGTTCTGGGCTATATGCTCATCTCTCTTTTGGCTTTCATCCCGGCACTCCGTGGATGGATGTCCTATTTCCCCTTTGGCATAGCCCAAAACAAGGGGAGATGCTGCCGAATTTAACTCTAATCTTCGGTACGCTATGTTGGCGCCAAACCCTTTGGATTCGAGAGGCCCTATCTCTGCAGGGTTTCTAGCGATCCGTTTCAGGGAATAGAGAAATAAGCTCCTTCAGGGGCAAATGTCATTCCGATTAACCCGTCTCAGCTTAGTCCCGTTCCGCACCACTTTGGGCACTAACATTCCTCGATTATTATGGGCTCCATCTCGCCTCTGCGTGGATGATTCCCTATTCCCATTTGGTATGAACCAAGATCAGGGGAGATGCTACCGGATTTACTCTGTGATTCATATTGATGAGACTGATAGACGGGCACAATGCCGTAATATTCTTTCTATTCCGTTATGCTTGTAAGGTTCCATTATGAGCGAATATGCATATTTCATGACACACTCTTAATACGATCAAACCAATCTGAAAGCATCCTCTCCTGTGCTCTCGGTATATCAAATAACGAGTGGCTGAAAATCGGGTTATGCCCGAATGGAAGCCATCATTATGTGTGAGAGTGGTTCTTGAACCTAAGTTCTCCGCCCCCGTACCGGGAAATTGGCCAATGAATCATAATGAAACTATTAACTGCATGAGCATATATATATAAATGTATCTCATATCCCGCAAATAAAGTTACACATCAGTTTTATTTCGTTTTGACCCCGGGGCCCCTCTTACTTTGGCGATTAATCAAGGGTTGTCCTTCTTTGGAAGGGCGTAATTAACGTCATAGCCTTTATGGTGTGACGGACTTCCGATCCCGACTCAGATTTCACAATCGATTCACCGAGTCAGATCGAGCGCATAATAAATTGTCACTCCGGTGACTGGCACTCCTAATAAACTAACCAACAAACCAAATAATAACCAAAATAAATAAATAAAATGATGTAAATGAAAAGATCATTCCACACTCACGGACTGAGAAGTTTGCTTTGGCCCTCATCACGGCCGCTTGCAAGTTGCGACCGTACTTCTTGGCTCACCCAATCGTCGTCCTCACCGACCAACCGCTATGATAAATCCTCCAGAACCCTGACGTATCGGGAAGGTTGATCAAGTGGGCTATCGAGTTGGGTGAATTCGACATCAAATTTCACACAAGGACTGCAATCAAGGCTCAGGCCCTCGCCGACTTCATCGCCGAGTGCACGATACCTGTGGAAGACTCACCAGAGCAGTCCTCAGGGCCAACATAAGAGCTATATGTCGACGGATCATCCTGCACCACCGACAACGGAGCAGGACTAGTACTACTCTCACGAGAGGGGATTGAACTCCAATATGCCCTCCGCTTCAACTGCCCGACCATGAACAATGTGGCCGAATATGAAGCGCTCCTCTCTGGGCTGCGAATGGCGAAGCACCTGGGGGCGACTAGTGTGCGAGCATACAGCGATTCCATGCTCATCGCCAACCAGGTCAAGGGAGAGTTTGAAGCACGTGAATCAGCCATGATCAAGTACTTGGAGAAAGCCAAGGCGACCTCTGTGAAATTCTCTCACTTCGAGACGATGCACATTCCTCGAGTGGAGAACATCCAAGCAGATGCTCTATCTTGCCTAGCGTCTGCAACCACAATCTCCAACTCAAGATCCATCTTGATAGAGGAACTGACAGCACCGAGCATAGAAGAACCGACACCCCCGGTAAACGCCATCGATTATGAACCCTCATGGATGGACCCCCTTCTAGACTTCCTCCTGCGACGGCAACTCCGAAGCGACTGCGCTGAGGCCCGCCGCACGTGAGCACGAACAGGGCATTTCACAGTGGTCGACAGCCACCTATATAGGCGATCACTCTCGGTCCCATCGTTAAAATGCATGTTCCCTACAGAAGCTAAGTAAACCATACAGGAAGTACATGAAGGGCTCTGTGACAGTCATGTAGGGGGGCGAGCACTCGCGCGGACCCTTATCCGACAAGGATACTGGTGGCCCACGCTACAACATGATTGCCTTGACTACGTCATGAGGTGCCCCCAGTGTTAGAATTTCTCCAACCTACACCACCAGCCAGCGACACAACTGCACACCCTCATGGAACCTCGCCCATTTGCTTGGTGGGGGGTACAGACATATTGGACCCCTTCCCCGAAGCTCAGGGGAGGAAAAAATTTTCTCATGGTTGCCATCGACTACTTCACCAAATGGGTCGAGGCAGAACCACTAGGAAAAATCACGAGCAAAGCAACTTGGAAGTTTGTGCTGCGGAGCATCATCTGTCGGTTCGGGATCCCACGGGCCCTCACAACAGACAACGGCAGACAGTTCGCAAGCGCTGCCTTCCAGGAGAAGTGCTCAGAATTGGGGATCTGGAACCACTACACCTCGGTGGGACATCCCTAGGCTAATGGGTTGGTGGAGAACGCCAACAGGACACTCCTCCACGGCATCAAGACCTGACTGGAACAAGCAGGCAACTCATGGATAGACTCCATCCCAAGCATTCTGTGGGCACACCGGACCACCGCTAGAGCTGCCACGGGTGAAACACCCTTCCACCTCACGTACGGAGCGGAGGCAGTGCTTCCAGTAGAGAAATCCAACCCCTCACTGCGAGTGGGACATTTTGATGAGGTCAGAAATAACCAAGTGATGCGAGAAAACTTGGACTTGCTCGAGGAAGATAGAGCGCACGCCCAAGTAAAACTCATAGCCTATCAACAGAAGCTGGCCCAATACTACGACGCTCGAGTAAAAGAACGACACTTCCTCCCCAGAGACCTGGTACTACGACGGGCAAGCGTGGCAGACCCTAGGGCTGCCATGGGAAAACTTGCGCCCAATTGGGAAGGCCCGTACAGGGTAACGGAGGCATTCGGCAAAGGAGTATATAGACTGACAACATTGGGGGGGTGAGAGGTACCGAGGATGTGGAACTCCTTAAACCTCAGAGCTTATTATCAATAAAAAACCCCTTTCCGAAATGTTGCCAGTTGAAGCTCAAAGATGGTAACCTACGGGTTCCCAAGTGGCGAGTACCGCTCCCCTTGAAAATGATGAGGTAGACTACGGGTTCCCTAGAGGCGAGCACCGCTCCCCTCGAAAATGAAATGGAAACCTATGGGTTCCCAAGAGGCGAGCACCGCTCCCCTTGAAAATGATGAGGTAGCCTACGGGC
Organism: Amorphophallus konjac; assembly: GCA_022559845.1. Lineage (NCBI taxonomy): Eukaryota > Viridiplantae > Streptophyta > Magnoliopsida > Alismatales > Araceae > Amorphophallus > Amorphophallus konjac. The sequence goes on from CM040124.1 coordinate 321,091,201, forward strand.
TCCCTAGAGGCGAGCACCGCTTCTCTTGAAAACGATGAGGTAGCCGACGGGCTCCCTAGAGGCGAGCACCGCTCCCCTCGAAAATGAGATGGTAACCTATGGGTTCCCTAGAGGCGAGCACCGCTCCCCTTGAAAACGATGAGGTAGCTTACGGGCTCCCTAAAGGCGAGCACTGCTCCACTTGAAAACGATGAGGTGGCCTACGAGCTCCCTAGAGGCGAGCACCGCTCCCCTCGAAAAATAACAAGGTAGCCTTCAGGCTCCCTAGAGGCAAGCATTGCTCCCCTCGAAAAACGATGAGGTAGCCTATGGGCTCCCTAGAGGCGAGCACCGCTGTAAGACCCCGAGTTTCTGTGCAATTATTTAATTTCGTGAATAGTAAAAAAAAAAAAAAAAAAATTTTGAATAGTAACTATGGTAAATAGTAAATCGTAATTTTTTTGACTATCATATGAAAATACTTAAAAATGGTAGTTAATTAGTAAACACTATGGTAAACACTTTAGTCTTCTATACTTGACCCTAATAAAATCAGTTACATGGCTTAATCGATGATTTAAGCTTGACTTAAAAACGCGGAAAACACTATTCACCCGAAAATACAACTACCGTAGAAAAATCTACAAAAATCACATCTGATAGAGAGTATTTTTCTTAGCAACTTTGTCTTCTGGAGTTTCATCGGTAAAAATCAGAAACTCTCTCTATCGATTGAACCGTTGAACATTTGAGTTAAATTATTATGTTAATCTTAAGATTAGGAGATTAACCTTAAACCTCGTGATAAAATTCTATAAAAATCATAATCTGAAAGGGCATGTATTGATTAGCAATTTTGTCTTCTGGGTCAATTTCATTAAAAATCGTTTGGTAACATTTAAAGGAGGTTTTAGTTAACTATTCCTTAATCCATAGGATTAGGCTTAGCTTAAGACTAACCTACCTTGTGGAACACGTGAAAACGTGTTTTAGGTCGGCAAGAACACGGCTTGGACGCAGGGATGGGTTTTGCGGCTCTGACCAGTCTTGTGTGAAGTGTGTGAAGATTTCACACGTTCCTTCAAATGAAAACTATAAATAGAAGCCCCCTTAAGCCTTCCTTAGCAATCCTTAAGCCTAAACAAAGGAGACTCTGCTGCTACGTGCTGTGAAGGCTTCTGCAAATATCACTATTCATCTTCTTCCTCAAGACATCTCTTATTTTCCTTGGTTAAGGTAGGTAACCATGGCACAAACCTCAAATTTGATAAATGGAATGAAAGGGCATGCTGTTAACTTCTAGAAATCATGTTTTATTATCCATTTGCATGCTTAAACTCATGAATTGAAGCCCCATTACCGGATTATACTTCTGTTTTCAATATCCCCGTGTTACAGAGAAAGACGGCTCCACACGGACCGTTTATTTACTTTAACGGCCCCGTAACGACCGCCATAGAGTACGTCTTAACGGCTTTTCATGAACCGTTTTGTCCCCTGGCATTCCACGGTTCACCCCAAACCGTTGTACATGCATAACGGTCAACCCGAGACCGCTTTAGAATAAATTTAGTAATATTATCATTTAAGTGTATTTTTTTTATTACGGCTAGAAAACGACCGTTTTACATGATAAATGGCCCTACCATGACCGTTGTACCCTTTTACCCTAGAAACGGCCCCTGACCGACGTGTGTTAGCAGACAGCCGAAGGTAAATTCCTCAGACTAGAACGGCTGTTAGGGAACCGTTGTTTATCCATTTAACGGTCATTCCCAGACCGCTGTTCTCCTGAAAACGGCCGTACTTAGACCGCTTAACAGAAACCTATTTCTGGTCCAATTTTCACCCAATAGGTTTAACGGCCCATTTTCAACTGTTTAACTTCCAGAAAACCTGATTTTTGCTATTCTGACCCATTTAACAATGTTAAATAGTAAAAACTGATAATCCACATAAATAACAAATAATGAGATGAGTAAATTTCTATTAATTGCAGTATCTATTTTGTTAAAGTGAAAATTATTGTAATTCACTTGTAACTTTGGATAAATTGGCTAATTACCATAAGCTAAAAATTTACCGTAGGTAATTTCTGTAAATTACTGTAAATCAGAAAATTACTGGCCAACTTATGGCAAGTCTTTGGCCAATTAACCGGACACTCTATCCGGTAAACTTCACATTTTTACCGTGAGACAATTTACCGTGGTAAAATTACGGTTACATCATGACTATCGTTTTAACTTGATAAATTGACCGATTACCCTTGGATAATCTTCGGTCATACTTGAGCCCGGAATTGACCAATGGACATTAAACTGAAATTGGTTGGTTTAATTGTTATTGGCAACCCGGTAAATATTTCACATAAATTATCTTATATTTAGATCATTATACTTAATACGGATTCTCTAGAACCGTATTTCTTGAAAAATACGACCCAAATGGTTCGTATATTCTCGTTCTTCGGAACTTACTTCTCTTTCTCGAACGGCTTACTGTCACCCGTTCATTCTTGGCCCCGTGACTCGTTACTCATAAGAGTACGGCCCAGTGATTGCCGTACGAATACCTTGTTTTGGGTTTTTCGTTGTGTTTAAACTCTTGAATCAAAGGAGACAAGTGTCGTCCTTTACATCTTGTACCCGACAGAAATTCATCTGATTATATTGGCCATAATTGACTATGTCTAGACGGGGGATCGGTGATCCAATTGAAATGAAATGCCATCGCATCATAAGGGCCCAGTCTGGTCCTGGGGAGAGCGCCCGAAAAGATATTGAGCCCATTGGGATGTTTATGACAAGGGTGAGGCATTACACCCGAATACTTGACTTGACTTGTTACGTCTACGACAAATTCTGGATACTCGACTCGTGTGTATTTACCTGGTTACATGTGTAACATACTTGCTGGCCAAATTTTCTTACTGTTACTTTACTTGTTCATTACTTGATAAATTGCTATATTTCTTGACTTTGCAAGTTATTTCTATCGTCATTCTTTATTTACTGCATTTCATATAAATTGGAAATCAATGGTTAATTACTTAAACCTGTTTGTGGTTATCTACTGAGCGCGTTTAGCTCACTCCTACTGTTTCCCCTCTTTCCAGGTGACGAACTTGTCAGGGATGGACTGGAGTGATATCGAGAGATAGTTTTAGTTTATTGAGTCAGTTTGTACCCGTAGAATTAATGAGAAATTGTTCTAGTTTGATTATTATATGGATGTAGTTGTTCTACCCATTGTACTCAATTTTTATCAATAAAACTCTGATTATTACTTTTCCAACCTTTAGTGCAATGGTTCGGAATTCTTTATTGCTCGCTTGCCTCTAACCGTACGTCCCGAGATTCCGCATCGGGGCGTGACAGTTTAGTTGGTATCAGAGCATAGGTCGCATTGACCTAGAAATTTAGGTTAAAATTGTCCTAGGTTTCCTTCTCTCCTATAAGTTTAGGAAAAACTAGACCTTGTGAGATTTGGGTAGAAATCGGGTTAAGCTATTAATCGTAATCGTGTCTCACTCCTCTAGTTCTTTCTCTCTCATCTCATCTGAGAATTCTTTTCTCATAATAATCGACTCATAATAATCGACTCATGAACAACGGATTACCTTATAGGTACTTGAAATGGCAGCCAATCGTGCTGAGATGAGGAATTTGCAACGTACGGTTCAAGGACTTACGCAAGCCTTGAATGCATTGGCTCAGGCAGGAGCTGGAGCCGGAGCGGCACCTCATGGCGCAGCTCATGGTACTGGTGAATTGTATCGGAATTTCCGAGGGATGAACCCGCCTAGGTTTGCTGGTTCAACCGATCCTGATGAAGCCGAGAACTGGCTCGACGAGATGGCAAGGATTTTTGAGGTCATGCAATGCACTGACCAGGAGCGTGTTCTCTTGTCCATTTTCCAACTGGAACGTGATGCGCGTACTTGGTGGGAGTCTATTAAACCGACTCTCGGTGACCAACAAGTCTCGTGGGAGGAATTCGAGGAATTCTTCAATGATAAATATTTTTCTGATCGCGTGCAAGAAAAGAAGGCCGCGGAATTCGCAGCTCTGAAGCAGCGAAGCTTATCGGTATCAGAATATGAAGCCCAGTTTGCAAGACTCTCTCGTTATGCGAGACATCTCATTTCAACTGAGAAAATGAAGGCGAAGCGTTTCCTTAACGGTCTTCGACTTCATTATATTAATCAACTGGCACCACTGGAAATTTCTACATATTCTGAGATGGTAAGAAAGGCACAAGTATTAGAAGATACATTGGAAATGACGGAAAGGATTCGTGGTCAAGGTAGTAAGAAGAATCAACCGAAGGCACTCAAGAATGATAAGACTGATTCTGGCACTGGTCCTAACAAGAAAAGACCTTTCACTAGTACTGGTTCTAGTTCTGGTTCTGGTTCGTGGAAGGGCAAGGCGCCAAGACAAGAAGACAAGAAACCTGATTCTGTGGTTCCATTCAAAGGCGTATGCCGATATTGTGATCGTCCCGGTCACAAAATGGAGGATTGTTGGCGCAAGCAAGGTGCATGTTTGCGATGTGGAAGCAAGGAGCACCGCATTCCCAACTGCCCCTTATTATCGGAACAAGCTATTCCGGCAAAACCTCTAAACGTCAAGAAGCCTCAAGGCAGGCTCCAGGCTCTTCATACAAAGGAAAAGGGTATCTCCGAGGATGGTGGACTCGTCGAAGGTACTCTCATTATATCCGACTTTCCGGCTTTTGTTCTATTTGATACTGGTGCAACACATTCTTTTATATCCCGGAGATTTGCTAAGTTATTAGCTATAGAACCTGTTTTGATGGACTCTCCGTTAGAGATATCAACCCCTATTGGGACCAGTTCAGCTATTCAGCATTATTATCCTTCTAGTAAAGTTATGGTGAATGATCGGAATTTTCCAGCCGACTTGATTTGCATAGACATGAAGGATTACGATGTAATCCTAGGAGCCGACTGGTTGGCCCAGTATGAGGTCAATGTTCACTGCAATTCTTGTTCGGTGTCTTTTTCTAAGCACCCCGGATTATTCTTCAAAGGAGTGAAACATCCTAGTCCGGTGTCTCTTATCTCGACTCTTCGTGCTGACAAGTTATTGAGGCGTGGATGCGAAGCTTTTCTGGCTTTTGTTCATGCGTCCCCTGAACAGCAGATCGAGATTAAGGATATTGCTATTGTTCGGGAATTTCCGGACGTATTTCCAGAGGAGTTACCAGGACTTCCGCCTCAGCGTGAAGTTACATTCTCTATTGATCTTATTCCTGGATCATCTCCTGTTTCCAGAGCCCCTTATCGTATGTCTCCTGCGGAATTGCGGGAATTGAAGCAACAATTGTTAGAATTACTCGAGAAGGGTTTTATTCGCCCGAGTGTTTCCCCTTGGGGAGCTCCTGTATTGTTTGTTCGGAAGAAAGATGGTTCGATGAGGTTGTGCATCGACTATCGGCAACTCAACCAGATAACTATCAAGAATAAATATCCACTGCCGAGGATTGATGAGTTATTTGACCAGATTGCTGGAGCTTCGTATTTTTCTAAGATCGATCTTCGATCTGGGTATCATCAATTGAGAATTAAGGAAGATGATATTTACAAGTCAGCTTTTCGAAGCCGATATGGTCACTTTGAGTTTGTCGTTATGCCCTTTGGGTTAACGAATGCACCGGCAGCTTTCATGCAACTTATGAACAATGTGTTCCGACCTTATCTTGATCAATGGGTCGTGGTATTTATTGATGACATTTTGATCTACTCAAAGAGTGAAGAAGATCATGCCGAGCATCTAAGAACGGCTCTTCAATTATTGAGAGATCACCAATTATATGCCAAATTCAGCAAGTGTGAATTTTGGCTGAGTGAAGTGTCCTTTCTAGGACATATTATTACTAAGGATGGAATTTCTGTGGATCCATCTAAAGTGGAAGCAGTCAAGAATTGGGAACAGCCTACTAATGCTACTGAAGTAAGGAGTTTTCTTGGCCTGGCTGGTTATTATCGAAGGTTCATTCAAGATTTCTCTAAAATTGCGGTACCTTTGACCAAATTAACCCGCAAAGAAATCAAGTTTGAGTGGTCAGCTGAATGCCAACGGAGTTTTCAAACTCTGAAGGATTGTTTGACTACTGCCCCTATTTTGACCTTACCTTCGGGTGAAGGCGGTTTTGTGGTCTACACAGATGCTTCTGGTATTGGCTTAGGCTGTGTGCTTATGCAGCATGGCAAGGTGATTGCCTATTCTTCCAGGCAGTTAAGGAAGCATGAAGTTAATTATCCCGTGCATGATCTGGAATTGGCAGCCGTAGTATTCGCATTAAAGATTTGGAGGCACTATTTATATGGAGAATCATTCACGGTATTTTCGGATCACAAAAGTCTGAAATACTTATTTTCTCAAAAGGAATTAAACATGAGGCAAAGAAGGTGGTTGGAATATATAAAGGATTTCGACTTCTCTATCGAGTATCACCCTGGCAAAGGCAATGTCGTGGCTGATGCGTTAAGTCGGAAGCCTGTGGCTAAGTTATCCAGTCTTATGTTACAAGAATGGAAGTTACTAGAGCTGATGGCTAGTCTGGATCTCAATATTGATAATGATCGGATTTTGATTTCCCAGATGCAACTCAAGCCCGAACTGTTAGTGGAAATCAAGCTATTACAAGATATTGATCCCGAGCTAGTCGAGATTAAGGAAAACTTAAGTGGCAGACCTGACTTCTCGATAGCCAATGATGGAAGACTGGTGTTTCAAGGTAGAACTTGTGTACCGGATGAGGCTAATATAAAGAATCGGATCCTTGAAGAAGCACATAGATCCCGATACACTATCCATCCGGGAGGCACTAAGATGTTCAAAGACTTGAAGAGGACATTTTGGTGGCCAAACATGAAAAGGGAAATTGCAGATTTTGTAAGCAGATGTCTTGTTTGTCAACAAGTAAAGGCCGAGCATTTTAGACCGGCAGGTAAATTGAAACCACTTGATATTCCCCAATGGAAGTGGGAGAGTATTGGTATGGACTTTATTATGGGTCTTCCTAAGACTCGAGGTGGCTATGATGCAATATGGGTCATCGTGGATCGATTGACTAAGTCAGCCCATTTTCTAGCTATTAAGTCCAAGTGGACGGTTGATGTACTAGCAGCATTATATCTGAAGGAAGTGGTTAGACTTCATGGTATTCCAGTCAGCATTGTGTCTGACCGAGACCCGAGATTTACATCTCATTTCTGGAAGGGTTTGCAAGAATCTCTTGGTACCCGTCTGAATTTCAGTACTGCATTTCATCCGCAGACAGATGGACAGACCGAGAGAACAAATCAGATTGTGGAAGATATGTTGAGAGCTTGTATGATTGACTTCGATGGCAGCTGGAGTGATCATTTGGCATTGATAGAATTCGCCTATAACAATAGTTATCAATCCAGCATACAAATGGCACCTTTCGAGGCTTTGTATGGAAGGAGTTGTCGTTCTCCATTATGTTGGGATGAGATTGGCGAGAAGCAATGGCTTGGACCGGATCTTGTCTCAGAATCATCACAGAATATTCGAATTATTCGAGACCGGTTACTTGTAGCTCAATCAAGGCAGAAAAGTTATGCTGATAATAGAAGAAGAGATTTGAAATTCCAGATTGGCGAGCATGTATTTTTGAAGGTCTCTCCGTCGAGAGGTATTCGCCGATTCGGTATTCATGGCAAGTTAAGCCCAAGGTATATTGGTCCATTTGAGATCCTTGATCGAGTGGGTGAAGTCGCCTATAGATTGGCCTTACCTCCTCAACTAGCTGGAGTACACAACGTGTTCCATGTTTCTATGCTTCGGAAATACGTGTACGACCCTAGTCACGTCATTCAACATGCGGACCTCGAAGTGAAGAAGGACTTGTCTTATGAAGAAAGACCAGTGAAGATTCTGGATCGGAAAGAGCAACAACTTCGGAATCGTTCCATACCGATGGTTAAAATACAATGGAGTCGGCGTGGAATAGAAGAAGCTACATGGGAATCCGAGGACGCTATACGGAAGCGTTATCCCGATCTACTCTAGGTAAGCGATATTTTTACCGTATTTTGGTCCAGTGAATTTGGAGGACCAAATTCTTTAAGTAGGGGAGGGTGTAAGACCCCGAGTTTCTGTGCAATTATTTAATTTCGTGAATAGTAAAAAAAAAAAAAAAATTTTTGAATAGTAACTATGGTAAATAGTAAATCGTAATTTTTTTGACTATCATATGAAAATACTTAAAAATGGTAGTTAATTAGTAAACACTATGGTAAACACTTTAGTCTTCTATACTTGACCCTAATAAAATCAGTTACATGGCTTAATCGATGATTTAAGCTTGACTTAAAAACGCGGAAAACACTATTCACCCGAAAATACAACTACCGTAGAAAAATCTACAAAAATCACATCTGATAGAGAGTATTTTTCTTAGCAACTTTGTCTTCTGGAGTTTCATCGGTAAAAATCAGAAACTCTCTCTATCGATTGAACCGTTGAACATTTGAGTTAAATTATTATGTTAATCTTAAGATTAGGAGATTAACCTTAAACCTCGTGATAAAATTCTATAAAAATCATAATCTGAAAGGGCATGTATTGATTAGCAATTTTGTCTTCTGGGTCAATTTCATTAAAAATCGTTTGGTAACATTTAAAGGAGGTTTTAGTTAACTATTCCTTAATCCATAGGATTAGGCTTAGCTTAAGACTAACCTACCTTGTGGAACACGTGAAAACGTGTTTTAGGTCGGCAAGAACACGGCTTGGACGCAGGGATGGGTTTTGCGGCTCTGACCAGTCTTGTGTGAAGTGTGTGAAGATTTCACACGTTCCTTCAAATGAAAACTATAAATAGAAGCCCCCTTAAGCCTTCCTTAGCAATCCTTAAGCCTAAACAAAGGAGACTCTGCTGCTACGTGCTGTGAAGGCTTCTGCAAATATCACTATTCATCTTCTTCCTCAAGACATCTCTTATTTTCCTTGGTTAAGGTAGGTAACCATGGCACAAACCTCAAATTTGATAAATGGAATGAAAGGGCATGCTGTTAACTTCTAGAAATCATGTTTTATTATCCATTTGCATGCTTAAACTCATGAATTGAAGCCCCATTACCGGATTATACTTCTGTTTTCAATATCCCCGTGTTACAGAGAAAGACGGCTCCACACGGACCGTTTATTTACTTTAACGGCCCCGTAACGACCGCCATAGAGTACGTCTTAACGGCTTTTCATGAACCGTTTTGTCCCCTGGCATTCCACGGTTCACCCCAAACCGTTGTACATGCATAACGGTCAACCCGAGACCGCTTTAGAATAAATTTAGTAATATTATCATTTAAGTGTATTTTTTTTATTACGGCTAGAAAACGACCGTTTTACATGATAAATGGCCCTACCATGACCGTTGTACCCTTTTACCCTAGAAACGGCCCCTGACCGACGTGTGTTAGCAGACAGCCGAAGGTAAATTCCTCAGACTAGAACGGCTGTTAGGGAACCGTTGTTTATCCATTTAACGGTCATTCCCAGACCGCTGTTCTCCTGAAAACGGCCGTACTTAGACCGCTTAACAGAAACCTATTTCTGGTCCAATTTTCACCCAATAGGTTTAACGGCCCATTTTCAACTGTTTAACTTCCAGAAAACCTGATTTTTGCTATTCTGACCCATTTAACAATGTTAAATAGTAAAAACTGATAATCCACATAAATAACAAATAATGAGATGAGTAAATTTCTATTAATTGCAGTATCTATTTTGTTAAAGTGAAAATTATTGTAATTCACTTGTAACTTTGGATAAATTGGCTAATTACCATAAGCTAAAAATTTACCGTAGGTAATTTCTGTAAATTACTGTAAATCAGAAAATTACTGGCCAACTTATGGCAAGTCTTTGGCCAATTAACCGGACACTCTATCCGGTAAACTTCACATTTTTACCGTGAGACAATTTACCGTGGTAAAATTACGGTTACATCATGACTATCGTTTTAACTTGATAAATTGACCGATTACCCTTGGATAATCTTCGGTCATACTTGAGCCCGGAATTGACCAATGGACATTAAACTGAAATTGGTTGGTTTAATTGTTATTGGCAACCCGGTAAATATTTCACATAAATTATCTTATATTTAGATCATTATACTTAATACGGATTCTCTAGAACCGTATTTCTTGAAAAATACGACCCAAATGGTTCGTATATTCTCGTTCTTCGGAACTTACTTCTCTTTCTCGAACGGCTTACTGTCACCCGTTCATTCTTGGCCCCGTGACTCGTTACTCATAAGAGTACGGCCCAGTGATTGCCGTACGAATACCTTGTTTTGGGTTTTTCGTTGTGTTTAAACTCTTGAATCAAAGGAGACAAGTGTCGTCCTTTACATCTTGTACCCGACAGAAATTCATCTGATTATATTGGCCATAATTGACTATGTCTAGACGGGGGATCGGTGATCCAATTGAAATGAAATGCCATCGCATCATAAGGGCCCAGTCTGGTCCTGGGGAGAGCGCCCGAAAAGATATTGAGCCCATTGGGATGTTTATGACAAGGGTGAGGCATTACACCCGAATACTTGACTTGACTTGTTACGTCTACGACAAATTCTGGATACTCGACTCGTGTGTATTTACCTGGTTACATGTGTAACATACTTGCTGGCCAAATTTTCTTACTGTTACTTTACTTGTTCATTACTTGATAAATTGCTATATTTCTTGACTTTGCAAGTTATTTCTATCGTCATTCTTTATTTACTGCATTTCATATAAATTGGAAATCAATGGTTAATTACTTAAACCTGTTTGTGGTTATCTACTGAGCGCGTTTAGCTCACTCCTACTTTTCCCCTCTTTCCAGGTGATGACCATGTCGGGGATGGACTAGAGTGATACGAGTGTTAGTTATAGCTTTTCAGTCAGTTTGTATTCCTTATGTAATAGTGAGAAGTTGTTCTAGTTTGGATTACTATTCGAATGTAGTTGTCTACCCAAATGTACTCAGCATTTTATTATCAATAAAACTCTGATATTTACCTTTTCCAACCTTTTGTGCAATGGTTTGCAATGGTTCGGAATATTAAAATTCTTGCTCGCGTGCCCCTAACTGTACGTCCCGAGATTCCGCATCGGGGCGTGACAACCGCTCCCCTCAAAAAATAACAAGGTAGCCTTCGGGCTCCGTAGAGGCGAGCACTGCTCCTCTTATAAACGAAGAGGTAGCCTACGGGTTCCCTAGAGGCGAGCACCGCTCCCTCGGAAACCATGGTGACTTCAAAGTCCCTAAGGGGCGGGCATTCGTTCCCCCTCGAAAATAATGGCAGCGATCAAAGAACCCAAGGGAAGACGTACACTCCATAAAAATGACAGCAGTACCCCATGGGCTCAGTGAGATGGAAGTGTGCGTGCAACAAGGGAAATTAGAGACGGTAGATCTACCCGCTCTCATAAACTCACCACACAGAAGTCTTATGCAAAGAGGTACACATAAGTTCAGAAGCTAAAGGATTTTATTTCTTTAGTCAAAATACAAACCGCCAAGTTCCAAGGTGGCCAGCATTCAAGTGTATGAAAAATAAGACAAGACTAAGGCTGCGGTGGCACTACGGTCACACAAGTTTTCAGCATTCGGTCTCTCCGACATCGCCTTTGTCAGGATACCTGCCAACGACCATAAAAATGACTTCAACGGGCAGCTCTTCTTCCAGTACCACTGCTTCTGAGGAAGCGGACCAGCTGGAGAAGTCGCCGTCAAAAAATGACGGTGACGATCATATGGAATTCGTGTCCGCACGCGAGTCGAAGACGAGAGGGCCAAACAGACCCATACCTCGCCCGGTCAGGACGAGAACGTGCCTGGTGGTCCGCCATTCGTTACGGAAGCCCCCGGGCAGAAGATACGACCACAATTCTATGACCGGCCATGCCGAGAGTCGAATCAAAGAAAAGCCGAGAACTCCGACACAGTTTCGGCATATGCCGAAAGTCACGCAAAGCCTCGGACCGAGCCCCAGAAGCTGCGAACGGGACATTGCGGAGGCCATGTATCACAACTAAAACATTCCGGGAGTGCCAACGTTCATATAAACGGTCGCGACTTCGAAAAGAATCCGTTTGGTGCTTAAAACGGCGCGGAAGGGCCTTAAACCGGCGCGCTCTAAGTCGGCGCGCCCCTTCAACATCCTAATCCGGCGCCCCTAAAACCGGCGCGCCCCATTTCCCCTTTACCCTTTACATGATGCTAGTCCGGCGTGCCCCTTGCAAGAGCTTTAAACCGGCGCGCCCCCCTCATGTGGCCATTAAACCGGCACGCCCTATTCAATGGCTTGTAACCGACGTGCCCCATTCATGCTGTTAACCCGGCGCGCACAACCCCGCCGGTTAAACCCCAAGGCATCCCATCCTACCTACGGTCCCCTGTTTTCTGCAAACGGAATGACGTTGCTTTCCCTGAAATGGTCAGGTCTCCTGTGCCCGACCAGTGTGCAACCGCCTGAACCACTGAAGCTCCCCAGAATGGCAATCTTCGAGCTCTGCACTGGCCGCCCGTCTCCACCGGTCGTCATCAGCCAATCCCTGAAGAGCACCTTCCCTACTCTATCACCCTACACATCTGCGGGTCACTCGATTGCCTTCGGTTGGGGAGAAAGAGAAGACACCTGTGACTGGCTTCGAAGGCTTCTTCCTTCCAGCTCCACTGATATATATGCAACGAACACTCTCGGCTGAGGGAGGGAGAGACGACAAGAGGAGAAGGGAGAGTCTGGTTCAGCTTGGAGCTCCCTCAGAAGAAAAGAAGAAGCTTCGTCCCCGTGCCGTAGAGGTGAGGTGAAGAAAGGAGAGTGAGGGTGAGAGGTGACCCCCCGAGGGGAAGAGCTTATGCTCTGTTCGCCCTTCTACTGGTGTATCTGCTTTCCCTTCTCCTGTTATTTCTTTGGTTATGGGGTAGATCCCCTTGCTGTACTCTGTTTCCCCTTTTCTTCTCATGGATGAATAAAAAAGAAAGCTTTTGCAACACATATTGTTGTGCTTCATCGATTTCTTCCCTCTCCCCACCTCTACATCACCCGGGGTCCTCAGAAGCTTGCCAGTCTGTGGCATGACCTTTGAGGGAACCCATCGAAGGGATGAACATCTGAAGCCCCTCGTGGCACACATTCGTCCCGCCCACAAAATCATCACCTGTAAGCTGTGGGAACTCTTGAAGGCTGGTCCTCGAGTCTCCACACGCACTTATGGGTTAACGGAGGCCTCACTCCGAGTTTTGAGGTTCACCCCGGAGCAATCCGTTTGGTGTCCCTCTATTTGTCTCTGGCAAGCCTCAGTCCGGGGGAGGTGCTGCCCGATTTTTGCCAGGGCCAAGAACAAGAGGAACAAAGAACAAGAACACATAAGAATGAATAAACGAAGCTTCTTCAGACTAAATCAACCCCACTCTTGAAGCCCCTGAACAGACTGAACCTTCTGAGTTTCTGTATAACAAACTCACCCCTGAACAAAACACTTGAATCCTCATGATAATCCCCCTTAACAAATGATTAAAACGCTTAATTCTTCCTCTTTATCAACTTAATCCATCAATTAAATGAATAAACCAATTAACAAGCCAATCTATAGATCGAACAAACAAGAACCAAAGCAAAAGAATCAAACAGAATGAAATAAACTTCATAAGAAACTAGCCCGGCGCGGCCCTAATCCGGGGCGGCCTAATCCGGCGCGCTACCCCCCCGCGCCGGAATAACTCCACACTCAAAACCATCTTCAAATTCTTGAGATGAATAGTGCACCCCTCACTACTATTTGAGCCTTGATCCGGCGCGCCTCACTGTTCATCCTACAAAACCGGCGCGCCCCTCTTCTTGGCCTTAATCCGGCGCGCCCCTCTCTTGGGTCCCTATTCCGGCGCGCCTCACTGTTCATCCTACAAAACCGGCGCGCCCCTCTTCTTGGCCTTAATCCGGCGCGCCCCTCTCTTGGGTCCCTATTCCGGCGCGCCCCTGGCCCCCTCTTCCTTCTTGCCATGTAACCGACGCGGCCCCCCCTTAACATCTTAAACCGGCGCGCCCCTTTGCATCCCGTTCACCGGCGCGCCCCTCTTCTCTTTTGGCACCTCCCTTTGCCGACGTGCTTATAAAGAAAGAATAATTAGTCAAAATAAAAATCTTTAAGCTAATGGATAAAACCAATGAAAGGAATAGGAAACCAATAATCAAAAGTTACCCGTGCTTCAATTAAAATTTTGTTCCGGGGGCGCTGCCCCCGGAAACCCCCGCAAGGGGCGTTGCCCCCTTGACTCCCGCAAGGTCGATCCGCGTGCGAGGGCGCACGATGGCGAGTTTGGGCTCCACACCTAACGACTCACTTCCCCGGACTGTGCGTGAAGAGAAAAGCAATGACGCCCCGTGGCATCAGACGTGGTCCTCGGAAACCCCGATATGGCCATAGTCCGCAACCACCTTGGGCCAATAGATCATCAGCTTGACTCACCTCCATCGGGATCCAATCCCGCATCCACATTAACCTTGCCGTATCTGCGGAAGACATTCGTACAGTTTTGTCACCGTCTTTTATGTTACAAACACGGACTTCTGTCCAAATAAGAAATGGTCCGTTAGTGACCGACATATATATATACCGGGATTTAATCCCGCACCCGCATTAAACTTGCCATACTCACGGCAGACATTCGTATGGTTTGGTGAAGAGAAAAGTAATGATGCCCCACTAGATCGGACTTGGATCTCGGGAGCCCCCGCCTAGACGTGACCATGATCCGAACTTATCCTGGGCCGATAGTTCGTTAGCTCGACCCGTCTTCATCGGGATCCGATCCCACACCAACATTAAACTTGCCGCACCTACGGCAGACATCCGCACGGTTTGATCGTCATCCTCGACGCTACTAATACGGACTTCCGTCTGAATAATGAATGGTCCGTTAGTGACCGACATATATGCCGGGATCTAATCCCGCGCTTGCATTAAACTTGCCGTACTCACGGCAGACATTTACACGGACTCGCTCCCGTCGCCGTCTTGTTTTCTATACGGACCTTTGTCCGAACATAAAATGGCCCGTGTATGACTGACAAAATCCGAACGGAATGAGGCGGCTCTCGTCCTCCCCGAACCCTACGCATGGGAACATCGATAAGATCGTCGTGAGTCACGCTCGGACCTCGGGTTCGCCCCAACCATGGTCATCGCCTGACCCACATCCTAGGGCTATAGCCAGCTATCTCTGTACACATATCTATTTTGGAATCTGGTCCCGGAACACTTTCCCGCTGCCCTTCGGCACCAGAAATATTAACGATGCCTACGCGAGCCCGACTTCGACCGCGGGGGGGCCCACCGCAGTATGGTCGTAGCTTGATCTTACACCGGGCCGACAAACTTATCGGTTTCCGACCGCTCTAACCGGATTTAACTGAACGTTTCCCGCCCCTTTGAACAATAAATTTGGCGAACCCCGGCATACATATGCTCCGGTTTTCCCTGTGACAATCATGATTTTCTGAAGCCGGACGCTCGTCCGAATATCGAAATGGTCCCTTGGGTGACCGACGTATTTTGAATGCTTGCTTCCCTAGACATCGGGCTTTTCGATTGATTCGAGACCGCTATCATCTAGTTTCTCTCGATATAATTTCCTGGCCATGAGGCCCTGATTCCCGGCGATTAATCAAGGGTGT
This sequence comes from Amorphophallus konjac, assembly GCA_022559845.1. NCBI lineage: Eukaryota > Viridiplantae > Streptophyta > Magnoliopsida > Alismatales > Araceae > Amorphophallus > Amorphophallus konjac. The sequence goes on from CM040124.1 coordinate 321,106,915, forward strand.
TCCCCTCTCCGAGGGGATGTAAATAACACCGTGACCTTTATGGCGCGGCGGGTTCCAGTCCCGACACGAACTACTCAATCGTCTGATTAGTCAGATCGAGCGCACAATAAATCGTCACTTTGTGACTGGCACGCCCACGCACTTAATAAACCTAATAAACAAATAAACAACGATCTTAAATAAAAAGTGCGTCCACAGTCGCCCACTCGAAGGCCTACACCAGGAAAAATGCTGAGGTCCTCCTCTCCGATCCTAGCGAGACCCGGCCCCGTCGCGTTGGAAACAAAGGGATGAGGGTGGACCACGAGGCCAACACATTATACCAGCAGGCCAACCCACTATCATGAGACGCTTCCCACCAACAATGAAAAATGCCTCATCATGCACCTGCAAACCAAGGGAGAAGATGAAGAGCGAGCATACACCGCAAGGCTAAAGGCAGGCCGCATAAGAAAAACTATGCTCATAAGCAGGGGGGAAGGTTACATAAAAGTTTCTCATCCCCTTAGGAATGGAACCTGTCCGATTCAAGGAGTAAGATCCCCATGCCGGAGTATAAGCGGTTGACCTTCTCCAAGGCTTCCCGCCAGCCAGCCAGATAGCCCATCTGGTATTCCTCGGAGGCACCTCCACCATAATTCTCTCCCGACTCTGGCCACGCCAGCCATGGTGCTGGCAGCGCTTCCCTCTAGAGGTGCAGGAGCTGGCAGGGAACATGCAAGGATCCATCATCAGACGAAGTGCTGAACTCCTCCAATGACATATTGCAGGAACTCCTTCCTCGTAGCCCAACGAACCAAAGATGGCCTTGAGGTTGAACGAGGGGCGCTACTTATAGGAGGGAGCGAAGTTCCCAAAAGGAAGGAGGAGTCCTACCGCCTCTTCAAATTCATGGGAATCGAAACGGCGGTTCCCGGAGGTCGATCCCTCTCTGGGTAACTTCTGAGGCGTCGTTCCGTATCCCCGGGAGATCTCAAAACAAACGAGGAAAGCAAGATACGTAGCAGACGCCAGAGATTCTAGAATTTATGAAAAAGAGGAAAGTCTTTCATTCCAAAATCAAAAGGCTTACAAAAAGGGGCAACCGTCCCAACAGAGCAACAAGGAAAACTACAAGATAAAGGAAAAGAAAATAGCATGCATCCTCTTCAAGAGCTCGCCCAGGCAGCAGCGTCACGTGACCTGTCATCCCCAGGTTCACGTTCGGCGGTAGCTTCTGGGGGCGGCGGATCGTCGGTCAAGTCGACCAGGCGCTTTACTGCCGACGGGCCATCCCTGAGCACTTACTCGCCAGCGCTCGGCCTAGAAGTCTACTCCTCGGCCCCAGCCTCCTTGTCACCAAGTTCTTCCTCACCACTACTGGCGTCAGGGCCATAGGGCATCAACGGAGGAGGAAGAGAAGGCACCGGGGCACCAAGGCTCCCGGCCACAACCAAGACAACAGCCTTCCAACCCTCTTGGAAGCCACGATCACGTGCTGGCCTGAAGATCTCAAGGGCTACCGTGGTCAGCTCGGCCCGATAGGCCGAGGAAGAACGAAAGCTCTCCACTGCCTCCTCAACGACAGTGGACATCGACGAGCACAGTTCAGCAACCTGTGCCTCTACCTCCTGGGCATGAACCTCAACGGCTTTGATCTGCGCCCCCAGCCTGGATGCACGGTCTTCAGCAGTCTCAGCCCGAGCACGAAAGTACTCTCGATCTCGCTCCATCCCGGCGAGGACCCGATCCACCTGCACCAACTGTTCTTGATGCCCAGCAACTTCTGCCTCAGACGCCTCCTGGCATCCCTCGAGCTTCCCACATCTGGCCGTCACTGCCGCGTGCGCGGCCCGGCTATCCTCCAGCTCCCGCGCGACACCACAAAAGTTGTACCGCCATAAGCCAAGCACCCCGTCGAGATGAAATTCTTCGCCGTCAGGTCCACCAACTCGGAATGGGCCCCGAAGCCAAACTCCCCAGTCCGATCTCAAGGATGCAGGGCCTTGTCTATAAGGGCGGCCGCTTCCGTCCATAGAGAAGACTTGAGGATGGGCTCATCTGGCGACAGGAAGCGGGGGCCCGAGGGAACGACTGGCGGCGGAAGGCGAGTCCTCGCCTCCTCCCGATTGAGCGATTTGTCATCCAGGGCCGAAGCCTTGCCCTTATCAGATGCCTCCCTCGCGGGAGTAGACACAAGGGGGTTGATCACAGGCTCCTCAGCCGACAGCAGCGGAGGAGGAACCTCAGGCGGAGGAGGAACCTCTGTCGAGGGAGGAGCCTCGGAAGATGGTGGAGGAGCCCGACTTCGGGCAAAAGCAGAAACCATGTTCCTCTTCTTTGGGCGACGCTGGCTGTCCAGCGCCGCCATCTCTTCCACGCTCAAAGCGATGCGCCCGCCACCAGGCATGGTGGACTCTACTTCGACAGCACTGGCGATTCCTTCAGAGATGTCTCTCCTAGCACTCGACCCGTCACTGGCTGCGGAAGCCGTGGCCGAGCTCGCTATGGGGACAGCCGCGGGGACCGGATACTAAAGTCTCCCCTGAGCGAACGCAACCGCGGCCTGAGGAGCAACGACTGTCACCTGGCCTGCCCCCGGCTCGACATAGTTCACGGGACGCGGGGCACTCTGCGGCAAGTCGACTATCTCGTACCGCAGCTCTGACGACTCATATACCCCTGCGAAGAAAACCCAGAGAGGATTAGTTCGGCTCACTGCCAGTAAATGTGAAGAGGATCAAAGTTAGTACCCTGAGGCAACGGGGGGCTCATCCCCAACTCCAGAAGCATTGCCGGAGCCAGCTCAAAGTCAGCGTTGGGAAGGTGAAAGCGGAGAAGAGCCTTTATCTTCTTGGTCTCCTTAGCCATGGCCGAGGGCCGCCTATCAGCCCAGATGGGGTAGGAACCTGCAAACCTCCAGGGGCCGCGAGCACCCACCCTGGAGATATATACAAAGCGCTCCACCCAACGCTTGAGGTTGGACGCCACCTCAGAGACACTGACAAGGTTTTGGTTAGGCCTATCCCTGAAGTAGGCGAAAGCTGTATCGGAAGGATAGTTTTGGAGATAGTAGAATTGTCAGAAGAGGAAGACGATTGGCTCCACCGAAGCCTTCCTACACACGAAGATAAAACCACAAAGGATGTGGCAGGAGTTAGGGGAAAGTTCCTCTGGTTTCCGACCATAATGGTGGAGGACAAACTCAATGAAGGGATGAATAGGGAGGTGGAATCCCGCCCGAAAAGATGCTATAAAGACTCTACTACCGTCCGGAGGTAGACTCAACAGGTCATCATCAACGATCGGGAAGATAATGTCAAATTCAAGGGGAATCTGAAAGGCTTCCCGCAACCTATGCACCACCCTATAAGCCACCAACGGCGGATAATGAGGACGACTAGGGCCGGCACCCGAAGTGCTTGGCGCTTCGCCCCGACCGGATTCCACCTCTTCAACGGAAGATGTGGGGCTGAATCGAAGGGTTCTCCTACGGGGTGGCATGGCTCCAGAAGATGGGAAACACAGAGGAAGGAAGAAGACCCTCACCGGGTGAAGAGGGAAGAATCCAATAACAAGTGTAGGAACCAACAGGAAGCAGATGGGGTTCTCGGAAAAACCCCGCAGCGGTCCTTATAACCCTCCACGGCAGAACAGCGCTTCAAAGCCTTAGGGCAGGGGAAAAGGCGCCCATCACTATCACGGTACGACCGCCAAGCATAGACACCCATTCAAAGTCCACGCTCCTAGACAACAGGACCCGCGTCATGATTACAAGAGTGGCGCCTGCCACCGCGAGGGGCACCTTGCGCGTCAAGCATACGACTAGGACCCCCGGTCCCGATGGTACGAGGAGGTCACCCTCAAATTGACCCTCTCATGCTTGACTCTCAGGTCCCTACAAAATGCTCGGCAATTGAGAGTAGGGAGGCTAGTGAGGAGGGTAGATCTAGCTCGGCCGATAACAAGCCCATGATCAACAAGCCCAATCTAATTTAGGGCCTACAACGGCCCACTACGACTTGGCATTGGATTCAACAGTGCAGGAAGGGCTTTGGCCCAAGCGCAATGACCGTCAAATGACCCTTCGACGACCGACCGTTACCCCCACGACGTCAGCCTCGATCCCATAACGGGCGAGCACGCCCCATGAGGGCCGTAAGACTCGCCTGGGGATCGACCGACGCCAGAGTAATCGCCTCCCAACTGAAAACTCCCGCCACGATCGCGGGAGATGTTACTCCAAGACTCACGCCCTTCCCTGTTAAGGGATTAGGCTTCGACACCAGGATAACTACCTATAAAAGGGACTTGATAGAGAAGAGAATGACACGGTGGATTCTCTGCCAAGAGCTACATACAGAGCAGTCAACTAGAGAGCTACGTGCCCTACTACTAGAGAGGTCTCGACAGTCCATACCCTAAGACAGAATCCCCTCCTGTGCGACCTTACCACCCAGCGAGCACTCTCCGAGTGACCATTGGGACTGGTGAGCACTTGACCCGAGGGTCTACGCGTCTCTCAGATCTTCTACAGCGACCTCCTTCTACACTTTCTCTCCTACTCTTCTCTGCTCTTTATTCACAACCGTTGCTGACTTAGACATCGGACGGTTGTCCCCTGGGGTAACGCCCGAGGCTTCTTCTAAGGCCCTTTGCTTCTAGTGTTTGCAGGCTTCCACGGGTGCCGGACGACTTCAACAACAAAACAAATAGAGAAGTGAGATACGTGGCGTAGAAACTAAATTTCTGCTTCTACATAACATATATATATAATGTATTTTTTTATCTCGGTATGTAACGGTACCGTTCATACCGTACCGTACCATTAAAGTATCAGTACGACCGATATGAACGTTACTGCAAACGTTGATCTTAACAATAGCAAAGTAAGGTCGGCAATTCTGCGAGTGTTAAATTAAAAAAGATTATTTTTACAATGAGTTTAACTATCTGATGTCAATTATAACATCTCCCCATCCTCTATTGGAAATTGACGCTAAAAATATGAAGACAAAGGAAGAAACCAAAGAATCATCTCCAAGTTAGGATCTGATCATCACGTAGACTCAAGTACATGTTATGAGAATAACGTAAAAAATTGGTGGCATTGGTCCTTACTTTCTCAAATTTTTAATTCTTATAGGGCCGCTTTATTTTCGGGGTGGGGTGACTTATTCAAGTCCCACCTCCCAAATAAGCCACTCCACTTCGGTTAAGGGGGGATGAGTGTGAGGAAAAACTGTGAGACCCACAATTTTTTCTCACATCAGTTTATTATTCCCATATCCTAACAGATAAAGGAAGAGGGCCATCTTTGTGCTCACATGTCATAGTTGATGCTGAATTTGTCAGAGCAACCTCGTCACCGTAGGAATTTTCTTTTCCTTTTTTCTTCCGTGGGCGAGGTAAAGGTTATTTAAGATCTGATAAGAATCCTTGTTATCTATGCATTATTAAAAAAAGAATATAAAAATGTCAGAGTAAGACATTCACCCTTTGCCCCAACTTTGAGAATTACATGTGTGCAGCAAATTAAGTATAATCACCATGGAAAAGGCCTATGATTGATCTTCCAAGGGGTGTGTAATGTCACATCTCGATCTAGCAGCGAAATCAAATTTGAAACGTGACAGTGAATAGTCATGTCAATCAAAACACTAAGAGATAATAATTACGAGACAAGATTTGGATAAAAATATAAGTTTATTAATGACAAAATTTACTATTACAATTCTTGACTTAATAGAAAAGACTCAGGATCTTCTAATATTACAGGAGCACTCGATCACTCTTGTCCTTTCCCATCATAGTGAAATTTTTTTTTACATTTTTTTGGCCAGGTAAAATATAAGTAATTAACATTTTAACAATATACAAAAATACTATATGATGAAATGGTACAAAATACGAATCACATCTATGAAAGATAATCGGATAAGAATAAGATAGAGAATCAAGGGAATATGAGATACAGAACAATTATAGGAATCGAATATCCAAGAGATATCTTGATGAAGAGAATAGATCGATAACAAGATAACAAAGTATATCAAGAAGTGAACATATACAAATGAATATAACTATAGAATTGACCAATACTTATCGAGTTCCAATAATAATGCCCCGTCTTGGGCCAACCAAGTGAAGTATCATGCAATTCTTATAACCAAAATAACATTTATTCATGTCACGTATAAGTTAATTACCTAGATCAATTTTTTGCATATCAGATTTGGTGTAATGTCGAACAGAATTTTTCTTATAGGTATGGAATTGGACATTCCGTCCGAACTAACATTGATTGTTAAGCAGATCCAAAGTCCTTAATAATCACTAGACAATTTCATAAAAATAAATGGTTAAGTGAAATCAAATTAAGAGAGTTATGTTCCAGAATAACAAAAGTGAATAGATCATGTAAAGAGAAGTACCAAATAAATAGAGATCAAGTATAGACTTTAGGGTAAGTTCAAGAAGAACAAGAAATCCATGATTTCTAGCTATAGAGAATCAGAAAGGTACTGACTTATAAAGATGATAATGACATCAAAACAAACAAAAACAGTCAACAACGGACTTACAGAGCTTGATAAAACACAGTCAATCATATGGACATGACTCGTGAAAACCAGGGTTGAACGCGGTTGGGATCAGGGGAGCGTTCAGAAGAACGCAGTCAGGTCAAGTGCCACGATAAAATCACATCTAGTCATCAAGCCACGTTTTGAAATTGGCGTCCAGTCAACTAGGCGTGATTTTCAACAGTCAAACAAGGTTCCACAAACGTGGTCGATTGGGCCACCGCCTTCAGGGGATGAGCCCTTGAACACGGTCTCTGGGTATGCCACGTTTAGAATGGACTGAAGAGAACTAAATATATCCTCGTTTTGTGGTTCCAAAGGTCGGTCGAATGACATCTTAGGCCAATAAGACGATATTATGAGGGATTTCTAGAGTTTTAAGGGTACAACCTGCTCGACGTCCATGTGAAAATCCATGACTCACGAAGACTTACGGAGACCTTAGTGAAGAAATTTTAATTCGACGGAAGGAATATCCCACGGAAGGTTCTAACGTCACCAAGAATAGGGCTTTGCGATAAAGATCATAAGCCATAGTAAACCGTAGATACATGCCACCAGAGTGACATGATCTTCAACATAAAATAATAATTGAACTATAGTATGCCGATCTTAAACAATTAAAAATACTCAAAACAGAGGCTCGCCTTGAATATTTTAAAGGGATTTTTGCATATATACCCTCATAAATATCCGTATTTGCATATATACCCTTAATCTAATCATATTATCATGTATACCCTTGATTTAGAAGAAATGTTACGGTTATGCCCTTATGGTTTGCTACCGTCGACGGATGGCGAATATTCCGTGGGATATGCCATCATCCTGTGTTATTTGACTAAAATGCCCTTCGATTCGAAGAGAGAGATAGTGAGAGCCGGCGGGGAACCCCCACTCTGGCTCCCCCTCTCCCAGTCACTGTTCCCATCCCCTCCCCCCTCTTACCCAACTCTCGCAGCAGAGCCCTCACCGCCGGTATCCCTCCCCCCGCCCCCCCATCACACTGTTGCCTCCCCCTTCCTCTCACTGCAGCCCCCCCTCTCCCTCGCCGCCGGCACCCCTTCCCCCACCCCCGCACCACACCATTGACTCCCCCCTCTCCCTCACCGCCAACTGCAGCCCCCCTCTCCCTCACCGCCGGCACCGGACAATCCAACCCCCCACCACACCGTTGGCTCCCCCCTCCCCCTTCCTCTAACTGCAGCCCCCTCTCCCTCATCGCCGGCACCCCTTCCCCCACCCCCCCCACCACACCGTTGGCTTCCCCCTCTCCCTCACCGCCAACTGCAGCCCCCCTCTCCCTCACCACCGACACCGGACAATCCAACCCCCCACCACACCGTTGGCTCCCCCCTCCCCCTTCCTCTAACTACAGCCCCCTCTCCCTCACCGCCGGCACCCCTTCCCCCACCCCCCCACCACACCGTTCGCTCCCCCCCTCTCCCTCACCGCCGGCACCCACACTGTTGGCTCCCCCTCTCCCCCATATCGCAACAGAGCCCACCCCAGGTCACCGCCGGCACCCGTTTCCTCACTCCCCCATCAGATCATCAGACCGTCAGCTCCCCCATCACACCGTTGGCTCCCCCTTCCTTTCACCCGACCACCCACGAAGAGGACTCTAAGAGGGCAGAAGATGAGTGACACAAGCACCGGACAATCTAGTGTGAGACGTTCACTGAATATGGTGGAGTGTTACGATATTCCAGAATATCTTTGCCGAAGAGGTGCAGGGTATACATCTCGAATCAGGAAACAAGTAGAGGGCGAAGGTTCTATCGGTGTGCGGGTTGGAAGGTATGTGGTTCACAATTTGTTGATGAAATGTCCCTGAGAACTGCGACACCATCAATTTCAAACTAACATTAGAAGGTGTTGTGCTTGTTTGCAGGAGGACAATTGCTGTGATTTTTTTGTCTGGGTTGATGATGCACATCATAATACCGTCAACCTGAAGCATCAGTTAAATTCCATGGAGTCATTGCTCGAGAAGAAGTTAATTTTGCTTGAGCGAAAGATTGACATTCTACAAGCGAAGGTGGACCTGACACTGGCAAGAAATAATAGAGCCAATGAATTATGCGTGAAAGTGTCTCTGAAGAGACTGTTCTTGTGCCTAATGGGGCTGGGAGTTTTATTCTATTTCTGTCACTACCTAGGGTGAAGGGTACTTTAACAATGGAATATATACACATTCCATTTTTGTACTGGGTTAGGGGATTATACCTAGAGTGTTGAAACTCTTTATGTAATGGGGAGTAAGTTTAATCATCCTTGTATTGGGGAAGAAGTTAAATATTCCTAGTAATACAATGTCTACTTTTTTTCCAATGTCCCCAACCTGATTGGGATCTCCCTAGCATATGATCGAGTGTTAGGTCTTAGACAACTGATGCAAAGATCATTTACATTTGATTTGACATTAAGCTTTATCATTAAGCTTCACTTCAGTCCCTCCATACTCAGGCAAAAGAACATTATCTCCTTCCTTGAATGTCACAGGGATAAGATTTCCATTTCTATCACGAGCACCAGGCCCCACAGCTACAACTTTCCCAGAGTTCAACTGGTTAAAGAACACAAATGTATAAAATTTAATTACCAATTTCAAGAAAGAGACAAAATAATAACAAATAATATTATAGCCTCATCAGGTTGCGTCAAAGAAAATATTAATAAAGAAGAATGTAGCACCAGCATCAACTGTAGATGCAAATACAAGTACTATCAACAACATGGATATGAATGGTCAAGCTCAAGAAGAACAGGTAATGTAAATGAATGGTCCTGTTTCAGGTGAACTATGTGAATCCCTGCAAATCCATGCTACATAATGGCCTTCTGCACTAGAAATTCAGTCAATCATCAGCTCAAGTCCAACCAAACCAGTTGTCCAGATATTTTAGGCCATGCTATAAAATTTTCTCTTTCTCCTGTCTCAGAAGGATGAGACTGTATGGATATCTAACAGTGGTGAGCTTATAGTGAAGCCCTTAAAGCACCTGGGGAGGAGAACTTGAGGGAAAGGCAGATTGATGTTGAAGTGAACTGTTTATATGTGAATGGAATGAGGAAAATCAGGAGGGACCTCTTCTTTGCATAACCCCTGTGTAACAGACCTGAATAGGTTTGTTTGTAGATAGATGGAAAACCAGTTCCAGGATGTGGATGGTGGCATCTCGCCAGCATATGTTTAGGGTGGAAGTTGGTGGAGTCACAGATCTCCCAGAAAATGTCCCTACTAACATTTACTAGGCAGTCCCATGGAAATTAGGACAACAAAAGAATCTTAAAAAATGACAGAACTAAATATTTTGAAAGTGGATGCTGCCACAAATTCACTAAACTGCTGGAATTATCTTTCTTACAAATGATGTGAGCAAGTGTACTCGACCAGTCCACCTAAACATGCATACATGCAACTTAATTTCCAAACATAAGAACATTTACATATAAAATTTCAGTACCCCACCACCAATGTGAACATTGCAAGCCGACCACACATATTCTGCACATATTCTTGCATTAACTTAACCAGGTTCACATGGGACACCATGCACTAGCATTTGATACCCAGTTCACACATACCTAGCTGTCAAGCCATGGTCCAATCAAACACATGCCATTCACACAAGTAGATATGGGAGTTTTCATACATAAAAGATCATCCAAACAAATTAGAAATTCCTGTTAATCAAAATAGAATGAGAGGCCAAATGAGAACATTAGACCATTCAATCAAAAAAAAAGGTCATCCAATCAAACACAAACCATTCATTATAAAGAAGGTGGGCTTTTAGATCCAATTCCTACAAAATATGAATTACCATTCACAAAACATACACCAAATTTCAGTCTTCAACTCAGTAATGAAGTACTTAAACATACACCAAGTACTTAAGAAGGTGGACTTTCAAACTCTCTGACCAATGTATCATACTTAACCATACAACAAATTTCAGACTTAAACTGACATAGACAATAAGCTAAAACTTTCTAGCTGCCACCATCCGGCCGCGACCCCTTGAAGAGGATGTCTGAGACAAACTGTCTAAGTCACCAACGGTACTTTGGGAACCCATAGCTGTGCCTCCTTCTGCCTGCACAACCGAAGATTATAATAACATATCATCAACATATTAAAAGTTTTCAATAATATACAGTTAATCTCAGTAATGAAGTATTGCACAACCTGTGAATTACTTGACTGAGTTGATGCTTGACCACCACCTCTGCTCTTCCTCGGCCTACCAGGAGGCCTCCTACATTATAGGAAAAATCATCAGTACATGCCAAATGAATGAAATGACATAAAGTGAAATATACATTTACTTACCTTGTTTGTGTTGCAGAAGATTCACTCATATTTGACACTGGGTTCTTGCAAGTCTTTGCGTGGTGACCAAATCCTCCACATCTCTTGCACTTATGGGCTTTTTTAATCATATTCTCCTCATCTGGGTCTCGGATTCTTTTCTTCCTCGGCCGACCAGGTGGCCTTCTCACACTAGGGGGTAGGACTTTCACTCCAAGTTTAATCCACTGTGTTTTATCAGGCATAGGGGTGATGCCCAAAGCATATGTTTGTTTATAAGCCTCCACTGTATAAGATCTGTCAATGTACTCTTCCCATTTTGTGTCCCTTCTTGTTGCTAAAAACGTACATGCATGTGAGCAGGGTAATCCTGTTATTTGCCAAGCCCTACAGGTAGATGTTCGCTCTGTCAAGTCCACAACTTCCCTCTCATCTGGCCCAGTAACCTGAGCAGTCTCATTGAACCCTTTCTCTACCAGATAGCCACCTAATTTTCTGGTCATGACACAAATATACTTCCTGGCCCTAGGCACCAAAGTATCATTCCATTTCTCGCTCTTGATCTTCTAATATGTATTGTCTTCATCATTTTTGATCGGATTAGGTCAATGCAGTCAAGTATGGGTCTCCAGCGTGCATCTGAGATGTAAGGATTAAAAGATTCACTCAAATTGTTTGTAATGTGATGACACTTTGTTTAAATCTGGAATTTTACCCTACTCCACACAATACCCTCCATGGCCGGTGATGTCAAGTAAGCATGTGCCTGTGGAGAATTATCCTTAATTTGCATCATGTAATCTTGAAAATTGACCTCCGTGTAGGCCCTTGCCGCATTCCAAAGTAATCTTTTATGAACTCACCTGGAAACTGCTTCTTATAGTTCTTGTATAGATGTCTAAGACACACCATGTGCTGAACCCCTGGGAAAATAAGAGGGAGGCATTCTTCTAATCCCTTTTGCCTGTCTGACATGAATGACAGGCCATCCAGTACACCAATGCCCTCTTTTAGGCCATCCAAGAACCAGGTCCAACTATTTGCATTCTCTCCCTCTACAACAGTAATGGCTAATGGAAAAATTCCATTATTGCCATCAAATGCAGTAGCAGCTAGTAAAGCACTCCTGAAATATCCTTTTAGGTGGCACCCATCCAGCCCTATTAAGTGCCTGCATCCCAATTTAAACCCCTTAATAGAAGTCTTTAAAGATAGAAACATTCTCATAAATCTATATTGATCATCTATCTGATATCTGACAACACTGCCTGGATTTTTTAACAGCAATTCATGCTGCAGATCTGGAACTCTGCCATACATAGCTTCCCATGAACCATGAATTATCTCCAATGCTTGCATCTTTCCTCTGTAAATCCGATGATAAGGTATGTCTATATGATATTGACTATTCAATCTCCTTGAAATCTCCATGATAGACACATCTCCTTCTGTCCTTAGCCACCCTATGCACTTACTTGCTACCCATTTCTGGGTGGCCATATGGTTCCCAACCTTATTTGCGCCGGTGCAAGTGTGGTTAGCTTCAAGTTTCTTTACTTGGAATGTGTGGCCATCTGGTAGACGAGAAGCATGTAATCTCCATTTGCACTTCTTTTCTCGACACACTACGGTCACACATGTAGGTTCATATTTCTTATACTTCACCCCAAATTCGTTTTTCACTGCATGTTGGGTTAGGGCTATTCTGAATGCCTCTACATTCTCAAACAAACTTCCTAAAGACATGTCTGGATCATGCAAATGCCTCACAATAACAGTACCCTCATGATCTCCTTCATCTACACAAACATCACAATCAAAGTCTGAAGAATATAAACTGTCATGACTGTCATCAGTGTACACCTCATTGTCAGATGGGTCCTCCTCCCTAAAAAGTGTCTCAGCCTCATTGTTCCCTTCAGGCTCAACTTCAACAAACTCACTATCATCAGCTAGAGGATTCCAATCTGCATCATCATCTGTTCGGTTAACTTTCTTGGCCCTAGACCTTCTTCTAATGTTTGATACTACTGTGGTCATCCCAGGATGAGAAGATGCTACGGGCACACCTATATATTGTGTCATGACATACAAACTAATATTCAAGTCAACACTGTACTTATCAAACAAAGACATGACATCCTCATCTGAAGAAATCTTTACAAATTTTCTGGGTTTGACATTCGGTACTCGAGCATAGAAGTCAATGGTCTGGTCATGTCCCCACTTGGTGACTTGACTAGCAAGTGTTCTAAGTTCCCTCAAATTAGCGTAATCCCTTTCAAAACCATAAGACTTCTGTCTAAATCCGATGGGGACCATTCTCCCATCATCACCCTGTGACTTACAATGCCCTCCATAATGTAATTTAAGTGTATATGAATCGGCCATATTTCTGCTACACATGTATACAGAAGAATAGTAAGAAAATAAGAATGCCTAAATCAATAGTTAACTCAATCAAATAAAACTCATCAGCATGGGGGTAGTATTAACTTCCACATTACCTTCTAAAAGACGATAGTAGGGGACCACAGTGACGTTCCAACCAGGAGAATCTTATAAAAGCAGGTTTCCACCAACTGCACTTGTGTGACCCTGCACATGCATGCGACCTAGAGTCTGTAGGGGACCACAGTCACTATCTCCTCGGCCACACAGACGAGGGACAGAAGCAATGCTGTCAGTCATAAAAATCTGAGAGAAAGACAGAGGGAGAGTGAATGTGTGATTGTGTGCTGAAGAGAGCGTGTGAGACTCACCGTAAAGGGTGAGATTCTGCCACCACGTTCCGTTGAAAGAGAGAGGAGAGCGATTAGGGCACCGTCAGGCGAGCTTCTGCCACGACGAGAGAGGATCACGCCCGATCGATGCTGCCACGGTGAGCTTCTGCGCTGTCGAGAGAGGATCCGGCGGGATCCCTGAGATCGGGAGGGGAGGGGATTCTGAGGGTAGCCAACCCAAGCCCTGTCGAGCGTGTGAGGTTTAAGATGAGGGTAGGTTAGTCATTTGTGTATTTAACCAAATCTTAACCCAAGCCCTGTCGACGGGAGTTACGGCGAGAATATATATGTTAAACGTACAACTAAATCAAGGGTATACATGATAATATGATTAGATTAAGTGTATATATGCAAATACGGATATTTATGAGGGTATATATGCAAAAATCCCTAATTTAAATGACCAATTAATATCTCATATTTTTGTCATGCCGAATTAAATTTCCAGAAGGGACATAACGTGAAGATAAGACAAGATTATGAGAGAGTTCATAAGATCAAAGGAAGAGAAAATTGGGACAAGAATTAGGGTTAAGTTTATAACAAGATAGATTTAATTATTAATAGATTTAATAATATTTCTAGAGTTAATTTAATGTTTAAAAGAATTAATTTCAGAGATTTAAGTGAAAATCGCATCTTAAGTAGGGACGCTATTTTATAAACGTGGCTACCATGACTAACACGCTCTATAAGAACGCAGTCGGCCTAGAAGCCGCGATCTTAAACCAAAATTTTGTTTAACAGAATTCACTTCCATGCATTTAGGCATTAATTTAAAAAAGCGTTTAGAAGTGTGGACGCGTAAAAGAAAATAGCGTCTTGTTAGTCAGACACGGTTTTAACAAAAAAATAAAATTTAAAATAAATTGATGATCACAGTTGATCACGGGGACGTGTTCAGAACGCAATGCCTGTGGATATCGCGATCTCAAATAGAAAGTTGTTCCGACGGGAAAACACGAATACAACGATACTCATCCATGGAACTCAAAATGCATTCATATTAGACTGTAAAAATTTGGGAAATATGTATGGAATCAAATTAGATATGCAAGTAAACCTATTTGTTTGATCAATTTAGAGTTTAATCCGACGGAACACCTACCTTATGATCGCTTTAGGGAAGAAGAGGGAAGAAGAATACGAAACGCTTAAACCTTCGATCCTCCTCCTCGATCCACGTCTTAACACGACCTCCAACCTCTTCAAGGAACTATTGGGGCTTGTTAGAAGAGATTTAGAGTTCTATTTATAGAGTTTAAGTCTCATAGAGTCTTAATTTGACCTATTGCCCAAGGGATAGAATTTACTCTAAAAATTTTGATTTCTATCTGAATCTTATGCCACCTAATATGAGATTAACCCTAATTAGGCTAGGGTTTCGTAAGAGCACGACCTAATCTAAGTGGATTAAGATTTAATTAGGATTCTAAGCCCAATTACTTAAGTTTTAGCTTATTTAACCCAATTAGAATTTAGGGATTTGGGGCATTACGAAATTAGAGATTTATTCAATCTTGTAAGCCCAATAAAACTTTAATATTAGCCCAATTTACATTTACAACTATTGCAAAAAAAAATTTATATTCCATGTCTTATGAAATTAACCTTACATTATGCAAAAGATATCATTTATTTATTTATATTTCTTTTAAATTCCGGATTGCTACACGTAGCAACCGCAATAGATCTAATCCTTGAGAAGGGATTAATTGAGCATCTCCCTCCTTCCAAGAAAATTAGGGCTTCACTCTGCGGTTGCTTTCCATAATATAAAAGTCCCTAATAGGGAAGCTCTAGACAGAAGCACCTCAAATACCTATCATTTTTGTCAGATGTGGCACAATTAGAAGTTTGGATCACATTTCTTGTCTTTCTGGGCTGCTCTGTGCCAGAAACTTACTCATCTTCATCACGTTAAAAGTGTAGTTTCTAAGATCATCTGCTCCTATTGCTATCATCTGCCAATGTTAAGAACCTAGCGGATACTTTTGGATCCTTTTTTTCTTTGTTTTAACTTCTATGAAATCTGCCACATCTGATTGGACCAAACATGAGTATTTCTTGAACAAAGGACAAGATGATGACCAAATGTTTTTGGCAAATCATTAACAACCACACACTAACATCCAATCACCTTCACACTCACAAATGTACCTCTGATTGATGTTTGCAACCTCACCTGACCAAGGACATTCAAGACAACTTAGAATCCTCCTCTTTTTTTATTCTTTTTTTTTTGGTAATCCATAACTTAACACATTTGTTTTAGGAATTAGCCTGGGCACCCTGCACCTGGAGAGAATCCTTCTTCTTTGAGACAGGTGAAAGTGAACTCTGAAGAGATCTTTTTGGTACCAACCTTAGCTCCGATCTATTTGGGACTTATCTCAAGAGTATCTCCATTTTAGTCCAAATTTAAGTCATTTTATTTTGACGGGAGCAGATTTAGATAACCTGTTTAAAAGTAACTTTATCTGATTTAAGTCGGATTAACTTATCTCATCTCCGCAGGCGGGATAATTTAATTCAATGCCATGTCAAAGTAAAAAAATATTAAAGTGGATAGTAAATCCACTTAAATTTAATCGGGCTTTCTTTAATCCCAAAATAAAACGGGGCTTAGAGGGCACCAGTGGGGTTAACCTTTGGCAGGATGATCTCATGTATTTAGTGACATGGCAGAGATAAAAACTGCCTTTGAAGGTCTCAAGATGGTGGTGGTCACTACTCACCAGAGGGTATCTGCAGTAAAGTGACCCTCTCTTGACAGCATCCATGCAAACAAAGATAACGATTTCTTCTTGGAGAACCAAGAGCCTAATTAAGATCCTGACTCTTTTAAGGACATAAGATGTTACTTAATGACATACAAATACCACAAAACCTCGCAGTACGGTTCCAAGGAAACAAACTTTGCCGCACATGATCAATAGGGTAACCTTGATTTTGGAGAACTTTTGAAGACCTGAGCCATGTTGCAGTCTTAAAAGGCAGGCCACATATGTAATTACCTTTTGGCCTGGGCCTTTTATTAAGAAAAGGAAAAGCTTGATTAGGAGGGTTTAACTAATAAGCCTTTCTTTTCATTGGCTATCAGCTAAAGTGGACAGGTGTTAGTTGGCAGGCCACCATTAATGTAAATGGAAACAACGTAGTTGGTTGACTGCCACTTGCTAACGATGTTTATTATTTTGATAATTAACTTAAGCCTTTTGTACTCTTTGTTTAAATCATAGGGAAAATATACTCGTGATAACCACAACCATAACTGCCATAATCATAAAAGAGGCTTATTTGTAATCACGATTCCCATAAATAAACTCCCAAGTTCGTGGAGTTGAAACAAAAAAATGTAACAACCAATTAGGTTTACTATGAAACCTAGATGAAAAAAAAAATGTAACAACCAATTAGGTTCACCGTGAAACCTAGAAGGATCGGTAAACTGAATCAAATTATGCTGGAATTTGGGTTGTGATTCACGTGTTTATGATCTTGAGTTTGTGTATTAACATTGCGATTTTATGGATTTCAACACCTCTACGAGAACAGACCTCGACAACAGAAAAATGTCAAGTAATAGCAAACAAGTGGTTGACTTCACTAGTAGGTCTTCGTAGAAAATTATTGACTTAGGAATACTATATAATTAATATGGAGAAGAAAAAAAAATGTTCAAGGCACGGACTGCACCAATGGTGCCCTTTGTTTGAGAGGGATGAAAACGTCTCATTTAACTTGATGGTTGGAGGTGAACTGAGGGCTAAACAGAGATACTTGTAGGAGCCTAAGAAAACTAAAAGATAATTAATGCAAAGCATGGACCAAGTATCGATGGGCCTGGGCTAGGGGCTCTGAGAGGTCAGGTAGGGAACTAATGGGCCTGTTGGACTTCCGGTGTTTGGAACGCCGGGCCGAAAATCCATGTCAGGGAAAAGCCTAACACCAGCATTAAAAACAGAGAAAGGTTTGCTGCACACCTTCACACCCTGGCTGTGCAGGCAGCACTTTTAACTTTTTTTTGAAAACTTGTTGGAGTGACTTTCAAAAGTATTCTTATTTAGAGTGTAAGTTACGTCACCATTTGATTATCTAAAAAGTTTAAAAATAAAATAGATCGATGTTTAAAAGAATGAACCCAGTACTATTCATTCAATCCGATTTCTTTTTTTTTATTTCTTTCTAAATAATCTAAACGGTGACATGATCTGTACCTTAAAGTAAAATATCTTAAGAGCCACTCTAAAAATATTTTTTTTAAAAATGAAGATACTGCGCACTCAAGAGTGTGAAAAAATCACACCTGAGTGTGCAACAAGTCTTTTCATTAAAAACATACGGTCTAAGCCGGCCTAGGGTAACTGCTGATCATCGCTATCCCCGACCATGCTTATCGTCGATGCATTTATAAAGTTCAATCACAATCATTTCAATATTATTTCTCATACTCTACACCCAAATGGCCCCTACAAAATCTGAGACCGTAACTCCTAAAAGCGCGTCTGACAAATAATCCCCCACTCAGATTGTGACAAGGAGTTGGTACCCCCCCCCCCCCTCCTGCTCATGAGGCACTGGGCCCCCAGTGCCCAGCTACTCTGAGATGCGCCTAGGTATGTATCTTTTGGGTCCCCTTGGTCACTTCTTCCAAATATGTACGAGTATTTCCTTATAAATGGTGGAAAATGGGCGTTTGATAGCTAGGGAGGTGGTACCTTTCCAAAGATAAGTAGCCACTTAGAAAGAGTCCATACGCTAGTATTCCATCTCCACCCCAAATTTATTTATATACACGATCGATATAGGAGTGTCGAGTTGAGGGCTGGTGTCTCACCAAAACCACCGGTACGTACTCTCACATTGGTAACCTAGCTAGGTATGCATAGACCCATCCGGCATTCCCATGGGCAACATACTTTGTTGCCTCAAACCCAATGGTGGAACGTCCCTTTACATTTAAAGGGGTAGACACCCTCAGCTCCCAGCCAACTGGTTAAGGACAATCACTAGTCAAAAAATAAATATTACAGACATCTATCAATAAAATTAATATTAATAATTTTTATTAAAATATAAGTAGAAATTTAATGATACGTCTTGTAGTTGGTAGGTAAAAGAGGGAAAAAAACTCCTAACAAACCATCGCGCACCTAACCTTTCCCCTCCCCGATGTTTTTGGCTTTCCCCTCCGTGTCGATGGTTGCTCCTCCCCGTCGATGTTCTCTTGGGTTCTTCCTCCGCGCCCTTGCCGCTGGTGCCTCGGTAAGTCTCTCTCCCTATCTCTCTCTCTATGTGTGTGTGTGTGTGTGTTCACCCCTGTATGGCATTGATGTGTAGGGGTCCCCATTGGGGACTGCTTGACTTTGGCACTCAGGCTTATCTGAGGATTGTTGTAGGGAGCAGGGTTTGCAATACCAGTCCGGGACAGCCTGATCCGCACGACCTAACCCGTCCCAGCTCGGGGGCGGGACGCACGGGCCGTGGGTCGTGACCGGGTCGTTTAATATATTTAATATTATATTTTAAATATAAAATATTATATAAGTAAGATAGTTAAGTGTCTTCATCGGTTTGGGGGTGGTTTGGGTTTGAAACTCACCAATTACATGTGTTATTTTGATTTATTTTTAAGATTTTCATATAAAAAATTCAAAATCTTAAGGGGGTTTAACAAATTTGAACCCAAGACGTCTTTAAAAAAGCACACAAATCACTTAACCAACTAAGCTAAGAATTTTGTTATATTATTATATATATAATATATATATAAATAGTTTTTTTTATTTTGACATTTTACGAGATGGACCGAGACGTACAGGGACGGTACCATCCCATCCCGTCCCGGGCCGTGACCGGGACGGTCGAGACGCCCGGGACGTCAAACCTTGGTAGGGAGTATGTTACATTTGAAACTGGGAGAGTATATATGTTTGCATTTGTACAAGCATTGATGTGTAGGGGTCCCCATTGGGGACTGCTTGACTTTGGAACCGGAGCTTATCTGAGGATTGTTGTAGGGAGTATGTTACATTTGAAACTGAGACAGTATAAAATGATTTTCATGGTTAATAGTATGGGTTTTAGCGACCAAGCGTAGAAGTTGGTCACTACGAGCATTAACGATGATGATATATCGACCACTTGTTAGCGACCAATTTGTAATCGCAAATTCATTTCGTGACCCATTTTTATTATTTTGCGACCACTTATTTAGGTCGTTATAGATTAATTTTCCTATAATGTCGAGCCTTGCATACAATTGTGCTTCACTACAAGAAAAGACGGTGTTTGTGACAAAATTTTCAGACGGATTAATTTTCGTCTGAAAATAGGTTGCAAACTAAGACGGATAATTTATGTCTCAAATTCCATCGGTATTTCTGACAGATAAATATCTGTCTGAAGATCTATCACAATTTGCGACGAATATTCGGATAATAAACAATCCGTCCGAAAATTTCAGACGAAAATTAATTCCGTCCGAAGTCTGTTTGAAAATTTCATCTCTCCCGCCTCCCGTCGAACCCTTTTCCCACTCTCTCTCTACCCTTTCTCTATCTCACTCTCTCTACACTTCCTCTCTCTCCCTCTCACTCTCATTCCGCTGCCGACAACAGCCCGCCGGAGCCGTGGAGCCGTCATTGCTGCCAGAGCGATACGCCGAAGCCCTCGTCGTCCTCACGAGGGAGAGTGCTCATCGTCGCCGTCCTCACCGACACTGGTAAACCCCCTCTCCCTCACTCCCTCACTCCCTCTCCCGCTACCTCACTCCCTCTCTATAACACACACACCTGCACACGCCGTCGGCCGGGGTGCTCGACCCCCTCCCTCTCCCTCTCCCTATCTCCCTCCTCCGCTCCCTCTGGCCGCTCTCCCTCTCCCTATCTCCCTCCCCCTCTCTCGATCTTGTCCCCCTCCCTCACTCAATCGCACTCTCCCTCTCCCTCTCCCTCTCTCGCTGCCTCACTCCATCTCAACACATGCACACACACACAGAGCAGAGGGGGCCTGCGCCTTGGGTGCTCGACCCCCTCCCCCTCTACCTCTTTCGGTCTCCCGATCCCACCCCTCTCCTCTCTCTGTAACACACACACACGCACACACACTAGAGGGGGCCGGCCTTGGTGCTCGACCCCCTCCCTCTCCCTCTCCCTGTCTCCGCCTCTGCCTCTCTCGGCCGATCCCACCCCTCTCCTCTCTCTGTAACACACACACACGCACTCACAGAGATGGAGGGGCTAAGCCCCTCTATCTCCCTCTCCCTCACTCAATCGCCCTCTCTTACTCTCTCTCTCACTGTCGCACTCACAGAGATGGAGGCCCCCCTCCCGTTCGTTTACCCTCTCTCTCTATGTCTCTCACAATGACGAAATTTTCATGCAGGGTTATTGGCGTTGGGTACGGCAACGAAATTCGTTCTTTTTTTTCGACGAAATTTTGGCAATAAACGGTCAGTAAAATATAAAATTTACAAATATATTATTTGATTTTGATTTAGTTAATTTGATTTATATTTATTATTATTTATTATTATTATGTGGGTATGTATTTAAATTTAGTATTTGAATTTACTATTTATGTAAGTGTGTGTTTAAATTTATTATAATGTGGGCATGTGTTCGGGAAAGGGAGGGGCCGGGGCCGATCCAGTGGGGAGGGGAGGGTGGGGGGTTAATTTTGTGGGAACAAAAGCTCGGCCACATCCGGAATCAGATGGCATTTTGACTAGGGGCAGACTGCGGCACAGTGCTTAGATCATGTTTGATACTAATCCCTCGCCGGCCAATTCGAATACTTTGAATTTGGTGAAGAACATGCTTGATAAAATTCACATGTAGGAGTAAATTTGACTGCGCCACAGTGCTTAGATCATGTTTTCATTTCTTTGACTCTAAAATTCTTTCACATTTAGAATTTCTTAGTGAAATTGTATGGTGAGTGGAGGAATCATAAATGTTTGTATCTCTCAGTTCTACTTATGCCACCACCTCTTGTATGGTGAGTGGAGGAATTAGAAGAAGTGGGAACCTGTCATCAATTGGAAGGTTGTGAACATAGTCTCTTTTCCTAACAGCCGCACATAAAATCTAAATTGACAAATTCATGCTCAAGGGTGGGCTGCATATTTCTGTTGGTTCTAGTATTTGGAGGAGTTATGTCCAAATTAAAAAATTACATCTTATTATTAACATTGTTGTATTTTCTTAGAAAAGCCAAGAAATCTGACCATATCATTCAGATAATGCCTTGTTCTGTCTTTAAGGGCATTGGTAAACAATAGCGTACTTTGACTGTTATTTTTAGAATATAGAGTTCCATTTGTAACAGTCGACTTATAGCAAGAGGTAAATACCCCAAAATTTCTACTTGTCATTTCAAACTTTGTGGATTTTAAGTACATATACATGTGTTTTTAAATCTGATTTTAACAGAAATTTGATATTGATCTAACTCAAAAATGTGGATTATTTAACTTTGATGTTCTTCATTTGAATATTTTTATAAATTGGATGTTATTTAATTGATGTATGCATAATGATAAGTGAGATGTTATTTAATTTTATGTTATATAAATACATGGGGTATTCCCTGTGAGTTGAGGTGCGTAGGTGCGACCTAACATTACATGCACCTCAGGAGAGCGTGTTAAATCCGTGTCAATGAACCTTCCCGTTCAAGACTTTGGGATTGATGTGTATATTCTCATTTTTTTACTAGAATGTATATATCTACCTCAAAGTCTTGAATTGTCCCGTTTGGACAGTCTGTGAATGTTTGATCGCACTTAGGCAGTCATTTGCTATATGTGTTTGTATGGTTTGTTGAGAATTTCGGTTACGTCTCCTCACTCTTCTCTGATATACCTTTATTGATTTTGAGTGTTTTTTTAACCACTTATGAGTTAAATATGAGTGAAATGTCTCAGAGGTTGCCAATGCCGAATTTCTTCAATCAGACGAAGTTGGCATTGTAGGTTCCACACATATTAATCTGGATGAATCTGATGAGCCACTGTCATTACGTAAGGGAGATGAAGTGGAAGAAGTCGATCCGATGAAGTTAAATGTTGATGTTAGAGGGGAGGAGGAAGTAGGATGAAGAGACAGAGTTTGAATCTGATGAGGTTACTATGGATGACAAAGATGAGGCTAAGTTAGATATATCATCAGCATGAGCTAGATAAATTTTGATAATTTAGTAAGATATTTATACATTTTTACATAATTTTTAATAACATTTATCCAGCCTTATATAATTGTGGAATAGTATGTATTAATTATTTTGTTCTTAATAAAGAAATGGTCCGAGGAGGTCGTAGTGGGAGTGGGAGGAGACAGGGCAGTGAGGGGGGCTCTACTCCCTCCTCTTTGACGTCTTCTTCGGGTACATGTATTTCTATTCAAATAGTTAGCTATATAAATATTTTAATTATTTACTAGCTTAAAAGATTTTTTTTATATGTCCAAGTGTCGGCTCACGACCACCACAGCAGACATGTATACATGTCTATTTTGAAAATGCAATGAAATGTTGTGTGATTATATGTTTTACTTATGATATTTAATTCTTACAGGTCTCAGTGCCCTCCCACCACTTGTGCAGGGGCCACCCCCCTACCACCTACCACTGCAGGTACGTATATTTTAATTTTTAGTAAAATATTTATTTTACTTATGATATTTAATTCTTACAGGTCCCAATGCCCTCCCACCACTTGTGCAGGCGCCACCCCCCCACCACCTCCCGCTGCAGGTATGTATATTTTAATTTTTAGCAAAATATTTGTTTTACTTACGATATTTAATTCTTACAGGTCCCAGTGCCCTCCCACCACGACCACATGCATCACCCCCACCACTGTCCGCTGCAGGTATGTATATTTTAATTTTCAACAAAATATTTGTTTTACTTATGACATTTAATTCTTACAGGTCCCAGTGCCCTCCCACCACTTTTACAGGTGCCACCCCCACCACCTCCCGCTGCAGGTATGTATATTTTAATTTTTAGCAAAATATTCGTTTTACTTATGATATTTAATTCTTACAGGTCCAACACGACCTGGGAGATAAAAGTGACTTGTGAGAACTGACGGAATCTAAATCGGATATCCGGTTTGGGCCCGACGCTCAAAAGTGTATTTTGTAAATGCACTTAGTTAAAAATTAAAGAAGTTGGGTTCGGGAATCTAAAATCTGAAATACCGGTATGATCGGCGTGTCGATCGTTCCAATATGACTTGGGAGATGAAAGTGACTTGTCAGAACTGACGGATTTCAATTCGGATACCCGGTTTGCGCTCAGTGCTCAGAATTGCATTCTCTAAATGTAATTAATTTAAAATACAATAACTAAGTTAGTTAGTTGGGGTCTAAAATCTATGTAATTATCGATTTGATATTATGTCTGATTTGAATTTATGCAATCAAATAAAATATTTAACTTATCTCTTCACTAATTTTTTTTATCTATGAATGAATATTTAATGTTATTATTTTTTTAATATAGGAGGATTCTTCTGCGAGCGGCGACGGAGGAGATGAGCAGGGCGAGGAGGATGAGGATATGGACGATGCGGAGGATATTTGTTGATTTTCTTATGTGTTTTATTTTCTGTACGTTGATTTGATTGTGATGGGTACATTTGATGTATTTTTAATTAAATATATTTTTTATAAATTTTTATTATTTTTAAAAAAATAATAAAAATATTTTAGACGGATTTTTTGACGAATCCGTCTGAAGTATCCGACGAAAATAACGACGGTATTTATTCTGTCTGAAACGTCAGACGGATTTTCAGATGAATCCGTCTAAAATATATTTTTATATATATTTTTATCCTTTATGTTACATATGGATTTTGGGACAGTATATCCGACGAAAATATTTTAGACGGAATTTCAGTCGGATCCTTTTTCGTCTTAACTTTCGGACGAAATTTCAGACGCACAATTTTTCGTCGGGATAATTATGTTATCGACGAAATTTCCGTCCACTTCGTTTCCGTCTTAACTTTCAGACGAAATTTCCGTCGACTATTTAGTCTGTCTGAAATTTGTTACTAAGAATGTATGACGGAGTATATCCGTCCGAAATCCGTCCGAAAATTCATTTCAGACGGAATTTCGGATTGATTTCGGACGGATGATAGTCGTCGCAAATATCGCCTTTTCTTGTAGTGCTTGCAAGTTAATGTGTGGACCTATCAAGTTCAAGTTCTCGCATAATGGAAATCCCAAAACTCCACTCGGGAGTGAAGATAGGTCATTCATTTGACCAAAACACTAAAAAATTTGTATACCCATTTGTGTGATTGAATCATCGCGTCTAGCATCCCCTGCTTCTAATGTTATCCTTGTTATTTGTTGTGTTGATTTTTCTAAAGCCCAATTCACCCTCAACCCCACCCCCCTGCCTCTTTAAGTTTTTCATAGCTCAAGTTATTCATAGCTCGAACCAACACATCCCAATCCCAGACGTCCCCCTCCACCCCGATATCAGTGTGGAAGTACTTCATGTCCACGCTGTGGGTAAATATCCTCTCTTGGTAAATGCTTTGTTCATCATTGAGAGAGAGAGAGAGATTGGGGAGGAGGTCTTACGAGGGCTCGGAGAATCTGAGTATACTCCCCATGCATCTCACAAGATGCTGGTCACCCGAGCATCCTACTCACACCGTCTTAATTCGGTTAGAGCGGTTCGACAATCATGTGCTCCTCAAGGAGGAAATCTGCCACCGTCGAAAGCGGATGCCTCTACCTCGGTGTCTCCAAGAATGCACAGCCTAGTTAGGCGTCTGTAATCTCCACAATTCTTATTTTGCTTCCTGTCACTTCGATGGGATGATGTCGGTATGGGTCAGGCATGGCAGCTTATGTACGTTTCTGAGTCAAGTGTGTCCATGTACTGTGATTATTGTTTGCTTTGAACGAAGATCGTATGTTCTGTTCAAAAAAAAAAAAAAGAACAAGAGATGAGAGTTGTTGAAGATACACATGTACGAGTGCAATGAAGGCCTTTTTCAAGTTGTTGGGCAAGTAATTTAGTTGATCAAATATTTATAAATTCTATTTTAATGGAGTTTAAAGCTAGAGATCCAAAAGTTTTATCCTTAAATGAGATATTTGTGGCCATTTTGCCAATTTGAAATTAAGGCATTCACGATCTTTCTCTTTAAATAGGAGTTAATTCTGCACCATCAACGATCTTTCTGTAGTCGAATGCTTATTTCAGGTCAAGAGATCTCATCATATATATGAAGAAATATTCTATCGGAGAACTCGAATATAAAAGGTCAACGAAAAACCTGAGCAAATTCCTCCCACATACTCCTGAGACATAATCCTTCCTCCATACAACTAAATTAACCATCCGAGAAACGACCTTTTAAACACTCAACGATGAAAAAGATTTCTATGCCACTTCCACAATCTCTCCGATACATGGAGGTGTCCTTCGATTCAATTCCTTAGTAATTCCCCTTTCAAAAGGTGAAACACCTATACAAGTTCTAAGAACATGAGACTTGAATTTGTAAATGTTGAATCCACAAAATCGCGGTGTTGAGATACAAGGGCTCAGGGTCATAAGTACATAAACCACAACTCATTTAACCAATACGGGACTATTACTTAGGGACTATGCCCAAATTCTAACACTCTCCCTCACGGTCAAGATGGGCCGTGGACATTAATTGGGTGGAGGTGACAAGAGGAGTTGAGTCATTTGGCCTGCTCTGATATCATGTTGAATCCACAAAATCGCAATATTGAGATACAAGACCCAGGGTCATAAGCACGTGAACCACAACTCATTTAACCAATACGGGACTATTGCCCAGAGACTATGCCTAAATTCTAACAGTAAATACAGCTGTTCTAGATCATGTTGGGCTGCTGAGTCCAGCCCATGTGGGCTTTGCTTTAGGCCTTGGAATAGGGTAACGAAGTCATGGATGAGGTACATATTACCATCCGTTAATCGACTTAGTATCCACACCACATGAACAAATCAATGTGGTGATCTTATGTGAAAAATAGATCTGAGAGGGTAGCAACATAACACGCAGTAACGACAGCAACATCCTTCCCATGGCAGTTTCTTGTAGTGAGGGAAAGAAAGGCATTCAGAGAGAAAGGGAGAAAGGTGAAGAAGAAAAATGAGCTCGATCTTGTGAGCATGGATATTTTTTGTTCTTCTAGAATTTTTGATTTGAGAATTTATCCTGTGTGAGGTAATCTCGTATTTTCTCTAATATTACTTATATTCCTCGAGATTTGGATAAATCTTAAAAGAGAAATTTTATGCTACCATTTTAATATAACGGATTGCTGTCGATTTGTCCCATGAATTTTTCACCTCCATGTCGTGAGGAATTTTTTCACGTTAAAAATTCGATGCATCGTGTGTGATTGTGTTGGTTTTGTGATTTTTATTCGACTCGGGTACTTATGTGTGGATGCCGTAGATAAATATTGTGATTGCAGGAAGACGCCAAAATTATATAGATAAATTAATTTTCGTGACGATTCTCTGATTATACATATATTTGTACCTACATTTAATTTTGCGGTTGCCAATAGATCATATATATTTTGGCCAGTCAAAACTTAAAACTTGGGTTTACAATTGTTTCTTTCTTAGGATTAATTTGCCCCTTCTCAACGATTTCCAAAAAGGAGAGCAAAAAAGGATATTCTATATTGCATGTTATGTTATTATATATGAAAACTACGTACAAGATTGGAGTCTCACATACTTCTGGACGTGGGTGGGTTTATAGTGACTCGCGAATTGGATCAATTGACGTGCTAAAAAAAAGAAAATAAAAAGACTAAGATCGTTAATTAGATTTCCCACCTGATCCCGGATTTCTGATTTTTAAAAGCAATTTCGAGATAAATGCCCTTGAGAGATCGAGGAGTTTTTGACAAACAACTTCTAAATGTATTTTTCTACATGGCTTCAGTTATTATTCCTGACCCCCAATATTGTTTACCCTTCTGATTTAAAATGGCTTTCTGCACGCCCGTGATGTTTGTTCAGATCGCACGGAATGTACGTATGCAGCTGATATCTCCACAGAGAGACACACACACACACAGTCTGAGGCGCCCTTAATTTAGTGAACACGAAGGCTCTCCTCAGCCAAGCGAGATTAGATTTGCTGATGCATTTGCTGGATCTTGTCATCGAGGAGTTTACCCCTAAGATTTTTTTTTAATTAACCCGCTCTCTCTCTCTCTCTCTCTCTCTCTCTCTCTCTCTGGGTATTAAGATAAGATTTGATGATGCATTTGCTGGATCTTGTCATTGGGGAGTTTACCCCGTAGATTTTTTTTAATTAACCCTCTCTCTCTCTCTCTCTCTCTCTCTCTCTCTCTCTCTCTCTGGGTATTAAGAATCCAGCTGCCCAAAAATTATATATATTGGTGGAGCGTAGAATTTATAACGACTGAGATCCAATATGTCACGGTCTTTGTTGGATGAGACTGAGGCTGCTGTTGGTGCGGCTGTTTTTCTTCTTCTTTTACGGGTGGGGTGGAGTGGACTGAGCTAGTTTGAGAGCCAAATTGACTCCCCTACAGCAAAAGAGCCACCAGGCCATCGCTCGTACTGTGAAAAGGTTATCATAAATATACTCTCTAATTACCATGTTTTGGTTATCATAAATATATATTGGCTGTCATTTAATTTATGTTTAGTTATTGGAAAAATTGCGGTTATCTATATATATATATATATATATATATATATATATATGATGATCACATGTAATAACCACTTAAAAAAGCTTTGTAATTAAGATTTCCGAAAATGGATTCAAAATTAGTAGACATTGAAAAGAGTTAATTTTGTGCAACATCCATCGTAGCTATGATAATCTGAACAAACTAACTGGTAATTTAATTATGCAAGCCATCCTTACCCTGGCAAATTTGAAGTTCTCAAAACTCTGAGCTTACCCAGTTAATTAACAAGCGGACACATGCAGCTGATAACACATGCATGCATGGCCGAGTACTGTACATCCACAGGAAACCTGTACTTTTTTAATGGCCTCTTCAGATTCCGAGCAGGCCGGGGGACTCCCACCTGGAAGGCTGCTAGCTCTCCGGGTGCATGCTCCCCTTAAACTAAACGAGAAGACAGCACGAAGCACATCGTACCCCCATCTGCCCTCACATGACATGGAGACATGCTGCAAGAGCCCCAGCTCCCAGCTTCTCAGTCTGCCCTAGCTCCCAAGTCATAACACTACGCCTCTATATCTAGCTATAATCCCAGATCTGATACTTCCAGCCCGGCCTCTCTCTCTCTCTCTCTCGCTTCATCCATGGAGTACAGGCGCAGGACGACGACCAAGTGGATCAACGGGATGGCCTGCCTGGCCGTGGTCGCCGTCCTGGTGTGGCTGGTGGTCTGGCTCGTCGACCGCCGCAAGCACTGGCACATCAGGGTGAGCGTGGAGGGGGCGGCCCTCACCCGCTTCGAGCTGGACCGCAACGGCAGTCTCCATTACAACCTTAGCCTGAGCCTCAGCATGAAGAACGACAACCGCGCCGCCATCCGGTACGACAGGCTCGAGGCGAGGGCGTTCTTCGCTGGCGAGGAGCTGGGTGTGGCAGACGTGATCCCTCCGTTCTCCCAGTCGCAGAAGAGCGCCACGAATGTCCAAACGGCGTTCCACGGCGAGGTGAGGATCACCGACGACGGAGTGGCTGCCAAGTTTGACAGGGGAGAGAAGGTGGGGTACTTCGACATCGACGTCAACCTCTTCACTGGCGTATCGATGGAGCGCAGCGGCGATGGTGGTGGTGGTGGTGGTGCTGCTGCAGGCACGGATACGAAGAAGGAACAGCGTCCTGTGGAGGTTGGCTGCATGTTGAAGGTTCCTGTGGCATCAGGTGAAGCCTCTTCTTCTTCTTCCAGGTTTAGGAGAACAGTTTGTGATGTGAACTTGTAGCCCCAGGGAAGTGTAAACGTGCAGATGATCAATTATCTATTCCTTTTTTTTCTCTCCTTAATTTGTAAGGATTATGTCTGCTCGTCATCGAAAATTTCTGGATGGGGAAGATCAACGGATCACCCTCAGCCTAGATATCTGTAGGTTTCATTCATTGTAATTTTTATTTTTTCATATATATAGTCCATGGTCAATGCCAAGATCATCAGTTTTTCTTTTCCTGGGAAATATTATCTCCAAACAAACACATATAGGCAGAGAGAGAAGGGGGAGGGAGAGGGGGGGGGAACCTGATCTATAACATGTCATATGGCCAGATTTATGCATTACTGGAGTTTAAATAATGTTGTTTATAAGATGGCACTATGCTTTGAATTAATGGGCATGTGCGGCGTCTAGTATTGAGAACATGCAGCATCCTTTTGAGCCTGTCTTTTCCCCGACGGGTGTGGGGAGAGGATGAGGCGAGGGAGACTCTTTAAATGTAAATGGATTACTTAAGGTTGACTAATAATATATTTTATTTGTGAATATTATATAAATATTATATTTATATATTATACTATTATTTTTACATATATCCATACGAATATATCCGTCATGAATATAAATATCTCACTGTAGGAAAATGCGGAGCTTTCGACGGACGAAATCTATCGAAAATTTGTCGGAATTTCATCAGAAAGGCTTATTTGGACGGCATTTCTGACGGATTGTCGGCGGATTTCGTCCATCGGGTTATCATTGTTGGAAATTTTTGACAGACTGAGAATCCGTCGAAATACTGTCAAAAATTTCCGACAGCTATAAGCTTCGATGGAAACTTCGTCGAAATTTTTTTCTGACGGTGATGTTGGAAATTCCATCTGAATAGTTCTGACGGTCACATGTTTCGTTGAAAGATCCGTTGGAAAAATACTGATGGATATGAATTCCGTCTCTAATTCCATCGATATTTTTCGAACAGTCCATCGGGAATTTCGTCGGTAACTTTTTTATTATATAATTTTAAAATCCAAAATTTGTATAAATGTTCCTACCGATATAAAATTCCCTCCGAATGTCTATTGGAAGATTTTTGACGAACCATCTGAAATATCGTCGAAAATCATTTCATTATTTTTTAAAAAATAAAAAAGTTGACATAAAAATTTGTTTACATAAAAAACATAAGATTTACACATCACAGACAAAATGCAACGTCTACACACGTCACAAATAAAAACATAACATCAAGTAGCAAACTTATTACCATAAAAATAATCAACAAATGTCATCTATCACTACCAGAAAAAGCGGGATTTCAGACGGCCCGTATCCGTCTGAAATTCATCTGAAAATCCGTCACAAACCACGTTTGTGACGGATTTGCGACATATTTAAGACTGAAACCGACCGTCTGAAATTTTTAGTCACAAATTTGTGACATTTTATGTTTCCGTCGGAAATTCCGTCTGAAACGAAGACAGAATTTAATCAGTCACAAATTCCGTCTGACTTTCATACGAGTAATTTCCATCTGAAATTTGAAATATTCAGTCTGAAATTTACGACGGACATATTTTCCGTGTGAAAATTCGTCTGAAATTTCAGACGGCTATTACGACGGAATATAGTTACCGTCTTAAAATGAAGCCCAACTCTTAGTCTGAAATCATGTACCGTATGAAAAGTCGTCCGAAATCCGTCGCTATTTCCAACGGATATTACGACGGATACAATAACCGTCTGAAATTCAACTCATTTCCTGTCTGAAATGTGGTTTGAAATCCGTCTATATTTCAAACTGATTTTACGACAGATAATAGACGGACAAAAATCGTCGCACATCCCGTCTGAAAATCCGTCTGAAATCTACGTTTTTTTTATAAATCTTAAATTATTTTACAAAACCTGTTTAATCATAAATAAACATCAAGAAATTCTACATGTTGAAAAAAAAATATTGGGAGCCTGCTAATCAAATAAACACCACCGAAAAATAAAATTCTGATCAAATAAATACCACACAAAAAAAGACATTAACCCTGCTGATCCGTCTGAATATCAAGAAATATCCGGTACATCATCCATATCCTCATCGTCCGTATCCTCACCGCCCTGCTCATCTCCTCTGTCGCCGCCCGCAGAAGGATCCCCCTATATTAAAAAAATAGTAACATTCATTCATAGATAAAAAAATTAGTGCGAAGAAATTAGCATAAATTGAAAGCAAACATATCAAATTGATAACTGCATATTTTATAAATCAACCACTAGCCTGAAACAGTATTTAAACTAAGTGTATTTTAGAAATGAATTTTGATTCCGTCAGTTCTGACAAGTCACTTTCATCTCCCCGGTCGTGTTGGAACGATCGGCACGGGCATCCGGCCGGTATTTCAAGTTTTAGACCCCCGGCCCCGACCTGGCAGTTCATTTGAACCAAGTGTAATTTAGAAATGAAGTTTGAGCGCCGAGCTCAAACCGGGCATCCGATTTGGATTCCGTAAGTTCTGCCAAGTCACTTTCATCTCCCCGGTCGTGTTGGAACGATCGGCACGGGCATCCGGCCGGTATTTCAAGTTTTAGACCCCCGGCCCCGACCTGGCAGTTCATTTGAACCAAGTGTATTTGGGAAATGAAGTTTGAGCGCCGAGCTCAAACCGTGCATCCGATTTGGATTCCGTCAGTTCTGACAAGTCACTTTCATCTCCCCGGTCGTGTTGGAATGATCGGCACGGGCATCCGGCCGGTATTTCAAGTTTTAGACCCCCGGCCCCGACCTGGCAGTTCATTTGAACCAAGTGTATTTTAGAAATGAAGTTTGAGCGCCGAGCTCAAACCGGGCATCCGATTTGGATTCCGTCAGTTCTGCCAAGTCACTTTCATCTCCCCGGTCGTGTTGGAATGATCGGCACGGGCATCCGGCCGGTATTTCAAGTTTTAGACCCCCGGCCCCGACCTGGCAGTTCATTTGAACCAAGTGTATTTGGGAAATGAACTTTGAGCGCCGAGCTCAAACCGGGCATCTGATTTGGATTCCGTCAGTTCTGACAAGTCACTTTCATCTCCCCGGTCGTGTTGGAACGATCGGCACGGGGATCCGGCCGGTATTTCAAGTTTTATACCCCCGGCCCCGACCTGGCAGTTCATTTGAATTCCGTCAGTTTTAGAAATGAAGTTTGAGCGCCGAGCTCAAACCGGGCATCCGATTTGGATTCCGTCAGTTCTGCCAAGTCACTTTCATCTCCTCGGTCGTGTTGGAACGATCGGCACGGCCATCCGGCCGGTATTTCAAGTTTTAGACCCCCGGCCCCGACCTGGCAGTTCATTTGAACCAAGTGTATTTGGGAAATGAAATTTGAGCGCCGAGCTCAAACCGGGCATCCGATTTGGATTCCGTCAGCTCTGACAAGTCACTTTCATCTCCCCGGTCGTGTTGGAACGATCGGCACGGGCATCCGGCCGGTATTTCAAGTTTTAGACCCCCGGCCCCGACCTGGCAGTTCATTTGAACCAAGTGTATTTTAGAAATGAACTTTGAGCGCCGAGCTCAAACCGGGCATCCGATTTGGATTCCGTCAGTTCTGACAAGTCACTTTCATCTCCCCGGTCGTGTTGGAATGATCGGCACGGGCATCCGACCGGTATTTCAAGTTTTAGACCCCCGGCCCCGACCTGGCAGTTCATTTGAACCAAGTGTATTTTAGAAATGAAGTTTGAGCGCCGAGCTCAAACCGGGCATCCGATTTGGATTCCGTAAGTTCTGCCAAGTCACTTTCATCTCCCCGGTCGTGTTGGAACGATCGGCACGGGCATCCGGCCGGTATTTCAAGTTTTAGACCCCCGGCCCCGACCTGGCAGTTCATTTGAACCAAGTGTATTTTAGAAATGA
Organism: Amorphophallus konjac; assembly: GCA_022559845.1. Classification (NCBI taxonomy): domain Eukaryota; kingdom Viridiplantae; phylum Streptophyta; class Magnoliopsida; order Alismatales; family Araceae; genus Amorphophallus; species Amorphophallus konjac. Next base: position 321,140,432 of record CM040124.1, read on the forward strand.
AGTTTGAGCGCCGAGCTCAAACCGGGCATCCGATTTGGATTCCGTCAGTTCTGCCAAGTCACTTTCATCTCCCCGGTCGTGTTGGAACGATCGGCACGGGCATCCGGCCGGTATTTCAAGTTTTAGACCCCCGGCCCCGACCTGGCAGTTCATTTGAACCAAGTGTATTTTAGAAATGAAGTTTGAGCGCCGAGCTCAAACCGGGCATCCGATTTGGATTCCGTCAGTTCTGACAAGTCACTTTCATCTCCCCGGTCGTGTTGAAACGATCGGCATGGGCATCCGGCCGGTATTTCAAGTTTTAGACCCCCGGCCCCGACCTGGCAGTTCATTTGAACCAAGTGTATTTGGGAAATGAAGTTTGAGCGCCGAACTCAAACCGGGCATCCGATTTGGATTCCGTCAGATCTGACAAGTCACTTTCATCTCCCCGGTCGTGTTGGAACGATCGGCACAGGCATCCGGCCGGTATTTCAAGTTTTAGACCCCCGGCCCCGACCTGGCAGTTCATTTGAACCAAGTGTATTTTAGAAATGAACTTTGAGCGCCGAGCTCAAACCGGGCATCCGATTTGGATTCCGTCAGTTCTGACAAGTCACTTTCATCTCCCCGGTCGTGTTGGAACGATCGGCATGGGCATCCGGCCGGTATTTCAAGTTTTAGACCCCCGGCCCCGACCTGGCAGTTCATTTGAACCAAGTGTATTTTAGAAATGAAGTTTGAGCGCCGAGCTCAAACCGGGCATCCGATTTGGATTCCGTCAGTTCTGCCAAGTCACTTTCATCTCCCCGGTCGTGTTGGAACGATCGGCACAGGCATCCGACCGGTATTTCAAGTTTTAGACCCCCGGCCCCGACCTGGCAGTTCATTTGAACCAAGTGTATTTTAGAAATGAACTTTGAGCGCCGAGCGTAAAATCGGGCATCCGATTTGGATTCCGTCTATTCTGACAAGTCACTTTCATCTCCCCGGTCGTGCTGGAATGATCGGCACGGGCATCCGGCCGGTATTTCAAGTTTTAGACCCCTGGCCCCGACCTGGCAGTTCATTTGAACCAAGTGTATTTTAGAAATGAACTTTGAGCGCCGACCTCAAACCGGGCATCCGATTTGGATTCCGTCAGTTCTGACATGTCACTTTCATCTCCCCGGTCGTGTTGGAATGATCGGCACAGGCATCCGGCCGATATTTCAAGTTTTAGACCCCCGGCCCCGACCTGGCAGTTCATTTGAACCAAGTGTATTTTAGAAATGAAGTTTGAGCGCCGAGCTCAAACTGGGTATCCGATTTGGATTCCGTCAGTTCTGACAAGTCACTTTCATCTCCCCGGTCGTGTTGGAATGATCGGCACGGGCATCCGGCCGGTATTTCAAGTTTTAGACCCCCGGCCCCGACCTGGCAGTTCATTTGAACCAAGTGTATTTTAGAAATGAAGTTTGAGCGCCGAGCTCAAACCGGGTATCCGATTTGGATTCTGTCAGTTCTGCCAAGTCACTTTCATCTCCCCGGTCGTGTTGGAATGATCAGCACGGGCATCCGGCCGGTATTTCAAGTTTTAGACCCCCGGCCCCGACCTGGCAGTTCATTTGAACCAAGTGTATTTTAGAAATGAAGTTTGAGCGCCGAGCTCAAACCGGGCATCCGATTTGGATTCCGTCAGTTCTGACAAGTCACTTTCATCTCCCCGGTCGTGTTGAAACGATCGGCATGGGCATCCGACTGGTATTTCAAGTTTTAGACCCCCGGCCCCGACCTGGCAGTTCATTTGAACCAAGTGTATTTGGGAAATGAAGTTTGAGCGCCGAGCTCAAACCGGGCATCCGATTTGGATTCCGTCAGTTCTGACAAGTCACTTTCATCTCCCCGGTCGTGTTGGAACAATCGGCACAGGCATCCGGCCGGTATTTCAAGTTTTAGACCCCCGGCCCCGACCTGGCAGTTCATTTGAACCAAGTGTATTTTAGAAATGAACTTTGAGCGCCGAGCTCAAACCGGGCATCCGATTTGGATTCCGTCAGTTCTGACAAGTCACTTTCATCTCCCAGGTCGTGTTGGAATGATCGGCACGGGCATCCGGCCGGTATTTCAAGTTTTAGACCCCCGGCCCCGACCTGGCAGTTCATTTGAACCAAGTGTATTTTAGAAATGAAGTTTGAGCGCTGAGCTCAAACCGGGCATCCGATTTGGATTCCGTCAGTTCTGCCAAGTCACTTTCATCTCCCCGGTCGTGTTGGAACGATCAGCACGGCCATCCGGTCGGTATTTCAAGTTTTAGACCCCCGGCCCCGACCTGGCAGTTCATTTGAACCAAGTGTATTTTAGAAATGAACTTTGAGCGTCGAGCGTAAAACCGGGCATCCGATTTGGATTCCGTCTATTCTGACAAGTCACTTTCATCTCCCCGGTCGTGTTGGAATGATCGGCACGGCCATCCGGCCGGTATTTCAAGTTTTAGACCCCCGGCCCCCAGATTTTCTCAATTCTTCTGAAGTAAATGAGTTTTAAAATTAATAATGAACATAATTGAGTAATTCCATCAAAATAAAAACATAGTAAACACTCACCTGTGCGGGCTGTGGTGTGGTGGTGGTTGATTTCTGAGGGACCATTCCGCTCTGGGAGAGGAGGCCACTAATTGCCTGCAAGAATACTGACACATGGCTAGAGATCTCTTGCTGGAAATGCTGCTGCTGCCGCTGCATATCAGAAATCTGCGATCGGACCATGTCCATCATGTCGCTGGCAGAAGCGCTGGGGACAACGGAAGGTATAGTGAAGGCACTGCCACTGGAAGAAGTATAGCTAGAACTCGCACACGCTGATGTCACCGCGCTTGCGTCTAGGGTCTCCCCAAAACCATATAGTCGGCCTTTCTTCGGTACGCCAGCTGCTGCCACCCACTCCACCGGATCAAACTCCGGTTGCTGCGTGTCTCCCTCCCCGTACTTCTCTGTCACTGCTTTGCTATTTGTTTCCTACAAATTGAATAAAATAACTAGTCAATTTCATATGAATTACATGCCGATTTAAATGAACGGTACAAGTTACATATGTAGATAAACTTACCGCTGCTGACTTAGCTGTGTCACTCATAAAATCATTAGTCCCCTTCTTTTTGTGTGTTCTGTCGAACACCTCGAGGAACGACGGAGGTCGATTAAGCGCCACAGCCTGTTATACAATTCATAGTAAAAAAAAGTCAAATATTGGGATAAATTGTAAAAAGATAAATTGGTATATTACTTACCAATTTTTGTTTATGAGCCGCATAAGAGATGGACCCACTCGTATGCAAATTTGAACCTGGTTTTGACGTCCTGTTTGCTTTGGCTTTTTCGGACTTTTCTATCCACTTGGGGTCGGCAAAATGGTCACAAGATATCTCCCAATCCTCCTGTCTCATCCATAGAGGGCGATGCGCCTTCCACAATTGTCGGTCTTCACTCTCCCCACTCAATTTTTTAGCGTGTGCTCGGGCCTCATGTATTCTCCTCTTGTAACTTGAGAGCATAGTAGACTCCCAGGCACGACGACATCTCGCCGCGTCATGTCCACATGTGAATTGAAAAGACCGCTGTAAATCAATTACTTTTCACACTTAGTATAAAGTTGTAAATTGACTTTGGGAAATACTTGAATTAAATGACGTAATTACTTACTAAGAACATGTTGTACAATGAATCGCGGACGGACATCGGAGATTGGAATCCGAATTGGAATGTTATTCGGCATGTTCTTCCACAAAACATTGCTCGGGCAGCCACATTTTATATCAACAAAGATCCTTTGCCCAATGATACAAGGGTATGGTCTCTCACTGCAACAAGAGATTTTACTATCAGCTCATGGAGGAAGCACTTGACTGTAGCTGATCAATCCTTTCCATACTCTCTCATTTGGTCTACCTTCATTCCCCCCAAAGTTTCTCTATTCCTGTGGAAGCTCATCCATAGAATTTTACCCACTGATAGAAGAGTCCAGCAGAGTGGAATATCTTTGTGTTCTAAATACTTATGATGTCCAAATGCTCAGATTGAGTCAACCACTCACCTTCTCTTGCATAGCAAGCTGTCAGCTGTCACTTGGGCTCTGCATAAACCATGCATTCATATTGATCCCCCTCATGATGGCTGCCAACGTCATCTTACTGGACCCCCCCTCTCCAGTCTCTTTCCACTAACCCCCCCCCCCACCCGCCGGAGTGGCTCGCGTGATCTTGCACCCCCACCCTTCGACCAACAGTCCTCCCAACCCCTCCCTACCCCCTTTGTCCCTCTAGCAATATTCAGGCGAGCTCGCGGCTCCACACCCTCCCAGCCAGCAGTCCCCACCGCGGACCCCTTGTAGCACCTCTCCCTGAACCTCCCACTCCCAGAGTAGCCCCCCTGGACCAACCTGAACTCTCCTCCCCTGGACCCCCCACCCTCCCAGAGATGAGCCCCCACCCGAGACCCCCTGCCGGATCCCCCCTCTCTGAACCACCCCACTCGCAGAGCAACCCCCCATCAGACCTGCCACAATCGAACCCTCATCCCCCAGACTCCCCCCCCACTGGAACCCCCCACCCTGCCAGCCAGTGGCCCCCACCCCGGACCCCACGTCAGAGACCCCCTCCCTGAAATCCCCAGTCCCAGACAGCCCCTCACCCACCGGAACCCTCCTCTGGACCCTCCATTGGAACCCCCAACCCTCCTAACCCGTAGCCCCCACCCAGGACTCCCTGCTGGATCCCCCTGCATGCCTAAACCGCCGTCTGCCAGAGCACCCCCGGCCCCCTCCGAGCCTGACCCTCCTCCCCCAAAATAGTTGTTGGAAGCCCTCCCCCTCCCAGACCAACCTCCCCCTCTCATATCGGCTAGAACCCCCGCCCTCCCTGATGATTCCCAAGCTTTAAAAAAAAGGAACAACAAATGCAGCAATGGCAATGGAGGAGGCGCGGCAGGTAGGGAGAGTTTTACAGAGAGAGGGTGAGGGAGGGGACTTACCAGACCGGAGAGGATGGCGACAACGCGCCACCGACGGTGACGACCAGGACGGGTTTGACGGCAATGACGAGGACGGCTTCGACAGCAACGGTGAGGGCGGCTCTGCGGGGACGACGATGACGAGGAAGGCTTCGACGGCGACTGCGAGGGCGGCTCTGGCGGCGATGATGACGACAAGGAAGGCTTCGATGGCGACGGTGGCTCTAGCCGCGACGGCGACTACGGCACCGGTGGACCTCTCCTCGGCAAGGAGATAGTGGAAAGAGAGTGAGAGGGAGAGTGGGAGTGAGACGGAGATCGCGGGGGAAGGGGGGAAGAAGGGGGAAAGCTCGATCCGTCGCGGGGGAAGGGGGGAAAAAGGGGGAAATTTTCACTAGAGGTAATAAATATTTGTAACGGATTTCAGACGAATTATTTCCGTCTGAATATCCGTCCCAAATCACGACGGATATAAAGACGGAATATATTCCGTCTCTAATTATAGACGGATATTCAGAGGGAATATAGTATGTCTTTAATAACAACGGAATTTGTAACGGAAACTAATCCGTCACAAATACAGACGGATTTTAAGACGGAAAAATATCCATCTGAAATATCCATTTGAAATCCCGCTTTTTCTGGTAGTGTATGTCCTCCATGTCGTCATCTTCCCCGTCCGGCTCGTCCCTTTCGTCATCACGTGCAGGAGGATCTTATATTGAAAAAATAATAATATTAGAAATATATAAATAAATAAAAAATATTATTTAAAAAGATAAAATAAATAATTTATTTAATTTTATAAATTCGAATTGAGTATGATACCTGAATTGAATTCTTTAAGCTACTTCTGGAAGGGGTAATTTTAACACCGAACTTAAATCGGGTATCCAAATCGGATTCCGTCAACTCTCACAAGTCACTTTTACCTCTCAGGTCGTGTTAGAATAATCGATATGCAGATCATATTGATATTTTAGATTTTAGACCTCCGAACCAAATTTCTTTAATTTTAAACTAAATATATTTAGAGAATATTCTTTTGAGCGTCGAACCCAAACCGAGTACTGATTTGGATTCTGTCAGTTCTCACAAGTCACTCTCACCATCCAAATCGTGTTGGAACGATTGGCATACCGACCAGACGAGTATTTTAGATTTTGGACCCCCGAATCAAACTTCTTTAATTTTAAACTAAGTGCATTTTGAGAATGTTCTTTTTAGCGCCGAGCCCAAACCGAGTATCCGATTTGGATTCCGTCAGCTCTCATAAGTCACGCTCACCACTCAGGTTGTGATGGAATGATCGGCAAGTCAATCAGACCAGTATTTTAGATTTTGGACACCTGAACCCAACTTCTTTAATTTTAAACTAAGTGTATTTAGAGAATACTCTTTTGAGCGTTGAGTCCAAACCAGATGTCCGATTTAGATTCCGTTAGTTCTCACAAGTCACTCTCACCACCCAGGTCATATTGCAATGATCGACACCCCGATCAGAAAGGTAGTTTAGATTTTAGACCCCCGAACCCAATTTCTTTAATTTTAAACTAAGTACATTTAGATAATACTCTTTTGAGCGCCGAACCCAAACCATATATCTAATTTAGATTCCGTCAGCTCTCACAAGTTAATCTCACCACCCAGGTCGCGTTGGAATAATCGACATACCGATCAGACGAGTATTTTAGATTTTGGACCATCGAATCCAACTTCTTTAATTTTAAACTAACTGTATTTAGAGAATACTCTTTTGAGCGTCGAGCCTGAACCGAGTATTCGATTTGGATTCTGTCAACTCTCACAAGTCACTGTCACCACCTAGGTCATATTGGAATGATCTGCACGATGATCAGCCATGTATTTTAGATTTTGGACTCCCTAACCTAATTTTTTAAAATTTTAAACTAAGTGCATTTAGAGAATGCTCTTTTGAGCGTCAAGCTCAAACCAGATATCCGATTTGTATTCTGTCAGCTCTCACAAGTCACTCTAACCATCCAGGTCGCGATGGAATGATCGGCACTCCGATCAGATTAGTATTCTAGATTTTGACCCCTGAACCCAACTTCTTTTATTTTAAACTAAGTGCATTTAATGAATGCTCTTTTGAGCGCTGAGCCCAAATCGGGTGTCTGATTTGGATTCCGTCAGCTCTCACAAGTCACTCTCACCACCTAGATCGTGTTGGAATGATCGACATGCAGATCAGATTGGTATTTTAGATTTTAAATTTCTGAACCCACTTTCTTAATTTTAAACTAAATACATTTAGAGAATACTCTTTTGAGTGTCAAGCCCAAATCAAGTATCTGATTTGGATTCCGTCAGCTCTCACAAGTCATTCTTACCATCTAAGTCGCGTTGGAATGATCGACACGCCGATCATGCCAGTATTTTGGATTTTGGACTCCCGAACCCAACTTCTTTAATTTTAAATAAGTGTATTTTGAGAATGATCTTTTGAGCGCCGAGTCCAAACCGGGTGTCCGATTTAGATTTCGTCAGCTCTCACAAATCACTCTCACTACCCAGGTCATGTTGGAATAATCAGCACACCGATCAGATGAGTATTCTAGATTTTGGACCTCCGAACCCAAGTCTATAATTTTAAACTAAGTACATTTAGAGAATGTTCTTTTGAGCGCCGAGCCCAAACCATTTGTCCGATTTAGATTCTGTCAACTCGATCTCACAAGTCACTCTCACTGCTGAGGTTGTGTTAGAATGATCGCCATGTCGGTCAGACCGATAGTTTAGATTTTGGACCATCGATCCCAATTTCTTTAATTTTAAACTAAGTGCATTTAGAGAATACTCTTTTGAATGTCGAACCCAAACCGGGTATTCGATTTAGATTCTGTCAGCTTTCACAAGTCACTCTCACCACCTAATTCACGTTGAAATGAGCGGCACGTCAACAGACTAGTATTTTAGATTTTAGACTCTCGAACCCGACTTCTTTAATTTTAAACTAAATACATTTTGAGAATGCTCTTTGGAGCGCCGAGCTCAAATCGGGTGTCCGATTTAGATTCCGTCAGCTCGCACAAGTCACTCTCACCACCCAGGTCGTGTTAGAATGATTGACACACTGATCAAATTAATATTTTAGATTTTTGACTCTCGAACCCAAGTTATCTGAATTGTTTTAAAGTGAGTTAGTTTTGAAAACTAACTTAGTTCTACATTGAGTAATTTTAATGCCGAGCCTAAATTGGGTATCCGATTTAGATTCCGTTAGCTCTCCTAAGTTACTCTCACCACCCAGATCACATTGAAATAATTGGCATGTTGATCAGGCCAATATTTTAGATTTTGGACTCCCGAACTCCAGTTATCTGAATTGTTGTAAACTAAGTTAATTAGTTTTGAAAACTAACTTAGTTCTGAATTATTTTCTATATTCTTCTAGGGTTGCAGAAAAAATTAGAATATCATCTATGTAGACACAACAAAAGTTTCGACAATCATTAAATATTATATCCATTTTTCTTTGAAATATTACTGGAGAGTTTTTTAATCCAAAAGGTAAAACTAACCATTCGTAATGTCTTAAGAGTGTTGTAAAGGTTGTCCATTCTATGCTTTCTTCAGCTATCTCACTTTGTCAAAAACCACTTTTACAATCAAAGTTACTAAAGATTCTATCTCGTTGAAAGACTACCTCTTTGTCAGGAATTTGATAACTATCATTTCTAGTATTATCATTCAATCATTTATAATTTATTACCATTCTAGATTTACCTATTTTTTCTTCACTGTGACTTCTTATTATAAAGGCGACAGACTTGTGTCTACTAAAAGATTCCCTAATTGCTCTTAATTTAGTGAGTTCATCAATGTGTAATGTATAGTCCTCTAAATCTCTAGATGTAAGTTTAATGTTTGTAGTGATAATTGTGATGTCAGGATTGATAATATCTAATTTTGCTTCTAACTTATTCCTATCCCAATGAATGATGGGGTTATCGTCTATAATACAGTCATCTTTTAATTTAATAACAAGTTTATGAAGACTAGACTTACAATTTACACAACCCAAGGTATCATATTGTTGTTCTGTATCACTAGCAATTTGTTCTGCTTTATCTTGAAGTACAGAGACTGTAGAAGTCACTGCACGAGAGAAAAGAGAGATGGTGTTTTTCTGTACTAACATGCCTCCTATAGATTTGATGAAGTTAAGTCCTAGAATAAAAGAGTATGTAAGAGGGATCGATGTCTATGACTAAAGTGTAAGGGAGATAAAACTTATTGTTGTTCACTACCACTGGAACTTGAGAAAGAAAATACTTTATAGGATGTATAGTACTATCACATATACCTATACTACTTTCATATTGAATAGGTTTTAATTCTTATTTAGGAACATGCCTTTGGTGAATTATTATTTTATTAGCTCCTATATATATCATTGCTTGTAAAGGGACTTTCGCAGTTCTAAATTACAGTATGACATCTATGGTTAAATATTTTTGATTTACTTTTTCTATTTCTAAAATATCTGTGTGATCAACGATTGTTCTTTCTATATTTCTATCTTGTAGATATTCTATTGGATTAACTAATTCTGCTTGTATTTCTTCTGTAATTGGTTTAGCTTGCACATCTTTTATGTCTATTGGATCTATTGTTTCGATTTGAGCTACTAGCTCTGTTATTGTTGGGATTACAGATTTTATGGGTTTATTTTCTATGTTGTCTATAGGTTTTGATAGTTCTGGTTCTATAAGTTTATATTCTATATTTACCGGTTGTGATAGTTCTGGTCCTACAGATTTAGTCCTATTGGGCCATAATACTTCATGAGAAAAAGTTGAATCATGTGTAGTGGTAGTCGTAAGGTCTATATAATTCTGATTTTCATTTTTTTGAAATGATAAAGTAGTTGCTGAACTCTTTTGCTGAGGAGGAGATTCGTTATTTGCTATTAGATCTATATAACTTCCATTATCATTTCTAAGAAACACCAAAGCGTTTGCTAAGGCCATTTTCAACATTAAAGTATATCTACTATTAAGCTACCTTGATATGGTTCTGGTTGTTGTTTTAGATGTTTTGCTAGAGCACACAAAAGATCAACAATGGTATTTTCAAAAGGAGTTCCGACAAGGGAATGAAATGATTGATGCGATTTGACAACACAAGTTAAGAGATACTCTTCTTTTTATGAAAATTTCTAATCACAAGATCAAGATAGTCTAATCTATTCATAAGTCCATTACTTTTGAAAGAATCAAGATGAATACTTTCTAGAGCACACAAAAGATCAACAAGGGTATTTTCAAAAGGAGTTCCGACGAGAGAATGAGATGACTGATGCGATTAGACAACACAAGTTAAGAGATGCTCATCTACTTTTACTTTCTTTTTATGAAAATTTCTAATCTCAAGATCAAAATAGTCTAATCTATTCACAAATCTGTTACTTCTGAAAGAATCAAGATGAATACTTTCTATTCGAAAGTCAGATACTTGTTAAAAGCAAGATCTTTATCAACTCTTTTATCTATTCTTAGGAACTAAAGACTTCTTGACTGTATGGAAGGAGACAAAGGCAAACACGTACTAGCACTTCAACGCCATCATACGGCTACAACAACGTTCCACAGGCACTCACCAAGAGCTCTCTCAACTCAGGGAAGGGGTGACAAAGTCAATAATTCCACCAAATAAATAAAATAACTGGCTCTTGTTGGGACCGGTGCGATGGATTCAGTGGGGGGTGAATGAATCCCCTTCAAAAACTTGGTCTAAAACTGAGTAATTGAAACTTAAATCAGATGACTATTGCGGAAGCAGAAACTAATAGACTTAGTTAACAACTTGACTCTCTGGATAAAAGACTGGCATCCTAACGTGATGCTTAGAGGTAAATGATCAGATAGCGCACGTGCAACTAAACTACAACCAGATCACGAGTCACTCGATAGACATGCAATCAGATCACGATCCTAGTCAAGCATCTAGCAGAATCAAAATAACATGCAAACCACTGCACAAAAGATTTTTAGGTGGTTCGGTCTTCCAGACCTACGTCCACCCCACACCCAATCTAGAGTGTGGATTACTGCTGACTAACAGCTTGAAAACCGCTGGGCGACACAGCTTGCCTACAAACCGCTGACTAACAGCTTGACCGCTGGGCATTACAGCTTCGCCATCCGCTGGGGACTACAGCTTAACCCGTCCAGAGGAATCCTCCTCTGCCCGCTGAGCAACACAGCTTGCTCCGCTGACGAACAGCTTGAATAAAGGTTCAAAAGAAAAACAAAAGATGATAAATCATAGCGACAGAAAGCTGTAAACGATGGAACATAGATGTGGTTCTCATGGAGCTGACTTGCTTGGATCTGATCCAAAGTCCAGTGAAAACAAATCTTCCGATGAAGCTTTTCTTCTTCCCTTAGAGCTCTCTACCTCTCTCTTCCTTTCTTTCTCTTCTTCTGCTTATCTATACTTCTCTGCTGCTCACTCTTTTCTTCTCTCTTTCTCTTCTATCTGGATCGTACAAACTCTTTCTGCTTCTACTCTTCTAATGTAACTTTTAATCCTCTCTTCACGAGCATCTTCTCCAGATGGAGAAGTCTTCTTTTTATAGCAGGAGCAGATAGGTGGGTGTGTGTCCTCCACAATTCCCGCCCTAGAGCCTTGACCACGTGGAAGCATTTCAGCTTGCTGCGTTACACGTGTCATGATCCTGGCACATCCTCCATTCTTGGATCACGTGCCCTTCTTAGGTTCCTCAAACATAAGCTGTAACGACCCGAGAATCCGATTACCGGGAAGGCCCGATAACCCGAGACTCGCACCGCCACCCACGAGCCCGAAGACTCGGAAGGGTTAAAAGGATGGTGTGGAAACTACACAAGCATCACAAATAATTGCAGAAATTAAACAGTTATGATATTAAGCAGGAAATGAATTAACATTTTACATGGTCCACAATAAAATAACAACAACAGCAACAGTAGTCCACGACTAGTACAGTGACAAGAAAGAAAAGTACAGCTACACGGGGCATCCCCCGGCTCTGACCTCTGGCACTACCTCTGGGCACCCGCACCACGCTTCCGCTGCGTTCCTGACATGCTCCCCGAAGGTGGCGCCTCACCTGAAACACGGTGAAAACACGCAGGGAATGAGTCTCGGAACAAGACTCAGTAGGGATCACTCGAACCCTACCTCGTAAAACGAGAAACCACTACCCTAGCGGTAGGAAGGTACCTCGGAAAGGAAAGCCCTGTACTCTACAGAACTAGACCCTAACGGCACGCAAACCGACACACGTGCCACGGTACGAGAAGACCGAAACTCAACGGTCGAACCGTCAAAACCCGAAGGTCGGAAACACACGACTGACAGTCTGACACTCCGTACTCGACAGGAGTACCACCCACTAGAAGCACAGCCGGTAGCGTCCCCTGACGTCTTACACCGCACCGCAGGTGAACCGCCTGACATGGTAGGTCCTACCCGAGGCGCAAACACCGTACAAGTAACCACAACAAGTGACTAGCTGGGGTCACGCCCGTCGACGTGGGTCCAACCGCCCCCAACCACGTGTGCACACACAGACCGCGCGTCCCTGGTCTGGCCCTCTGACCGGTTTTCCCCTCAGCCGGACTCTGGCTGCAAGACGTGGGGCCCAACGGTAACCGGTCCACAAACCGTCTCTAAAGGTCAGCCCGTACACCACTCCCTGGTGCGACTAGCACACGCGTACTAGTAGGCTACGACTAGTGGAGGGTCACAGAAGGAGTAGACTCTCAAGTCTCGGAAAACAACGGTGCAACTGCAGGTACGAGGAACGCTCCTTGTACCAACACCGACGCACGGTGACCAGCTGACAACAACATCTCCCGGTACACTCTGTACGACGAGAGACACACCGACGCAACCCGTACCCTTGAACGGTCCACACTGGGCCGCCCACGGAAGTACGGTCACACAGGGACCGCACAAGGATTAGAACGGTCATATCAGGACCGTTCCACCCAGGGTCCAAACGACAGATAAACGGCCAACACAGGACCGTTCAAACAGATGTGCGGCCAACTCTTGACCGCACGTGGGTGAGGAACGGTCACCTCCTGGCCGCTCGTCTCCCAACGGTAAAAAGCCTGGACGGTTAGTCCTTAGCCGCACTTGGGGAAGGGCGGCTACGGCTTAGCCGTTCAGGTGTTGTGCGGTCAGGGCCAGACCGCACATCCAACCATAGCGCTAGGGGATGTACGGCCAGCACCTGGCCGTGCAAGGGGTTATGCGGTCAGCTCCTGGCCGCACATCCCAGAGCACTGCACAACGGTCACAACCAACGGTCAAAACCCTTGGGGTTGGGCGGTAGCTGTGGGGCCGCACATTAGGATATGCGGTCCCACGATAGACCGCCCAAGCCCACTGCGCGCCAAGCCTCACCCAAAGCGCGCCGAGCCGATGAACGGTTCGAACGGAACCGCATAGGGGTTGTGCGGCCACTGGTTCGACCGCACATCGCTCACCGGCGAGAAAATGGCGAACCTCACCGGAATCGCCCAATCGGCCTCAAAACAAACCCCACGGAGGGGGAAATGGCGAGAGAAGAACCCCCAAGCCCCCTAGCATGCTCCTACGCCCTTAAACCGTGAAATCGGGGCTCAAAACGATGGATCGGACGAACTCACCCCGCGGCATGATCGACCCTTCCCGGCTCAAAATAAACCCCTCTCGACCTCGTCTCGAGCTGAAACTCACGGGGAAGGAAGACATGAGGCTAAGGAACGTCACCCTACCTCCGGTCCGCGACGAAACGCTCCGATCCGAGCTCGAAGTCGCGAAGAACGCCGCTAGAATCTCGCCTCTCCACGCCTCCCACGCTCGCCGTATGCCCGCACGATCGCCACCACGTCACCCACGTCCTCGCGCCGTCGCACCGCCGAAGTCTGCAGCCGGAACGGGGGTCGGCACGGTCGAACGGGAGAGAAGGAGGGAGAGAGCCGGCCACGGTCGCGTGAGGGAGAGAGAGGAAGGAAGAAGAAGAAGAGAGGAAGAAGAAGATGGTGGGGGAGAGAGAAAAGAAAAAGGGTTTTATAGAAAAACCCGGAAAATCCGTAAAATTTCAAAAATTAGGAAATCACACCCCCGCGATCCTCGGAACGCACCGATCGCAACGGTACCACTCGTGTCCGTGTGAACAGCCCGGTTCACCCGCAACGAGCGTCCGAAGAGAAAAGCCGAAACACACACCGGGAATCGGAAAACACACGCGGAAAAAGCCGCGGAACGCCTCCGGGCCTCCGAAACGACTCCGGATCGCGCCGATCCGAACACGAAAGATGTCCGAAACGAAATTTCGGACACAACGGAGCCGGACACTCCGAAAACTAGATCCGGGACCCATGAAGAAGGATCCGAAAGGTCCGGGATATTACAGCCCTCCCCCCTTAAGGAATTTCGTCCTCGAAATTGAGAACAACCCAAGGGGAAAGAAGAGGAAGACTCACTCAAACAGGTACGGGAACTGCTGACGCATCTCGTCCTCACGTTCCCACGAAGCCTCACCACCAGAGTGTCGTTGCCACACGACCTTTACCAAGGGAATGACCTTGTTCCGCAGGCGCTGCTCTCGCCTATCCTCCACGCGGATCGGAAACTCTGGGAGAGAAAGATCTGGAGTCACCTCAGGCCAAACGGAAAACTCGAGCACATGAGAGTCATCGGGCATATACTTCCGCAACATAGAGACGTGGAACACGTCATGCACCGACGCCAACTCAGAGGGTAACTGCAACCGGTAAGCAACCTCACCGATGCGCTCCACAATCGCGAAAGGACCAATATAGCGGGGACTCAGCTTCCCACGCCGTCCAAACCGCATCACCCCCTTCATCGGAGAAACTCTCAAGAACACATGATCGCCCACGGCGAACTCGAGGGGCTGCCGCCTACGGTCAGCATAGCTCTTCTGCCGACTCTGGGCCGCCAACATGTTCTGACGAACCAGGTGCACAACATCCACACATTGCTGCACCAATTCCGGTCCCGTCAAAACACGCTCACCCACCTCAAACCAATCAAGTGGAGTCCGACAAGGACGCCCATACAATGCCTCATAAGGAGCCATGCCGATGCTCGAATGAAAGCTGTTGTTATAGGCAAACTCCACTAACGGTAGGTGATGAATCCAACTCCCCTGCCACTCCAGGCAGCAGGATCTCAGCATGTCCTCCAAAGTCTGAATGGTCCTCTCAGACTGACCATCTGACTGTGGATGATACGCCGAGCTAAATGCCAACTCCGTGCCAAGAGCTCGCTGGAAACTCCTCCAGAATCCAGAAGTGAAGCGCGGATCCCGATCCGACACGATCGAAATGGGAACCCCATGCAACGGCACGATCCGCTCCACATAAAGACGAGCCAACTTAGGCACGCTCCAGCTGACTTTGACCGGTAGCAACCGCGTCACCTTCGTCAGCCGATCCACCAGCAACCAAATACTGTCCTGCCCAGTCGGGGTTCTGGGCAACCCCACCACAAAATCCGTGGTCACATGGTCCCACTTCCAAGCAGGAACATCCAAGGGCTGGAGAGTACCGCCTGGTCGCTGATGCTCTGCCTTCACTTGCTGACAGATCAGGCACCTGGCCACAAACTCGGCCACATCTCTCTTCATGCCAGGCCACCAGAACTGCCTCCGCAAGTTCCGATACATCTTCGTCGCACCCGGGTGCACAGTGTACCTGCTCCCATGAGCCTCGCGTAACACCGCACGACGAACCTGCTCCTCCGCTGGGACGTACAGCCTGCCACGAAACCTCGCAGCACCGTCCTCGCCAAGCTCCACATCAGCCATCGCAAGAATCCGGGGCAATTCAGGGTCCGCATGCTGAGCCTCTGTCACCTGACGACGAATAGCAGGAGTGACAGTCAGACTCGCAAGCACTGCCAACCCTGGCTCCTGGGGAATCTTGAGCCTGAAAGATACTTCGGGCACCTGTTCCCAGAGCCTCCACTTCCTCAGCATCAAGGTACTGACCGCAACCTTCCTACTCAAGGCATCGGCGACGACATTCATCCTGCCCGGCTGATAAGACAGGGTGAAGTCATAGTCCTTCATGAACTCCATCCAACGCCTCTGTCTGAGGTTCAGATCTCTCTGCGAGAACACATACCTCAAACTCTGATGGTCAGTGAACACCTCGAACTTCTCACCGTACAGATAATGCCTCCAGATCTTCAGCGCGAAGATCACTGCCGCCAACTCAAGGTCATGGGTAGGGTAGTTCTCCTCATGGGGCTTTAGCTGCCGAGATGCATAAGCCACCACTCTACCATGCTGCATCAGAACAGCACCCAATCCGACGCCGGAAGCATCTGTACACACCACAAAACCTCCCGATCCAGAAGGCAAAACCAACACCGGAGCCGAGGTGAGCAATCTCTTCAGTTCCCTAAAGCTCTGCTCACACTCCTCGGACCAGACGAAAGGCACATCCTTCCGCGTGAGCCTCGTCATCGGGGTCGCAATGCGGGAAAAATCCTGGATAAACCGGCGATAATAACCCGCAAGCCCCAAGAAACTCCGGATCTCCGTCACCGACCTCGGCCTCGGCCATTGCATCACAGCCTCGACCTTGGCGGGATCCACGGAAATACCATCACCAGAAATCACGTGCCCCAGAAAGTGCACCTCGCTGAGCCAAAACTCGCACTTGCTGAGCTTCGCAAACAACTGGTGATCTCGCAACGTCTGCAGCACCACACCCAAATGGTACGCATGCTCCTCAGCAGACCGCGAATAAACAAGGATGTCATCCACGAAAATGACCACGAACTGGTCCAAATACGGGTGGAACACCCTCTGCATCAAGTCCATGAAGGCTGCTGGGGCATTGGTGAGCCCAAACGGCATCACCAGAAACTCATAATGCCCGTACCTCGTACTGAACGCAGTCTTCTCCACATCGGACTCGCGAATTCTCAGCTGATAGTAACCGGACCGCAAATCAATCCGCGAGAACACTCGCGCAGACTGAAGCTGGTCGAACAAGTCATCAATCCGCGGCAATGGATACTTGTTCTTAATGGTCACTTCATTCAGCTGTCGATAGTCAATGCACAGCCGCAGACTACCGTCCTTCTTCTTCACGAACAACACGGGCGCACCCCAAGGGGAAAAGCTCGGACGAATGTACCCCTTGGCCAACAGTTCCTGCAACTGCGCCCTCAACTCCCTCAACTCCGCGGGGGCCATACGGTAGGGAGCCTTCGCCAAAGGTCCCGTACCAGGTACAACCTCGATCACGAAATCGATCTCCCGCTGGGGAGGTAATCCAGGCAACTCCTCAGGAAAAACATCGGGAAACTCGCACACCACCGCAATGTCCTCGACATTCGGCTCCATCCGGTCAGACACAACCACAGACGCGAGAAAACCCTGACAACCTGAATCAAGCAATCGACGGGCTCGAATAGCAGAGATAAGAAATCGAGAAGAGGCGGAACGGATACCTTGGAAATAGAAGGTCCTCTTGCTCGGATGTTGGAAGTAGACCCTCTTCATCCCACAATCCACCACCGCTCCATGAGTCTCGAGCCAATCCATGCCTAGAATCACGTCGTAATCCCAAAGCTGCAACGCATACAACCTGCCTGGCATACTCCGCCCATCGATCCACACCGGAACCTGGTCGAAGCAATACGGAGTGACCATAAAGTCACCCGAAGGCAACTCCACAGCCAAATCACAGGACAACTGGGTCACCGGCTCCTCGACGCTCGACGCGAAATCCTCCGAAATGAACGAATGAGACGCGCCAGAATCAAATAAAACCCGAGCCGCACAACCCAAAATCTGAACGGTACCTTCCACGAGCTGCGACGCTACTGCCTCTGCCCTGGTCAAGTGCGTGATCTGGCCACGAGCTCTCTGCCTGCCTCCCACACTAGCTGACCTGGGTAGCGGCGGATACTGTCCCTGCTGCTGCTGCTGCTGGGAAACCTGCTGCTGCGGCGGCCTCTGAGGACAGTCGCGCGCCATATGCCCTGGCTGGTCACACCGAAAACAGATGATCGGCGCCGTGCACTGCCTGCCTGGGTGGGTCCCACTACACCGTGGACAAGGTCCTCGCGATCCACCCACCGATCCCTGTCGCTGCAAAGGAAACGGCTGCTGCACACTGCCCGATGAAGCCTGCCCCTGATCCCTGGACTTCTTCTTGCCGAACCCTCTCTTGAAGAACTTTTTGACCTTCGTGCCAAAGGACGCAGATCCTGTCACCGAAGCTGCCGATGCCGGTACTCCTGAACCACCCGACGCAGACTGAAAGAAACCCTGCTGCTGAGTAGCCGACTGCTGGCTGCGACCTGACACAGACTGCCCCTGGCTGATCGGTCCTCGAGTCCTCTGCATATCCATCTCCAAGGAAATCGCAACACGAGACGCCGTCTCGAGATCAGTGGCCCCATTCGCGATCAGATGGTGCCTCAGCTCCAGCCTCAAGCCCTGCACAAACTGCGTCGTCCTCACCCTCTCATGCTCCATGATATGAGGTGCGTACCGACCCAGCTCGACAAATCGGGCCCTGTACTGCAACACGGACATGTCACCCTGCACCAGCTCCAGAAACTCCCGCATCCGCTGCGTAGCAACAATATCTGGACAGTACGTACGCTCGAAAGCACTGACAAAGTCATCCCACTCGATCTGCTCAAGCGGACGAAGCTGAAAGGACGTCTTCCACTCGGAAGACCACCACCTCCGAGCCGTACCCTGCAACTGGTTGTAGGCCAACACCACTCTGTCCTCGACAGCACTCTTTGCAGAACTGAACACCCGCTCCATCTCATCAAGCCAATCACGAGCCGCATCAGGGTCTGCCTGGCCGCTAAAGTAAGGTGGATGAAACTGCATGAAATCCCTCACTGCTCGGCCTGGCCCACCCCTGACTGACGAGCCCTCACCGGCCTCTCCGCCGAACTGCTGAGCCATGAGATGGTACATGCCACGGAGAAAACCCTCGGCCCCCGGAGCCCTCGCAGCATCCGCGGCCTCGGTAGCTCCCGGAACTCTGCTATGCTCCTCCTGGTCCCTCTGGACCCCCTGCTGGATCTCCTGACCTCCAGCCGACTGCCCCTGCTGAGAGCGAGAACTCCTCCTCGGCGCCATCCTCGCTCCTTAAGCACAAGACAGAAAACACAGAAACGGAAGGTCAGAATAAAACACACGGTGCCCAATGCCAGCGTCACCTGCACATCATCGTCATGGACTAGTGGACCACTACAATTACCTATGATTCTCATGTAATTCCACAACCGCGCTCTGATACCAGCTGTAACGACCCGGTAATCGGATTCTCGGGTCGTTACATAAGTCCTGTCAGATTAAACTTGATATCAGTTTGAATCAATCTGAAGGAAAAGAAAAGGATGCATCGAGTAAGTTTGATATTTGAACTGAGCCTGTACAGACTTGATGCACAAAATGCAGTGTGCATATAAGAAAGTATGTACATTGAAGATGAATGCTCGGACATGCCATCAACGAGTGTATGGACTTAGTGTCCATGCGACACCAATGTACAGACTCGCTGGAGTGATGATGCATGAACTTAACCACTCGTACCAGCAATAGAATGTATAGACTTTGAATGTATGGTAAAGAGTGTATAGACTTTGTTTTGAAAGATTGCACAAATGCCACTGAAGAATGTACAGACGTTGAACGTGTGAAATGCAGTTTGCATCTATCAAAGTATGCACAACGAAGATGAATGTTCAGGCATGCTGTCAAAGAATGTATAGACTTTGCGTGCATGCGCCAAGATGATGTGCAGACTTTGCGTGCCTGAAACAAGACAATGTACAGACTTGCTACTGTCAAAGAATGTACAGACTTTGCGTGCATGCGCCAAGACGATGTACAGACTTTACGTGCCTGAAACAAGACAATGTACAGACTTGCTACCTAACATTTAAGAATCAATGCATCACGTATAGACTTGCTTAAATGACGCATGGACATAACAGCAAAGACTGTGCAGACATTATATATGCATGAAACAACTGAATGTACTGACTATGTATGCGTAATGAACATGCATCGATGTAGTGTGTGCATATGGCAGATATTGAACCGATGCAATGTATGCAGGATAACTAACAGTGCAGTCTATTTACCAGATCATGCATCGACTATATGACGTGTAACAACAGTTAATGTACCGATGCAAACTACACTTGTTATGCAGGAACTAGAGTTGCACCAATGCAGAGACAGACAATGCAATGAGATGGATGTGCCCACTCTCAAATCAATCAATCAATCATGCTCATAGTGCTTGCTGACATCAAAATAATTCATACTCATAGTGCTTGCTGACATCAAAACCATAGGGGCACAACAATCTCCCCCTTTTTGATGATGGCAACACTATGAGTCACTATGAGACACACAGATCCAAGCTATTTTCCCCCTTTGACTTCATCAAAAAGAGAAAAGTTTGAGAGAGAAATATGCAAGATGAGCACTTGAAGAATAAAATATAAGAACTCCCCCTATCAATATGAATGTTTGACTACTCTCCCCTTAAATTCAGATGACCCAGAACTCCCCCTGAAGTGCAGGAATGAACTCTGATTATCCAATGAAGCAAACTGAAATCTGCCATCACAGAATAAAGCATGTGGAAAGTCCATAGAACCAGAACTGGTTACAGAAATAAGATGGAAGATTTCAACAGTGTGGAGAGTAGATCATCTCAAGAATCAATCAACTAATAAGAGAGGATTGTCAACTAAGTGCCTATTGATCAGGTTGTCAGGGGTGAAACAAATCATGAGGAATTTTAAGACATGCACCACTACAATAAGTCGTAACATGAATAGACTCTCCCATCATAGAGGGTTATGAATTGGCAACTTGACCAACCTGATTTAATTATGATGTATACCAAATTTGTCAATCAAAATCAGTACTTATATCTGAATTCAAGTTTTAATAAAGGTGAACCAAATAATCAGATAACACTCAGGACCAATCATCTTTATCTTACACGCATGATCTCAATGACTC
Organism: Amorphophallus konjac; assembly: GCA_022559845.1. Classification (NCBI taxonomy): domain Eukaryota; kingdom Viridiplantae; phylum Streptophyta; class Magnoliopsida; order Alismatales; family Araceae; genus Amorphophallus; species Amorphophallus konjac. The sequence goes on from CM040124.1 coordinate 321,161,453, forward strand.
CTTTGATAGTTACACAGATTAGACTTGAGATTAAACACTTTTACAAGAGCATGAGTTGACAGAGTTTTGCAAGATATTTTCATTTGAAGCATATTATACTTTTCCTGAGCAATTTTAGTTGATCAACACCTTTTTACATGAGGCACAACACGTCTCAGGTGAAGTGACCCAGTTACTCAGTGTGATGACTGTCATTGCCTCTCAACTTTGAGACCAGAGTTAGCAATAGAAATATCTTTTTACGTGAGGAGACACCTTGATTAGAGGTCAGACTCCCCAGTTACTCAACACAAATATGCCATTGCTCTGTCAGGTTTTTCAATACATTTTCACCAGAGATAATTATGGCATTTCATGACATAGGTTTACTCTATTTCATTAATAGAGAACCCAGTTTCTCAGTGACCAAGTCATTGCTCTGAAATCACATTTTTTCTCATTTAGTCAACATTTTTTCAAGTGTTTAAAAACAATATTCAATCTATGTATCTCAACCAAAGTAGCCTTGATTTCAAATTTTCAGATTTCAGATGAGTGAGTCTAAGGTTTTCATGACACATATGGTTAAAGTTTATTAAAGCTTATCATTCAGATATTTTCAAGTCATTTAAATGCAAATCTGAGAATACATTAACCTTATATCAGTCTGATTCAGTGGTCATTCTTATACCTATATGAAAGGAATTTCTACATGATTCTCAGACTGAATTGTATGGCATGCAGCTTGTGTTCCTCAGACTATATCAAAAAAATAGCTGACCAACTAATCAATAATATAAACAAATCAGTCACACCAGCTAAGAAGTATGTGAAAGATGAGTATAAGCTGGTGGAAGGGCCAACAACAAGAGAGGAGAGCATTAGAAGATCCAATACACTAGACAGAAGGATTTCAGGTGAGAGTGAACAAGATGATCAAAGTGGCTCCCTCTGTCTGGATGCAATGAGGCTAATCATGAGCATCAATAACATTAAGCATAACTAGTCAAACTCCCCCTGACTAAGTGCATGAAATGTGATAAAAGCACAACACATGATTTCAAATTCTTCATTCATATATGATTCATGCAATTTTGACAGAAGGAAACTACCATAAGCATGATTGCGCAATTCATGTTTAAGAAAATCTCAACTTAGCATCAACAGAGCAACATGATATATAATCATTTCAAATTCTCAATTTTCGGATGATAAAATTTAAACAGATTGTTCAGAACTGACCTGAAGCGTAGGATCCTGGGGTTTTCATTCTTGAGTGCCTTGGATTATTAACCCCTTTATTCATCAACTTCCAAGGCACACCTGCAAAGGCTAAAGTATTTTTATCCAACAGAAACCCAAGCAGCCTTGGGTCCTGAAGTAAAAGTGACATCTCTGAATGGTTCTTTCCATATTTTCTGAGACTTCAGATCATCACTCATCATCAAGGAGCAATTATCCATACGATGACCTATCTGACTACAGTAATGGCATGATGCAGCAGATTTTAAAATCTTTTTATGCAAATTACTATTGTCATGAAATTTATTAGCAAAGTGAAAATTCTGTTTACTAAAACCAGCCAGCCAACAATCAGCAGCTCTATGGCCTGGCTTCCCACATTCACAGCATGAAGAGTTTTTCTTTTTATCAATAAAGTTATTTCTAGCAGAATCATAGAAAGCAGGGAATTTTACAGATTTAGAATTCAATCTATTTTCCTGAGCATGCCAACAGTTCTTGACTGTATGGCCATGCTTTCCACATTCGAAGCACCTTAGGTGCTTACCTTTGGATCCAAATTTATCCCAATATGACCCTGACCAGCACTCAGTAGCCTTGTGACCGGGCTTGTTGCAATTGAAGCAGATAATGTGCTGGTTAAACACAGGTTTGTTTCTTCTATACCCGTGATGATTTGCAGAAAATCTAGCATACATCCTATCATTGAATTTCATAGCAAAGCACTCGTTCATTAAATGACCATGCCTTCCACAGTAATAACATGAAGCATCAGATTTCCTAGTGGCATAGTTTCTACCAAATGAATTCCTAGAATGCATTGCTTTACCATCATGCTCATCTTCAAGCAACAATCTGCAATCATCCATTACATGCCCTATCTTGCCACAATAATGACATGAGCCATTCTTATCAGATGCATACGAATAAGTAAATGAGTTATGAGCAGTATGCATTGACCCATCAGATGCACCAGAGCTGGCAGATTTCAAGACACAAGTAGGGACCTTTTTGACCTTATTTTTCTTACCATTCTTGTTCAATTGTTTACCCTTGTCCACAACTTTTGTTTGTTTTTCAGTTTTCAGGGCCTTGAATTGAAATACAGATGATGAAGGTGTTTTAGAAGGCACATAGCATCTAGTGAATGAGGTAGATGGGTCATTTTTAGGTTTCCTCTTGTCGACCACATTGTGACCGTGACCTTCCTTCCGAACATTAAGCTTTGTTCCAGGAATCTTATCAGAATTGCTCTTTCCTTCAACGGATTTTGACAATGTGCTTTTAAGACCCTGGATTTCAGATTTTAAGGAGGCTATGTTATCTTCATAGCCAATGATCTCGGTTTCACAAGAGATAATCTGCTGATGCAGCTCAGCATTCAGACTGATGCGGGACGACAATGAGACTTGATGTTGTTGGTGCGATCCTTGGACGTCTACTAGATGGTGTGACTTGTTGGACGACGCGACCAGCAACAACACAAACAACTCGGCAGCTAATGTGGCTCCTGAAGAGGCGACTGCACCCAAACAAGAAGCATTCACTCACGGTTGTTCCTGGCGAGGGAAACGAGTCGATCGGCACGGTTGAGAAACCGGTAATGAGTCTCGGGTGGTCAGCTCACTCTCGTGCTCGGATCGAGCCACGGGACGGGTCTCGCACTCACAACTCACAGCGGTGACTAATTTGAACGATCTAGGGGCCTAACATGCTCACGAGCGACGGCATCAAGAGCCTATACTAGGAAAGCAAGCAATTAAAGAGGGGTGACGAGTGTACCTCCACGCTCGGGGCGTGGGGAAGACTTCCCGGCTGAGATCCGAAACTCCCGGTACAACAATAATTAATAATTACAGAAATGATGCTAAAGCCCACTCCACGCAGGGAGATAACAGGCGACACGTGGGGTCCGGGAGCACCAATCTCGGGTTGGCGGGCAACAGTCGATGGCGCTCGGGTGGACGCAGTCGGCCGGTTCAGCTCCCTTCACTCGGGCCCGTCGGATGGTACGTGGGACCCGCTGCTGGTACGGTGGCGTCGGGGGTGGCTCCTGGCTGCAACGACTGATGGGGGCGCTCCTGGAGTGTCCCGGGTCGATCCCCGGGAGTGGCGGTCACCGGAGTGGAGGCGGGTGATTTCTTGGGAATTATCTCCGAATGCTGTCCCGAGGCTGTGTTTCTGTCCAGATCTGCGCGCTCCGACGAGATCGGCTGGTACGCTCAACTCCGACGTTGGATCGGGACACAAAAGATATCGTTGGAAAGAGGACTCAAAATCCTACGACATAATGGAAGCCCAAACTCATCCAACGGCTGGATTTAAAATTAAAATGACTGCAAGTGGACTGAGCACACTGTCCCAAAATACATAACATGCTGGACAGAACCTAACCTCCCTGATCAAGGGCTTTGAATTAGGATCTAATGGAAGAATTAGGACATGAAAGTTTTATGGTGGGTAGAGGGGAGGGTTACGAAGACGCACATATCTCTTTTGTGAAATTTGGACAACATTTGAGGGGTGAGAAAATTCGTATGCCAAGATCTATCTCGTAGATCTGCACACAGGCAGACTTTGGGGAAGATGAACAGGTGGCTGGGAACAGGGGAAAACGGGCTCTGATCGACCTAAAAATTTAACTGGGAATGGACTCTGATAGATGGAACCTACCCTCAAAGTTTTACGACGATCCAACGGTCGGATCTCCCGTACCAGCCCTTTCACCGAGCTGCTGTCCTATAACTCCGAATTTGGGGCAGCCGGATGAAGTCCGGCTTGTGGTGGCTCACCGGCGGCACGAACGGCGGCGGTGGCAGCGGTGAACGTTCACAATAGATAGAGGAAGAAGAGAAGTATAAGAAATTTAAGAGAGATCGAAGATTTGGGATGGGTCTAGAGAGAGTTGGGGGTGGGAGGAGGAAGAACACCAAGAACACTCAAGAGGGAGAGGGGTGTGCACCAAGCATTATGCCAAAATATTTCTTCATTAATTTCTTCCACAATTGATACAAGATACTATAAATAGCCACACCCTAGATCTAGACCAAAGGATATCCACTAACACCAAAGGACATCCACTAATATTGGTCAAGGGTAGGTGGGGGACAAGCATGGGGAACAAGGGGGGACACCCCCCCATTAAGGGTAGGTGGGGGACAAGCATGGGGAACAAGGGGGGGACACCCCCCATTAAGGGTAGGTGGGGGACAAGCATGGGGGACAAAGTGGGAGAATCCTCTACCTTTGTCTCCTTGGCCCAATTGTCCAAATCTTCTAGAAGGTCCAATTGGGCTCTTAATGGTCTTGAGGCCCAATGTAGAAATTGGACCCCTTACATGAATTGTAGCCCATATTACAAACTTGACCCATTACACTCATAAATACTCAAATACACACCAAGACACTCATAATACATATAAAAAAAAAACTCAATACCCAGGTGGGGACTCCATGCTATCACCCAGTCACAAGGAGGTCGGCGTCGCTCGAGTCGTGCTGCGTGTCTGATATCGACGACTAGCTCTGGTGTCCTCACCACAGACTCTGTAAGGTTTCAATTTCTTATGTGTGCTCTTCCTCTCTATTAATCTCATCCTCCTTCATCACACATTTTCCTTTCTCAATGGTCAGTCATCTTTCTGACATGACCGTATTCAGGACCATGAGTTTCTTGTTTTGTTCCTTCAACTCTTTATTTTCAAGTTTCAGTTTATTCAATTCAGAATTAACCTTACTAAACTCTTGCAAGCTCATTAGATGTTCATCATTCTTCTCATTCAGCTTGTTCTCCAGTTCAGATATCTTGTTTAAACATGTTTGATTCTTATTTTTCAAAGACACAATCTGTTCCTTACAGTTATGAATATCTAGCATACATGCATCATAAGATTGTTTCAGATTTGGACAGTTTTCACAAGAGAGTTCAGATTTATACTGTTCAATCGTTTTCTTCAATCTTTTATTTCAGATTTTAATTTCGTACATCTATCAGTAAGTTCTTCATTTATATTCCATAAATCATCAAGCGAAATTTCTTCAAATCCAGAGCTTACTATGGATGACGATTCCTCCTATTGATCAGAGTGGTGATCACCCCGGTGGGCCATTAAGCATTGATCCCCTTGCTCTCCATTTGTAGTAGTTATTCTATCCAAGATTTCCTTTCCAGAAGCGCACCTGAGAACAAAAGGAAATATGTCAGTATTAACTGCAGCTTTCAAAATGTTAAGAGCTGTGACATTATCACAGTTCTTTGCTCTGTCCTCTCTAGACCACTTGGTCTCATTATGAGGTAATTGGTGTGGGCCTTTTGAAACCAAACTCCATAGATTAGGATCAATGGAATTTATATAAACGAATAGTCCGCCTAACCAATTACTAAAATTAGAACCATCAAACGCAAACGGACGAGCGATTAAGACAGATAGCAAATAGATTCAACGCACAAAGCAATCGATAAGAGATGCACCAAAAGCGAAAAATCACCGAAGACAGCAAGATCCTCTGCAGATCGTTGGATCTGGAAAGTCAGAGACCCGCTCTGATACCAATTGTTGGGACCGGTGCGATGGATTCAGAGGGGGGTGAATGAATCCCCTTCAAAAACTTGGTCTAAAATTGAGTAATTGAAACTTAAATCAGATGACTATTGCGGAAGCAGAAACTAATAGACTTAGTTAACAACTTGACTCTCTGGATAAAAGACTGGCATCCTAACGTGATGCTTAGAGGTAAATGATCAGATAGCGCACGTGCAACTAAACTACAACCAGATCACGAGTCACTCGATAGACATGCAATCAGATCACGATCCTAGTCAAGCATCTAGCAGAATCAAAATAACATGCAAACCACTGCACAAAAGATTTTTAGGTGGTTCGGTCCTCCAGACCTACGTCCACCCCACACTCAATCTAGAGTGTGGATTACTGCTGACTAACAGCTTGAAAACCGCTGGGCGACATAGCTTGCCTACAAACCGCTGACTAACAACTTGACCGCTGGGCATTATAGCTTCTCCATCCACTGGGGACTACAGCTTAACCCGTCCAGAGGAATCCTCCTCTGCCCGCTGAGCAACACAGCTTGCTCCGCTGACTAACAACTTGAATAAAGGTTCAAAAGAAAAATAAAAGATGATAAATCACAGCGACAGAAAGCTGTAAACGATGGAACATAGATGTGGCTCTCATGGAGCTGACTGGCTTGGATCTGATCCAAAGTCCAGTGAAAACAAATCTTCCGATGAAGCTTTTCTTCTTTCCTTAGAGTTCTCTCTCTACCTCTCTCTTCCTTTCTTTCTCTTCTTCTGCTTCTCTATACTTCTCTGTTGCTCACTCTTTTCTTCTCTCTTTCTCTTCTATCTGGATCGTACAAACTCTTTCTGCTTCTACTCTTCTAATGTAACTTTTGATCCTCTCTTCACGAGCATCTTCTCCAAATGGAGAAGTCTTCTTTTTATAGCAGGAGCAGATAGGTGGGCGTGTGTCCTCCACAATTTTCGCCCTAGAGCCTTGACCACGTGGAAGCATTTTAGCTTGTTACGTTACACGTGTCACGATCCTAGCACATCCTCCATTCTTGGATCACGTGCCCTTCTTAGGTTCCTCGAACATAAGTCCTGTCAGATTAAACTCGATATCAGTTTGAATCAATCTGAAGGAAAAGAAAAGGATGCATCGAGTAAGTTTGATATTTGAACTGAGCCTGTACAGACTTGATGCACAAAATGCAGTGTGCATATAAGAAAGTATGTACATTGAAGATGAATGCTCGGACATGCCATCCACGAGTGTATGGACTTAGTGTGCATGCGACACCAATGTACAGACTCGCTAGAGTGATGATGCATGAACTTAACCACTCGTACCAGTAATGGAATGTATAGACTTTGAATGCATGGTAAAGAGTGTATAGACTTTGTTTTGAAAGATTGCACAAATGCTATTGAAGAATGTACAGACGTTGAACGTGTGAAATACAGTTTGCATCTATCAAAGTATGCACAACGAAGATGAATGCTCAGGCATGCTGTCAAAGAATGTACAGACTTTACGTGCATGCGCCAAGACGATGTACAGACTTTGCGTGCCTGAAACAAGACAATGTACATACTTGCTACTGTCAAAGAATGTACAGACTTTGCGTGCATGTGCCAAGACGATGTACAGACTTTGCGTGCCTGAAACAAGACAATGTACAGACTTGCTACCTAGCATTTAAGAATCAATGTATCATGTATAGACTTGCTTAAATGACGCATGGACATAACAGCAAAGACTGTGCAGACATTGTATATGCATGAAACAACCGAATGTACTGACTATGTATGCGTAATGAACATGCATCGATGCAGTGTGTGCATATGGCAGATATTGAACCGATGCAATGTATGCAGGAGAACTAACAGTGCATTCTATTTACCAGATCATGCATCGACTATATGACGTACAACAACAGTTAATGTACCGATGCAAACTACACTTGTTATGCAGGAACTAGAGTTGCACCAATGCAAAGATAGACAATGCAATGAGATGAATGTGCCCACTCTCAAATCAATCAATCAATCATGCTCATAGTGCTTGCTGACATCAAAATAATTCATACTCATAGTGCTTGCTGACATCAAAATCATAGGGGCACAACAGCTCTAATACCAATTTCTTAACAAGCCAACCGACTAGACGAATAGATCGAATCCTTCATATTTTAACACAAGCAATAGACTTGTAAATAGATTAAGAATATAAAGTCATTCGATCAGTCAGGCATAAAAAGGAGCACTAGTAAGAGAGAACAGAGCTCTTAACTTGCAATGAAGTGTTTATTCACACATATTTATAGGATTACAACAAGAATTCATTTAAACGACAAGGTTACAAGGAAAGATTACAAACATCAAGGATTCGATTACAAAGACATAGTTACAAAAACTCGATTACAAGACTCGATTATAAGAATATGAACAGAAGCACACTAAAATGGAAAGTACTTACAGAGAGAAGGCCAAAAGTTCCTTGGGTTCACGGAAGCCAGGGTGCCTTTAAAGTGGAAGAAGAGGAACGAGATGAACTCTGGTATCATTATTCTGTCCTTTAATATGAGTAAATATTAGTTTGTAACCATTTTATGCTAGGAAGTCTGTAAACTTTAGCCAGCGTCTTTCAGTAAGTCTATTTGTTCTAGTTGAGTTAACATGAGAGACTATATTATTACAATCATTTCTTATAATAAATGTTCTACCAAGATATATCCTAAATTTATTGACTGCTTCTATTATTCCTTTAATCTCTGCATCTGTACTGTTATGAATTAATGTTTTATATTTACTAGAAGTATATTTACACAGTTGCTCTTGAGTATCTACGATTTGCAACAATGTTGCTCCCCATTCATCATGATAACTATCGGTTTATATGATTTTGGGGGTATCTGTTCGTGGTAAGACTAAAGGAGGAATATTTTTAGCTATAATTTTTATCTGTTGTATAAGTTTTACATCTTGGTTAAAGTATTTTTATCTAAATTTTTTTAATTTATTATAAAGTGATTGTACGATAATATTAAAATTTTTAATAAATGATCTAACATAATATATATATATATATACACACGCACACGATAACGACAAACATGCATTAGAATATAATCACTGAGAGGGAAAGGATAAATGTACTATTGTCAATGATTATACGTGAGGAGGATAAAATTGGCACGATCCACGAAGGGCCCATTAATATCAGACGCACGTCGACCCGAGATCTGTAACGTGTACTACGGGTCCCGACACCCACGGTCCACAACGAATGATCCAATATGACCACATCGGATTCGCCTGTAACTACGTGCCAACATGCAAACTCGAACGGAACGGCCGGTCAGACCACTCCGGCATTAATGGGTTCCTATGTACGGTCATGTGGATAAATGGGGTTCGACGACACGTAGCAACTCTGGCAATTAAACACGTTTTAGATGAAATTCCAGGGGCATGTGGTCACGTTCCAATGTTTGTTTCACGTGTACATAACCTCATGTGATTTCGTATACTGCCTCTCGCGCGCAGCGCTGGGTAGATTCCTTGCGTGCACATCTGGGGGAAGTTTACATTAAAACCTCAAGCCTATCATCCTTTGCCCAATTTAATCAAATGCCGGTACGTACAGGGCGTCGTAGGGTTGTAATAAATTGCGTGGTACGAGTCTCCGGTAGACCGATCAGACACAAAATGGGTGCTCTTTTAACTCATCATAATACATCGGTGTACGCACATCTCAGGTACGTTTCATTTCATATAAACCACACAAAAGCGTACCTTCATATATACCCGAAGATCAATTCGAACTTAATTGTGTTATTCTTCCGGAAAAGAAATTAAGGCGAATTAACGTTGTCGGGTCATGATGGGACGTTGTTTTGTAAACGAAGCCAATGAAATAATTAGCAATACCTCAATTATGTTGGGCTCATGCAGTAAAGTGCACTCGGGCATTGGCTCACATTCTTTCTTGAATCTAGCGGTCATGTGTAGAGATAAAACAGTCAGTTTTGATTCTGATTCTGCCCTACTCAGATTTTGCTCGTGGTCAGATCGGCCTAGATTTCTATAACGTGACGGAGGCGAATGTTAGATTTCATGTTTTAAATTTTTAAAATTTGAATCTTTACGTTATCTTGTCTCATATTGAATATTGAAAGATGAAAGAAAATAGAAAATAGAGGTGAAAATAAAAATAGGATTATGAACCAATATTATCAGAATCGAATCGGTGTCTTAACCGGTAAATGAGTTGGTTCGGTTCGAATCGGTTGGACCGTTCAATCGAATCGATTTAAACCGTGACGTCATCATAATATTGATACATAGTCCGACCCGATTCTATAACTCAAGACAATAAGAAATAAGATACAATGATCAAATAAATAAACATACTTGTATAATTATTAATCATGATTTCGTAATTATACAAATAAAAAACTAACAATAATATTATTAAATAAATTGACCTTAAAATTTTATAATATTTCATTGGTCTTCACTCTTCACAATTGACATCTATATTCTTTTAAATATTTAAACTTCAAATATATCTAAAATAAAATGATAAATAATAATAAATCAATAATAATAAGATAATTTTATTCACACGTAAATATTGTTTTGAATATTTAAATATTTTTATGTTTATTTTTTTTATTTTAAAAGGTGAATCAAGTCGAACCAATTTAGACCAGTTCACTGGTCCAACCATGATTCGTCTGATTCGTCCGATTCTTTAACATTAGATTGAATCGACCTTTATCAGATCAATTCGTAGATCAATTCACGATCAAACCGATCAGATCGATCTATCCCATTCGATTACGATAACGCTGCTCTGAACACGCAACGCAAGCACCAGCGGGATCACTTGTCCGGGCGCGCAACGAGGGGCCAGCGTCTGGCCACGCGTTGTACTGGGCCTCTCTCCTGCTGCTGGTGGGGGTAGACCTTTCCGCTGCTGGTCGCTGAAAGCTGAAACTCTTCTCGCGGCTCTGCTTCTGCCTGATGCTGCGGCCCTTCCCGCGGGCAGCTTCCCTCCTCATCGGCACACGGCGAAGTCTCCTGCAGCAGCGGCAACAAGCTCTTGTTAGTGCGCTAATGCCCTTTAACTGTCTCTCCTGAGAAGGGGTCTTCTTCTTCTTCTTCTGATAGTTCTATCTTCTTCTCTTCCAAAAATCTTGCCTTCTTGTTACTCTTCTAACTTGGGAAGGTCAGAGGATTCAGCTGGGGAATGGACCCGGCGAGAGAGCACCCCATTTCTGAGAACATCATCCCTCACCTTCTCAACCTGTGAGTTTTTTGATTCTCGTATTGTTTAGCTATTTCTTCCCTCCAAATCTCAAGGAAACTTGTGAATCTTTCCTGGAACTGGCCGAACCAAGAGAGACAAGAGCTGGGTTTGAATTTTGCTCCCATGTTAATTAGGTACAACTCCACTGCGACGGCGAAAGATTTCGAGATTTATGCTCCGAATGCGACGTTCGAAGATCCCCTTATGCGAGCGCATGGGTATGTAGCGGGTGCCTCAAATGATCGTTGGTGGGGTTTTTTGTATCCTGGACCTTTGGTAGCTAATTAACCCTGTGGAGGGGACATTGTTGTTTTCAGAGTGAAGCAGATTAAGTCGGCGTTCTATTCTCTCCCTAAGGTCTGAGCTCGCCTTCCATGATGACTCTCTTATTATATGTTTCTGCTTCTTGCTGTTCTTCTAATTCAGGGGACGTGAATTTTCTTTTCTGTCAATTTATTTTGGTCATGCACCGATAATATTGGTTGGAGCTGGACTGTTTCATCATGGGAAGGAACCCAAAATCAAAGGAGATATATATGTTCTGTAGTAGAAGACATTGATGAGATCATGGTTAATTATTCAAGAGATGCCTTTCAATAGGAATTGCTGCTTGAGAATGACTGCTTACCGCTACTTGTTTTGCACGTACGGCCTTTTAAGCATCACCAAAATTAAACATTACAGGTATTCAGTGAATCAAAGATTGTGGAATATAGTATTCAGGAAAATGCTACTGGACCTGGAGATGGAGAGGTAAGGACTCTTATGAATAACCTTTTTAATGAGAGGAAGGGATTCGATATACCTGCTGTGGGGTATGTGTTTCATTGCGTGCCTCCTCCATTACCCGACCGGTAAGGTACTGCTGCAGGTACTGATTGACAACAAGCAACATTACAAGATCATGGGGCGAGACATTGACCTCGCCACACTTATCAAGCTGCATATTAAAGATGGGAAGGTTGTCCGACATGAAGACTGGTGAGTATATATGCTGATCCTCAGAGTGATTAGTTTGTTGTTTCCACATGTGATATGACACTTGTCAGCCATGTTGTTGTTTAATGTATGCGGGCCGGGTGTGTTAGAAGTTCTGAAATAGTGTTCCATTCGACTCAATTGCGATGAATTACTGTTCACAGAGTATCTCCATGCATTGAACTCTTAAGTTGCTGAATAGTCTCCTGCGGTCTTGAAAGAGACTCTGTAAAATTTGGACGTAGCAGAAATGATTAGTCTTTTGCATTTAGAGCCCCAACCATCCCTGGCGGCTGCTGCTGATCCAACTATTTTAGTTCCAATCTCACTGCTTTATTGTTCCTACTAGGATTTCGAAACTGTAGTCTGCCAAATATTGGACACAGGTCGAAAGGGTTAAAAGCCTTTGGGGATTGGATTGACAAAATCATCCGCAGGTGCAGTGTATGCAACTAGTATGCTTACATCTGGTTCCTTATTCTTGTTGTTGTGTGTGTACCGCGCATTATCTAACCATTTATTAATTAATTAAAATCGTTGACAAGTTTCTACTTCCTCGATCATCCCACCACCACAACCACACAGCACTGTGTTAGTAATCTAATACGTGCATGCCATGGTCTACCTTGCAGATAATGACTCTGTTTAACATCTTTTAGTATTTACCTCGGTTTCCGCCATTGCCTTTTGGAACTCTTGTAATCATCGTAACAGGAGCCCGTTGCTGGTGAGGAATAACTTGCAGGTGGGATAAGAAGCCCCTGAAGAACAGTGAGACGGTACAGCTGCCGCTGGTGGGGCGGCTGGCCGAGATCAGTCGCAGGGCTTCCATGCTGGCGACGCACGCCATGATGGGTTTCGGCAAGGATCCCCGGCCCAGCAACGCCTGACGCTGTTGGTGCGACTTTATAAAGTCCCTCCCCACTCGAAACCACAATAGGCCAGGGACCCTTTGCCCTTGGTTGTCCTTGTGTGGGCGTTGCATACCTGTTTGGTGGTGTATTATATATATATATATATATATATATATATACTGGTTTCCTGCAATTTGGGCGCTCCCCACAGTAAGAGATTTCTGTGTCTGTTTTACGACGATGAAACTAGAATTTCCAAACATGTCGTTGCCATCATCCTCCCAGGGAATTAATGAGATCCCCGCACAGCAGTGGAGTGGAACTATCAAAAGAAGCCTGTCACTACTTGTAATCCTAACATGACTTGCTAAATATGAATCTCTGAATAGTGAATACTCTCCCACCGATCAAGTTCTGCAATATAATCCAAACAATATCATCTCTGATCTCTCCCCTCTTGGTCTCTTTCATTTCAAACAGGGCCAGGTTCAGGCCGAGATTGACACAATCCATACTATTCAATGTCAGGTTCATGGTCAAAAGTCACATACAGAGCAGTCAGTACGGTAGCGCAGCGGGGATTATTCCTCCCAAAATTATATCTCAAAAACCAATATTTTATTGTTATATGTTTTTGTCGTCCTGTTAGCCACTCTCATCCCATCTCATCTCGTATGGTCAAAATGAGAACGACTCCATCCAAAAGGAAATTAAAAAAACTATCTTTATATTTTTAAAATCATTCAAAATCATTTCTATATTTTTATTTTTATTTATTTATCAAAATACTCTTAATTTTTTTAATAAAATAGTCATTATATCTTTTAGTAGGAGTATAGAGATAATTTTTATTTTAAAATAAAAATAGATAAAAATATAATAAATTTTTTCTTAAGAATTTTAAAACTATTACGATAAATATGATAACTAAGATAGAAATACAGAGATAATTTGTTAAGATTTTAAAGGTATAGGAGTAATTTTTCCTGAAGAAAATTGCAATAAACTATGTGACTGAAAAACATGACGCCGTAACATTTCTCATTTTCCAAAAGATTTACATCGTAGAGTTTGTGTTATAAGTTATTAACTATTTTCTACACTCCTACCACACAGTTTTAATTACAATTAATAGTAGAAACGTAAAGAAGAAATTAGAGAAAACCACGGACATAAAAAGAAAGAGAGTTTCCTCCGGTGCTCTTTCCAAGTCTTCTACTCGGCGGGCGGCTTCTCCTCCGACGAGAGGAAGCCTTCTTCGTCGGACGCGGACCCATCGGCCTCCGGGTCGAGCTCGAGCTCCAAGCCGGCGTCCAACCCCCGCAGCGGAGACATCAACAAGGGAGTGTAGAACCGCGAGGAGCCATAGGGCGTCGTAGACGGCATGACCTCAAAGTCGAAGGCGACTTCCGCTGCCACCACCTCCTCTAAATGCTCCTTCCCCGCCGCTCCCTCGGCTGAGCCCACAGATTCCCCCTCCCCTGCTTCCCCTTTCTCCCTTCCGGCGACGGCGGTCAGGACCTCGGTGGCGTACGCATCCCCCCACTTCGTCGGGTTAGCCGGTAGCGGAGGGGCAAGAGGCGGCGGCGGCGGCGGCGGCGGCAACGGCTTCGCGTCGGGGAAGGCGGTCCCCGGTGGCCAGGGGAAGCCCGGCGCCGACGGGGAGAAGGCGTAGACGGGGGTGACGGTGGCCAGGGAGCGCTCGTTCCGGGACTGGTTCCTGAGGCAGATGAAGTAGAGGAGGAGCTCCTTGGAGCTGGGGGTGCCGAAGGGGTCGCCCGTGGCCTCGGCGGCAGCGGCGGCGACCTCCGGGTCGTTGGCGCCGGGTGCCTCCCGCTGGAACCTCCGGCGGTACCAGAGCACGTAGGTGAGCTCGGCGGCGAAGGCTAGGATGGTGAAGACGAAGACGAAGATTAGCGCTAAGCCAAGCCCGGTGAGGCCGCCCATGGCTGATGGCCCTCGTAGAAGAAGAAGAAGAAGAAGAAGAAGCAGAGGCGGAAAGGTAAGGGACAAAGCCGGTGTGGCGTGTTTATAAAGGAGGAGAGCCTAATTACCGGATTGGCAGGTTACAGCCCACTGGTATTGTAGTTTCTCTGCGCCCCGGGTTGGTGTGCCCAGCCAATGGAAATCTGCCACATCATTTAAAATTTTTAATTAAATTAGACGAGATGATTGATAAAAAGTCTCGGGCAACTTTAATTTTTTGAACGACTTTTTCTATCCTTTCTTCATTTTTTTTTGACTAGAATGGATGTCTCTTTTTTTAATACGACCTCTACTCTAATTTTCAAATAGTTAGGAGGTGGTGACCGTTCGATTAAAACCAAAAAAATGTCGAACCAGAGCGATCCATTTGGTTCCATTTACTTTGATATAAAATTTAAAAAATATTAATTCCGTTTGAAACCAAATTGAGCGAAAAAAGACAATTTGATTCAAGTCCCCCTCTTTATAAAACGAATCAAATTAAATAAATTGGATTAAATTAAAAAATATGACCAGTACAGTTTTTTATGAGTTGTCCTTTATATCTAAGTACTTATGTAAAATGTGAGGGATAATGTGTTCATCCCGGTTTTAAATTAATAAGAATCGTCCAACAAATGAATTCAAACCTTCAGATTTACTTTCAGCTCTGCAAGGCCACAGCATCCACTCTATTGGGAAAATTAACTTAACTGGGGTGTCTCCTAGAGGGGGTAGCTTATTTATCAGCCCCGTTAGATCCCACCTTTTAATTTTATTAATAAGTCAAATATTTTATATGATAATCTGTACAAGTAAAAATAATAATGTTTAAATATAATGAAATTATATTTTAATTAAAAAATATTCTTAACAATTTACCAGGTAAAACACTCAATTGACTATCTATCAGGTTATACATTCATTAAATCACTCAATTTAATCATTCATTACATGCAATACTCATTCCCCTAAATACTTCAACTATAAAACAGTCTATAGGACTCAGCCTAAGTATTTCAACTGAAAAATCAGTCGATAGTCTCAACCTAGTACTTCAGCTATAAAATCAGTTGATAAATTCAACCAATACACTTTAGTCTTAGTCATTCGATTAACTTTTCTAAATGATAGATTATTACGACACTTCTCTTAATCCATAAGGCCCTTTCTATTATCATTCAGTCCATAGCATTCTTAAGTAAATCATTCACCTATTGTCAATAGATATCTTATGATTGACAACCAATCAAAGGCATTCGACTATAGTATATCACTAACTAAATGTTTTGATTGTCATATTCAGACACGATTGGATCCATCTCTGGTTGAAGTGACTTTATTACAACTATCGCATTACTGATAATATGTTATCAATGTTATTAATAATATAGTATAAGTAATCCTAACCCTTACGAGTGGAGGTGAATGTGCGAGGATGATCCCCCCCTCTCTCTGTGTGTGTCTCTCTTTCTATATTTTACTTCTTTGTTTCTTCATTCTCCACTCCCTCTACATTCTCTATCTGCATCACTAATATTATGTTATTAATAATACATTATCTGTAACATATTATTAATATAAGTGGAAACCCCTACAATGCTCTCCCTTAAACAACTATTGCTAATGTGTTAATGTCATGACTACTACATTATTGATAGACAGGGTACCTCTCTCTCTCTCTCTCTCTCTCTCTCTCTCTCTCTTTCACATGATTAGATTATCAAAAAATTAAATAAAAATAAATGACACATAAGAAGTCTACTTTATTGTCCAGTAAATGGCTTCACCCAGAGGGAGATGAATGGATAAATAAAAATTTGACCGTGATAAAATATTGTTTAGAATGCGGTATAAATTGTTGGTCCCGGGTAGGCAAGCGGACAAGAAGGGGGGTTGAATTGTCTCCCACTAAAATGATAAATTTAAAAATTAACTAAGCGAAAATAACAACTTTGACGAGATTGAAAAGATTAAACCAAACAGAGTAAACCAAAATCTCTCAATCTCACCGGGCTCACTCGATCATGCAAGAGATTAAGCAATTAAACACGTCACATACTGAAACCTAGGCAATTGAGAATTACTCGTGCAATTGGACTTCACTCATGCTCACCGATCACACGTGTATTGAATTAATAATTAATCACAATAAAGCAAACCATAATACACATCACAAAACACAAGGATTTTTAAGGTGGTTCGGGACCACGACGGGCTCCCTACGTCCACCCCTTACCAAACCGGTAAGACTCTACTAGGGGATAAATCCCCAACACGGAGGCGACACTCTAACAACACGTAGAACGACGCCTGCACACATATGGGGATGCACCCCAACACACACACACAGAGTAAACCCTACAAACACGGGGTACAACCCCAAACACACACGGAGATAGAGTCTCCAACACGATCTAACGACCAGATCACAACCAAACACACACGTTGCAACAAATGCAGCACGGTAGACACACGACCGTATATAAACAGTCACACACACACACACAATATTTCTAGTTCAGAAAATTAACACAGATATTCAAACATACTCGACCCTAAACATAGATTATGAAACACATCAAGAACAACATAGAATGGATGTAGAAAAGATCCCCCTTGGTTTCCAAAACCCGGTTGATGATGTTCTTTGAAGCTTGGGTCGGAGGGAAGTCAGATGACGACGATTCAAGCATCAACACGATCCTCTCATCATCCCGCTTCACTTTCTCTTCATGCAAGATCTTCAAAACCTCCTGAATGTAGATGAAATCTCCCTTGACTTGAGCTCCTCCTTCCTTTCTTTTCTTTCTTCACCTATAAGAGAGAAACAACAATCACATTAGGGTTCTCCTTGCCAATTTCGTAGGTCTTACATATGCATATATAAGAGGAACTAAAAGACCAATATAACCCTTCTAGAATCCTCAAAAAGACCCCCAATAGGTCTACCACCAACCCAGGGGCAAAAGAACAAAAGGTTAGGCACAAGTTGACTGGGTTCAGATGGTTTTCGGATCCACGTTTTTGGGTTACGTCGGTACCGGTCGACCTACACGGGGTGGGCGGTCGACTTAAAAATTACAGTCACAAAACATGCCAACTCTAGGAATTTTGGTCGACCTAAGACCCATGGTCTATCGACCGGAATGAATAGTGTTCCAGATTTGTAAAAGTTCAGATTTAAGAGTTAAAATCCATTGACAAGTGTTCAAACTTCATGAATGAAAAATTAAGACTTAAACCCAATCAACCCAAGTTCAAAATCTATGAAACACACTCATAAAAAACACATTAATCAAGAAGGATAAAAATTCATTCTCAAGTTAATCATCCACACCAAAATATCAAGTTCATATGACAATGAATTTAAACCACATGAATGATCATCATGTAACCAAAACTTCCAAGATTGATGTGGGCATTGCGAAAATCAAGTATCATGAATCATAAGAGCTTTACACACTCATTTATACCAAGATTTACATGAGGAGTTCATTAACACTTAGCTAGCTCATAAAGCCTTAGAAAAATATGCATGAAGGACATTCAAGTCACTTAAGAGCTTATGAGTAATCTATTGAATACACACAAACTAAATCTCTAGTTCAAGCACATAGGAGCCTAATCTTTCTTAAATAAAAATCATTTTCTTAAACCATGTATTTTAGACATGTATGAGCATCTACAAGAAGCATGTAGAAAGTCTTCTAGATCCATGTAACCAAATCTCATATTGAAGAAGCATGAAGCACATTCTCAAACCATCAAATCCTCAACAAAAGATATGATCATTTAGACATGCATATGAGAAAAACATGTGAGCATTATAAACTCCAATTTCACCAAAATTCACATGAGTTATCTTAATCAACTTTCAAGCACACACTGAGCACATTTCCTTATTTTGCCAAAACAACATGACCAAGAATCCATATAATGAGAGAGCATCATTCAAATCACATTCATCAAATTGCAAGTTAATAGGTTGAGGATATTTTAAGCCCAAAAATCTCATGAGGAAGAATGCATGAAAATACCCAACCAAGATTATGAAAAACCCTTTAATGAAATGCATGAAACATGGAAAGAGTCAACGCGATACAATGAGAGAGTTAACTCTCTTTTTGAAGAAGAACTTCATTGATGGACTCCTTTGAGTTCCAGGTATGAATCATGGATTTTGATCCTGCAAGCCGAGATAAACATAGCATGAGATCCTTAAACAGCAGTCATTCAGATGATTTACAAGTGAGAGCATTGAAGTCATCTTTTAACTCATCAACCAAAGATGCATACATGTTGCTCAATGAAACACACACAAGCACAATCGTTTTGTTATCATTAAAATCAAACACCAAACATCAACTAGGGGATGCAACAATCTCCCCCTTTTTGATGATGATAAAACGATGTGTGCGAGAGTTCCAAGAGATAGAGTAGAAGCATTTCAATGGGTGTTATGAGAATGAAAGATAATGCACATTCAATCACATTCTTCCACAAGGTTACTCTTTCTCGTTAAGCATAAAGCATTGAGCACATAACCAAACATTATCCCCCTTTTTGTCATCTACAAAAAGACTGGGGGGGGGGGGGGTTATATGACATGATATGAACATGTGTGGCCTGATATCAATTGTTGGTCCCTGATTTTTGTATAAAACTCAAGACTACACTCCCTTATGTAAATTGCATGAAATGTGAACTTGAAAGCCCAAGTGACAAGGAGTGTATGAACATGTAGTACAGCATTCAACCCTTCATTTTTGCCAACCAAAATTTAGTATCAATCAACCTAATGTTTAATTAACATGAATGCTCAATGTGATGTCAAAACACAACCATTATTTGTTTCAAAACCTTAAGCATGTTTCCATCATTTAAAAACCCCTTCATGAATATGCAAGAAGGCCCTTTGAGAACATAGTTGACATACCTAACACGAGCAACATATGACCATGAATATGAACATGGTGTGAGAACCAAAATGCCCAATTTCTACCAATCTCCACAACCCCATGAGACAGAAAAAGTGAGACGATATTATCATGCATCCATGTGAAGTTTAAGTGTGATCCAACCATTTCTTTCCTACAAGTAACACAATGAAGCCATGTTAGTATCGAGTTGATAATAAATCATTTCAACCATTTATCACTAGATGCTCATTTCAACATGACCCTTCTTCACAAACTCCACAACCAAGACAAAGTTCAAATCATCATGTATCTAGGCAATAGGACCATTATCATACCAACTTCCACTTAGTTATGCATGACAAACTTAAACATGTGAGGCCTGAAGAAATGATACCAATTCTGATACCAATGGTTGCTGATTGTTGGCCCCAAAGATAGGAGACTTCAGTGCGTTGGCCTCGAAGATATGAACATGTGAAGCCCAAAGATATGATACCAATTGTTCATACGATACCAATTGTTGGAAGAGTGATGTAGCATGAAGTGTTCGATATGATATCATGTATGAACTATATGCATGCTGAAATGTCAAATATGCAAGAATGCACACCATGAGTTTCATCTTTCAAACGCTAAGAATATGCACTATGTGAATGCTGAGAGTGCAAGATATGTAGCAATGCACATTGTGACTTCTATCCTTCAAATGCAAGACTTATGCCCAAAATTGGATCAAAAGGGGATGCATAAACATGCAAGCACACAAGCATAATTATCATGCACACAAATATTACTTATAGCAACTCCCCCTTAATGAGGCACGGATTAAGAATGGTGCAAGTGATTTATTGTTAAAATACAAGACATGAAGCATATCTAAGAGAGTTTTGCATACACATCTGGAGGTACTACATAAACCATGAATGTAGGCAGATTCATAGTATACATTCATCACAAAGATACCTATATGTGAAATGTGATGCATGAATAATGAGCTTCAATAGATATGGATATGTAGATCTTCTAAAGAATACTAGAAGGTAATCTCTACACTTATACTTTAGATTCTCGACTTTCGGTAGCTTCACACAACCCTGATTTTTGTTTCTTTTTATAGACATCACTGTTCGGCGCGAGTTTCCTCATATGTCTCAATGGAGATTCCCGACTACTAGGATTCGTCATCATGTGATTTTTGCTTTACCTTTCGACGTTAATTTCTTCATTTATTTCAGTGGGGATTCCTGACTACTCGATTTGACATACCACTTATTGAACATTGTGGGGTAGGCAGCTTTTTCCTCACGATTACTCTTTAATGTCCATGTAGAGATTCAAGTTTCCATTAAAGTGTTGGAAGGAATTTCTCAAATCCTTATCAAATAAAGTCATTAAATTCATTTTATGCAAAGGTATGGGAGAAAAGTTTTATTTTGCATGTATAAGATGAATTTGACAAGACATGGCTATGACTCCCCCTAAATGTATGCATGGTCGGAAATAAATCCTCCCCCTTAGCGTATGACATATATAACATATGAATGAAATCACTGCATTGTTATTTAAGAAGGAGTTGAGGCCGTAGAAGAGTCAAGAAATGATTTCATATACTAAATACATACACGCATGTAGGGATTTTAAAAATTTTCATGCAAACATTCATGAATCAAGATATGCATGAGACTCGAATTCACAATGCATGCGGAGTCTATGAATGATATGCAATGATCTATGAATGATATGCAAAAATGTCAATGTAATCTTTTTATGCAGATTTTCAGGTTTTTTTTTTTGTATTCTAGAACATTCACGAAAACATGAAACCAATAAATATATGAGATATGAGTTTCAGTTTGAACATGATATGCCCTACATGCATAGATATGCATTTTTTTAAATGCGAATTTTTAGTTTTTAAACATTCTTGAACATTCACGAAAGCATGAGACTAGAAAAATACATGAGATGAATTTTCAATGAATCTCAAACTTAACCATGAGCATTTCATTTCAGATTTCATCGTGAAGAACCATTTTCTTTAGAACCCAACGTTCAACCATGATCTTTCCAAAACATTTTTGCATTAGATATGAGCTTCAGTTTGCACATGATATGACTTATGTGTTTGAGCATGCAAAATGTAGTTTGGATGCGCATGATCGAGTTTCCAACAATCTGTCAACCAGAGTTTGAGAATCAAGCAAGATAAGTGTTTGAACATCTATAATCAAGATGAAGATTTGTGTACTTGTCAAACAACTTATCACCATTTCAAACCAACCTCACAAGTCATTCAAACAATTCCACATTTCAAAAAATTTACCTTCTTGATACAAGAAAAATTTTCAAATTCAATTTAAAAGTAATACAAGTCAAGGGAAAAATGATGTCATTCAAAACACATAATTCCTCATAAGCCAAACGCTTAAATATCTGAATTTTGGTACAAGGCGGAGAACTTTTGTAATATCCCGGACCTTTCAGATCCTTTTGGTGGGTCCCGGATCTGGTTTCTCGGAGTGTCCAGCTCCGTTGTGTCTGAAATTTTGTTTCGAACATCTTTCGTGTTCGGATCGGCGCGATCCGATGTTGTTTCGGAGGCCCAGAAGCGTTCTGCGACTTTTCCGCGCGTGTTTTCTGATTACCGGTGTGTGTTTCGGTAATTTCTTCGGAACCTCGTTGCGGGTGAACCGGGCCGTTCACCTGGGCGAGGGTGGTACCGTTGCGATCGGTACGTTCCGAGGATCGCGAAAATGTAACTTTCTATTTTTCGGTATTTTTTGGAATTTTCCTATAAATACCCCCCATTTTTTTCTCTCTCTTCCCCACCCTCTTCTTCTTCTTCTTCCTCCTTTCTCCCCCACCGTGCGATGCCCTCTCTCCCTCTCTTCTTCGTCCGGCGAGACCGCGGTGAGCCCCTCCGGCTGCAGACGGCTGTGGGCGACGGCGTGGTGACGACGGCGACGATGACGGCGAGGTGATAGTGGAGGCGTACGTGAACCGTGGGAGCTCAAGGAAGAACGATGGTTTTCGAGCATTCTTCACGATTCGTGGTCGACCCGGCGCGTCTCAGGACGCAATTGAGGTAGGGTGACGTTCCCTAGCCTCTAGCCTTCCTTTCCCGCGATTTGTAGGCCGAGGGGAGGCCGAGAGATGGGATTCCTTGCGGGTTTGGGGTTTTCCATGATTTGGGGAGAGCTCGCCCAATCTATGGATTTGATACATGATTTCACGTTTTGATGGCCTAGAATCATGCTAGGGGTCCCTAGGGGTCTCCCCTTTGATTTCCCCCTCTCCGATAGAGGCATGGAGGCGTGGCCAGTTTTTTTGGGCGTTTCCCGCCGTTTCACCCTCGGGCGGGTGTGACGGTCCTTCCAGTGACCGTCACACTATGTAACGCGCCCAGATGGGTGCGTTACAGCCCTGAGTGCAGCCAAGTGGGGTCTGTGGGCTGTGACGGTCCCACGATAGACCGCCACGGTGATGTGATGCACCTAGGTTGGACCGTCAGGGGCGTTCGACCGTTGGCTGCCGACCGTTGATTTTTGACCGTTGGGAGTCAAGGCATGTGACGCACCTGGCTTGGCGCGTCACAGCCATGTGACGCCCCTATGTGGGTGCGTTAGAGCAGACGCATTCCCACGTTGTAACGCACCAGGGTTGGTCCGTTACACACTGTGATGCACTGAGTGACACGCGTTACAGCTGTTCTCTGTTGTCTTGTGATGCACCAGGGTAGGCGCGTCACAGACTGTAACGCACCATGGTAGGTGCGTTACGCCCTATTTTGCACCGAGCGTGTGATGCCCCTGCGTTGGGCCGTCAGGTGATTGTGATGGTCCTGCCTAGACCGTCAGAGCCTGTGACGCGTCTAAGGTAGACCGTCAGGCTCTGGGTTGTCCCGGGTGGTTTGCAACCCCGTTTCTGTTCCGACCGTAGTCACCGTGCGACGGTGCTGGTATGCGGGGTGGTCCCCGTACGTCGTCGGATGCGGGCGTTGTTTTCCGTTGACTTGAGAGTCTACTCCGTAGTGACCGTCCACTAGTCGTAGCCTGCTTACATGCGAGTGGTCCCACCAGGGAGTGGTGGAGAGGCTACCCTTAGAGACGGTTTGTGGACCGGTTTCCGTCGGGCCCCGCGTCTACCAGCCAGAGTCCGGCTGAGGGAAAAACCGGTCAGAGGGCCAGACCAGGGACGCACGGTATGTGTGTGCACACGTGGTTGGGGGCGGTTGGACCCACACCGACGGGCGCGACCCCAGCTAGTCACTTGTTTGTAGTTACTTGTACGGCGTCTCAGTTCCCGCTGGGCCGGAGGGAGACACCTAAGACGCGGACTAAGTCGTCAGTGGACGCATCCGGTCTTGCTTCTATTGGGAGGTACTCCTGTCGAGTCGGTAGTGACAGACCGTCAGTCGTTTAGACTTTGACCTTAGGGTTTTGTCGTGTTAGCCGTGGTGTTCCGGTCGTTCCTTTGTGGCACACGTGTTGGTTTTCATGCCGAAAGATCAGAGTTTTGTAGATAGCAGGGTTCCCTCTCCGAGGCACTCGCTTACTGCTAGCGTAGCGGTTTCTCCATTCGCGAGGTAGGGTTCGAGTGATCCCTACTGAGTCTTGTCCCGAGACTCATTCCTTGCTTATTTTCACCATGTTTTAGGTTAGTCGTGCCCTCAGGGGAGCGCGTCTGAGGCTCAGTGTGGTTCAGGTACCCAGCGTTAGTGCCAGAGGTCAGAGCCGGGGTATGTCCCGTGTAGCTGTACTTTTCTTTCTTGTCTCTGTACTAATTGTGGACTACTGTTGTTGTTATTTTATTGTTATCTTGTGGATCATGTAAACTGTTAATTTATTTCCTGCTTAATAATATAACTATTCATTTCTGCAATTATTTGTGATACTTGTGTAGTCTCCACACCATTCCTTTAACCCTTCCGAGTCTTCGGGCTCGTGGGTGGCGGTACGAGTCTCGGGTTATCGGGCCTTCCCGGTAATCGGATTCTTGGGTCGTTACAGCTAGTATCAGAGCGGCGGTTGTGGGATTATACGAGAATCATAAGTAATTGCAGTGGTCCACTAGTCCACAGCGATGATGTACAGTTGACGCTGGCATCGGGCATCGTGTGTTTTTCTTGACCTTGCTGTTTACGTGTTTTCTATCTTTTGCTTCAGGAGCGAGCATGGCGTCGAGGCGGAGCACTCGCTCTCAGCAGGGACAGTCGGTTGGAGGTCAGGAGATCCAACAGGGGGTTCAGCGAGATCAGGAGGAGCATAGTAGAGCGCCACCGGGGGCCGCCGAGGCAGTGGATACTGCGAGGTTTCGGGGGCCGAGGATTTCTTCCATGGCATGTACCAGCTTATGTCTCAACAGTTCGGCGGAGAGGCTGGTGAGGGCTCGTCGACCAGGGGTGGGTGTGGACGCACTAAAATTCGCTTATTTATTTTATTCGTTTATTGATCGGGTTAATTTGTTTATTTAGCGCGAGGGCGTGCCAGTCACAAGGTGACAATTTATTGTGGGCTCCGAAGTGCCACATGTGCGCTTGATCTGACTAGGTCAGATGATTGTGTGATTCGTGTCAGGACCAAAACCCACCGCGCCATAAAGGTCACGGCGTTATTTACATCCCCTCGGAGAGGGGAACACCCTTGATTAATCGCCGAGAAAAAGGGCCTCATGACCAGAAAATTAATTGCATAAAATTATATTAAGAAACACTGATGTCCTCATACGAGGGCGTGAAGAAAGTATTTGAGCTCATGCTGGTCATGTGTTTGACCGTTTAATGTTCGGACGAGCGTCCGGTTTGAGAGAAGCGTAATCGTCACGGGGAAATCGGAGCATATGTATGTCGGGATGCGACAAATTTATTGTTCTGAGGAACGGGAAACGTTCAGTTAAATCCCAGTTAGAGCGGTCGGAAACAGATAAGTTTGTCGGCCCGGTGCAAGACCAAGCTGCGACCATACTGCAGTGGGCCCCCCGCGGTTGCAGTCAGGCTCGCATGGGCATCGTCAATATTTCTGGTGCCAAGGAGGGCGACGGGAGAATGTCCCGGGATTAGATCCCAAAACCAATATGTGTTCGGAGGGAGCGGGCTATAGGCTGAGGATGTGAGTCAGACAATGACCATGATCGGGACGGACCCGAGGTCTAAGCGTAGCCCACGAAGGCCTTATTGATAGTCCCATGCATAGGGTCTGGGGATGATGAGAGTCGTATCATCCCATTCGGGTTTTGTCGGTCACTCAAGGGACCATTTTGATATTTGGACGAGCGTCCGGCTTCAGGAAATCGTAATCGTCACGGGAAAAATCGGAGCATATGTATGCCGGGGCACGACAGATTTATTGTTCGAAGGGATGGGAAACATTCGGTTAAATCCCGATTAGAGTAACATGTCGGTCGCTCAGGGGACCGTTTAATATTCGGACGAGCGTCCGGCTTCAGAAAATTGTAATCGTCTCGGGAAAACCAGAGCATATGTATGCTGGGGTACGACAAATTTATTGTTCAAAGGAACGGGAAACATTTGGTTAGATCCTGGTTAAAGTGGTCAGGAATCAGCGAGTTTATTGGCCCAGTGCGAGATCGAGTCAGGACCATTCTGGGGGCACCTCCCACGGTCCAAACGAGGCTTGCGTGGGCATCGTCAATATTTCCGGTGCGAAGGGCAATGGGAAAGTGTCCCAGGACTAGATTCCAAAATAAAGACATGTTCAAAGATAGCGGGTTGTAGGCCTAAGATATGGGTCAGGCTAGGACCATGATTAGGGCGAACCCGAGGTTCAAGCGTGACTCACGAAGGTCTTATCGATATTCCCCTACGTAGGGTTCGGGGATGGCGAGAGCCTTCTCGTTCCATGCAGATTTTGTCGGTCATTCATGGACCACTTTATGTTCCGACAAAGGTCCGTATTGAAGGTACGACATTAACGGAAACAAACCCGTACAAATGTATGCCGATTTTACGGTAATTTCAATGAAAGAGCGGAAATGAATCCCAATGGGAACGAGTCCAGTTTGACGAACTATCGACCCAGGGCAATGCCGGCTCACGGCCATATTCGGGTGATCCCCGAGGTCCGAACCCAGCTTGGAGAGGGCGGCATTGATATTCCTTTTTACACCGGGTCTTGAGGAGAAATGAGGCTGCGGGGCAGATCTCATCGTTTTATTATTGTTTGAACTTTTATTATTAGTTTTGTTATTCTATATTTTTTTGGTGAGTTTGTTATTATTGTTGTTTATTTATTTCATCATCATTTGTTGATTTATTATATATATTTTTGAGCTTATTATCATTATTATTATTATTTGTTATGTTGGGAGCGTGCGTGGAAAGGTGGGCCAAAAGGGCCAAAGGGGTGTACCAGGCGGACTGGGGCCAGCGTGCCGGCGAAGGCACCAAAAGGGCGTACCGGGGAAGACCAGACGGGTGTGCCGGTAAAGGCCCGAGAGCAGGGGTGTACCGAGCTAAGGGGATGGGCGTGTGCCGGCGAAGGCGGCGTGTAATGTGTCGGGGAACGTCTGGGGTCAGGTGTGCCGGGCTAGGCGGCGTGTAGTGTGTCGGGTGGGGTCGGCCAGGGTGTGCCGGTGGAGGCTGGACGGAGGCGTGCCGAGCAGAGAGTGGTCTTAGGTGTGTCGGTGGAGGCACGAGTGGGCTGCACCGGTGAAGGCCCAGGGGCAGGTGTGCCGGGCTGGCGCTGCGAGGGGCCCTCTCCTCTTTACATTCTCATGCCCTTTTCTCTTCTTCTCTTCCTTGATTTTATACAGTTTGTATGGGTTTTCTCTTCCTCTCTCTTGATTGTTTTCCCTTCTTTCTTCCCTGAGGATCGGTGTTCAAGTTGCTTAGTTGTCGTTCGATCCGGTCCTCTTCGTGTTGATTGCGGTTCCCTTGCTTTGGTTGAAGCCTTACCGTTGTTCATTTCATTGGTTTGTTGCTTCCTTTTATCTCTTAACTTGCCGTTGTTCCATTCATTTGTTGCTTCCTTTTTACCATTTTAAAATGTCTATTGTTTCTGAAGAAAATTTGGCAGCATCGCCCCTTAACCCGGATGGTAAGGGAAGTAAAGGGAACACGCCCACATGGAGTGGCGGATCCCGACAATCTGAGGTGCGTGCCAAAGGTGACAACACCTTTAATAAAACTTCGAAAAACCTGGGAGAACCGATGAATGGAAGACAATTCTAAGGCGTGCTGGGGGTGCACCGGGTAGAAAGGAGTGACAGGTGTTGGGAGCGCTAGGCTGAAGCGGCTAGGGAGCGTGCCAGGTAAGGTGTAATGTCCCGGATCTTTCGGATCCTTCGTTATGGGTCCCGGATCTAGTTTTTCAGGGTGTTTGACCCTGTTGTGTCTGAAATTTTGTTTCAGACATCTTTCGTGTTCGGATCGGCGCGATCCGGAGTCGTTTCGGAGGCCCGGAGTGTGTCCGCGACTTTTCCGTGCGCGTTTTCTGATTTCCGCGCACGGGTTTCGGCGAGTCCTTCGGAACCCTGTAGCGGGTGAACCGGGTCGTTCACCAGCCCGCGAGTGGTACCGTTGCGATCAGCGTGTCGAGACGGTCGAGGAGGTGTATTTTTCTATTTTTCGGTATTTTTGGCATTTTTCGGATTTTCTATTTAAAGCCCTTTCTTTTTCTTTTTCTTCCCTTTTTCTTCTTCCTTCTTTCCCCTCCCGTGAGCGCGCAACGGTCACCCCCCTTTTTCCCCTCCTTGCCCGTTGGAACCTCGCGGCGGCCCCTTCCCCTCCGGTGACGGGTGGTGGACCTTGGCGGCAGCGTGGTGATGACGGCGGCGGTGAGAGGATCGCGGCGGTGCCCCCATTGGCGCGTGGTTGTGGAGTTCGTGGTTGAGCTCGATTTGAAGATCGACGGCGTTTCGGTGGATTTCGAGCTTCCTTGAGGTAGGGGGACGAATCCTTACCCTCTTTCTAGCATTCCCCGTGATTTCTAGGCCGTGGAGAGGCCGAGAGGGGCTAGATTCATGCCGGGAGGGTTATTTCCATGTTTGGGGTTTGAGCGCCGGATCCGTCGATTCGTGGGGTTTTTGATCGATTTGGGGGCTCTAGATGCATGCTAGGTTGTTGTGGGGTGATTCCCCATTGTTTTTCCCTTCACCAAAGGGGGTGAATGGGCGTGGTTTTGTGATTTCCGGCCGTAGTTCGCGAACCGGGCTCGGCCCGATGTCGCGCTATAGTCCAGTGGCGCGTTCTTGATGAACGCGCTGTGTCGTCCGAGCGTGTCCGTCGGAGAAGACGAACAGTAAGGCGGTGGGGGAACGCGCCTGGTTCGGGTAGCGCGATCTCCAGATCGCGCTATCCAAGACTAGCGCGTTCAGATTGAACGCGCTAGCCTTGGGCAGCGTGACATGGAAGATCGCGCTAGCCAAAGCTAGTGCGTTCTTCGGTGTCGCGCTAGGAATACCTAGCGCGACCTGTTCCCTTCCCCGAACCGTGTTTTGCGGGTAGCGTGACCTCCGGTTGGATGAGTATTGGACCCGGTTGTGGCGTGTGGCCCTAGGGATGCCGTGGGCACCCAGTGAGAGCCACAGGGGCGCCCGGGGTTCCTCGGAGAATCAGTTACCTCGGTAGGAGTGCCGCGTGACTTGAGGGACGGTCGGACCTCATGCGTGTCCCCGACTTCCGTACCTACCGTAGGATCATCGAGAGTCTGTGCTAGGGTTTGGTCGGCGGTTTCCGTGGATTAGTCCTTACTTCCAGTGACCTGTCCACTAGTCGTAGCTTCTTGCACACGCGGGTGCGGACCCACCTGGGAGTGGTGGAGAGCGAGACCCAGTGTGACGCGGTTTTTAGGCTGGTTACCGTAGGGCCCCTTGCCTTTGCCACCAGAGTCCGGTGGGGGGGAAAACCAGCTAGAGGACCCGACCTAGAGCAGATGGTCTGTGTGTGCACACGTAGTTGGGGACTTGGGACACGCACTGACGAGTGCGACCCCAGCTAGTCCTTGTTGTGTGGTACTTGTTGCGTGTCTGAGTCTCACGTCCGGGGCGTTGTAGCTAGACACTTGTGACGCGGTGTAAGACGTCAGGGGATGCATCCGGTCGTTCTTCTTGTGGATGGTGCTCCTGTTCACTGGCAGACGTGGACTCGTGTTTTGTTGGACCGAGGTTCCGTACTACGGTACTGTTAGAGTAGACGACTTTTCTGTTTATTTACTTTAGCTTGTCGGTTCTACCGTACTCTCGGTTGGTAGGATTGTCTTCTTCTTCCTCGTTTTTCGTGCGAGGTGGGGATTCGCGGGATCCCTACTGGGCCAATGAGATGAGGCTCACCCCTGCTCTTCAGGTGAGGCGGGGTCGGCGGGAGGCACGGCCGAGTTTCAGCGTGGGTCTTCCAGCCAGGGTTAGTGGCCAGTCTGCCAGAGCCGGGGGATGCCCCGCGTAGTTGTACTCCGGGGGATGCCCCGTGTTGTTGTACGCCGGGGGATGCCCCGTGTAGTTGTACTTTTTTCCTGTTGACTGTACTTTCTTTGGACATGAGACACTGTGGACCTTGTAGCAGTTTGATTTATTTATATCATTATGTGCATTTCCTTTTTGATTATTGTGCTATCTCTGTGGACGTTGCAGCTTCTCTTATACCCCACACCACTCCTTCCTACCCTTCCGAGTCTTCGGGCTCGTGGGTTGGCGGGCCGAGATTTGAGACGCGCCGATTCCTTTCCGGTACTCAGATCTTCGGGTCGTCACAGCTGGTATCAGAGCGAGGTTGTGGAGGTATATCGAAACTTGGAACGGATTGCAGTGGTCCAGAAGGTCCATGAATGTCCTGTACAGTCGGCGACTGGCTTAGGGTCGTGTGTTTTATTGATTTCGGCTGCTTTTCTTTGATGCCAGGTGTGTTATGGCGCCACGGAGGAGGACTCGTGCCCAGCAGGGAGAGTCTAGTGGTGGTCCAGAGGAGCAGAGCAGGGCTTCAATTTCCGAGGGTGTATCTAGAGATGCGAGAGCTCCAGGGATGGATGATTTCTTCGATGCATGTTTGAGTATATGTTTCAGCAGCGGCATGGAGGTCAGCAGCAGGGAGGTCATCAGCAGCAAGGTGGCGAGGCTGGTGAGGATCAGGCTCGAGGTGGTCGCGGTCGTGTGCTGAAGGAGTTTTTGCTGTATCAGCCTCCTTCTTTTGGTGGGCAGTCGGATCCTGAGGTGGCCAGAGAGTGGCTGGATGATGTGCAGCGGATTTTCAGTGTGATGGAGTGTCCCGAGGAGGAGCAGGTGGCGCTGGCCACTCATCGTCTTCAGGGATCGGCCCGTACTTGGTGGACATCGGAGTGGGGTTCAGTGTTCCGATCTCGTCCTCTTCGGCAGATCGTGTGGCAGGAGTTCATCACGGCCTTCGAGCGTGCCTTCTGTCCGTCTTTTGTCAGGTCGCAGAGGTTGCGAGAGTTCATGGAGCTGACTCAGGGTGACATGGCGGTGATGGAGTACCGTGCCAGGTTTATCGAGTTGGGCCGTTATGCTTCTCATATCATGGCGGACGAGGAGGTGAAGACCGATCAGTTTGTTGGTGGTCTGAGGCTAGAGTTGAGGCACCATCTTCTTGCGTCGGGTTTGACCAGTTTGGATGCGGCATGTAAGGCAGCGGCAGCGCTGGAGAGAGATTTGCAGAAGGTTCGAGGGTAGAGCAGTGCTAGTTAGGTGCAGGCAGATTTCAGCCAGCCGACAGGGATGCAGCAGCAGAGTACCGCCCAGCTCTCAGCAGGTGGATCAATGGCGACACAGACTGCGGCTCTGCCGCCAGGTTCATCCTTCAAGTCGAAGCTTAAGAAGTTGCTTAAGGAAGCTGGTTTTAGCAAGAGGCGTCAGGATCGTAAGGAGTCGGGGCAGGAGTCGTTGGGCAGTGTTCAGCAGCCGGTGGCTTTTCAGCGTCAGGGTTCGATGACTGGTTCGCGGGATGGCTGTCCCAGGTGCGGTGGTTCTCATCCAGGCAGATCGTGTTCGGCGCCCGTGATTTGCTTCAGGTGCGACCAGCAAGGGCACATGGCACGTGACTGTCCGCAGAGACCGCGCCAGCCGCACGAGTTTCAGCAGCAGCAGCAGTTTCGGCCCCAGCAGTCGTCAGCACAGCCGCAGCAGGGACAGTTCCCTCAGTTGGCACGGTCAGCTACTATGGGTGGGCAGAGATCCCGAGGCAGAGTGACTCATCTGACCAGGGCGGAGGCTGAGGCATCGCATTTGGTGGAAGGTACTCTTTCGATTTTGGGTTGTGCGGCTTGTGTTTTGTTCGATTCAGGTGCTTCTCATTCGTTCATCTCGGAGGTTTTCGCTCAGAGCGTGGAGGACCCGGTGACAGAGGTGTCCTGTGACTTGGCGGTAGAGTTGCCTACCGGTGACTTCATGATCACCCCGTACTGCTTTGAGAAGGTACCTATGTGGGTGGAAGGGCGGAACTTGCCGGTTAGACTCTACGCGTTACCGCTTCAGGACTTCGATGTAATTTTGGGCATGGATTGGCTCGAGGCTCATCATGCCTTGGTGGATTGTGGCTCGAAGAAGGTCTACTTCCGACAGCCCCGTGGACCCACCTTCTATTTTCAAGGTATTCGGTCTTCCTCTTCCCGCTTGCTTATTTCGGCTTTCTGTGCGCATCGTTTGCTTGATGCAGGTTGTCAGGGTTTTCTCGCATCCGTAGTTTTGGTCGAGCGGCAGGGCCCTGAGGTAGAGGACATTCCTGTCGTGTGCGAGTTTCCTGATGTTTTCCCCGAGGAGCTACCAGGGATGCCACCGCAGTGAGAGATTGATTTCGTGATTGAGGTGGTGCCGGGTACGGTGCCCATGTCGAAGGCCCCTTATCGGATGGCGCCTGCTGAGTTGCGAGAGCTGAAGGCGCAGTTGCAGGAGTTGCTGGCCAAGGGGTATATTCGTCCTAGTTATTCCCCGTGGGGTACGCCGGTATTGTTTGTGAAGAAGAAGGATGGTAGTTTGAGGCTGTGCATCGACTACCGTCAGTTAAACCAGGTGACTGTCAAGAACAGGTATCCGTTGCCGCGGATTGATGACTTGTTCGATCAGCTTCAGTCGGCCCAAGTGTTTTCGAGGATCGATTTGAGATCGGGTTATTACCAGCTGCGGATCCGAGAGTCGGACGTGGAGAAGACGGCGTTTCGGTCGAGATATGGGCATTATGAGTTCTTGGTGATGCCGTTCGGGCTCACCAATGCCCCCGCAGCATTCATGGACTTGATGCATAGGGTGTTTCGTCCGTACTTGGACCAGTTTGTGGTCGTGTTTGTGGACGATATCCTTGTGTATTCGTGGTCTGCTGAGGAGCATGTACAGCATTTGAGAGCGGTATTGCAGACCCTGCGCGATCACCAGTTGTATGCCAAGTACAGCAAGTGCGAGTTCTGGCTCCGAGAGGTGCACTTTCTGGGGCATGTTATTTCTGGTGATGGTGTTTCCGTGGACCCGGCCAAGGTCGAGGCGGTGGTGCAGTGGCCGAGGCCGAGTTCTGTCACGGTGATTCAGAGTTTCTTGGGGCTTGCAGGCTATTATCGGAGATTTATTCAGGATTTCTCTCGTATTGCGGCCCCGATGACCAGGCTTACACGGAAGGAGGTGCCGTTCGTCTGGACGGAGGAGTGTGAGCGGAGCTTCATGGAGCTGAAGAGATTGCTTACCACTGCTCCAGTTTTGGTGTTGCCATCTGGCTCGGGTGGTTTCGTGGTGTGTACGGATGCTTCCGGGGTAGGCCTCGGTGCTGTGTTGATGCAGCATGGGAGAGTGGTGGCGTATGCGTCGCGGCAGTTGAAGCCACATGAGGCGAACTACCCTACTCATGATCTTGAGTTGGCAGCGGTGATCTTCGCTCTGAAGATCTGGAGGCATTATTTGTACGGCGAGCGATTTGAGCTCTTCACTGATCACCAGAGTTTGAGGTATGTGTTCACGCAGAAGGACCTTAACCTCAGAAAGAGGAGATGGATGGAGTACATGAAGGATTATGACGTTACTCTGTCTTATCAGCCTGGCAGGATGAACGTCGTGGCTGATGCTCTGAGCAGGAGGGTAACGGTCAGTCAGATGTTGTTGAGGAAGTGGAAGCTTTGGGAGCAGGTCCCGGCCATGACTTTTAGACTCAAGGTCCCTCAGGACCAGGGTTCGGCTGTCCTTGCGAGTCTGACTGTCACGCCCGCGGTGCGTCGACAGGTGACTGAGGCCCAGCGAGCGGACCCCGAGCTACCCCGTATTCTGTCGATGGCCGAGGTGGAGTTTGGTGAGGATGGAGCTGTGAGATTCAGAGGTAGGTTGTACGTTCCGGCCGAGGGGTAGGTACGGCGTACGGTTTTGCGTGAGGCTCATGGGAGTCGGTATGCCGTGCACCCCGGATCGGCTAAGATGTACCAGAACCTGAAGAGGCAGTTTTGGTGGCCTGGCATGAAGAGAGATGTTGCGGAATTTGTGGCCAGGTGTTTGACCTGTCAGCAGGTGAAGGCTGAGCACCAGCGACCAGGAGGCACACTTCAGCCCTTGGATGTTCCTGCTTGGAAGTGGGACCATGTGACCACTGATTTTATGGTTAGATTACCGAGGACGTCCAGTGGGGAGGATAGTATCTGGTTGCTAGTGGATAGACTGACGAAGACGGCGCGATTGCTACCGGTCAAGGTCAGTTGGAGCGTGCAGCGTTTGGCTCGATTGTATGTGGAGCGGATCGTCCCGTTGCATGGAGTTCCTATCTCTATCGTGTCCGATCGTGACCCCCGTTTCACTTCTGGATTCTGGAGGAGCTTCCAGAAGGCTCTAGGCACCGAGTTGGCATTCAGCTCGGCCTATCATCCTCAGTCGGACGGTCAGTCTGAGCGGACCATTCAGACTTTGGAGGACATGCTGCGAGCGTGTTGCTTGGAGTGGCAGGGGAGTTGGACCCACCATCTGCCATTAGTGGAGTTTGCCTACAACAACAGCTATCATTCGAGCATTGGTATGGCTCCTTATGAGGCGTTGTATGGGCGACCTTGTCGGACTCTGCTTGATTTGTTCGAGGTGGGCGGGCGTGCTTTGACCGGGCCAGAGTTGGTGCAGCAGTGTGTTGAGGTGGTGCATCTCGTTCGGCAGAAGATGTTGGCAGCTCAGAGCCGGCAGAAGAGTTATGCCGATCGTAGGAGGCGACCTCTCAGCTTTGCTGTCGGAGATCGAGTTTTCTTGAGAGTGTCTCCCATGAAGGGCGTGATGCGCTTCGGTAGGCGTGGGAAGTTGAGTCCCCGCTACGTCGGTCCCTTCCCCATCGTTGAGCGTATTGGGGAAGTTGCTTATCGGTTGCAGCTACCTCCGGAGCTTTCCGCCGTGCATGATGTGTTCCACGTGTTGATGCTTCGGAAGTACATGCCCGATGATTCTCATGTTCTCGAGGATGCCGTTTGGCCTGAGGTGATCCCAGATCTGTCCCTTCCAGAGTTTCCTGTTCACATTGAGGATCGACGGGAGCAGCGCCTGCGGAACAAGGTTATTCCTCTGGTTAAGGTGGTCTGGCAGTGTCATTCTGGCGGCGAGGCATCTTGGGAGCGCGAGGATGAGATGCGGGAGTCGTATCCTTATTTTTTTGTGTGAGTCTTTCCCCCGTCCTTATGCCTTGTCCTTGAATTTCGAGGACGAAATTCATTTAAGGGGGGAGGGCTGTAATGTCCCGGATCTTTCGGATCCTTCGTTATGGGTCCCGGATCTGGTTTTTCAGGGTGTTTGACCCTGTTGTGTCTGAAATTTCGTTTCGGACATCTTTCGTGTTCGGATCGGCGCGATCCGGAGTCGTTTCGGAGGCCCGGAGTGTGTCCGCGGCTTTTCCGTGCGCGTTTTCCGATTTCCGCGCACGGGTTTCGGCGAGTCCTTCGGAACCCTGTAGCGGGTGAACCGGGTCGTTCACCAGCCCGCGAGTGGTACCGTTGCGATCAGCGTGTCGAGACGGTCGAGGAGGTGTATTTTTCTATTTTTCGGTATTTTTGGCATTTTTCAGATTTTCTATTTAAAGCCCTTTCTTTTTCTTTTTCTTCCCTTTTTCTTCTTCCGTCATTCCCCTCCCGTGAGCGCGCAACGGTCACCCCCCTTTTTCCCCTCCTTGCCCGTTGGAACCTCGCGGCGGCCCCTTCCCCTCCGGCGACGGCTGGTGGACCTTGGCGGCAGCGCGGTGACGACGGCGGCGGCGAGAGGATCGCGGCGGTGCCCCCATTGGCGCGTGGTTGTGGAGTTCGTGGTTGAGCTCGATTTGAAGATCGGCGGCGTTTCGGTGGATTTCGAGCTTCCTTGAGGTAGGGGGATGAATCCTTACCCTCTTTCTAGCATTCCCCGTGATTTCTAGGCCGTGGAGAGGCCGAGAGGGGCTAGATTCATGCCGGGAGGGTTATTTCCATGTTTGGGGTTTGAGCGCTGGATCCGTCGATTCGTGGGGTTTTTGATCGATTTGGGGGCTCTAGATGCATGCTAGGTTGTTGTGGGGTGATTCCCCATTGTTTTTCCCTTCACCAAAGGGGGTGAATGGGCGTGGTTTTGTGATTTCTGGCCGTAGTTCGTGAACCGGGCTCGGCCCGATGTCGCGCTATAGTCCAGTGGCGCGTTCTTGATGAACGCGTTGTGTCGTCCGAGCGTGTCCGTCGGAGAAGACGAATAGTAAGGCGGTGGGGGAACGCACCTGGTTCGGGTAGCGCGATCTCCAGATCGCGCTATCCAAGACTAGCGCGTTCAGATTGAACGCGCTAGCCTTGGGCAGCGCGACATGGAAGATCGCGCTAGCCAAAGCTAGCGCGTTCTTCGGTGTCGCGCTAGGAATACCTAGCGCGACCTGTTCCCTTCCCCGAACCGCGTTTTGCGGGTAGCGTGACCTCCGGTTGGATGAGTATTGGACCCGGTTGTGGCGTGTGGCCCTAGGGATGCCGTGGGCACCCAGTGAGAGC
This sequence comes from Amorphophallus konjac, assembly GCA_022559845.1. Lineage (NCBI taxonomy): Eukaryota > Viridiplantae > Streptophyta > Magnoliopsida > Alismatales > Araceae > Amorphophallus > Amorphophallus konjac. The sequence continues at coordinate 321,198,130 of CM040124.1, forward strand.
CACAGGGGCGCCCGGGGTTCCTCGGAGAATCAGTTACCTCGGTAGGAGTGCCGCGTGACTTGAGGGACGGTCGGACCTCATGCGTGTCCCCGACTTCCGTACCTACCGTAGGATCATCGAGAGTCTGTGCTAGGGTTTGGTCGGCGGTTTCCGTGGATTAGTCCTTACTTCCAGTGACCTGTCCACTAGTCGTAGCTTCTTGCGCACGCGGGTGCGGACCCACCTGGGAGTGGTGGAGAGCGAGACCAAGTGTGACGCGGTTTTTAGGCTGGTTACCGTAGGGCCCCTTGCCTTTGCCACCAGAGTCCGGTGGGGGGGAAAACCAGCTAGAGGACCCGACCTAGAGCAGATGGTCTGTGTGTGCACACGTAGTTGGGGGCTTGGGACACGCACTGACGAGTGCGACCCCAGCTAGTCCTTGTTGTGTGGTACTTGTTGCGTGTCTGAGTCTCACGTCCGGGGCGTTGTAGCTAGACACTTGTGACGCGGTGTAAGACGTCAGGGGACGCATCCGGTCGTTCTTCTTGTGGATGGTGCTCCTGTTCACTGGCAGACGTGGACTCGTATTTTGTTGGACCGAGGTTCCGTACTACGGTACTGTTAGAGTACACGACTTTTCCGTTTATTTACTTTAGCTTGTCGGTTCTACCGTACTCTCGGTTGGTAGGATTGTCTTCTTCTTCCTCGTTTTTCGTGCGAGGTGGGGATTCGCGGGATCCCTACTGGGCCAATGAGATGAGGCTCACCCCTGCTCTTCAGGTGAGGCGGGGTCGGCGGGAGGCGCGGCCGAGTTTCAGGGTGGGTCTTCCAGCCAGGGTTAGTGGCCAGTCTGCCAGAGCCGGGGGATGCCCCGCGTAGTTGTACTCCGGGGGATGCCCCGTGTTGTTGTACGCCGGGGGATGCCCCGTGTAGTTGTACTTTTTTCCTGTTGACTGTACTTTCTTTGGACATGAGACACTGTGGACCTTGTAGCAGTTTGATTTATTTATATCATTATGTGCATTTCCTTTTTGATTATTGTGCTATCTCTGTGGACGTTGCAGCTTCTCTTATACCCCACACCACTCCTTCCTACCCTTCCGAGTCTTCGGGCTCGTGGGTTGGCGGGCCGAGATTCGAGACGCGCCGGTTCCTTTCCGGTACTCGGATCTTCGGGTCGTCACATAAGGGGGATTAGAGGGTATACCGGCTGGAGGGGGGGCAGGCGTGCCGGATAAGGAGGCCCAAGGGGTGTGCCGGGCTGGCCGGCACAAGGGTGTACCGGGCTAGAAAGGCCCGGGGTGCACTGGGTTGACTAACCCAAGGGTGTACCGGGCAGGGGAAGCTAGGAAGTGCACCGGCCAACAGCCAAGGTGCTGTGCCGGACTGGGACTGGATGGAGGCTGTGTCGGGTGGAGGGATTAGGGGCGTACCGGCCTGGGGTAGTTAGAGATGTGCTGGACTAAGAGGGGTCGAGGTATGCTGGGCATGGACTTAAGTGGGAGAACACGGAGTAAAGGTAAGTCTGGGGATGCCAATGGTGGTATAGGTGGATCGAGTGCCCAGGATTGGGCAGGACCGGGAGACACACCGGCCAGGGAGAGGAAGTGCGGGGTGTTGAAGGAAGGCTACGGATTCCAGTTCTCCCAAGGGGGCCGTCAGCACTTTAAAGGGGGGGGGGTTTGTCCTCTGAGCTAAGTGAAGGGTTATGGACGCGAGGGGGGGAACCATCCCAGTCCTAGCAAGCCGAGGGACGCTGCCCATTGACTGGAGCAGACTTTGCAGCATCTAAAAAAAAGGGAGCCCGAGGGACAAAGAAGAAAGGGGAAGCAGAGAACCAAAAGAGAAACCGCCATATAATGCATCATGGAAGGGGCACTGGCCAGGACAATGGAAAGGAAGAAACACATTCTTCTATTCATAAAGAACAAAATGGCAGGAGCCCCCACTGAGGAACCAGATACAATGGCACATAATCGGAACAAGAGGAGAGGGGAGACGAGAGGAACATGAGGATGGGAGAAGGAAAGGGTGAAGAGAGAGAGAGAGTAGGGATCAAGCAGGTGGGGCAACGGCTCCCTGCTCTTTCCCCTGCTCCCCGCTGCATGGAACCCCTCTCTCTCCCTCTTCTCTCTTCTTTTTACTCTCTTTCTCCCTCTTCCTGGCTTCTCCTTCCCCGGAACTCCCTAGGCTGGTCGAGCTTGGGCGGACAGAGCTCTTCTTCTTCCTTTTCTCTCTTCTCTCTGCTTCTGTAGGTGCCCCCTTGTGTTCTCCGAGTGAGGGGTTTTTATGCCCTTGGTGCAGCTGAAGACAGCCGGGACGGGAGCAGGTGGGATGAGGACAGCCCAGCAAGGTACAGGCATGGGCTGCCATGCTTCCGTTGTGCGCCATCGGTGGTGCCGGACAGAGGCCAATGGGGCGTGCTGGGTAATGAAGAAGTTAGACTGCACCGGGTGGACATGCAGCCAGCCTAGCCGGGTGACGAACCGGGTGTTAAGCACTCGGCAGTGTGCCGGGGAGAGCGTTCGGCAGCGTGTCGGGCAAGGGCATTGAAGGCCTACCGGGGGAGTGCCCAGGGGGGGTGTGCCGGGCGCGGTGCTCTGGAGCGCGCCAGTCAAAGGCTGCTGAAGGCGTGCCGGTGGAGATGCTCGCAGGTGTGCCGCGCTGGCGCTGCTTGAGGGTGTGCCAGGCACGGACGCTCGGGAGTGTGTCGGGTAACGTTGCTCTTGGAGATGTTGAGGGACTTGAGGTTGGCGAGCTCGGGGGGAATCCCGCCGGCGAGGTGGTTCAATTTCTTTTTCTGGAGGCAATATGGTTTGTGCCACTATTTCATGATTTGAACTGACACCGTTGACATTACCTTCGGGATATAGAATATTAGCAGACTCGAGGTTGCAACTCTCATTTATCTCATTCGTTGAACGGCTTACTTCACATGTCATTAAACTATATGGGCTGGAGATTGCTTCTGAATGATCATCTTCTATAGCTACTCCTGCAGCTACATTTGCTAAAGAACCCATTAGTCTTGTCATCTCTGATGATGGTAAAGAATTTAACTTGTCTTTTGGACCAACTGTTTCATGAGGGGAGCCCCCAACTACTCTATCTTCATCAGCCAACTTCTCTGGTTTGCCTGCCGATGCATCCACTTGCTTTGATGCTTCCATAGCTAATAACAAATTCAAATCCTGGTTTGTACCAGTGCTCACCGTATGTCTTCCATTAGCACTTTGGCATGCTTCATCGAGCAGGCGGAGGAGGAGGAAGGGCCAGCACGGTCGGCCGTCGTCAGAGATGAAGACCCATCGAGCATGCCCTCTGCCGCATGGTAGGCACGGCGGGGGACAGGAGCCAAGTAAAAATAGAGTATCGTATTTGGTCGGTGTCCCATCAAAGGCAGAGGTAGCTGGCGGAGGGAGCAGCGGCAGTGGTTAGCGCGACCCGGTGCGGTGCGTGGCCATCCGGCACAGTGGTGTGCCGGGGTGGAGAGGGAGTGTGCCGTGGAGGGGCCTGCCGAGTGCAGTGGCTGGTTTGGCGCGGTAGTGTGCCGTGGACAAGGGAGTATGGCGCTCCTGGAGTTGCCAGGAGAGGAGGACATGCATGGTGGCTGGTGGGCATCTCACGGCGTCTCCGGTTTTCTTGAACGCATCGGACAGCTTTCTGGTTCCACCGCCAGTGCTGGCCCAGACACTATATTTGGTGCTCTTGTGAACATCATCCTCACTGTATGACTTAATGATGAAAAACTTTGCTTCGGAATGTTTTTTCAGGAAAGTCTGCTTTATTGTACAGGTCTTTTTCTGGAACTACACTGGAGTCTTCATTATTCACACATTTGAAGGGAGGCTCTATCCCTTGACTGCAATCGTCACATTGGGTCCAAGCCCTTTTTGGGTTTTGAGGTTACCAGATCTTGGTCCTCTGTTCAGCTCAACCAACTCCATGTTCTCGTTGCCATGAACGAAATATCCATTACCTCTGCCCCGGGGCTTGTACTTTTGGTCAACCACACACCAACCATTCACGTTACTTCTGGAACCAAAACCATTTGAGGAAAATCCCACACCAGTTCTGTATGCATTTCCATACTGGCCATACATTCTGCTGTTTGGATACATCCTGTTCACAAGTCCATGAGAACCGGGCCCCATTCATTGTATTGGAGCTGACAACCGTTTCCCATAAGATGTTAAAATAATGCTGTGATACTCTTCGAACATGCAGAGGAATTGAACCACATCAATCAAATCTGTAATGTGGTAATTGGACCAAGAGTCCTCTTTCATTGTATTGTGAACGAGAAGCTTTCGCAAATATTCTGCAAGTTAGTTCATTCCTACCAGGAGAACCAAAACAATCAGCCAACAGAAGTGGGAGAATACTCATAACTGCAAGCCTTTCAGTAACGACTGTTCTAGGCCATAGACCTTTTATTCTATACTGGAAGGTGGAGGGTGAGGGTATGGTCAGCGGCGAGGCTTTGAAGGTGGTCCGGTGCGGTGGGAGTGCCGCTGGAGGGAATGGCATGGGTGGCGGAGTGGGCATCCGGTACAGTGGGGGGTGGTTATCAGGCGCGGGGTGCTATCCGGCACAGTGATGCTGTCCGGCACAGTGGTGTGCCGGGGAGAGGGAGAGTGTGCCGGGTGGCCACCAGAGCGAGGGAGAAAATGAGAGAGAGAGAGTGAGAGTGAGTGGGACACCCTTTTTATTTAATTATTATTATATATAATATATATTATTATTGTTGTTGTTATTTCTTTTCTTTTCTTTTTTTTCTCTTTTTCTTCTTCTTCTTTTTATTTTATTTATTATTTATTATTTATTTTATTTTATCTTTCTCTTTCTTCCTTTTTTATTTCTTTCTTCTCTTCCTTTTTTTCTTCTTCTTTTCTTTTTATTCCCTCTTTCTTCTTCTTCTTCTTTTTTTTTTTGGTGTCCACAGTGGGCGAGGCCGACCAGGGAAGGATTTCATGCAGTTTCATCCCCCTTACTACGGCGGTCAGCCAGACCCTGATTTGACTCGGAGTTGGCTCGACGAGATGGAGTGGGTGTTCAGTTCCACGCGGACTACTGCGGAGGACATGGTGATGTTGGCCTCCAGCCAGTTGCAGGGTACGGCTCGGGAGTGGTGGTCTTCCGAGTGGAAGACGTCTTTCCAGCTTCGTCCACTTGAGCAGATTGTGTGGGGCGACTTTGTTAGTGCTTTCGAGCGTACCTACTGTCCAGAGTATATCGCTACGCAGTGGATGCGTCAGTTTCTGGAGCTGGTTCAGGGCGACATGTCTGTGTTACAGTACAGGGCCCGATTTGTTGAGCTGGGTCGGTATGCACCTCATATCATGGAGCATGAGAGGGTGAAGACCGCACAGTTCGTACAGGGCTTGAGGCAGGAGCTGAGGCACCATTTGATCGTGAATGCGGCCACTGATCTGGAGACAACGTCTCGTGTTGCGGCTTCTTTGGAGATGGACATGCAGAGGACTCGAGGACCGATTAGCCAGGGGCAGTCTTTGTCGGGTTGCAGCCAGCAGTTGATTACCCAGCAGCAGGGTTCTTTCTAGCATGCGTCGGGCGGTTCAGGAGCGCCGGCACCCGTAGCGTCGGCGACAGGATCTGTGTCTTTTGGCTCAAAGGTCAAGAAGTTCCTTAAGAAGGGTTTCCGTAAGAAGCACAAGGATCAGGGGCAGGCATCATCAGGCAGTGTATAGCAGCCGGTCCCATTTCAGCGTCAGGGATCAGTGGGTGGATCGCGAGGACCGTGTCCACGGTGTAGCGAGCATCACCCAGGCAGGCAGTGCACGGCGCCGATTGTTTGTTTTCGGTGTGACCAGCCAGGGCACATGGTGCATGACTGTCCTCAGAGGTAGTAGTAGCAGCAGTTTCCTCAGCAACAGCAGGTTCCCC